>NW_019167937.1:21070273-21238924 GCF_002303985.1 Durio zibethinus | reverse complement strand
TACGGCACCAGCACAAGCCCGACCCGGATGTGCTGCACAACCCTCGGTCTGATCCGATTCTATACTAGGAATGAACTCGGTATGCTTAGACTGGGAATGAACTCCGTATGCCAAAGTCAACCCACGAAACGAGCGTTCGGGCGCTCAACCGGCCAGAAGGGCGGGATGCGCAAGCTGGGGATCGGCCAGGTCCCCCTCTGCGTGCTGTCGATCCTGCTACTGCAACCTTCGGTCCGGTCTGATTGCCCTTCGACAAGGAATGAACTCCGTATGCCTTAGCCAACGGATGAACAAGCGGGCCGGAAGCGGCACTACGGAAGGCCAGAGGACGAGAAGGCGCAAGCCGTGGACTTGACGAGTGTGGTAAGTGGGTTTAGGTGCATCTTAATATTTACTATGTGCCAATGCCACTTTTATGCCCCTTGAAAATTCATACAATGGTCCCTTAAGCCTCACATGAAGTTTTCATTGGCAAGCATGACTCAGTTTTCTATTTTTCACGATTTTTGAAACATTTTGTGGTTCGGGATTGTTTTAAATTTTTTTCGGAAGGATTTTTGGCCCCAAACTTGGTAGACATGATCCTTGTATTTTTGTGGGCATGCACAAAAAAATTCAGCTAAAAACTCGAAGTGTACAAGATTTTTGTGACCATTTGAAAAAAATGTCCCCATTTCAGACACTTTAATGGCTACTAGCAGCAAACTTGTAAAATCTCAAAATGCTCTTTAAGGGGGTGTGAGTTCTCGAGGTTATTTGAGGGATAGGGCCAATATAAGGGAAAAGTACCAGCACCCCATTCACATCATGTGCGTACACCCCCTCGGCCCCCGATCGTCGGAACCCCAATACCACCGCTCAGGTTCTCCGATGATGCTCCGGCGATGGTGCCCCGATGAAGAAAATACGGCACCAGCACATGCCCGAGCCCAGCATGTGCTGCCGCAACCCTCCGATCCGGTCTGATGTTAGACTGGGAATGAACTCCGTATGCTTAGCGGGAATGAACTCCGTATGCCTAAGTCAACCCACGAACGAGCATGCCGGGCGCTCAGGCTCGGCCAGAGGGGTGGGATGCGTAAGCCGGGATCGGTCGGGTCCTCGATGCATGCTGTCATCCTTCTACCGTACCCTCAATCTGGTCCAATCTTAGACTGGAATGAATTCCTATGCCTCAGCCAACCGAAAGAAACGATCGGGCTGGCACTACACCGGCCGGAGAGACGGGATGCGCAAGCCGTCGATCGATAGGGTGGTAGGTGGGTTTAGGTACATCTTCAGATTTCTGCATGCCAATGCCATTTTTATGGCTTGTAAATTCATACAATGGTCCCTTAAGCCTTCACGTGAAGTTTCATGGCAAGACGACTCGTTTTCTATTTTTCACGATTTTTGAACCTTTGTGCGGTTCGAGATTTTTCAAAATTTTTTCGGAAGGAGTTTTGGCCCCAAACTTGGTAGACGTGATCCTTGTATTTTTGTTGGCATGCACAAAAAAATTTAGCTAAAAAATCAAGGTGTACAAGATTTTGTGAACATTTGAAAAAAGTGTCCTCATTTTAGACACTTTAATGGCTGCTTGCAGCAAACCTGTAAAATCTCAAATGCTCTTTAAGGGGGTGGGAGTTCTCGAGGTTTGATGAGGGATAGGGGGCCAATATAAGGGCCAAGTACCAGCACCCATCGCACATCAAATGTGCAGCCCCCCGGCCCCCCCGATCGTCGGAACCCCAATGTCGCCAGTCAGCCAATATAAGGGCCAAGTACCACCATGTGGGAGCTCAGCCGGCCAGAGGGGCGGAATGTGCAAGCCGGGGATCGACCTCGTCCCCCTTTACGTGCTAGCAATCATGCTACCGCAACCCTCAATCTTGTCTAATCTTAGACTGGGAATGAACTCCGTATGCCTAAGCCAATCGACGAAACGAGCGGACGGGCGGACGGGCGGGCACTACGCTGGTCAGAGAGACGAGATGCGCAAGCCATGGATCGATAGGGTGGTAGGTGGCTTTAGGTAATCTTCTTATTTACGTGCCAAGCATTTTTTATGGCTTTTTAAATTCATACAATGGTCCCTTAAGCCTTCACGAAGTTTATGGCAAGACGACTCGTTTTCTATTTTTCATGATTTTCAAAATTTTTTACGGTTCGGGATTTTTTAAAATTTTTTTGGAACGAGTTTTGGCCCCAAACTTGGTAGACGTGATCCTTGTATTGTTTTTGGCATGCACAAAAAAATTCAGCTCAAAAATCGAAGTGTACAACATTTTGTGACCATTTGAAAAAAGTGTCTCCATTTTAGACACTTTAATGGCTACTGGCAACAAACCTGTAAAATATCAAATGCTCTTTAAGGGGGTATGAGTTCTCGAGGTTTGATAAGGGATAGGGGGCCAATTTAAGGGCCAAGTGCCACCACCCATCGCACATCATGTGCGCACACCCCCCCGATCATCGAAACCCCAATGCCGCCGATCAGGTTCTCTAGCGATGCTCCGACATTAGTGCCCTGGCGAAGAAAAATGCGGCACCAGCAAATGCCCGAGCCCAGCATGTGCTGCCACAACCCTCGGTCTGGTCCGATCCTAGACTGGGAATGAACTCCGTATGCTAAGACTAGGAAGCCTAAGTTAACACACGAAACGAGAGTACGGGCGCTCAGCCGGCCAGAGGGGCGGGATGCACAACCCGGGGATTGGTCGGGTCCCCCTCTGCATGCTACCGATCTTGCTGCCACAACCCTTGGTCTGCTCTGATCTAAGACTGGGAATGAACTCTGTAAGCCTAAGCCAACCGACAAAATGAGCAGGTGGCGGGCAGGCGGGCACTACGCCGGCCAGAGAGACGGGATGAGCAAGCCGTGGATCGATAGGGTGGTAGGTGGGTTTAGGCACATCTTCCTATTTCTATCTGCCAATGCCATTTTTATCGCTTTTAAATTCATACAATGGTCCCTTAAGCCTTCACGTGAAGTTTCATGGCAAGACGACTCGTTTTCTATTTTTCATGATTTTCAAGACTTTTTGCGGTTCGAGATTTTTTAAAATTTTTTCAGAAGGCTTTTTGGCCCCAAACTTGGTAGACGTGATCCTTGTATTTTTGTTGGCATGCACAAAAAAATTCAGCTCAAAACTAGAAGTGTACAACATTTTGTGAGCATTTGAAAAAAGTGTCTCCATTTCAGACACTTTAATGGCTACTGGCATCAAACCTGTCAAATCTAAAATGCTCTTTAAGGGGGTGTGAGTTCTCGAGGTTTGATGAGGGATAACGGGCCAAAATAAGGGCCAAGTACTGGCACCCATCGCACGTCATGGGCACACCCCCGGCCCCCCGATCGTCGGAAGCCCAATGCCGCTGGTCAGGTTCTCCAGCGATGCTCCGGCGATGGTGCCCCGGCGAAGAAAAATGTGGCACCAGCACATGCCCGAGCCCAGCATGTGCTGCCACAACCCTTGGTCTGGTCCGATCTTAGATTGGGAATGAACTCCGTATGCTTAGACTGGGAATGAACTTCGTACGCCTAAGTCAACACATGAAACGAGTGTGCGGCGCTCAGCCGGCCAGAGGGGCGAGATGCACAACTTGGGGATTGGTCGGGTCCCCCTCTGCATGCTACCGATCTTGCTGCCACAACCCTCGGTCTGCTCCGATCTTAGATTGGGAATGAACTTTGTAAGCCTAAGCCAACGACGAAACGAGCAGGCGGGCGGGCGGGCGGGCACTACGCCGGCCAGAGAGACGGATGCGCAAGCCGTGGATCGATAGGGTGGTAGGTGGGTTTAGGCACATCTTCATATTTCTACGTGCCAATGCCATTTTTGTGGCTTGTAAATTCATACAATGGTCCCTTAAGCCTTCACGTGAAGTTTCATGGCAATACGACTCATTTTCTATTTTTCATAATTTTTGAAACTTTATGCGATTTGGGATTTTTTAGAATTTTTTCAGAAGGAGTTTTACCCCCAAACTAGGTAGACGTGATCCTTGTATTTTTGTTTCCATGCACAAAAAATTTCAGCTAAAAACTCGAAGTGTACATGATTTTGTGACCATTTGAAAAAAGTGTCCCCATTCAGACACTTCAATGGCTACTGGCAGCAAACCTATAAAATCTCAAATGCTCTTTAAGTGGGTGTGAGTTCTTGAGGTTTGATGAGGGATAGGGGGCCAATATAAGGGCCAGGTACCAGCACCCATCTTACATCGTGTGTGCACACCCCCCGGCCCCCGATCACCAGAACCCCAATGCTGACAGTCAGGTTCTTCGATGATGCTCCGACAATGGTGCCTCTGTGAAGAAAAATACAGCACCAGCGCATGCTCGAGCCCAGCATGTGCTGCTACAACCCTCGATCCGGTCCGATCGTAGATTGGGAATGAACTTTGTATGCTTAGACTGGGAATGAACTCCGTATGCCTAAGTCCACCCACGAAATGAGCGTACGGGCGCTCAGCCGGCCAGAGGGGCGGGATGCGCAAGCCGGGGATCGATAGAGTCCCCCTCTATGTGCTACCGATCTTGCTACTGCAATCCTCGGTTCGGTCTGATTTTAGACTGGGAATGAACTCCGTATGCCTAAGCGAACGGACGAAATGAGTGGACGGGCGGGCTGGCGGGCGGGCACTACGTCGGCCAGAGAGACGGGATGCGCAAGCCGTGGATCGATAGGGTGGTAGGTGGGTTTAGGCACATCTTCATATTTCTACGTCCCTTAAGCCTTCACGTGAAGTTTCATGGCAAGACAGCTTTTGAAACTATTTTTCACGATTTTTGAAACTTTTGGCCCAAACTTGGTAGACGTGATCCTTGTATTTTTGTTGGCATACACGAAAAAATTTTGCTAAAAACTCGAAGTGTACAATATTTTGTGACCATTTGAAAAAAGTGTCCCCATTTCAGACACTTTAGTGGCTACTGGTAGCAAACCTGTAAAATCTCAAATGCTCTTTAAGGGGGTGTGAGTTCTCGAGGTTTGATGAGGGATAGGGGGCCAATATAAGGGCCAAGTACGAGCACCCATGGCACATCATGTGCGCACACCCACCCCCCCGGCCCCTCCGATCGTTAGAACCCAAATGCCGCCGGTCAGTTCTCCGACGATGATGCCTCGGTGAAGAAAAATAAGGAACCAGCACATGCTCGAGCCCAGCATGTGCTGTCGCAACCTTCGGTCTGGGTCGATCTTAGACTGGGAATGAACTCTGTATGCTTAGACTGGGAATGAACTCCGTATGCCTAAGTCAACCCACGAAATGAGCGTGCATGCGCTCAGCCAGCCAGTGGGGCGGGATGCGCAAGTCGAGGATCGACCAAGTCTCCCTCTGCGTGCTGTCGATCCTGCTATCGCAAGCCTCGGTCCAGTCCGATCTTAGACTGGGAATGAACTCCATATGCCTAAGCCAACCGATGAAATGAGCGGGCGGGCGGGCGGTCGGGCACTACGCCGACCCAAAGTGATGGGATGCGCAAGCCGTGGATCGATAGGGGTGGTAGGTGGGTTTAGGCACATCTTCATATTTTCTGTGTGCCAATGCTTATTTTTTGGCTTGTAAATTCTTACAATGTCCCTTAAGCCTTTACGTGACTTTCATGGCAAGACAACTCGTTTTCTATTTTTCATGATTTTTATAATTTTTTGGGGTTCAGGATTTTTTAAAATTTTTTGGAAGCAGGTTTTTGGCCCCAAACTTGGTAAGACAGTGATCCTTGTATTTTATTTGTCATGGCAAAAAAAAATTCAGCCTACAAAACATCGAGTGTACAAGATTTTGTGACCATTTGAAAAAAGTGTCTCCATTTTAGACACTTTAATGGCTACTGGCAGCAAACCTGTAAAATCTCAAATACTCTTTAAGTGGGTGTGTGTTCTCGAGGTTTGATGAGGGATAGGGGGCCAATATAAGGGCCAAGTACCAGCACCCACCACACATGATGTGTACACACCCCCCGGCCCCCCGATCGCTGGAACCCCTATGTCGCCAGTCAGGTTCTCTGGCGATGCTCCGATGATGGTGCCCCGGTGAAGAAAAATGTGGCACCAGCACATGCTCGAGCCCAGCATGTGCTGCCACAACCCTCGGTCCGATCCAATCTTAGACTGGGAATGAACTCCTTATGCTTAGACTGGGAATGAACTCCGTATGCTTAGACTGGGAATGAACTCCGTATGCCTAAGTCGACCCACGAAACGAGCATGCGCGCTTAGTCAGCCAGAGGGGCGGGATGCGCAAGTCAGGGATCGGTCGGGTCCCCCTCTGAGTGCTGCCGATCCTGCTACCGCAACCCTCGGTCCGGTCTGATCTTAGACTGAGAATGAACTGTGTATGCCTAAGCCAACTGACGAAACGAGCGGGCGGGCGGCCAGGCGGGCACTGCACCGGCCAGAGAGACGGGATGCGTAAGCCGTGGATCGATAGGGTGGTAGGTGGATTTAGGCACATCTTTATATTTCAGCATGCCAATGCCATTTTTATGGCTTGTAAACTCATACAATGGTCCCTTAAGCCTTGACGTGAAGTTTCATGGCAAGACGACTCGTTTTCTATTTTTCATGATTTTCGAAACTTTTTGGGGTTCAGGATTTTTTAAAATTTTTTTGGAAGGAGTTTTGGCCCAAAACTTGGTAGACGTGATCCTTGTATTTTTTTTGGCATGCACATAACAATTCAGCTAAAAACTCGAAGTGTACAAGATTTTGTGACCATTTGAAAAAAGTGTCCCCATTTCAGACACTTTAATGGCTACTGGCAGCAAACCTGTAAAATCTCAAATGCTCTTTAAGGGGGTGTGTGTTCTCGAGGTTTCATAAGGGATAGGGGGCCAATATAAGGGCCAAGTACCAGCACCCATCCCATATTATGTGAGCACACCCCCCCGGCCCCCCGATCGTTGCAACCCCAATGCCGCCGGTCAGGTTCTCTGGCGATGCTCCGGCGATGGTGCCCCGGCGAAGCAAAATGCGCACCAGCACATGCCCGAGCCCAGCATGTGCTACCGCAACCTTCGGTCCGATCCGATCTTAGACTGAGAATGAACTCCGTATGCTTAAACTGGGAATGAAGTCCGTATGCCTAAGTTAACCCATGAAACGAGCGTGCGTGCGCTCAGTCGGCCAGAGGGGCAGGATGTGCAAGTCCGGGATCGGTTGGGTCCCCCTCTGGGTGCTACCGATCTTGCTGTCGCAACCCTCGATCCGGTCTGATCTTAGACTGGGAATGAACTCCGTATGCCTAAGCCAACCGACGAAACGAGTGGGCGGGCGGCCAGGCGGGCACTACGTCGGCCAGAGAGACGGGATGCGCAAGCCGTGGATCGATAGGGTGGTAGGTGAATTTAGGCACATCTTTATATTTCAGCGTTCCAATGCCATTTTTATGGCTTGTAAACTCATACAATGGTCCCTTTAAGCCTTGACGTGAATTAGCACGGTTTGGGATTTTTTAAAATTTTTTCAGAAGGAGTTTTAGCCCCAAACTTGGTAGACGTGATCCTTGCATTTTTTTTGGCATGCACAAAAAAATTCAGCTAAAAACACGAAGTGTACAAGATTTTTTGACCATTTGAAAAAAGTGTCCCATTTCAGACACTTTGGTGGCTACTGGCAGCAAACCTGTAAAATCTCAAATGCTCATTAAGGGGGTGTGAGTTTTCAAGGTTTGATGAGGGATAGGGGGCCAATATAAGGGCCAAGTACCAGCACCCATCGCACATCATGTGCGCACACCCCCCCGGCCCCCCCGATCGCCGGAACCCCAATGCAGCCGGTCAAGTTCTCCGGCGTTGGTGCCCCGACGAAGAAAAATACGGCACCAGCACATGCCCGAGCCCAGCATGTGCTGTCGAAACCCTTGGTCCGGTCTGATCTTAGACTGGGAATGAACTCCGTACGCTTAGACTGGGAATGAACTCCGTATGCCTAAGTCAACCCACGAAACAAGCGTGCGGGCACTCAATCAGCCAAAGGGGCGGGATGCGCATGCCAGGGATCGACCGAGTCCCCCTCTGTGTGCTGTCGATCCTGCTGTTGCAACCCTCAGTCTAGTCCAATCTTAGATGGGAATGAACTCCGTATGCCTAAGCCAACCGAAGAAACGAATGGGTGGGCAGGCAGGCAGACGGGCGGGCACTACGCCGGCCAGAGAGACGGGATGCGCAAGCCGTGGATCGATAGGGTGGTAGGTTGGTTTAGGCACATCTTCATATTTTTACGTGCAAATGCCAATTTTTTGGCTTGTAAATTCATGCAATGGTCCCTTAAGCCTTCACGTGAAGTTTCTGGCAAGACGACTCATTTTCTATTTTTCACGATATTTGAAACTTTTTACGGTTCGGGATTTTTTAAAATTTTTTAGGAAGGGGTTTTGGCCCCAAACTTGGTAGACGTGATGCTTGTATTTTTGTTGGCATTCATAAAAAACTTCAGCTAAAAACATGAAGTGTACAAGATTTTGTGACCATTTGAAAAAAGTGTCCCCATTTTCAAACACTTTAATGGCTACTGGCAGCAAACCTGTAAAATCTCAAATGCTCTTTAAGGGGGTGTGAGTTCTCAAGGTTTGATGAGGGATAGGGGGCCAATATAAGGGCCAAGTACCAGCACCCATGGCACATCATGTGCGCACACCCCCCCGACCCCCCGATCGTCGGAACCCCAATGCCGTCGGTCAGGTTTTTCGACGATACTCCGACGATGGTGCCTCGGGGAAGAAAAATACGACACCAGCACATGCTCGAGCCCAACATGTGCTACCGCAGCCCTCGGTCTGGTTTGATCTTAGAGTGGGAATGAACTCCGCATGCTTAGACCGGGAATGAACTTCGTATGCCTAAGTCAACCCATGAAACGAACATGCGGGCGTTGAGTCGGCCCGAGGGGCCGGATGCACAAGCTGGGGATCAACTGGGTCCCCTTCTGTGTCCTACCGATCCTACTGCCACAACCCTCGGTTCGGTCCGATCTTAGAATGGGAATGAACTTCGTATGCCTAAGCCAACTGACGAAATGAGCGGGCGGGCGGGCGGGCGAGCACTACGCCGGCCAGAGAGACGGGATGTGCAAGCCGTGGATCGATAGCGTGGTACGTGGGTTTAGGTACATCTTCATATTTCTACGTGCCAATGCCATTTTAATGGCTTGTAAATTCATACAATCGTCCCTTAAGCCTTCACGTGAAGTTTCATGGCAAGACGACTCGTTTTCTATTTTTCACGATTTTTAAAACTTTTTGCGGTTCGGGATTTTTTAAATTTTTTCGGAAGGATTTTTGGCCGCAAACTTGGTAGACATGATCCTTGTAATTTTGTTGGCGTGCACAAAAAAGTTCAGTTAAAAACTCGAAGTGTACAAGATTTTGTGACCATTTGAAAAAAGTGTCCACATTTCAGACACTTTAGTGGCTACTGGCAGCAAACCTGTAAAATCTCAAAAGCTCTTTAAGAGGGTGTGAGTTCTTGAGGTTTGATGAGGGATAGGGGGCCAATATAAGGGCCAAGTACCAGCACCCATTGCACATCATGTGCGCACACCCCCCCGGCCCCCCGATCGCCAGAACCCTATTACTGCCAGTCAGGTTCTTCGACGATGGTGCCCCGGTGAAGAAAAATGCGACACCAGCACATGCCCGAGCCCAGCATGTGCTACCTTAACCCTCTGTCCGATCCGATCTTATACTGGGAATGAACTCTGTATGCTAAGATTGGGAATGAACTCCGTATGCCTAAGTCAACACACAAAACGAGTGTGCGGGTGCTCAACCGGCCAGAGGGGCGGGATGCACAAGCCGGGGATCGACTGGGTCCTCTTTTGTGTGCTGCCGATCCTGCTGCCACAACCCTTGGTGCGGTCCGATCTTAGACTGGGAATGAACTCCGTATGCTTAAGCCAACCGATGAAACGAGTGGGCGGGTGGACGGGCGGGCACTACGTCGGCCAAAGAGACGGGATTCGCAAGCCTTGGATCGATAGGGCGGTAGGTGGGTTTAGGCACATCTTCATATTTCTGCGTGCCAATGCCATTTTTACGGCTTGAAAATTCATACAATGGTCCCTTAAGCCTTCACGTGAAGTTTCATGGCAAGACGACTCGTTTTATATTTTTCATAATTTTGGAAACTTTTTGCGGTTCGGGATTTTTTAAAATTTTTTCAGAAGGAGTTTTGGCCCCAAACTTGGTAGACGTGAGCCTTGTATTTTTTTTGGAATGCACAAAAAAATTCAGCTTAAAACTCGAAGTGTACAAGATTTTGTGACCATTTGAAAAAAGTGTCCCCATTTCAGACACTTTAATTGCTACTGGCAGCAAACCTGTAAAATCGATGAAGAAAAATGTCGCACTAGTACATGCCCAAGCACAGCATGTGTTGCCACAACCCTCGGTCTGGTCCGATCTTGGACTGGGAAGAAACTTCGTTTGCCTAAGTCAACCCACGAAACAAGCGTGCCGACGCTCAGCCGGCCAGAGGGGTGGGATGCGTAAGCCGGGAATCGACCGGGTCCCCTTCTGCATGCTGTCGATCTTGCTGCTGCAACCCTTGGTGTGCCCTGATCTTAGACTGGGAATGAACTCCGTATGCCTAAGCCAATCAACGAAACGAGCAGGCAGGTGGCCGGGCGGGCACTACGTCGGCCAGAGTGACGGGATGCGCAAGCCTTGGATCGATAGGGTGGTAGGTGGGTTTAGGCACATCTTCATATTTCTGTGTGCCAATGCCATTTTTATGGCTTGTAAATTCATACAATGGTCCCTTAAGCCTTCACGTGAAGTTTAATGGCAAGACGACTCGTTTTCTATTTTTCACGATTTTTGAAACTTTTTACGGTTCGGGATTTTTAAAACTTTTTTTGGATGGAGTTTTGGCCCCAAACTTGGTAGACATAATCCTTGTCTTTTTCTTGGCATGCATAAAAAAATTTAGGTAAAAACTCGAAGTGTACAAGATTTTGTGACCATTTGAAAAAAGTGTCCCCATTTCAGACACTTTAATGGCTACTGGCAGCAAACCTGTAAAATCTCAAATGCTCTTTAAGTGGGTGTGAGTTCTCAAGGTTTGATGAGGGATAAGGGGCCAATATAAGGGCCAAGTACCAGCACCCATCGCACATCATGTGCGCACACCGCACCCGACCCCCCGATGGCCGGAACCCCAATGCCGCCGGTCAGGTTCTCCGGTGATGGTACCTCGGTGAAGAAAAATACGGCCCCAGCACATGCTCGAGCCCAGGATGTGCTGCCACAACCCTCGATCCAGTGCGATCTTAGACTGGGAATGAACTCCGTATGCTTAGACTGGGAATGAACTTCGTATGCCAAAGTCAATCCACGAAATGAGTGTGCAGGCACTCAGCTGGCAAGAGGGGCAGGATGTGCAAGCCGTGGATCGACCGGGTCCCCCTCTGCGTGCTGCCGATTCTACTGCCGCAACCCTCAGTCTGGTCCAATCTTAGACTAGGAATGAACTCCGTATGCCTAAGCCAACCGATGAAACGAGCGGGCGGGCACTACATCGACCAGAGAGACGAGATGCGCAAGCCGTGGATCGATAGGGTGGTAGGTGGGTTTAGGCACATCTTCATATTTCTGCGTGCCAATACCTTTTGTATCACTTGTAAATTCATACAATGGTCCCTTAAGCCTTCACATGAAGTTTCATGGCAAGACGACTCGTTTTTCTATTTTTCATGATTTTCAAAACTTGTAAAATTTGTAAAATCTGTAAAATCTCAAATGCTCTTTAAGGGGTGTGAGTTCTCAAGGTTTGATGAGGGATAGGGGGCCAATATAAGGGCCAAGTACCAGCACCGATCACACATCATGTGCGCACACCCCGCGGCCCACCCGATTGTCGGAACCCCAATGTCGTCTGTCAGGTTCTCCGACGATGCTCCGACGATGGTGCCCCAACGATGAAAAATACGGCACTAGCACATGCTCGAGCCTAGCATGTGCTGTCATAACCCTCGGTCCAGTCCAATTTTGGACTGGGAATGAACTCCGTATGCTTAGATTGGGAATGAACACCGTATGCCTAAGTTAACCTATAAAATGAGCATGCGGGCACTCAGCCGACCAGTGGGGCAGGATGCGCAAAACGGGGATCGGTTGGGTCCCCCTCTGTGTCCTACCGATCTTGCTGTTAGAAATCTCGGTCCGATTCGATCTTCGACTGGGAATGAACCCTGTATGCCTAAGTCAACCCACGAAAGGAGCGTTCGGGCGCTCAGCCGGCCATAGGGGTGGGATGCGTAAGTCGAGGATCGATTGGGTCCCCTTCTGTGTGCTGCCGATCCTGCTGTCGCAACCCTCAGTCTGGTCCAATCATAGACTGGGAATGAACTCCATATGCCTAAGCCAACCGACGAAACGAGCGGGTGGGCGGGCGGGCACTACGTCGGCCAGAGAGACGGGATGCGCAAGCCGTGGATCGATAGGGTGGTAGGTGGGTCTAGGCACATCTTCATATTTCTGCCTACCAATGCCATTTTTATGGCTTGTAAATTCATACAATGGTCCCTTAAGCCTTCACGTGAAGTTTCATGGCAAGACGACTCGTTTTTCTATTTTTCATGATTTTCAAAACTTTTTGCAGTTCAAGATTTTTTAAAATTTTTTTGGAAGGAGTTTTGGTCCCAAACTTGGTAGACTTGATCCTTGTATTTTTGTTGGCATGCAAAAAAAATTCAGCTAAAAACTCGAAGTGTACAAGATTTTGTGACCATTTGAAAAAAGTGTCCCCATTTCAGACACTTTAATGGCTACTGGTAGCAAACCTGTAAAATCTCAAATGCTCTTTAAGGGGTGTGAGTTCTCGAGGTTTGATGGGGATAGGAGGCCAATATAAGGGCCAAGTACCAGCACCCATCACACATATGTGCGCACACCCCCCCGGCCCACCCGATCGTCGGAACCCCAATGTTGCCTGTCAAGTTCTTCGGTGATGCTCCGACGATGGCACCCCGACGAAGAAAAATATGGCACCAGCACATGCCTAAGCCCAGCATGTGCTGCCGTAACCATCGGTCCGATCCAATTTTAGACTGGGAATGAACTCTGTATGCTTAGACTGGGAATGAACTCCGTATGCCTAAGTCAACCCACGAAACGAGCGTACGGGCGCTCAGTGGGCCAGAGGGGCGGGATGTGCAAGACGGGGATCGGTCAGGTCCCCCTCTGCATGCTGCCAATCCTGCTGCCGCAACCCTCGGTCCAGTCCGATCTTAGACTAGGAATGAACTTCGTATGCCTAAGTCAACCAACGAAACGAGCGTGCCGACGCTCAGCCGACCAGAGGGGCAGGATGCGCAAGCCGAGGATCGGTCGGGTCCCCCTTTGCGTGCTATCGATCCTGCTGCCACAACCCTCGATCCGGTCCGATCTTAGACTGGGAATTAACTCCATATGCCTAAGCCAATCGACGAAACGAGCAGGCGGGTGGGCGGGCGGGCGAGCACTACGTCAGCTAGAGAGACGGGATGCGCAAGCCTTGGATCGATAGGGTGGTAGGTGGGTTTAGGCACATCTTCATAATTCTGCGTACCAATGCCATTTTTATGGCTTGTAAATTCATACAATGGTCCCTTGGGCCTTCACGTGAAGTTTCATGGCAAGACGACTTGTTTTCTATTTTTCATTATTTTCGAAACTTTTTGTGGTTTGGGATTTTTTAAAATTTTTTCGAAAAGGATTTTTGGCCCCCAAACTTGGTAGACGTGATCCTTGTATTTTTGTTGGCGTGCACAAAAAATTCAGCTAAAAACTCGAAATGTACAAGATTTTGTGACCATTTGAAAAAAGTGTCCCCATTTCAGACACTTTAATGGCTACTGGCAGCAAACCTGTAAAATCTCAAATGCTCTTTAAGGGGGTGTGAGTTCTCGAGGTTTGATGAGGGATAGGGGGCCAATATAAGGGCCAAGTACCAGCACCCATCGCACATCATGTGCGCACACCCCCCGACCCCCCCGATCGTCGGAACGCCAATGCCGCCGGTCAGGTTCTCCGACGATGCTTCGGTGATGGTGCCCTAGCGAAGAGAAATGCGGCACCAGCACATGCCCGAGCCCAGCATGTGCTGCTGCAACCCTCGGTTCGGTCCCATCTTAGACTGGGAAAGAATTTCGTATGCTTAGATTGGGAATGAACTCCGTATGCCTAAGTCAACCCACGAAACGATCGTGCGGGCGCTCAGTCGACCAGAGAGGTGGGATGTGCAAGTCGGGGATCGGTCGAGTCCCCCTCTGTGTGCTATCGATCCTGCTACCGCAACCCTTGGTCTGGTCCGATCTTAGACTGGGAATGAACTCCGTATGCCTAAGCCAACCGATGAAACGAGCGGGTGGGCGGGCGGGTGGGCACTACGCCTGCTAGAGAGACGGGATGCGAAAGCCGTGGATCGATAGGGTGGGAGGTGGCTTTAGGCACATCTTCATATTTCTATGTGTCAATTCCTTTTTTATCGCATGTAAATTCATACAATGGTCCCTTAAGCCTTCACGTGAAGTTTCATGGCAAGACGACTCGTTTTCTATTTTTTACGGTTTTCAAAACTTTTTGTGGTTCGGGATTTTTAAAATTTTTTTAGAAGGATTTTTGGCCCAAAACTTGGTAGACGTGATCCTTGTATTTTTGTTGGCTTGCAAAAAAAAAAATTCAGCTAAAAACTCGAAGTGTACAAGATTTGGTGACCATTTGAAAAAAGTGTCCCCATTTCAGACACTTTAATGGTTACTAGCAGCAAACCTGTAATATCTCAAATGCTCTTTAAGGGGGGGTGAGTTCTCGGGTTTGATAAGGGATAGGGGGCCAATATAAGGGCCAAGTACCAGCACCCATCGCACATCATGTGCGCACACCCCCCGACCCCCCGATCGCTGGAACCCCAATGCCGCCGGTCAGGTGCTCCGGCGATGCTCTGGCTATGCTCTGGCAATGGTGCCCCGATGAAGAAAAATGCGGCACCAGCACATGCCCGAGCCCAGGATGTGCTGTCACAACCCTCGGTAATTTCCGATCTTAGACTGGGATGAAATTCCTAAGATTAGATTGGGAATGAACTCCGTATGCCTAAGTGAACACACGAAACGAGCGTGCCAACGTTTAGCCGGCCAGAGGGGCGGGATGCGCAAGCCGAGGATCGATCGAGTCCCCCTCTATGTGTTATCAATCCTGCTGCCGTAACCCTCGGTCTGATTTGATCTTAGACTGGGAATGAACTCCGTACGCCTAAGCCAACCGACAAAACGAGCGGGCGGGCAGGCGGGCACTACGCCGACCAGAGAGATGGGATGCGCAAGCCGTGGATCGATAGGGTGGTCTGTGGGTTTAGGCACATCTTCATATTTCTGTGTGCCAATGCCATTTTTATGGCTTGTAAATTCATACAATGGTCCCTTAAGCCTTCACGTGAAGTTTCATGACAAGATGACTCGTTTTCTATTTTTCATGATTTTCGAAAACTTTTTGCGGTTCAAGATTTTTTAAAATTTTTTCAAAGGAGTTTTGGCCGCAAAGTTGGTAGATGTGATCCTTGTATTTTTGTTGGCATGCACACAAAAATTCAGCTAACAACTCGAAGTGTACAAGATTTTGTGACCATTTGAAAAAAGTGTCCCCATTTCAGACACTTTAATGGCTACTGGCAGCAAACCTGTAAAATCTCAAATGCTCTTTAAGGGGGTGTGAGTTCTCGAGGTTTGATGAGGGATAGGGGGCCAATATAAGGGCCAAGTACCAGCACCCATCACACATCATGTACGCGCACCCCCCGGCCCCCAAGATCGTCGGAACCCCAATGTCGCCGGTCAAGTTCTCCGGTGATGCTCCGGCTTTGCTCTGGCGATGGTGCCCCGACGAAGAAAAATGCGGCACCAGCACATGCCCGAGCCCAGCATGTGCTGTAGTAACCCTCGGTACGGTCCGATCTTAGACTGGGAATAAAATTCGTAAGATTAGATTGGGAATAAACTCCGTATGCCTACGTCAACCCACGAAACGAGTGTGTCGGTGCTCAGCTTGCCAGAGGGGCGGGATGCGCAAGCCGAGGATCAGTCGAGTCCCCCTCTGTGTGCTATCGATCCTGCTGCTGCAACCCTTGGTCTGATTTGATCTTAGACTGGGAATGAACTCCCTACGCCTAAGCCAACCGACGAAACAAGCGGGCGGGCGGGCGGGCACTACGCCGGCCAGAGAGACGGGATGCGCAAGCCGTGGATCGATAGAGTGGTCGGTGGGTTTAGGTACATCTTCATATTTCTGCATGCCAATGCCATTTTTATGGCTTGTAAATTCATACAATGGTCCCTTAAGCCTTCACGTGAAGTTTCATGGCAAGATGACTCGTTTTCTATTTTTCATGATTTTTGAAACTTTTTGAGGTTCAGGATTTTTTAAAATTCTTTCGGAAGGATTTTTGGCCCCAAACTTCGTAGACATGATCCTTGTATTTTTGTTGGCATGCACAAAAAAATTCAGCTAAAAACTCAAAATGTACAAGATTTTGTGACCATTTGATAAAAGTGTCCCCATTTTAGATACTTTAATACCCATCACACATCATGTGCGCACACCCCCCGGCCCCCTGATCGTCGGAACCCTAATGCCGTCGGCCAGGTTCTCCGGCGATGCTCCGACGATGGTGCCCCGACGAAGAAAAATACAGCACCAGCACATGCTCGAGCCCAGCATGTGCTGTCGTAACCCTCGGTTCGGTCCGATCTTAGACTGGGAATGAACTCCGTATGCTTAGACTGGGAATGAACTCCGTATGCCTAAGTCAACCCACCAAACGAGTGTGCGGGCGCTCAGCCGACCAGAGGGGCGGGTTGCGCAAGCCGGGGATCGGTCGGGTCCCCCTCTGCATGCTACCGATCCTACTGCCACAACCCTCGGTCTAGTCTGATCTTAGACTAGGAATGAACTCCGTATGCCTCAGCCAACCGACAAAACGAGCGAGCGGGTGGCGGACGAGCACTACGTCGGCCAGAGAGATGGGATGCGCAAGCGTGGATCGATAGGCTGCTAGGTGGGTGCACATCTTTATATTTCTACGTGCCAATGCCATTTTTACAGCTTGTAAATTCATACAATGGTCTCTTAAGCCTTCATGTGAAGTTTCATGGCAAGACGACTTGTTTTCTATTTTTCATGATTTTTGAAACTTTTTGGGGTTCAGGATTTTTTAAAATTTTTTCGAAAGCAGTTTTGGCCCCAAACTTGGTAGACGTGATCCTTGTATTTTTGTTTGGATGCATAAAAAAAATTCAGCTAAAAACACGAAGTGTACAAGATTTTGTGACCATTTGAAAAAAGTGTCCCCATTTTAGACACTTTAATGGCTACTGGCAGCAAACCTGTAAAATCTCAAATGCTTTTTAAGGGGGTGTGAGTTCTCGAGGTTCGATGAGAGATAGGGGGCCAATATAAGGGCCAAGTACCAGCACCCATCACACATCATGTGCGCATACCCCCCGGCCCCTCGATCGTCGGAACCTCAATGCCGCCGGTCAGGTTCTCCGACGATGGTGCCCCGATGAAGAAAATTGTGGCACCAGCACATGCCCGAGCCTAGCATGTGCTGCCGCAACCCTCGGTCTGATCTGATCTTATACTGGGAATGAACTCTGTATGCTTAGACTAGGAATGAACTTCGTATGCCTAAGTCAACCCACGAAACGAGCGTGCAGGCCAGATGGGCGGGATGCGCAAGTCGGGGATCGATCGGGTCCCCATCTACGTGCTGCCGATCCTGCTGGTGCAACCCTCAGTCTGGTCCGATCTTAGACTGGGAATGAACTCCGTATGCCTAAGCCAACCGACGAAACGAGCGGGCGGGAGGGCAGGCGGGCACTACACCGACCAGAGAGACGAGATGCGCCAACCGTGGATCGATAGGGTGGTAAGTGGGTTTAGGCACAACTTCATATTTCTACATGCCAATGCCATTTTTATGGCTTGTAAATCCATACAATGGTCCCTTAAGCCTTCACGTGAAGTTTCATGGCAAGATGACTCGTTTTCTATTTTTCATGATTTTTGAAACTTTTTACGGTTCGGGATTTTTTAAAATTCTTTTGGAAGAAGTTTTGGCCCCAAACTTGGTAGACGTGATCCTTGTATTTTTGTTGGCGTGGACAAAAAAATTCAGCTAAAAACTCGAAGTGTACAAGTTTTTGTGACCATTTGAAAAAAGTGTCCCCATTTCAGACACTTTAAGGGCTACTGGCGGCAAACCTGTAAAATCTCAAATGCTCTTTAAGGGGGTGTGAGTTCTCGTGGTTTGATGAGGGATAAGGGGCCAATATAAGGGCCACGTACCAGCACCCAATGCACATCATGTGCGTAAACCCCCCGGCCCCCCCGATCGTCGAAACCCTAATGCCGCCGGTTAGGTTCTTCGGTGATCCTCAAGTGATGGTACCTCGACGAAGAAAAATGTGGCACCAGCACATGCTTGAGCCCCGCATGTGCTGCCGCAACCCTCGATTCGGTCCGATCTTAGACTGGGAATGAACTCCGTATGCTTAGACTGGGAATGAACTTCAAATGCTCAAGTCAACCCACGAAACGAGCGTGCGGGCGCTCAGCCAGCCAAAGGGGCAGGATGCGTAAGCCGGGGATCGGCCGGATCCCCCTCTGCGTGCTGCCGATCCTGCTGCCGCAACCTTCGGTCTGATCCGATCTTAGACTGGGAATGAACTCCGTATGCCAAAGCCAACCGACGAAACGAGCGGGTGGGCGGGCACTACGTCGGCCAGAGAGACGGGATGCGCAAGCCGTCGATCGATAGGGTGGTAGGTGGGTTTAGGTACATCTTCATATTTCTGTGTGCCAATGCCATTTTTATGGCTTGTAAATTCATACAATGGTCCCTTAAGCCTTCACGTGAAGCTTCATGGCAAGACGACTTGTGTTCGATTTTTCACGATTTTTGAAACTTTTTACGGTTCGGGATTTTTTAAAATTTTTTCGAAAGGAGTTTTGGCCATAAACTTGGTAGACGTGATCCTTGTATTTTTCTTGGCATGCGCAAAAAAATTCAGCTAAAAACTCGAAGTTTACAAGATTTTGTGACCATTTGAAAAAAGTGTCCCCATTTCAGACACTTTAATGGCTACTGGCAGCAAACCTGTAAAATCTCAAATGTTCTTTAAGGGGGTGTGAGTTCTCGAGGTTTGATGAGGGATAGTGGGCCAATATAAGGGCCAAGTACCAGCACCCATCGCACATCATGTGCGCACACCCCCCCGGCCCCCCTGATCACCGGAAACCCTAGTGCCGTCGGTCAGGTTCTCCGATGATGCACCGATGATGGTGCCCTGACGAAGAGAAATACGGCACCAGCACATGCTCGAGCCCAGCATGTGCTACCGCAACCCTCGGTCCGGTCTGATCTTAGACTGGGAATGAACTCCGTATGCTTAGACTAGGAATGAACTTTGTATGCCTAAGTCAACCCATGAAATGAGCGTGCAGGCGCTCAGCTGGCCAGAGGGGCAGGATGCGCAAGCCGGGGATCGATCGGGCCCCCCTCTATGTGCTGTCGATCCTGCTGCCACAACCCTCGATCCGATCTAATCTTAGACTAGGAATGAACTCCGTATGCCTAAGCCAACCGACGAAACAAGCGGACGTGCGGGCTGGCGGGCGGCACTACGTCGGCCAAAGAGACGGGATGCACAAGCCGTGGATCGATAGGGTGGTAGGTGGGTTTAGGCACATCTTCATATTTCTGCATGCCAATGCCATTTTTATGGCTTCTAAATTCATACAATGGTCCCTTAAGCCTTCACGTGAAGTTTAATGGCAAGACGACTCGTTTTCTATTTTTCATAATTTTTGAAACTTTTTGCGGTTTGGAATTTTTTAAAATTTTTTTGGAGGGAGTTTTGGCCCCAAACTTGGTAGACTTGATCATTGTATTTTTGTTGGCATGCACAAAAAAAGTCAGCTAGAAACTCGAAGTGTACAAGATTTTGTGACCATTGAAAAAAGTGTCCCCATTTCAGAAACTTTAATGGCTACTGGCAGCAAACCTGTAAAATCTCAAATGCTCTTTAAGGGGGTGTGAGCTCTCGAGGTTTGATGAGGGATAGGGGGCCAATATAAGGCCCAAGTACCAGCACCCATCGCACATCATGTGCGTACACCCCCCGGCCCCCCGATCGTCGGAACCTCAATGCCGTCGGTCAGGTTCTCCGACGATGGTGTCTCGACGAAGAAAAATGTGGCACCAGCACATGCGCGAGCCCAGCATGTGCTGCCGCAACCCTTGGTCTGGTCCAATCTTAGACTAGGAATGAACTTCGTACGCTTAGACTGGGAATGAACTCCGTATGCCTAAGTCAACCCACGAAACGAGCATGCGGGCACTCAGCCGGCCAGAGGGGCAGGATGCGCGAGTCGGGGATCAGCTGGGTCCCTCTCTACGTGCTGCTGATCTTACTGTCGTAACCCTCAGTCCTGTCTGATCTTAGACTGGGAATGAACTCCGTATGCTTAGACTGGGAATGAACTTCAAATGCTCAAGTCAACCCACGAAACGAGCGTGCGGGCGCTCAGCCAGCCAAAGGGGCAGGATGCGCAAGCCGGGGATCGGCCGGATCCCCCTCTGCGTGCTGCCGATCCTGCTGCCGCAACCTTCGGTCTGATCCGATCTTAGACTGGGAATGAACTCCGTATGCCAAAGCCAACCGACGAAATGAGCGGGTGGGCGGGCACTACGTCGGCCAGAGAGACGGGATGCGCAAGCCGTCGATCGATAGGGTGGTAGGTGGGTTTAGGTACATCTTCATATTTCTGTGTGCCAATGCCATTTTTATGGCTTGTAAATTCATACAATGGTCCCTTAAGCCTTCACGTGAAGTTTCATTGCAAGATGACTCGTTTTCTCTTTTTCACGATTTTCAAAAGTTTATGCAGTTTGGGATTTTTTAAAACTTTTTCAAAAAGAGTTTTGGCCCCAAACATGGTAGACGTGATCCTTGTATTTTTTTTGGCATGCACAAAAAAATTCAGCTAAAAACTCGAAGTGTACAAGATTTTGTGACCATTTGAAAAAAGTATCCCCATTTCAGACACTTTAATGGCTACTGGCAGCAAACCTGTAAAACCTCAAATGCTCTTTAAGGGGGTGTGAGTTCTCAAGGTTTGATGAGAGATAGGGGGTGAATATAAGGGTCGAGTTCCAGCACCCATCGCACATCATGTGCGCACACCCCTCCCGGCCCCCCCGATCACCGGAACCCCAATGCCGCCGGTCAGGTTCTCCGGTGATGCTCCGACGATGGTGCCCAGCGAAGAAAAATGTAGCACCAGCACATGCTCGAGCCCAGCATGTGCAGCCGCAACCCTCGGTCCTATCCGATCTTAGACTGGGAATGAACTCCATAAGCTTAGACTGGGAATGAACTCCGTATGCCAAAGTCAACCCATGAAACGAGCGTGCGGGCGCTCAGCCGGCCAGAGGGGCGGGATGCACAAGTCGGGGATCGGTCGGGTCCCCCTCTGCATGCTGCCGATCCTGCTACAGGAACCCTCGGTCCGGTCTAATCTTAGACTGGGAATGAACTCCGTATGCCTAAGCCAACCGACGAAACGAGCCGGCAGGAGGGAGGGCACTACGCCAGCCACAGAGACGGGATGCGCAAGCCATGGATCAATAGGGTGGTAGGTGGGTTTAGGCACATCTTCATATTTCTACGTACCAATGCCATTTTTATGGCTTGTAAATTCATACAATGGTCCCTTAAGCCTTCACTTGAAGTCTCATGGCAAGACGACTCGTTTTTTATTTTTCATGATTTTCAAAACTTTTGGCGGTTCGGGATTTTTTAAAATTTTTTCGGAGGGGGTTTTGGCCCCAAACTCAGTAGACGTGATCCTTGCACTTTTGTTGGCATGCATAAAAAAATTCAGCTAAAAACTCGAAGTGTACAAGATTTTGTGACCATTTCAAAAAAGTGTCCCCATTTCAGACACTTTAACGGCTATTGGCAGCAAACCTGTAAAATCTCAAATGCACTTTAAGGGGGTGTGAGTTCTCTAGGTTTGATGAGGGATAGGGGGCCAATATAAGGGCCAAGGACCAGCACCCATCGCACATCATGTGCGCAAACCCCCCGACCCCCCCGATTGCCGGAACCCCAATGCCGTCGGTCAGGTTCTCGGTGATGCTCCAGCGATGGTGCCCCGGTGAAGAAAAATATGGCACCAACACATGCCCAATCCCAGCATGTGCTATCGCAACCCTCGGTCTGGTCCAATCTTAGACTGGGAATGAACTCCGTATGCCTAAGTCAACCCACGAAACGAACGTGCGGGCCCTCAGTCGACCGGTAGCGGGATGCACAAGCAGGGTATCAACCAGGTCCCCCTTTGCGTGCTGCCGATCTTGCTGTCGTAACCCTTGGTCTGGTTCGATCTTAGACTGGGAATGAACTCCGTATGCCTAAGCCAACTGACGAAACGAGCGGACGGGTAGGCGGGCGAGCACTACGTCGGCCAGAGAGACGGGATGGGCAAGCCATGGATCGATAGGGTGGTAGGTGGGTTTAAGCACATCTTCATATTTCTACATGCCAATGCCATTTTTATGGCTTGTAAATTCAAACAATGGTCCCTTAAGCCTTCACGTGAAGTTTCATGGCAAGACGACTCGTTTTTTATTTTTCACGATTTTTGAAACTTTTTACGGTTCGAGATTTTTCAAAATTTTTTCGGAAGGAGTTTTGACCCCAATATTGGTAGCCGTGATCCTTGTATTTTTTGTTGGCATGCACAGAAAAATTTAGATAAAAACTTGAAGTGTACAAGATTTTGTGACCATTTGAAAAAAGTGTCCCCATTTTAGACACTTTAATGGCTATTGGCAGCAAACCTGTAAAATCTCAAATGCTCTTTAAGGGGGTGTGAGTTCTTGAGGTTTGATGTGGGATATGGGGCCAATATCAGGGCCAAGTACCAGCACCCATCGCACATCATGTGCGCATACCCCATCGACCCCCCCGATCGTCAGAACCTCAATGCCGTCGGTCAGGTTCTCCGACGATGGTGCCCCGGTGAAGAAAAATATGGCACCAGCACATGCCCGAGCCTAGCATGTGCTGCCACAACCCTCGGTCCAGTCCGATCTTAGACTGGGAATGAACTCCATATGCTTAGACTGGGAATGAATTTCGTATGCCTAAGTTAACCAACAAAATGAGTGTACGGGCGCTAAGCCGGCCAGAAGGGCGAGATGCGCAAGCCGGGGCTCGGCCAGTTCCCCCGCTGCGTGCTGCCGATCCTGCTACCGCAACCCTCGGTCTGGTCCAATCTTAGACTGGGAATGAACTCTGTACGCCTAAGCCGACTGACGAAACGAGCGGACGGGCGGGCGGGCGGGCACTACGTCGACCAGAGAGACAGGATGCGCAAGCCGTGGATCGATAGGGTGGTAGGTGGGTTTAGGCACATCTTCATATTTTCTGGTGCCAATGCCATTTTTATGGCTTGTAAATTCATACAATGGTCCCTTAAGCCTTCACGTGAAGTTTCATGGCAAGACGACTCGTTTTCTATTTTCATGATTTTCAAACTTTTTATGGTTCAGGATTTTTTAAAATTTTTTGGAAGGAGTTTTGGCCCCAAACTTGGTAGACGTGATCCTTGTATTTTTGTTGGCATGCACAAAAAAATTCAGCTAAAACTCGAAGTGTACAAGATTTTGTGACCATTTGAAAAAAGTGTCCCCATTCAGACACTTTAATGGCTACTGGCAGCAAACCTGTAAAATCTCAAATGCTCTTTAAGGGGGTGTGAGTTCTCGAGGTTTGATGAGGGATAGGGGGCCAATATAAGGGCCAAGTACCAGCACCCATCGCACATCATGTGCGCACCCCCGGCCCCCGATCGCCGGAACCCAATGCCGTCGGTCAGGTTCTCTGGCGATGCTCCGACGATGGTGGCCTGACAAAGAAAAATGCAGCACCAGCACATGCCCGAGCCCAGCATGTGCTGTCGTGACCCTCGGTCTGGTCCGATCTTAGACTGGGAATGAACTCTGTATGCTTAGACTAGGAATGAACTCCGTATGCCTAAGTTAACCCACAAAACGAGCGTGCGGGTGCTCAGCCGGCCAGAGGGGCAGGATGCGCAAGTCAGGGATCGACCGGGTCCCCCTCTACGTGCTGTCGATCTTGCTGTCGCAACCCTCGGTCTGGTCTGATCTTGGACTGGGAATGAACTCCGTATGCCTAAGCCAGCCGACGAAACGAGCAAGCGGGCGGGCGAGCGGGCACTACGCCGGCCAGAGAGATGGGATGCGCAAGCCGTGGATCGATAGGGTGGTCGGTGGGTTTAGGCACATCTTCATATTTCTGTGTGCCAATGCTGTTTTTATGGCTTGTAAATTCATACAATGGTCCCTTAAGCCTTCACGTGAAGTTTCATGGAAAGACGACTCGTTTTATATTTTTCACAATTTTTGAAACTTTTTACGTTTCGGGATTTTTTAAAATTTTTTCGAAAAGAGTTTTGGCCCCAAACTTTGTAGACATGATCCTTGTATTTTTTTTGGCATGCACAAAAAAATTCATTTAAAAACTCGAAGTGTACAAGATTTTGTGACCATTTGAAAAAAATGCTGCACCAGCACATGCCTGAGCCCAGCATGTGCTGTTGTAACCCTCGGTCCGGTCCGATCTTAGACTAGGAATGAACTCCGTAGCCCTAAGTCAACCCATGAAATGTGCGTGCAAGCTGGGGATCGATCGGGTCCCCTCTGCGTGTTGTCGATCCTGCTGGCACAACCCTCGGTCTAGTCCAATCTTAGACTGGGAATAAACTCCGTATGCCTAAGCCAACCAACAAAACGAGCGGGCGTGCAGGCGGGTGGGCACTACGTTGGCTAGAGAGATGGGATGCGTAAGTCGTGGATCGATAGGGTGGTAGGTGGGTTTAGGCACATCTTCATATTTCTGCATGCCAATGCTATTTTTATGGCTTGTAAATTCATACAATGGTCCGTTAAGCCTTCACGTGAAGTTTCATGGCAAGACAACTCATTTTCTATTTTTCACGATTTTTAAAACTTTTTACGGTTTGGGATTTTTCAAAATTTTTTCGGAAAGAGATTTGGCCCCAAACTTGGTAGCCGTGATCCTTGTATTTTTTGTTGGCATGCACAGAAAAATTCAGATAAAAACTTGAAGTGTACAAGATTTTGTGACCATTTGAAAAAAGTGTCCCCATTTTAGACACTTTAATGGCTACTGGCAGCAAACCTGTAAAATCTCAAATGCTCTTTAAGGGGGTGTGAGTTCTTGAGGTTTGATGTGGGATATGGGGCCAATATCAGGGCCAAGTACCAGCACCCATCGCACATCATGTGCGCACACCCCATCGACCCCCCCGATCGTCGGAACCCCAACGTCGTCGGTCAGGTTCTCCGATGATGGTGCCCCGGTGAAGAAAAATGCGACACCAGCACATGCCCGAGCCTAGCATGTGCTACCACAACCCTCGGTCCGGTCCGATCTTAGACTGGGAATGAACTCCATATGCTTAGACTGGGAATGAATTTCGTATGCCTAAGTCAACCAACAAAATGAGCGTACGGGCGCTCAACCGGCCAGAAGGGCAGGATACGTAAGCCGGGGCTCGGCCAGGTCCCCCGCTGCGTGCTGTCGATCCTGCTACCACAACCCTCGGTCTGGTCCGATCTTAGACTGGACTGAACTCCGTATGCCTAAGCCAACTGACGAAACGAGCGGGCGGGCGGGCGGGCACTATGCCGACCAGAGAGACGGGATGCGCAAGCCGTGGATCGATAGGGTGGTAGGTGGGTTTAGGCACATCTTCATATTTCTGTGTGCCAACATCATTTTTATGGCTTGTAAATTCAAGCAATGGTCCCTTAAGCCTTCACGTGAAGTTTCATGGCAAGACGACTCGTTTTCTATTATTCATGATTTTCAAAACTTTTTACGGTTCAGGATTTTTTAAAATTTTTTTGGAAGGAGTTTTGGCCCCAAACTTGATTGACGCGATCCGTTGTATTTTTGTTGGCATTCACAAAAAAAGTCAGCTAAAAACTCGAAGTGTACAAGATTTTGCGACCATTTGAAAAAAGTGTCCCCATTTCAGACACTTTAATGGCTACTGGCAGCAAACCTGTAAAATCTCAAATGCTCTTTAAGGGGGTGTGAGTTCTCAAGGTTTGATGAGGGATAGGGGGCCAATATATGGGCCAAGTACCAGCACCCATCGCACATCATGTGCGCACACCCCCCGATCATCGGAACCCCACCCAATGCTGTCAGTCAAGGTTCTCCGACGATGCTCCGACGATCGTGCCCCAACGAAGAAAAATGTGGCACCGGCACATGTCCGAGCCCAGCGTGTGCTGCCGTAACCCTCGGTTCGGTCCGATCTTAGACTGGGAACCCCAATGCCACAACCCTAATGCCTTTGGTCGGGTTCTCTGGCGATGGGCACCGATGAAGAAAAATGCAGCACCAGTACATGCCCGTGCCCAGCTTGTGCTGCCGTAACCCTCGGTCTGGTCGGATCTTAGACTGGGAATGAACTCCGTATGCCTAAGTCAACCTACGAAATGAGCGTACGGGCGTTCAGCCGGCCAGAGGGGCGGGATGCGTAACCCGAGGATCGGTCGGGTCCCCTCTGCGTGCTGTCGATCCTGCTACCGCAACCCTCGATCCGGTCTGATCTTTGACTAGGAATGAACTCCATTTACCTAAGCCAACCGACGAAACGAGCGGGCAGGCGGGCGGAAGGGCACTATACGGGCCAGAGAGACGGGATGCGTAAGTCGTGGATCGATAGGGTGGTAGGTGGGTTTAGGTACATCTTCATATTTCTACGTACCAATGCAATTTTGATGGCTTGTAAATTCATACAATGGTCCCTTAAGCCTTCACGTGAAGTTTCATGGCAAGATGACTCGTTTTCTATTTTTCACGATTTTTGAAACTTTTTGTAGTTCCAGATTTTTTAAAATTTTTTGGGAAGGAGTTTTGGCACCAAACGTGGTAGACGTGATCCTTGTATTTTTGTTGGCGTGCAAAAAAAAATTCACTAAAACCTCGAAGTGTACAAGATTTTGTGACCATTTGTAAAAAATATCCCCATTTCAGACACTTTAATGGCTGCTGGCAGCAAACTTGTAAAATCTCAAATGCTCTTTAAAGGGGTGTGAGTTCTCAAGGTTTGATGAGGGATAGGGGGCCAATATAAGGGCCAAGTACCAGCACCCATCGCACATCATGTGCGCACACCCCCCGATCACCGGAACCCCACCCAATGCTGTCAGTCAGGTTCTCCGATGATGCTCCGACGATCGTGCCCCAACGAAGAAAAATGTGGCACCAGCACATGCCTGAGCTCAGCGTGTGCTGTCGCAACCCTCGGTTCAGTTTGATCTTAGACTGGGAATGAACTCCATATGCTTAGACTGGGAATGAACTCCGTATGCCTAAGTCAACCCACAAAATGAGCGTGCGATCGCTCAGCCGACCAGAGGGGCAGGATGCGCAAGCCGTGGATCGGCGGGTCCCCCTCTGCGTGTTGCCAATCCTGCTACCACAACCCTTGATCCGATCATATCTTCGACTGGGAATAAACTCCGGATGCCTAAGCCAACTGACGAAACGACTGGGTGGGTGGGCACTACGCCTACCAGAGAGACGGGATGCGCAAGCCATGGATCGATAGAGTGCTAGGTGGGTTTAGGCACATCTTCATATTTCTATGTGCCAATGCCATTTTTATGGCTTGTAAATTCATACAATGGTCCCTTAAGCCTTCACGTGAAGTTTCATGGCAAGACGACTCGTTTTCTATTTTTCATGATTTTTGAAACTTTTTGGGTTCGGGATTTTTTAAAATTTTTTCGGAAGGTGTTTTGGCCGCAAACTTGGTAGATGTGATTCTTGTATTTTTGTTGGCATGCACAAAAAAATTCAGCTAAAAACTTGAAGTGTACAAGATTTTGTGACCATTTGAAAAAAGCGTCCCCATTTCAGACACTTTAATTGCTACTGGCAGCAAACCTGTAAAATCTCAAATGCTCTTTAAGGGGGTGTGACTTCTCGAGGTTTGATGAGGGATAGGGGCCAATATAAGGGCCAAGTACCAGCGCCCAAGGCACATCATATGCGTACACCCCCCGGCCCCCCCGATCGCCGGAACCCTAATGCCGTCGGTCAGGTTCTCCGGTGATGGTGCCCCGGTGAAGAAAAATGCGGCACCAGCACATGCCCGGAGCCCTGCATGTGCTGCCGCAACCCTCGGTCTGGTCCAATCTTAGACTGGGAATGAACTCCGTATGCCTAAGTCAACCGACGAAACGAGCGGGCGGGCGAGCGGGCGGGCGGGCACTACGTCGGCCAGAGAAACGGGATGTGCAAGCCATCCATCGATAGGGTGGTAGGTGGGTTTAGGCAAATCTTCATATTTCTAAGTGCCAATGCCATTTTTATGGCTTGTAAATTCATACAATGGTCCCTTAAGCCTTCACGTGAAGTTTCATGGCAAGACGACTTGTTTTCTATTTGTCATGATTTTTGAAACTTTATACGGTTCGGGATTTTTTAAAATTCTTTCGGAAGGAGTTTTGGCCCCAAACTTGGTAGACATGATCATTGTATTTTTGTTGGCTTGCACAAAAAACTTCAGCTAAAAACTTGAAGTGTACAAGATTTTCTGACCATTTGAAAAAAGTGTCCCCATTTCAGACACTTTAATGGCTACTGGCAGCAAACCTGTGAAATCTCAAATGCTCTTTAAGGGGGTGTGAGTTCTCGAGGTTTGATGAGGGATAGCGGGCTAATATAATGGCCAAGTACCAGCACTCATCACACATTATGTGCGCACACCCCCTGGCCCCCCCGATCGCCGGAACCCCAATGCCGTCGATCAGGTTCTCCGACGATGCTTCGGTGATGGTGCCCCGGCGAAGAAAAATGCAGCACCAACACATGCCCGAGCGTAGCATATGCTACCGTAACCCTCGGTCTGGTCCGATCGTAGACTGGGAATGAACTCCATATGCTTAGACTGGGAATGAACTCCGTATGCCTAAGTTAACCCACAAAACGAGCATGCGGGCGCTCAGTCGGCCAGAGGGACAGGATGCGCAAGTCGGGGATCGATCGGGTCCCCCTCTGCGTGCTGCTGATCCTGCTACCACAACCCTCGATTCAGTCTAATCTTAGACTGGAATGAACTCTGTATGCCTAAGCCAACCGACGAAACGAGCGATAGGGCGGGCGGGCGGGCGCTACGTCGGCTAGAGAGACAGGAAGCGCAAGCCGTGTATCGATAGGGTGGTAGGTGGGTTTAGGCACATCTTCATATTTCTGCATGCCAATGCCATTTTTATGGCTTGTAAATTCATACAATGGTCCCTTAAGCCTTCACGTGAAGTTTCATGGCAAGACAACTCGTTTTCTATTTTCCATGATTTTTGAAACTTTTTGTGGTTCGGGATTTTTTAAAATTTTTTTGAAAGGCGTTTTGGCCCCAAACTTGGTAGACGTGATCCTTGTATTTTTTTTGGCATGCACAAAAAAATTCAGCGAAAAACTCGAAGTGTACAAGATTTTGTGACCATTTGAAAAAAGTGTCCCCATTTCAGACACTTTAATGCCAACTGGCAGCAAACCTGTAAAATCTCAAATGCTCTTTAAGGGGGTGTCAGTTCTCGAGGTTTGATGAGGGTTTCGTGGCCAATATAAGGGCCAAGTACCAGCACCCATCGCACATCATGTTCGCACACCCCCCAGCTCTCACGATCGTCGGAACCCCAATGCCATCGGTCAGGTTCTCCGGTGATGCGCCGGTGATGCTCCGGCGATGGTGCCCCGGTGAAGAAAAATACGGCAGCAGCACATGCCCGAGCCCAGCATGTGCTGCCACAACCCTCACTCCGGTCTGATCTTAGACTGGGAATGAACTCCGCACGCCCAAGCCAACCGACAAAACGAACGGGTGGGCGGGCATTACGCCGGCCAGAGAGACGGGATACGCAAGCCGTGGATCGATAGGGTGGTAGGTGGGTTTAGGTACATCTTCATATTTCTGCGTGCCAATGCCATTTTTATGGCTTGTAGATTCATCCAATGGTCCCCTAAGCCTTCACGTGAAGTTTCATGGCAAGACGACTCATTTTCTATTTTTCATAATTTTTGAAGCTTTTTGCCGTTCAGGATTTTTTAAAATTGTTTCGGAAGGATTTTTGGCCCCAAACTTGGTAGACATGATCCTTGTATTTTTTTGGCATGCACAAAAAAATTCAGCTAAAAACTCGAAGTGTACAAGATTTTGTGACCATTTGAAAAAAGTGTCCCCATTTCAGACACTTTAATGACTATTGGCAGGAAACCTGTAAAATCTCAAATGCTCTTTAAGGGGGTGTGAGTTCTCGAGGTTTGATGAGGATAGGGGGCCAATATAAGGGCCAAGTACCAGCACCCATCGCACATCCTGTGCGCGCACACCCCCGGCCCCCCCGACCGTCGGAACCCCAATGCCGCCGGTCAGGTTCTCCGGCGATGCTCCGACGATGGTTCCCCGACGAAGAAAAAAGTGACACCAGCACATCCCGAGCCCAACATGTGCTGCCACAACCCTCGGTCTGATCTGATCTTAGACTGGGAATGAACTCCGTATGCCTAAGCTAACCGACGAAATGAGCGGGTGGGCCGGCGGGCGGGCACTACGCCGACTAGAGAGATGGGATGCGCAAGCCGTGGATCGATAGGGTGGTAGGTGGGTTTAGGCACATCTTCATATTTCTGCATGCCAATGCCATTTTTATGGCTTGTAAATTCATACAATGGTCCCCTAAGCCTTCACGTGAAGTTTCATGGCAAGACGACTCGTTTTCTATTTTTCATGATATTTGAAACTTTTTACGGTTCGGGATTTTTTAAAATTTTTTTTGGAAGGAGTTTTGGCCGCAAACTTGGTAGACGTGATCCTTGTATTTTTGTTGGCATGCATAAAACAAATCAGCTAAAAACTCAAAGTGTACAAGATTTTGTGACCATTTTAAAAAGTGTCCCCATTTCAGACACTTTAATGGCTACTGACAGTAAACCTTTAAAATCTCAAATGCTCTTTAAGGGGTGTGAGTTCTCAAGGTTTGATGAGGGATAGGGGCCCAATATAAGGGCCAAGTATCGACACCCATCGTACATCATGTGTGCACCCCCCGGCCCTCCCGATCACCGAAACCCCAATGCCGTCGGTTAGGTTCTCCGACGATGCTCTGGTGATGGTGCCCCGGGGAAGAAAAATACGGCACCAGCACATGTCGGAGCCCAGCATGTGCTGTCGCAATGCTCGGTCTGGTCCGATCTTAGACAAGGAATGAAATCCGTTTGCTTAGACTGGGAATGAACTCCGTATGCCTAAGTCAACCCAAGAAACGAACGTGCGGCCCTCGGTCGGCCAGAGGGGCGGGATGAGCAAGATGGGGATCAGTCGGGTCCCCCTCTACGTGCTGCCGATCCTGCTACCACAACCCTTGGTCCGGTCTGATCTTAGATTGGGAGTGAATTCCGTATGCCTAAGCCAACCGACGAAATGAGTAGGCGGGCGAGCGGGCGAGCACTATGTCGGCCAGAGAGACGGGATCCGCAAGCCGTGGATCGATAGGGTGGTAGGTGGGTTTAGGCACACCTTCATATTTTTGTGTGCCAATGCCATTTTTATGTCTTGTAAATTCATACAATGGTCCCTTAAGCCTTCACGTGAAGTTTCGTGGCAAGACGACTCGTTTTCTATTTTTCATGATTTTTTAAACTTTCTGCGGTTCGGGATTTTTTAAAATTTTTTGGGAAGGGGTTTTGGCCCCAAACTTGGTAGGCGTGATCCTTGTATTTTTATTGGCATGCAAAAAAAAATTCAGCTAAAAACTCGAAGTGTACAAGATTTTGTGACCATTTGAAAAAAGTGTCCCCTTTTCAGACACTTTAATAGCTACTGGCAGAAAACCTGTAAAATCTCAAATGCTCTTTAAGGGGGTGTGAGTTCTCGAGGTTTGATGAGGGATAGCTTGCCAATATAAGGGCCAAGTACCGGCACCCATCGCACATCATGTGCGCACACGCCCCCAGCCCCCCCGATCGCCAGAACCCCAATGCCGCCGGTCAGGTTCTCTGGCGATGCTCCGGCGATGGTGCCCCGACGAAGAAAAATCCGGCACTAGCACATGCCCGAGCCCAGCATGTGCTACCGCAACCCTCGGTCTGGTCTGATCTTAGACTGGGAATGAACTCCGTATGCCTAAGCCAACTGACGAAACGAGCGGCCGAGCGGGCGGGCGGGTGGGTGGGCACTACGTTGGCCAGAGAGACGGGATGCGCAAGCCGTGGATCGTTAGGGTGGTAGGTGGGTTTAGGCACATCTTCATATTTCTGTGTGCCAATGCCATTTTTATGGCTTGTAAATTCATACAATTGTCCCTTAAGCCTTCATGTGAAGTTTCATGGCAAGACAACTCATTTTTTATTTTTCACGATTTCGAAAACTTTTTGCGGTTCAACATTTTTTAAAATTTTTTTGGTAGGAGTTTTGGCCCCAAACTTATTAGACGTGATCGATGTATTTTTGTTGGCATGCAAAAAAAAAAAAGCTAAAAACTTGAAGTGTACAAGATTTTGTGACCATTTGAAAAAAGTGTCCCCATTTCAGACACTTTAATGGCTACTAGCAGCAAACTTGTAAAATCTCAAATGCTCTTTAAGAGGGTGTGAGTTCTCGAGGTTTGATGAGGGATAGGGGACCAATATAAGGGCCAAGTACCAGCAGCCATCGCACATCATTTGCGAACACCCCCTCGGCCCCCCTGATCGTCGGAACCCCAATGCCACGATCAGGTTCTCCGGTGATGGTGCCTCGGTGAAGAAAAATGCGACACCAGCACATGTTCGAGCCCAGCATGTGCTGGCAAAACCCTCGGACTGGTCCGATCATAGACTGGGAATGAACTCCATATGCTTAGACTGGGAATGAACTCCGTATGCCTAAGTCATCCCACGAAACGAGCGTGCGGGCGCTCAGCCGGCCAGAGGGGCGAGATGCGCAAGCTGGGGATCGGCCGGGTCCCTCTCTACGTGCTGCCGATCCTGCTGTCGCAACCCTCGGTCTGGTCCGATCATAGACTGGGAATGAACTCCGTATGCTTAAGCCAACCGACGAAACGAGCGGGCAGGCGGGCAGGCGGGAACTACGTCGGCCAGAGAGACGGGATGCGTAAGCCGTGGATCGATAGGTGGTAGGTGGGTTTTGGCACATCTTTATATTTCTGTGTGCCAATACCATTTTTATGGCTTGTAAATTGATACAATGGTCCCTTAAGCCTTCGTGTGAAGTTTCATGGCAAGACGACTCGTTTTCTATTTTTCATGATTTTTGAAACTTTTTGCGGTTCTGGATTTTTTCAAATTTTTTGGGAAGGGGTTTTGGCCCCAAACTTGGTAGACATGATCCTTGTATTTTTATTGGCATGCAAAAAAAAATTCAGCTAAAAACTCGAAGTGTACAAGATTTTGTGACCATTTGAAAAAAGTGTCCCCTTTTTAGACGCTTTAATAGCTACTGGCAGCAAACCTGTAAAATCTCAAATGCTCTTTAAGGGGGTGTGAGTTCTCGAGGTTTGATGAGGGATAGCTTGCCAATATAAGGGCCAAGTACCAGCACCCATCGCATATCATGTGCGCACACCCCCCAGCCCCCCGATCGCGGAACCCCAATGCCGCCGGTCAAGTTCTCTGGCGATGCTCCGACGATGGTGCCCCGACGAAGAAAAATGTGGCACCAGCACATGCCCGAGCCCAGCATGTGCTACCGTAACCCTCGGTCTGATCCGATCTTAGACTGGGAATGAACTCCGTATGCCTAAGCCAACCGACGAAACGAGCGGGCGGGCGGGCACGCGATGCTTCAATGAAGAAAAATGCGGCACTAGCACATGCCCGAGCCCAGCATATGCTGTCGTAACCCTCGATCCAATCTGATCATAGATTGGGAAAGAACTCAGTATACTTAGACTGGGAATGAACTCCATATGCCTAAGTCAACCCACGAAACATGCGTGTGGGCGCTCAGCCGGCCTGAGAGGCGGGATGCACAGGATGGGGATCGATCGGGTCCCCCTCTGCGTGCTACCGATCCTGCTGCTAGAACCCTCGGTCCGGTCTGATCTTGACTGGGAATGAACTCCGTATGCCTAAGCCAACCGACGAAACGAGCGGGCGGGCGGGCGGGCGGGCACTACGTCGGCCAGAGAGACGGGATGCACAAGGCGTGGATCGATAGGGTGGTAGGTGGGTTTAGGCACATCTTCATATTTCTATGTGCCAACGCCATTTTTATGGGTTGTAAATTCGTACAATGGTCCCTTAAGCGTTCACGTGAAGTTTCATGGCAAGACGACTCGTTTTCTATTTTTCATGATTTTTGAAACATTTTGCAGTTCAGGATTTTTTAAAACTTTTTTCGGATGGAGTTTTGGCGCCAAACTTGGTAGATGTGATCCTTGTATTTTTGTTGGCATGCACAAAAAAAATCAGCTAAAAACTCGAAGTGTACAAGATTATGTGACCATTTGAAAAAAGTGTCCCCATTTTAGACACTTTAATGGCTAGTTGCAAAAAACCTGTAAAATCTCAAATGCTCTTTAAGGGGGTGTAAGTTCTTGAGGTTTGATGAGGGATAAGGGCCCAATATAAGGGCCAAGTACCAGCACCCATCACACATCATGGGCGCACACCCACTCGGCCCTCCCGATCACCGGAACCCCAATGTCGTCGGTCAGGTTCTCCGGCGATGCTCCGGTGATGGTGCCCCGAGCGAAGAAAAATATGGCACCAGCACATGCCCAAGCCCAGCTTGTGCTACCGTAACCCTCGGTCCGATCCGATCTTCAACTGGGAATGAACTCCATATGCTTAGACTGGGAATGAACTCCGTATGCCTAAGTCAACTCACGAAACGAGCGTGTGGGCGCTCAGTCGGCCAGAGGGGCGGGATGCGAAAGCGAGGATCGGCAGGGTGCCCCTCTGCGTGCTCCCGATCCTACTGCCGCAACCCTCGGTCTGGTCTGATCGTAGGCAGGAATGAACTCTGTATGCCTAAGCCAACCGACGAAACGAGCGGACGGGCGGGCGGGCGGGCACTACGCCGGCCAGAGAGACAGGATGCGCAAGCCGTGGATCGATAAGGTGGTAGGTGGGTTTAGGCACATCTTCATATTTCTGCATGCCAATGCCATTTTTATGGCTCGTAAATTCATACAATGGTCCCTTAAGCCTTCACGTGCAGTTTCATGGCAAGACGACTCATTTTTTATTTTGTACGATTTTTGAAACTTTTTGGGGTTCGGGATTTTTTAAAATTTTTTCAGAAGGAGTTTTGGCCCCAAACTTGGTAGACGTGATCCTTGTATTTTTGTTGGCATGCATAAAAAATTCAGCTAAAAACTCAAAGTGTACAAGATTTTGTGACCATTTGAAAAAAGTGTGCCCATTTCAGACTCTTTAATGGCTAATGGCAGCAAACCTATAAAATCTCAAATGCTCTTTAAGGGGGTGTGAGTTCTCGAGGTTTGATGAGGGATAGGGGCCCAATATAAGCCCCAAGTACCAGCACCCATTGCACATCACGTGCGTACACCCCCCCGGCCCCCCCGATCGTCGAAACCCCAATACCGTCGGTCAGGTTCTTCGACGATGCTCCGACGATGGTGCCCCGACAAAGAAAAATGCAGCAACAGCACATGCCCAAGTGCAGTATGTGCTGTCGCAACCCTCGGTCGATCGATCTTAGACTAGGAATGAACTCTGTATGCTTAGACTAGGAATCAACTCCGTATGCCTAAGTCAACCCACGAAACGAGCGTGCGGGAGCTCAGCCGGCCAGAGGGGCGCGATGCGCAAGCCGGGGATCGATCAGGTCCCCCTCTCCATGCTGTCGATCTTGCTGCCGCAACCCTTGGTCTGATCCGATCTTAGACTAGGAAGGAACTCCGTATGCCTAAGCCAACCGACGAAACGAGCGGGCGGGCAGGCACTACGCCGGCCAGAGAGACGAGATGCGCAAGCCGTGGATCGATAGGGTGGTAGGTGGGTTTAGGCACATCTTCATATTTCTGTGTGCCAATGCCATTTTTATGGCTTGTAAATTCATACAATGGTCCCTTAAGCCTTCACGTGAAGTTTCATGGCAAGATGACTCATTTTCTATTTTTCACGATTTTCAAAACTTTTTGCGGTTCAAGATTTTTTTAAGTTTTTTTGGAAAGAGTTTTGGCATCAAACTTGGTAGACGTGATGCTTGTATTTTTGTTGGCATGCACAAAAAAATTTAGCCAAAAACTCGAAGTGTACAAGATTTTGTGACCATTTGAAAAGAGTGTCCCCATTTCAAACACTTTAATGGCTACTGGCAGCAAACCTGTAAAATCTCAAATGCTCTTTAAGGGGGTGTGAGTTCTCAAGGTTTGATGAGATGTAGGGGGCCAATATAAGGGCCAAGTACCAGCACCCATCGCACATCATGTGCGCACACCCCCCAGCCCCCCGATCGTCGGAACCCCAATGTCGCCGATCAGGTTCTCCGATGATGCTCCGACGATGGTGCCTCGGTGAAGAAAAATGCGGCACCAGCACATGCTCGAGCCCAGCATGTGCTACCACAACCCTCGGTCCGGTCCGATCTTAGACTGGGAATGAACTCCGTATGCTTAGACTGGGAATCAACTCCGTATGCCTAAGTCAACCCATGAAACGAGCGTACGGGCGCTCAATCGGCTAGAGGGGCAAGATGCGCAAGCCGGGGATCGATCGGGTCCCCCTTTACGTGCTGCCAATCCTGCTACCGTAACCCTCGGTCTGGTCTGATCTTAGACTGGAATGAACTCCGTATGCCTACGCTCACCGACAAAACGAGTGGGCGGGGGCGGGCAGGCACTACGCCGGCCAGAAAGATGGTATGCACAAGCCGTGGATCGATAGGGTGGTAGGTGGGTTTAGGCACATCTTCATATTTCTATGTGCCAATGCCATTTTTATGGCTCGTAAATTCATGCAATGGTCCCTTAAGCCTTCATGTGAAGTTTCATGGCAAGACGACTCGTTTTCTATTTTTCATGATTTTTGAAACTTTTTACGATTCAAGATTTTTTTAAAATTTTTTTGGAAGGAGTTTTGGCCCCAAACTTGGTAGACGTGATCCTTGCATTTTTGTTGGCTTGCACAAAAAAATTCAGCTAAAAACTCGAAGTGTACAAGATTTTGTGTACATTTGAAAAAAATGTCCCCATTTCAAACACTTTAATGGCTACTGGCAGCAAACCTGTAAAATCTCAAATGCTCTTTAAGGGGGTGTGAGTTCTCAAGGTTTGATGAGATGTAGGGGGCCAATATAAGGGCCAAGTACCAGCACCCATCGCACATCATGTGCGCACACCCCCCAGCCCCCCGATCGTCGGAACCCCAATGTCGCCGATCAGGTTCTCCGATGATGCTCCGACGATGGTGCCTCGGTGAAGAAAAATGCGGCACCAGCACATGCTTGAGCCCAGCATGTGGTACCACAACCCTCGGTCCGGTCCGATCTTAGACTGGGAATGAACTCCGTATGCTTAGACTGGGAATGAACTCCGTATGCCTAAGTCAACCCATGAAACGAGCGTACAAGCGCTCAGCTGGCCAGAGAGGTGGGATGCGCAAGCCGGGGATCGATAGGGTGGTAGGTGGGTATAGGCACATCTTCATATTTCTACGCGCCAATGCCATTTTTACTGCTTGTAAATTCATACAACGGTCCCTTAAGCCTTCACGTGAAGTTTCAAGGCAAGATGACTCGTTTTCTATTTTTCACGATTTTCAAAACTTTCTATGGTTCGAGACTTTTTAAAATTTTTTCGGAAGGAGTTTTGGTCCCAAACTTGGTAGATGTGATCCTTGTATTTTTTTTGGCATGCACAATAAAATTCAGCCAAAAACTCGAAGTGTACAAGATTTTGTGACCCATTGAAAAAAGTGTCCCCATTTCAGACACTTTAATGGCTACTGGCAGCAAACCTGTAAAATCTCGAATGCTCTTTAAGGGGGTGTGAGTTCTCGAGGTTTAATGAGGGATAGGGGGCCAGTATAAGGGCCAAGTACCAGCACCCATCGCACATCCTGTGCGCACACCCCCCAGCCCCTTGATCGCCGGAACCCCAATGCCGCCAGTCAGGTTGTCCGGCAATGCTCCGACGATGGCGCCTCGATGAAGAAAAATGCGGCACCAGCACATGCCCAAGCCCAGCATCTGCTGCCGCAACCCTCGGTCCAATCCGATCTTTGACTGAGAATGAACTCCATATGCTTAGACTAGGAATGAACTACGTATGCCTAAGTCAACCCATGAAACGAGCGTATGGCGCTCAGCTGGCCAGAGGGGCGAGATGCGCAAGCTGGGGATCGACCGGGTCCCCCTCTGTGTGCTGCTGATCCTGCTACCACAACCCTCGGTCCAGTCTGATCTTAGACTGGCAATGAACTCCATATGCCTAAGCCAACCGACGAAACAAGCGGGCGGGCGGGCACTATGCCGGCCAAAGAGACGGGATGCGCAAGCCGTGTATCGATAGGGTGGTAGGTGGGTTTAGGCACATCTTCATATTTCTACGTACCAATTCCATTTTTTTGGCTTGTAAATTCATACAATGGTCCCTTAAGCCTTCACGTGAAGTTTCATGGCAAGACGACTCGTTTTCTATTTTTTAGGATTTTTGAAACTTTTTGTGGTTCGAGATTTTTTTAAATTTTTTCGGAAGGAGTTTTGGCCCCAAACTTGGTAGACGTGATACTTGTATTTTTGTTGGCATGCAAAAAATAATTCAGCTAAAAACTCGAAGTGTACAAGATTTTGTGACCATTTGAAAAAAGTGTCCCCATTACAAACACTTTAATGGCTACTGGCAGCAAACCTGTAAAAATCTCAAATGCTCTTTAAAGGGGGGTGAGTTCTCGAGGTTTGATAAGGGATAGGGGGCCAACATAAGGGCCAAGTATGAGCACCCATCACACATCATGTGCGCACACCCCCTAGCCCCCCGATCATCGGAACCCCAATGCTGCCGGTCAGGTTCTCTAGCGTTGCTACGACGATGGAGCCCCAGTGAAGAAAAATGCAGCACCAGCACATGCCCGAGCCTAGCATGTGCTGCCACAACTCTCGGTCTGGTTCGGCGATGGTGCCCCGAGGAAGAAAAATACGGCACTAGTACTTGCTCGAGCCCAGCATATGCAGTCGCAACCTTTGGTCCGGTCCGATCTTAGACTGGGAATGAACTCCGTATGCCTAAGTCAACCCATGAAACGAGCGTACAAGCGCTCAGCTGGCCAGAGAGGTGGGATGCGCAAGCCGGGGATCGATAGGGTGGTAGGTGGGTATAGGCACATCTTCATATTTCTACGCGCCAATGCCATTTTTACTGCTTGTAAATTCATACAACGGTCCCTTAAGCCTTCACGTGAAGTTTCAAGGCAAGATGACTCGTTTTCTATTTTTCACGATTTTCAAAACTTTCTATGGTTCGAGACTTTTTAAAATTTTTTCGGAAGGAGTTTTGGTCCCAAACTTGGTAGATGTGATCCTTGTATTTTTTTTGGCATGCACAATAAAATTCAGCCAAAAACTCGAAGTGTACAAGATTTTGTGACCCATTGAAAAAAGTGTCCCCATTTCAGACACTTTAATGGCTACTAGCAGCAAACCTGTAAAATCTCGAATGCTCTTTAAGGGGGTGTGAGTTCTCGAGGTTTAATGAGGGATAGAGGGCCAGTATAAGGGCCAAGTACCAGCACCCATCGCACATCCTGTGCGCACACCCCCCAGCCACCTTGATCGCCGGAACCCCAATGCCGCCAGTCAGGTTGTCCGGCAATGCTCCGACGATGGCGCCTCGATGAAGAAAAATGCGGCACCAGCACATGCCCAAGCCCAGCATCTGCTGCCGCAACCCTCGGTTCAATCCGATCTTTGACTGAGAATGAACTCCATATGCTTAGACTAGGAATGAACTATGTATGCCTAAGTCAACCCATGAAACGAGCGTATGGCGCTCAGCTGGCCAGAGGGGCGAGATGCGCAAGCTGGGGATCGATCGGGTCCCCCTCTGTGTGCTGCTGATCCTGCTACCACAACCCTCAATCCAGTCTGATCTTAGACCGGCAATGAACTCCATATGCCTAAGCCAACCGACGAAACAAGCGGGCGGGCGGGCACTATGCCGCCCAAAGAGACGGGATGCGCAAGCCGTGTATCGATAGGGTGGTAGGTGGGTTTAGGCACATCTTCATATTTCTACGTACCAATTCCATTTTTTTGGCTTGTAAATTCATACAATGGTCCCTTAAGCCTTCACGTGAAGTTTCATGGCAAGACGACTCGTTTTCTATTTTTCTTGATTTTTAAAACTTTTTACGGTTCGAGATTTTCTAAAATTTTTTTGGAAGGAGTTTGGCCCCAAAATTGGTGGATGTGATGCTTGTATTTTTGTTCGCATGCAAAAAAAAATTCAGCTAAAAACTCGAAGTGTACAAGATTTTGTGACCATTTGAAAAAAGTGTCTCCACTTCAGACACTTTAATGGCTACTGACAGCAAACCTGTAAAATCTCAAATGCTCTTTAAGGGAGTGTGAGTTCTCAAGGTTCGATGAGGGATAGGGGGCCAATATAAGGGCCAGTATCGGCACCCATCATACATCGTGTGCGCACACCCCCCCGACCTCCCGATCGTCGGAACCCCAATGCCGCCAGTCAGGTTTTCTGAGGATGGTGCCCCGACGAAGAAAAATGTGGCACCAGCACATGCCCGAGCCTAGCATGTGCTGTCACAACCCTCGGTCCAGTCTGATCTTAGACTGAGAATGAACTTCGTATGCTTAGACTGGGAATGAACTCCGTATGCCTAAGTCAACCCAAGAAACTAGCGTGCGGGCGCTCAGCCGGCTAGAGGGCCGGGATGTGCAAGCCGGGGATCGGCCAGGTCCCCTTCGCATGCTGTTGATCCTGTTGCCACAACCCTCGGTCCAGTCTGATCTTAGATTGGGAATGAACTCCGTATGCCTAAGCTAACCAACGAAACGAACGGGCGGGCGGGCGGGCACTACGTCGGCTAGAGAAACGGGATGCGCAAGCCGTGGATCGATAGGGTGGTAGGTGTGTTTTGGCACATCTTCATATTTCTTTATGCCAATGCCATTTTTATGGCTTGTAAATTCACACAATGGTCCCTTAAGCCTTCACATGAAGTTTCATGGCAAGACAACTCGTTTTCTTATTTTTGACGATTTTCGAAACTTTTTATGGTTCGAGATTTTTTAAAATTTTTTTCGAAGGAGTTTTGGCCCCAAACTTGGTAAACGTGATCCTTGTATTTTTTTTGGCATGCACAAAAAACTTCAGCTAAAAACTTGAAGTGTACAAGATTTTGTGACCATTTGAAAAAAGTGTCCCCATTTCAGACACTTTAATGGCTACTGGCAGCAAACCTATAAAATCTCAAATGCTCTTTAAGGCGGTGTGAGTTCTTGAGGCTCGATGAGGGATATGGGGCCAATATAAGCGTCAAGTACCGGCACCCATCGCACATCATGTGCGCACATCCCCACCCTTGGCCCCCCTAATCGCCCGAACCCCAATGCCGCCAGTCAAGTTCTCCGACGATGCTCCGACGATGGTGCCCCGACGAAGAAAAATGCGACGCCAGCACATGCCCGAGCCCAGCACGTGCTGCCGCAACCCTTGATCCAGTCCGATCTTAGACTCGGAATGAACTCTGTATGCCTATGTCAACCCACAAAATAAGCCTGTGGGCGCTCAGCCGGCCAAAGGGGCAGGATGCGCAAGCCGAGGATCGATTGGGTCCCGTTCTACGCGCTACCGATCCTGCTGCCGCAGCCCTCTGTCCGTTTTGATCTTAGAATGGGAATGAACTCCGTATGCCTAAGCCAACCACCAAACGAGCGGGCAGAGAGATGGGATGCGCAAGCCGTCGATCGATAGGGTGATCCCTGTATTTTTGTTAGCATGCATAAAAAAATTCAGCTTAAAACTCGATGTGTACAAGATTTTGTGACCATTTGAAAAAAGTGTCCCCATTTTAGACACTTTAATGCCTACTGGCAGCAAACCTGTAAAATCTCAAATGCACTTTAAGGGGGTGTGAGTTCTCGAGGTTTGATGAGGGATAGGGGGCCAATATAAGGGCCAAGTACCAACACCCATCGCACATCATGTGTGCACACCCCCCGGCCCCCCCGATCGTCAGAACCCCAATGCCGCCGGTCAGGTTCTTCGACGATGCTCCAGCGATGGTGCCCCGACGAAAAAGAATGCGGCACCAGGACATGCCTGAGTGCAGCATGTGCTGCTCCAACCCTCAGTCCGGTCTGATCTTAGACTGGGAATGAACTCCGTATGCTTAGACTGGGAATAAACTCCGTATGCCTAAGTCAACCCATGAAACGAGCATGCGGGCGCTCAGTCAGCCAGAGGGGCAGGATGCGCAAGCCAGGGATCGGCCGGGTCCCCCCCTGTGTGCTGCCACAACCCTCGGTCTGGTCCGATCTTAGACAAGAATGAACTCCGTATGCCCAAGCCAACCAACGAAGCGAGCACTATGCCGGCCAGAGAGACAGGATGCGCAAGCCGTGAATCGATAGGGTGGTAGGTGGGTTTAGGCACATCTTCATATTTCTGCATGCCAATGCCAATTTTATGGCTTGTAAATTCATACAATGGTCCCTTAAGCTTCACGTGAAGTTTCATGGCAAGATGACTCGTTTTCCATTTTTCACAATTTTCAAAACTTTTTCCGATTCGAGATTTTTTAAAATTTTTTCGGAAGGCATTTTGGCCCCAAACTTAGTAGATGTGATCCTTGTATTTTTTTTAGCATGCACAAAAACATTTAGCTAAAAACTCGATGTGTACAAGATTTTGTGACCATTTGAAAAAAGTGTCCCCATTTCAGACACTTTAATGGCTACTGGCAGCAAACCTGTAAAATCTCAAATGCTCTTTAAGGGGGTGTGAGTTCTCGAGGTTTGATGAGGGATATGGGCCAATATAAGGGCCAAGTACCAGCACCGCATCGCCAACATCATGTACGCACACCCCCCAGCCCCCCGATCCACTGGAACCCTATTTATCGTCGGTCCAGGTTCTCCGGCGATGCGCCCTGACGATGGTACCCCGGTGAAAGAAAAATGCCTGCCACCAGCACATGTCAGAGCCCAACATGTGCTACTGTAAACCCTCGATTAGATCTGATCTGGATGGAATAAACTCCATATGCTAAGACTGGAAGAACTCGTATGCCTAGTTAACCAAAATGAGCGTGCGGCTCTCAGCGCAAAGAGGTTTGCGCACCGGGATCGCGGTCCCCTCTGTCTTCGATCGCTACTACCAACCTCGTCCAAATTAGACTGGATGAACCTGTATGCCTAGCCAACCGACGAAACAGAGCGGGGGGGCGGGCGGGCACTACGCACAGAAGACGGATGCGCAAGCCGTGTGATCGATAGGGTGGTAGGTGGGTTTAGGCACATCTTCATATTTCTGCACGCCAATGCTATTTTTATGGCTTGTAAATTCATACAATGGTCCCTTAAGCCTTCACATGAAGTTTCATGGCAAAATGACTCGTTTTCTATTTTTCACGATTTTGGAAACATTTTGCGGTTGGGGATTTTTTAAAATTTTTTCGAAAGGAGTTTTGGCCCTAAAAATGGTAGACATGATCCTTTTATTCTTTTTTGGCATGCACAAAAAAATTCAGCAAAAAACTCGATGTGTACAAGATTTTATGACCATTTGAAAAAAGTGTCCCCATTTCGGACACTTTAATGGCTACTGGCAGCAAACCTGTAAAATCTCAAATGCTCTTTAAGGGGCTTTGAGTTCTCGTCGTTTGATGAGGGATAGGGGGCCAATATAAGGGCCATGTACCAGCACCCATCGCACATCATGTGTGCACACATGCCCCGGCCCCCCCGATCACTGGAACCCCAATGCCGCCGGTTAGGTTCTCTGACGATGCTCCGACGATGGTGCCCTGGTGAAGAAAAATGCGGCACCAACACATGCCTGAGCATGTGCTGCCGTAACCCTCGGTCCGATCTGATTTTAGACTGGGAATTAACTCCGTATGCTTAGACTGGGAATGAACTCCGTATGCCTAAGTCAACCCACGAAACGAGCGTGCGGGCGCTCAGCCAGCCAGAGGGGCGGGATGTGCAAACCGGGGATCGACCGGGTCCCCCTCTGCGTGCTGCCCTTCCTGCTGCCACAACCCTCAATCCAATCCGATCTTAGACTGGGAATTAACTCTGTATGCCTAAGCCAACCGATGAAACGAGCGGGCCGGGGTGGCCGAGCGGGCACTACGCCGGCTAGAGAGACGAGATGCGCAAGCCATGGATCGATAGGGTGGTAGGTGGGTTTAGGGACATCTTCATATTTTTATATGCCAATGCCATTTTTATGGCTTGTAAATTCATACAATGGTCCCTTAAGCCTTCACCTGAAGTTTTATGGCAAGACGACTCGTTTTCCATTTTTCACGATTTTCAAAACTTTTACGGTTCGAGATTTTTTTAAAATTTTTTCGGAAGGATTTTTGGCCCCAAGCTTGGCAGCTGTGATCCTTGTATTTTTGTTGGCATGCAAAAAAAATTCAGCTAAAAACTGGAAGTGTACAAGACTTTGTGACCATTTGAAAAACGTGTCCCCATTACAGACACTTTAATGGCTACTAGCATCAAACCTGTAAAATCTCAAATGCTCTTTAAGGGGGTGTGAGTTCTCAAGGTTTGATGAGGGATAGGGGGCCAATATAAGGGCCAAGTACTAGCACCCATCGTATATCATGTGCGCACACCCCCCCGGCCCCCCGATCACCGGAACACCAATGCCGCCGGTCAGGTTCTCGGTGATGCTTCGGCGATGGTGCCCTGGTGAAGAAAAATGCGGCACCATCACATGCCCAAGCCTAGCATGTGCTACCGCAACCCTCGGTCCAATCCGATCTTAGACTGGGAATGAACTTTTGTATGCTTAGACTGGGAATTAACTCCGTATGCCTAAGTCAACCCACGAAACGAGCGTGTGGGTGCTCAACCGACCAGAGGGGTGGGATGTGCAAGCCAGGGATCGATCGGGTCCCCCTCTACGTGCTGTCGATCCTGCTGCAACAACCCTCGGTCCGATCTGATCTTAGACTGGGAATGAACTCCGTATGGCTAACACAACCGACAAAACGAGCGGGTGGGCAGGCGGGCGGGCACCACACTGACCGGAGAGACGGGATGCGCAAGCCATGGATCGATAGGGTGGTAGGTTGGTTTAGTCACATCTTTATATTTCTGCATGCCAATGCCATTTTTATGGCTTGTAAATTCATACAATGGTCCCTTAAGCCTTCACATGAAGTTTCATGGCAAGACAACTCGTTTTTTATTTTTCACGATTTTCAAAACTCTTTGCGGTTCATGATTTTTTAAAATTTTTTCGGAAGGAGTGTTGGACCCAAACTTGGTAGACGTGATCCTTTTATTTTTGTTGGCATGCACAAAAAAATAAGCTAAAAACTTGAAGTGTACAAGATTTTGTGACCATTTGAAAAAAGCATCCCCATTTCAGACACTTTAAGGGCTACTGGCAGCAAACCTGTAAAATCTCAAATGCTCTTTAAGGGGGTGTGAGTTCTCGAGGTTTGATGAGGGATAGGGGGCCAATATAAGGGCCAAGTACCAGCACCCATCGCACATCATGTGTGTACACCCCCCGGCTCCCCGATCGTCGGAACCCCAATGCCGTCGATCAGGTTCACTGGCAATGCTCCGGCAATGGTGCCCTGGCGAAGAAAAATGCGGCACCAGCACATGGTCAAGCCCAGCATGTGCTGCCACAACCCTCGGTCCGGTCTGATCTTAGACTGGGAATGAACTCCGTATGCTTAGATTGGGAATAAACTCCGTATGCCTAACTCAACCCACGAAACGAGCGTGCGGGCGCTTAGCCGGCCAGAGGGGCGGGATGCACAAGCTAGGGATCGGCTGGTCCCCCTCTTCGTGCTGCCGATCCTGCTACCGCAACCCTCAGTTCAGTTTGATCTTGGACTGGGAATGAACTCCATATGCCTAAGCCAACCGACGAAACGAGCGGGCGGGTGGGCGGGCGGGCACTACACCGGCCAGGGAGACGGGATGCGCAAGCCGTGGATCGATAGGGTGGTAGGTGGGTTTAGGCACAAGTTCATATTTCTGTGTGCCAATGCCATTTTTATGGCTTGTAAATTCATACAATGGTCCCTTAAGCCTTCACGTGAAGTTTCATGGCAAGACGACTCGTTTTCTTTTTTTCACGATTTTTGAAACTTTTTATGGTTCATGATTTTTTCAAATTCTTTCGGAAGGAATTTTGGCCCCAAACTTGGTAGACGTGATCCTTGCATTTTTTTTGGCATGCACAAAAAAATTCAGCTAAAAACTCAAAGTGTACAAGATTTTGTGACCATTTGAAAAAAGTGTCCCCATTTTAGACACTTTAATGGCTACTGGCAGCAAACCTGTAAAATCTCAAATGCTCTTTAAGGGGGTGTGAGTTCTCGAGGTTTGATGAGGGATAGGGGCCAATATAAGGGCCAAGTACCAGTACCCATCACACATCATGTGCGCACACCCCCCTCGGCCCCCCCGATCGTCGAAACCCCAATGCCGCCGGTCAGGTTCTCCGACGGCGATGGTGCCTCGGCGAAGAAAAATGCGCACCAGCACATGCCCGAGCCTAGCATGTACTGCCATAACCCTCGGTCCGGTTCGATCTTAGACTGGGAATGAACTCCGTATGCTTAGAATGGGAATGAACTCCGTATGCCTAGGTCAACCCATGAAACGAGCCTGCGGGCGCTCAACCGGCCAGAGGGGCGGAATGCGCAAGCCGGGGATCGACTGGGTAACCCTTTGCGTGCTTCTTATCTTACTGCCACAACCCTCGGTCCGGTTCGATCTTATACTGGGAATGATCTCCGTATGCCTAAGCCAACCGACGAAACGTGCGGGCGGACGGGCGGGCACTACGCCGGCCAGAGAGACGAGATGCACAAGTCGTGGATCGATAGGGTGGTAGGTGGGTATAGGCACATCTTCATATTTTTGCATGCCAATGCCATTTCTATGGCTTGTAAATTCATACAATGGTCCCTTAAGCCTTCACGTGAAGTTTCATGGCAAGAGGACTCGTTTTCTATTCTTCACGATTTTTGAAACTTTTTACAGTTTGAGATTTTTTAAAATTTTTTTGAAAGGATTTTTGTCCCCAAACTTGGCGGACGTGATCCTTGCATTTTTGTTGGCATGCACAAAAAAATCCAGCTAAAAACTCAAAGTGTACAAAATTTTGTGAACATTTGAAAATAGTGTCCCCATTTCAGACACTTTAATGGCTACTGGCAGCAAACCTGTAAAATCTCAAATGCTCTTTAAGGGGGTGTGAGTTCTTGAGGTTTGATGAGGGATAGGGGGCCAATATAAGAACCAAGTACCAGCACCCATCGCACATCATATGCGCACACCACCCCCGGCCCCCCCGATCGCCGGAACCCAAATGTCGCCGGTCAGGTTCTCCGGCGATGGTGCCCCGGCGAAGAAAAATGCAGCACCAGCACATGCCAGAGCCCAGCATATCCTGCCGCAACCCTCGGTCTAGTTCGATCTTAGACTGGGAATGAACTCCGTATGCCTAAGTCAACCCACGAAACAAGCGGGCGGAAGGGCGGGCGGGCACTACGCCGGCCAGAGAGACGGGATGCGCAAGCCGTGGATCAATAAGGTGGTAGGTGGGTTTGGGCACATCTTCATATTTCTGCATGCCAATGCCATTTTTATGGCTTGTAAATTCCTACAATGGTCCCTTAAGCCTTCACGTGAAGTTTCATGGCAAGACGACTCGTTTTTCTTTTTCATGATTTTCGAAACTTTTTGTGGTTCGGGATTTCTTAAAATTTTTTCGGAAAGAGTTTTGGCCCTAAACTTGGTAAACGTGATCCTTGTATTTTTGTTGGCATGCACAAACAAATTCAGCTAAAAACTCAAAGTGTACAGGATTTTGTGACCATTTGAAAAAACTGTCCCCATTTCAGACACTTTAATGGCTACTGGCAACAAACTTGTGAAATCCCAAATGCTCTTTAAGGTGGTGTGAGTTCTCGAGGTTTGATGAGGGATAGGGGGCCAATATAAGGGCCAAGTACCAGCACCCATCGCACATCATGTGCAAACCGCCCCCGGCCCCTCTTATCGCCGGAACCCCAATGCCGTCGGTCAGGTTCTCCGGTGATGCTCTGGAGATGGTGCTTTGACGAAGAAAAATACGGCACCAGCACATGCCCGAGCCCAGCATGTGCTGTCGCAACCCTTGGTTCAGTCACATCTTAGACTGGGAATGAACTCTGTATGCCTAAGCCAATCAACGAAACAAGCATGCGGAAGGGCGAGCGGGCACTACGTCGGCCAGAGAGACGGGATGCGCAAGCCGTGGATCGATAAAGAGGTACATGGGTTTAGGCATATCTTCATATTTCTGCATGCCAATGCCATTTTTATGGCTTGTAAATTCATACAATGGTCCCTTAAGCCTTCACGTGAAGTTTCATGGCAAGATGACTCGTTTTCTATTTTTCATGATTTTTAAAACTTTTTGCAGGTCGGGATTTTTTAAAAATGTTTCCAAAGGTGTTTTGGCCCCAAACTTGGTAGACGTGATCCTTTTATTTTTGTTGCATGCACCAAAAAAATCAGATAAAAACTCGAAGTGTACAAGATTTTGTGACCATTTGAAAAAAGTGTCCCCATTTCAGACACTTTAATGGCTACTGGCAGCAAACCTATAAAATCTCAAATGCTCTTTAAGGGTGTGTGAGTTCTCGAGGTTTGATGAGGGATAGGGGGCCAATATAAGGGCCAAGTACCAGCACCCATCGCACATCATGTGCGCACACCCCCCGGCCCCCTGATCACCGGAACCCCAATACTACAGGTCGGGTTCTCCGGTGATGCTCCGACGATGGTGCCCCGATGAAGAAAAATTCGGCACCAACGCATGCCCGAACCCAGCATGTGCTGTCGTAACCCTCGGTTCCGGTCCGATCTTAGACTGGGAATGAACTTCATATGCCTAAGCCAACCGACGAAATGAGCGGGCAGGCACTACATCGGCCAGAGAGACGAGATGCGTAAGCCGTGGATCGATAGGGTGGTAGGTGGGTTTAGGCAAATCTTCATGTTTCTGCATGCCAATGCCATTTTTGTGGCTTGTAAATTCATACAATGGTCCCTTAAGCCTTCACGTGAAGTTTCATGGCAAGACAACTCGTTTTTTATTTTTCATGATTTTTGAAACTTTTTGCAGGTCGGGATTTTTTAAAAATTTTTCGAAAGGTGTTTTGGCCCCAAACTTGGTAGACGTGATCCTTTTATTTTTGTTGCATGCACCAAAAAAATCAGATAAAAACTCGAAGTGTACAAGATTTTGTGACCATTTGAAAAAAGTGTCCCCATTTCAGACACTTTAGTGCCTACTGGCAGCAAACCTGTAAAATCTGAAATGCTCTTTAATGGGGTGTGAGTTCTTGAGGTTTGATGAGGGATAGGGTGCCAATATAAGGGCCAAGTACCAACACCTATCGGACATCATGTGCGCACCCCCCGGCCCCCCTATCGCCGGAACCCCAATGCCGCCGGTCAGGTTCTCCGGCGATGCTCCGGCGATGGTGCCCCGAGGTAGAAAAATGTGGCACCAGCACATGCCTGAGCCCAGCATGTGCTGTCGAAACCCTCAGTCTGATCCGATCTTAGACTAGGAATGAACTCCGTATGCTTAGACTGGGAATGAACTCCGTATGCCTAAGTCAACCCACGAAATGAGCGTGCGGGCCGTCAGTCGGCCAGAAGGGCGGGATGCACAAGCCGGGGATAGTCGGGTCCCCCTCTGCGTGCTGTCGATCCTATTGCCGTAACCCTTGGTCTGGTCTGATCTTAGACTGGGAATGAACTCCGTATGCCTAAGCCAATCGACGAAACGAGCGGGCGGGCGGGGATTACACCGACCAGAGAGACGAGATGCGCAAGCCATGGATCGATGGGGTGGTAGGTGGGTTTAGGTGCATCTTCATATTTCTGCATTCCAATGCCATTTTTATGGCTTGTAAATTCATACAATGGTCCCTTAAGCCTTCACGTGAAGTTTCATGGCAAGATGACTCGTTTTCTATTTTTCACGATATTCAAAACTTTTTGAGGTTTGGGATTTTTTAAAATTTTTTTGGAAGGAGTTTTGGCCCCAAACTTGGTAGATGTGATCCTTGTATTTTTTTGGCACGCAAAAAAAAATTCAGCTAAAAACTCGAAGTGTACAAGATTTTGTGACCATTTGAAAAAAGTGTCCCCATTTCAGACACTTTAATGGCTACTGGCAGCAAGCCCGTAAAATCTCAAATGCTCTTTAAGGGGGTGTGAGTTCTCAAGGTTTGATGAAGGATAGGGGGCCACTATAAGGGCCAAGTACCACCACCCATCGCACATCATGTGCGCACACCCCCCGGCCCCCCTGATCGTCGAAACCCCAATGCCACCGGTCAGGTTCTCCGGCGATGCTCCGACGATGCTCCAGCGAAGAAAAATGCGGCACCAGCACATGGCCGAGCCCAGCATGTGCTACCATAACCCCCGGTCCGATCCGGTGAACTCCGTATGCTTAGACTGGGAATGAACTCTGTATGCTTAGACTGGGAATGAACTCTGCATGCCTAAGTCAACCCACGAAACGAGCGCGCGGACGCTCAGCCGGCCAAAGGGGAGGGATGCGCAAGCCAGGGATCGATCACGTCCCCTTTGTGTGCTGCCGATCCTGCTGCCGCAACCCTCGACCCGGTCCAAACTTAGACTGGGAATGAACTCCGTATGCTTAAGCGAACCGACGAAACATGCGGGCGGGCGGGCACTGCGTCGACCAAAGAGACGGGATGCGCAAGCCATGGATCGATAGGGTGGTAGGTGGGTTTAGGCACATCATCATATTTCTGCATGCCAATGCCATACAATGTCCCCTTAAGCCTTCACGTGAAGTTTCATGGCAAGATGACTCGTTTTCTATTTTTCATGATTTTTGAAACTTTTGGCAGTTCGGGATATTTTAAAATTTTTTCGGAAGGAGGTTTGGCCCCAAACTTGGTAGACGTGATCCTTGTATTTTTATTGGCATGCATAAAAAAATTCAGCTAAAAACTCGAAGTGTACAAGATTTTGTGACCATTTGAAAAAAGTGTCCTCATTTTAGACACTTTAATGGCTACTAGCAGCAAACCTGTAAAATCTCAATTGATCTTTAAGGGGGTGTGAGTTCTCAAGGTTTGATGGGGCCCAAGTAGCAGCACGCATCGCACATCATGTGCGTAGACCCCCCGGCCCCCCCGATCGTCGGAAGCCCAATGCCGTCGGTCAGGTTCTCCGACGATGCTCTGGCGATGGTGCCCCGACGAAGAAAAATGCCGCAACACTCAGTCCATTCCGATCTTAGACTGGGAAAGAACTCTGTATGCTTAGACTGGGAATGAACTCCGTATGCCTAAGTCAACCCATTAAAAGAACGTGCAGGCGCTCAGTTGACCAGAGGGGCGGGATGCACAAGCCAGGGATCAGTCAGGTCCCCCTCTGCGTGCTGCCGCAACCCTTGGTCTGATCCGATCTTAGACTGGGAATGAACTCTGAATGCCTAAGCCAACCGATGAAATGAGAGGGCGAGCGGGCTGGCGGGCACTACGCTGGCCTGAGAGGCGGGATGTGCAAGCCGTGGATCGATAGGGTGGTAGGTGGGTTTACGCACATCTTCATATTTCTACGTGCCAATAACATTTTTATTGCTTGTAAATTCATACATTGGTCCCTTAAGCCTTCACGTGAAGTTTCATGTCAAGACGACTCGTTTTCTATTTTTCACAATTTTTAAAACTTTTTACGGTTCGGGATTTTTTAAAATTTTTTTGAAAAGAGTTTTTTCCCTAACTTGGTAGACATGATCCTTGTATTTTTTTTGGCATGCATAAAAAAATTCACTAAAAACTCGAAGTGTACGAGATTTTGTGACCATTTGAAAAAAATGTCCCCATTTCAGACACATTAATGGCTACTGGTAGCAAACCTGTAAAATCTCAAATGCTCTTTAAGGGGGTGTCAGTTCTCGAGGTTTGATGAAGATAGGGGCCCAATATAAGGGCCTAGTACCAGCACCCATCGCACATCATGTGCGCACTCCCCTCCCGGCCCCTCCGATCGTCGGAACCCCAATACCGCTGGTCAGGTTCTCCGACGATGGTGCCTCGATGAAGAAAACTGTGGCACCAGCAAATGCCCGAGCCCAGCATGTGCTGCCAGAAGCCTCGGTCCAGTTTGATCTTAGACAGGGAATGAACTCCGTATGCTTAGACTGGGAATAAACTCCGTATGCCTAAGTCAACCCACGAAAAGAGCGTACGGGCGCTCAGCCATCCAGAGGGACGGGATGCGTAAGTCGAGGATCGGTCAGGTCCCCCTCTGCGTGCTGCCGATCTTGCAGCCTCAACCCTCGGTCTAGTCTGATCTTAGACTGGGAATGAACTCCGTATGCCTAAGCCAACCGACGAAACGAACGGGCGGGCAGGCACTATGCCGCCCAGAGAGACGGGATCCGAAAGCCGTGGATCGATAGGTTGGTAGGTGGGTTTAGGCACATCTTCATATTTCTGCATGCCAATGCCATTTTTATGGCATGTAAATTCATACAATGGTCCCTTAAGCCTTCACGTGAAGTTTCATGGCAGTACGACTCGTTTTCTATTTTTCACGATTTTTGAAACTTTTTATGGTTTGGGATTTTTTAAAATTTTTTTGGAAGGAGTTTTGTCCCTAAACTTGGTAGACATGATCCTTGTATTTTTTTTGGCATGCTAAAAAAAAATCAGCTAAAAACTCGAAGTGTACAAGATTTTGTGACCATTTGAAAAAAGTGTCCCATTTCAGACACTTTAATGGCTACTGGCAACAAACCTGTAAAATTTCAAATGCTCTTAAAAGGGGTGTGAGTTCTGGAGGTTTGATGAGGGATAGGGGGCTAATATAAGGGCCAAGTACCAGCACCCATCGCACATCATGTGCGCACAACCCCTCCAGCCCCCCCGATCGTCGGAACCCCAGTGCCGCCGGTCAGGTTCTCCGACGATGCTCCGACGATGGTGCCCCGACGAAGAAAAATGTGGCACCAGCACATGCCCGAGCCCAGCATGTGCTGCCGTAACCCTCGATCTGGTTTGATCTTAGACTGGGAATGAACTATGTATGCCTAAGTCAACCCACGAAACGAGCGTCAGGGCGCTCAGTCGGCCAGAGGGGTAAGATACACAAGCCGAGGATCGGTCGGGTCCCCCTCTGCATGTTGCTGATCCTGCTATGACAACCCTCCATCCAGTCCAATCTTAGACTGGGAATGAACTCCGTATGCCTAAGCCAACCGACGAAACGAGCGGGCGGGCGGGCGGGCGGGCATTACTCCGGCCAGAGAGACGGGATGCGCAAGCCGTGGATCGATAGGGTGGTAGGTGGGTTTAGGCACATCTTCATATTTTTGCATGCCAATGCCATTTTTATGGCTTGTAAATTCATACAATGGTCCCTTAAGCCTTCACGTGAAGTTTCATGGCAAGATGACTCGTTTTCTATTTTTCACGATTTTTCAAAACTTTTGTGGTTCGGGATTTTTTAAAATTTTTGGAAGGATTTTTAGCCCGAAAGTTGGTAGGCGTGATCCTTGTATTTTTGTTGGCATGCAAAAAAATATTAAGCTAAAAACTCGAAGTGTACAAGATTTTGTGACCATTTGAAAAAAGTGTCCCCATTTCAGACACTTTAATAGCTACTGGCAGCAAACCTGTAAAATCTCAAATGCTCTTTAAGGGGGTGTGAGTTCTCGATGTTTGATGAGGGATAGGGGGCAAATATAAGGGCCAAGTACCAGCACCAATCGCACATCATGTGCGTACACCCCCCGATCGCCAAAACCCCAATGCCGTCGGTCAGGTTCTCCGGTGACGGTGCCCCGACGAAGAAAAATAAGGCACCAGCACATGCCTGAGCGCAGCATGTGCTGCCGCAACCCTCGGTCTGATACAATCTTAGACTAGGAATGAGCTTCGTATGCTTAGACTGGGAATGAACTCCGTATACCTAGGTCAACCCACGAAATGAGCGCACAGGCGCTCAGTCGGCCAGAGGGGCGGGATGCGCAAGCCAGGGATCGGTCGGGTCCCCCTCTGCATGCTATCGATCCTTTTGCCGCAAGCCTTAGTCTGATCTGATCTTAGACTTGGAATGAACTCCGTATGCCTAAGCCAACCGACGAAACGAGCAGGCGGGTGGGCGGGCGGGCACTACTCCGGCCAGAGAGATGGGATGCGTAAGCCGTGGATCGATAGGGTGGTAGGTGGGTTTAGGCACATCATCATATTTCTGCTGCCAATGCCATTTTTATGGCCTGCAAATTCATATAATGGTCCCTTAAGCCTTCACTTGAAGTTTCAGGGCAAGACGACTCATTTTCTATTTTTCACAATTTTAGAAACTTTTCTCGGTTCGGGATTTTTTAAAAAAATTTTGGAAGGAGTTTTGGCCCCAAACTTCGTAGACGTGATCCTTGTATTTTTTTTGGCATGCAAAAAAACATTCAGCTAAAAACTCGAAGTGTACGAGATTTTGTGACCATTTGAAAAAAGTGTCCCCATTTCAGACACTTTAATGGCTACTGGCAGCAAACCTGTAAAATCTCAAATGCTCTTTAAGGGGGTGTGAGTTCTCAAGGTTTGATGAGGGATAGGGGGCCAATATAAGGGCCAAGTACCAGCACCCATCGCACATCATGTGCTCGTACCCCCTGGCCCCCTCGATCGTCGAAACCCTAATACCGTCGGTCAGGTTCTCCGACGATGCTTCGACGATGGTGCCCCGACGAAGAAAAATGTGACACCAGCACATGCCCGAGCCCAACATGTGTTGCCGCAACCCTCGGTCTAGTTCGATCTTAGACTGGGAATGAACTCCCTATGCTTAGACTGGAATGAGCTCCGTATGGCTAAGTCAACCCACGAAATGAGCGTGCGGGCGTTCAGCCAGCCAGAGGGGCAGGATACGCAAGCCAGGGATCGGTCGGGTCCCCCTCTACGTGCTGCCAATCCTGCTACCCCTCGGTCCGATCTGATCTTAGATTGGGAACAAACTCTGTATGCCTAAGCCAACCGACGAAATGAGCGGGCAGGCGGGCACTACGTCGGCAAGAGAGACGGGATGCGCAAGCCATGGATCGATAGGGTGGTAGGTGGGTTTAGGCACATCTTCATATTTTTGCATGCCAATCCCATTTTTGTGGCTTGTAAATTCATACAATGGTCCCTTAAGCCTTCACGTGAAGTTTCACGGCAAGATGACTCGTTTTCTATTTTTCATGATTTTTGAAACTTTTTACGGTTCGGGATTTTTTAAAATTTTTTGAAAGGATTTTTGGCCCCAAACTTGGTAGACGTGATCCTTGTATTTTAGTTAGCATGCACAAAAAAATTTAGCTAAAAACTCGAAGTGTACAAGATTTTGTGACCATTTGAAAAATGTGTCTCCATTTCATACACTTTAATGGCTACTAGCAGCAAACCTGTAAAATCTCAAATGCTCTTTAAGGGGGTGTGAGTTCTCGAGGTTTGATGAGGGATAGGGGGCTAATATAAGGGCCAAGTATCAGCCCCCATCACACATCATGTGCGCACACCCCCCCGGCCCCCCCGATTGCCGAAACCCCAATGCCGCCGGTCATGTTCTCCGACGATGCTCCGACGATGGTGCCCCAACGAAGAAAAATATGGCACCAGCACATGCCCGAGCCCAACTTGTGCTGTCACAACCCTCGATCCAGTCCGATCTTAGACTGGGAATGAACTCCATATCCTTAGACTCGGAATGAACTCCGTATGCCTAAGTTAACCCAAGAAATGAGCGTGCGGGCGCTCAGCCGGCCAAAGGGACGGGATGCGCAAGTCGGGGATCGATCGGGTTTGCCTCTGCGTGCTGCCGATCTTGCTGCCACAACCCTCACTCCGGTTTGATCTTATACTACGAATGAACTCCGTATGCCTAAGCCAACTGACGAAATAAGCGGGCGGGCGGGCGGGCGGGCATTACACCGGCCAGAGAGACAGGATGCGCAAGCCGTAGATCGATAGGGTGGTAGGTGGGTTTAGGCACATCTTCATATTTCTACATGCCAATGCCATTTTTATGGCTTGTAAATTCATGAAATGGTCCCTTAAGGCTTCATGTGAAGTTTCATGGCAAGACGACTCGTTTTCTATTTTTTACGATTTTTGAAACTTTTTACGGTTCGAGATTTTTTTAAATTTTTTCAGAAGGATTTTTGGTCCCAAATTTGGTAGACATGATCCTTGTATTTTTGTTGGCATGCACAAAACAATTCAGCGAAAAACACGAAGTGTACAAGATTTTGTGACCATTTGAAAAAAGTGTCCTCATTTTAGACACTTTAATAGCTACTGGCAGCAAACCTGTAAAATCTCAAATGCTCTTTAAGGGGGTGTGAGTTCTCAAGGTTTGATGAGGGATAGGGGGCAAATATAAGGGCCAAGTACCAGCACCAATCGCACATCATGTGCGCACACCCCCCGATCGTCGGAACCCTAATGCCACCGGTCAGGTTCTCCGGCGATGCTCCGGCGATGGGGTGCCCCGGCAAAGAAAATGCGGCACCATGCGGCACCAGCACTTGCCCGAGCCCAGCATGTGCTGCCGTAACCCTCGGTCCGATCTGATGTTAGACTGGGAATGAACTCCGTATGCTTAGACTGGGAATGAACTCTGTATGCCTAAGTCAACACACGAAACGAGCGTACAGGCCTTCAGCCGACCAGAGGGTGGGATGCGCATGCCGTGGATCGGTCGGTCCCCCTCTGCGTGCAGCCGATCTTGCTACCGCGACCCTCAGTCCGGTCTGATCTTAGACTGGGAATTAACTCCGTATGCCTAAGCCAACCGACGAAACGAGCGGGCGAGCACTACGTCGGCCAGAGAGACGGGATGCGCAAGCTGTGGATCGATAGGGTGGTAGGTGGGTTTAGGCACATCTTTATGTTTTTGTGTGCCAATGCCATTTTTATGGCTTGTAAATTCGTACAATGGTCCCTTAAGCCTTCACATGATGTTTCATGGCAAGACGACTCGTTTTCTATTTTTCACGATTTTTAAAACTTTTTACGGTCTAAGATTTCGTAAAATTTTTTCGAAAGGTGTTTTGGCCCCAAACTTGGTAGACATGATCCTTGTATTTTTGTTGGCATGCACAAAAAAATTCAGCTAAAAACTCGATGTGTACAAGATTTTGTGACCATTTGAAAAAAGTGTCCTCATTTCAGACACTTTAATAGCTACTGGCAGCAAACCTGTAAAATCTCAAATGCTCTTTAAGGGGGTGTGAGTTCTTGAGGTTTGATGAGGGATAGGGGGCAAATATAAGGGCCAAGTACCAGCACCAATCGCACATCATGTGCGCCACCCCTCGATCACCGGAACCCCAATGCCGTCTGTCAAGTTCTCTGGCGATGCTCCGATGATAGTGCCCCGACAAAGAAAAATGAGGCACCAGCACATGCCTGAGCCCAGCATTTGCTGCCATAACCCTTGGTTCAATCCGATCTTAGACTAAGAATGAGCTCCGTAAGCTTAGACTGGGAATGAACTCCGTATGCCTATGTCAACCCACGAAACGAGCGTGCGGGTGCTCGGTCAGCCAGAGGGGCGGGATGCGCAAGCCGGGGATCGACCAAGTCCTCCTCTATGTGCTACCGATCTTGCTAACACAAGCCTCAGTCTGGTCCGATCTTAGACTGGGAATGAACTCTGTATGCCTAAGCTAACCGACAAAACGAGCAAGCGGCTGGGCGGGCGGGCACTACGTCGGCCAGAGAGACGGGATGCGCAAGCCGTGGACCGATAGGGTGGTAGGTGGGTTTAGGCACATCCTCATATTTCTACATGCCAATGCCATTTTTATGGCTTGTAAATTCAAATAATGGTCCCTTAAGCCTTCACGTGAAGTTTCATGGCAAGACGACTCGTTTTCTATTTTTCACGATTTTTGAAACTTTTTACGGTTTGGGATTTTTTAAAACTTTTTTGATAGGATTTTTGCCCCTAACGTGGTAGACAAGATCCTTGTAATTTTGTTGGCATGCACAAAAAAATTCAGGTAAAAACTCGAAGTGTACAAGATTTTGTGACCATTTGAAAAAAGTGTCCCCATTTCAGACACTTTAATGGCTACTGGCAGCAAACCTGTAAAATCTCAAATGCTTTTTAAGGGGGTATGAGTTCTCAAGGTTTGATGAGGGATAGGGGGCCAATATAAGGGCCAAGTACCAGCACCCATCGCACATCATGTGCTCGCACCCCCCCTCCCGGCCCCCCCATCGCCGAAACCCCAATGCCGCCGGTCAGGTTCTCCGACGATGCTCTGGCGATGGTGCCCCGACGAAGAAAAATGTGACACCAGCACATGCCCAACCCCAGCGTGTGCTCCCGTAACCCTCGGTCCGATCTGATCTTAGACTGGGAATGAACTCCGTATGCTTAGGCTGGGAATGAACTCCATATGCCTAAGTCAACCCACGAAACGAGCGTGCGGGCGCTCAGCCAGCTAGAGGGGCAGGATGTGCAAGCCGGGGATCGACTGGTCCCCCTCTATGTGCTACAAATCCTACGACTGTAACCCTCAGTCCAGTCTGATCTTAGACTGGGAATGAACTCCGTATACCTATCCCAACCGACGAAACGAGCGGGCGGGCGGGCACTACATCGGCCAGAGAGACGGGATGCGCAAGCCGTGGATCGATAGGGTGGTAGGTGGGTTTAGGCACATCTTCATATTTCTACATGCCAATGCCATTTTTATGGCTTGTAAATTCATGAAATGGTCCCTTAAGGCTTCATGTGAAGTTTCATGGGCAAGACGACTCGTTTTCTATTTTTTACGATTTTTGAAACTTTTTACGGTTCGAGATTTTTTAAAATTTTTTCAGAAGGATTTTTGGTCCCAAATTTGGTAGACATGATCCTTGTATTTTTGTTGGCATGCACAAAACAATTCAGCTAAAAACTCGAAGTGTACAAGATTTTGTGACCATTTGAAAAAAGTGTCCCCATTTCAGACACTTTAATGGCTACTGGCAGCAAACCTGTAAAATCTCAAATGCTTTTTAAGGGGGTGTGAGTTCTCAAAGTTTGATGAGGGATAGGGGGCCAATATAAGGGCCAAGTACCGGCACCCATCGCACATCATGTGCGCGCACCCCCCCTCCCGGCCCCCCCATCGCCGAAACCCCAATGCCGCCGGTCAAGTTCTCCGACGATGCTCTGGCGATGGTGCCCCGACGAAGAAAAATGTGACACCAGCACATGCCCAACCCCAGCGTGTGCTCCCGTAACCCTCGGTCCGATCTGATCTTAGACTGGGAATGAACTCCGTATGCTTAGGCTGGGAATGAACTCCATATGCCTAAGTCAACCCACGAAACGAGCGTGCGGGCGCTCAGCCAGCTAGAGGGGCAGGATGTGCAAGCCGGGGATCGACTGGTCCCCCTCTATGTGCTACAAATCCTACGACTGTAACCCTCAGTCCAGTCTGATCTTAGACTGGGAATGAACTCCGTATACCTATCCCAACCGACGAAACGAGCGGGCGGGCGGGCACTACATCGGCCAGAGAGACGGGATGCGCAAGCCGTGGATCGATAGGGTGGTAGGTGGGTTTAGGCACATCTTCATATTTCTACATGCCAATGCCATTTTTATGGCTTGTAAATTCATGAAATGGTCCCTTAAGGCTTCATGTGAAGTTTCATGGCAAGACGACTCGTTTTTCTATTTTTTACGATTTTTGAAACTTTTTACGGTTCGAGATTTTTTTAAATTTTTTTAGAAGGATTTTTGGTCCCAAATTTGGTAGACATGATCCTTGTATTTTTGTTGGCATGCACAAAACAATTCAGCTAAAAACTCGAAGTGTACAAGATTTTGTGACCATTTGAAAAAAGTGTCCTCATTTTAGACACTTTAATAGCTACTGGCAGCAAACCTGAAAAATCTCAAATGCTCTTTAAGGGGGTGTGAGTTCTCAAGGTTTGATGAGGGATAGGGGGCAAATATAAGGGCCAAGTACCAGCACCAATCGCACATCATGTGCGCACACCCCCCGATCGTCGGAACCCTAATGCCATCGGTCAGGTTCTCCGGACGATGCTCCGGCGATGGTGCCCCGGCGAAGAAAATGCGGCACCATGCGGCACCAGCACTTGCCCGAGCCCAGCATGTGCTGCCGCAACCCTCGGTCCGATCTGATGTTAGACTGGGAATGAACTCCGTATGCTTAGACTGGGAATGAACTCTGTATGCCTAAGTCAACACACGAAACGAGCGTGCAGGCCTTCAGCCAACTAGAGGGGCGGGATGCGCATGCCGTGGATCGGTCGGTCCCCCTCTACATGCAGCCGATCTTGCTACCGTGACCCTCAGTCCGGTCTGATCTTAGACTGGGAATTAACTCTGTATGCCTAAGCCAACTGACGAAACGAGCGGGTGAGCACTACGTCAGCCAGAGAGACGGGATGCGCAAGCTGTGGATCGATAGGGTGGTAGGTGGGTTTAGGCACATCTTTATGTTTTTGTGTGCCAATGCCATTTTTATGGCTTGTAAATTCATACAATGGTCCCTTAAGCCTTCACATGATGTTTCATGGCAAGACGACTCGTTTTCAATTTTTCACGATTTTTAAAACTTTTTACGGTCTGAGATTTTTTAAAATTTTTTCGAAAGGTGTTTTGGCCCCAAACTTGGTAGACATGATCCTTGTATTTTTGTTGGCATGCACAAAAAAATTCAGCTAAAAACTCGATGTGTACAAGATTTTGTGACCATTTGAAAAAAGTGTCCTCATTTCAGACACTTTAATAGCTACTGGCAGCAAACTTGTAAAATCTCAAATGCTCTTTAAGGGGGTGTGAGTTCTTGAGGTTTGATGAGGGATAGGGGGCAAATATAAGGGCCAAGTACCAGCACCAATCGCACATCATGTGCGCCACCCCTCGATCACCGGAACCCCAATGCCGTCGGTCAAGTTCTCTGGCGATGCTCCGATGATGGCGCCCCGACGAAGAAAAATGAGGCACCAGCACATGCCTGAGCCCAGCATTTGCTGCCGTAACCCTTGGTTCAATCCGATCTTAGACTAAGAATGAGCTCCGTAAGCTTAGACTGGGAATGAACTCCGTATGCCTAAGTCAACCCACGAAACGAGCGTGCAGGCGCTCAGTCGGCCAGAGGGGCGGATGCGCAAGCCGGGGATCGACCAAGTCCTCCTCTACGTGCTACCGATCCTGCTAACACAAGCCTCAGTCTGGTCCGATCTTAGACTGGGAATGAACTCTGTATGCCTAAGCTAACCGACAAAACGAGCAGGCGGCTGGGCGGGCGGGCACTACGTCGGCCAGAGAGACGGGATGCGCAAGCCGTGGATCGATAGGGTGGTAGGTGGGTTTAGGCACATCTTCATATTTCTACATGCCAATGCCATTTTTATGGGTTGTAAATTCTTACAATGGTCCTTTAAGCCTTCACGTGAAGTTTCATGCCAAGATGACTCGTTTTCTATTTTTCACGATTTTTGAAACTTTTTGCGGTTCAGGATTTTTTTAAATTTTTTCAGAAGGAGTTTTGGCCAAAAACTTGGTAGACGTGATCCTTGTATTTTTTTTGGCATGCACAAAACAATTCAGCTAAAAACTCGAAGTGAACAAGATTTTGTGACCATTTGAAAAAAGTGTCCCCATTTTAGACACTTTAATGGCTACTGGCAGCAAACCTGTAAAATCTCAAATGCTCTTTAGGGGGTGTGAGTTCTCAAGGTTTGATGAGGGATAGGGGGCCAATATAAGGGCCAAGTACCAGCAGCCATCGCACATCATGTGCGCACACCCCCCGGCCCCCCCGATCGCCAGAACCCTAATGCCGCCGGTCAGGTTCTCCGACGATGCTCCGACGATGGTGCCCCAGCGAAGAAAAATGTGGCACCAGCACATGCCCGAGCCCAGTATGTGCAGCCGCAACCCTCGGTCCCATCCGATCTTAGACTGGGAATGAACTCCGTATGCTTAGACTGGGAATGAACTCCGTATGCCTAAGTCATCCCACGAAACGAGCGCACGTGCGCTCAACCGCAAGCTGAGGATCGGTCGGGTCCCCCTCTGCGTACTGTCGATCCTGCTACCGCAACCCTTGAGCTGGTCCGATCTTAGACTGGGAATGAACTCCGTATGCCTAAGCCAACCGACGAAACAAGCGGGCGGGCGGGCGGGCACTACGACGGCTAGAGAGACGGGATGCGCAAGCCATTGATCGATAGGGTGGTAGGTGGGTTTAGGCACATCTTCATATTTCTGCTTGCCAATGCCATTTTTATTGCTTGTAAATTCATACGATGGTCCCTTAAGCCTTCACGTGAAGTTTAATGCCAAGATGACCCATTTTCTATTTTTCTCGATTTTTGAAACTTTTGCAGTTTCAGATTTTTTAAAAATTTTTTGGAAGGAGTTTTGGCCCCAAACCTGGTAGACGTGATCCTTGTATTTTTGTTGGCATGCATAAAAACAATCCGCTAAAAATTGGAAGTGTACAAGATTTTGTGACCACTTGAAAAAAGTGTCCCCATTTCAGACTCTTTAATCGCTACTGGCAACAAACCTATAAAATCTCAAATGCTTTTTAAAGGGGTGTGAGTTTTCGAGGTTTGATGTGGGATAGGGGGCCAATATAAGGGCCAAGTACCAGCACCCATCGCACATCATGTGCGCACACCCCCCGCCCCCCCAATCGTCGAAACCCCAATGACGCCGATCAGGTTCTCCGACAATGCTTCGGTGATGGTGCCCTGAGGAAGAAAAATTCGGCACTAGCACATGCTTGAGCCCAGGATGTGCTACTGCAACCCTCGATCCGGTCTGATCTTAGACTAGGAATGAACTACGTGTGCTTAGACTGGGAATGAACTCCGTATGCCTAAGTCAACCCACGAAACGAGCGTGCAGGCACTTAGCCGGCTAGAGGGGTGAGATGCACAAGCCGGGGATCGGCTGGGTCCCCCTCTGCGTGCTGCCGATCCTGCTACCGTAACCCTCGATCTGGTCTGATCTTAGACTGGGAATGAACTCTGTATGCCTAAGCCAACTGACGAAACGAGCGGGCAGGCGGGCGGGCGGGCACTACTTCAGCCAGAGAGACGGGATGCGCAAGTCATGGATCGATAGGGTGGTAGGTAGGTTTAGGCACATCTTCATATTTTTGCATGCCAATGCCATTTTTATGCTTTGTAAATTCATACAATGGTCCCTTAAGCCTTCACGTGAAGTTTCATGGCAAGACGACTCATTTTCTATTTTTCACGATTTTTGAAACTTTTTGCGGTTCATGATTTTTTAAAATTTTTTTGGAAGGAGTTTTGGCCCCAAACCTGGTAGACGTGATCCTTGTATTTTTCTTGGCGTGTACAAAAAAATTCAGCTAAAAACTCAAAGTGTACAAGATTTTGTGACCATTTGAAAAAAGTATCCCCGTTTCAGACACATTAATGGCTATTGGCAGCAAACCTGTAAAATCTCAAATACTCTTTAAGCATGTGTGAGTTCTCAAGGTTTGAAGAGGGATAGGGGGCCAATATAAGGGCCAAGTACCAGCACCCATTGCACATCATGTGCGCACACCTCCCCCGGCCCCCTGATCGCCGGAACCCCAATGCCGCCGGTACCCTAATGTCGCCGGTCAGGTTCTCTGGCGATGCTCCGACGAAGAAAAATGCAGCACCAGCACATGCTCGAGCCTGGCATGTGCTGCCACAACCCTCGGTCCAGTTTGATCTTCGACTGGGAATGAACTGCGTATGCTTAGACTGGGAATGAGCTCCGTATGCCTAAGTCAACCCATGAAATGAGCGTGCGGGTGCTCAACCGGCCAGAGGGGTGGGATGCACAAGCCGGGGATCAACCGGTTCCCCCTCTACGTGCTGCCGATCCTGCTGCCACAACCCTCGGTCTGGTTCGATCTTAGACTGGGAATGAACTCCGTATGCCTAAGCCAACCGACGAAACGAGTAGGCGGGCAGGCGGGCGGGCGCTACACCTGAAAGAGAGACAGGATGCGCAAGCCGTGGATCAATAGGGTGGTCGGTGGGTTTAGGCACATCTTCATATTTCTTCATTTTTATGGCTTGTGAATTCATACAATGGTCCCTTAAGCCTTCACGTGAAGTTTAATGGCAGGACGACTTGTTTTCTATTTTTCATGATTTTTGAAACTTTTTTCGGTTCGGGATTTTTTAAAATTTTCTTCAGAAGGAGTTTTGGCCCCAAACTTGGTAGACGTGATCCTTGTATTTTTGTTGGCATGCACAAAAAAACTTAGCTAAAAACTTGAAGTGTACAAGATTTTGTGATCATTTGAAAACAGTGTCACCATTTCATACATTTTAATGGCTACTGGTAGCAAACCTGTAAAATCTCAAATGCCCTTTAAAGGGTGTGAGTTCTCAAAATTTGATGTGGGATAGGGGGCCAATATAAGGGCCAAGTACCAGCACCCATCACACATCATGTGCGCACACCCCCAGACCCCTGATCGCCAGAACCCCAATGCCGCCGGTCAGGTTCTCCGGTGATGCTCCGGCGATGGTGCCCCGATGAAGAAAAATGTGGCACCACCACATGCCCAAGCCTAGCATGTGCTACCACAACCCTCGGTCTGGTTCGATCTTAGACTGGGAATGAACTCCGTATGCTTAGACTGGAATGAACTCTGTATGCCTAAGTCAACCCATGAAAAGAGCGTGCGGGCGTTCAGCCGGCCAGAGGGGCGAGATGCGCAAGCCGGGGATCGACCGGGTCCCCCTCTGCGTGCTATCAATCCTGCTACCGCAACCCTCGGTCTGGTCGGATCTTAGACTGGGAATGAACTCCGTATGCCTAAGCCAACCGACGAAACGAGCAGGCGGGCGGGCGGTCGGGCACTGCGTTTGCCAGAGAGACGGGATGCGCGAGCCATAGATTGATAGGGTGGTAGGTGGGTTTAGGCACATCTTCATATTTGTGCCTGCCAATGCCATTTTTATGGCTTGTAAATTCATACAATGGTCCCTTAAGCCTTCACGTGAAGTTTCATGGCAAGACGACTCGTTTTCTATTTTTCACGACTTTCGAAACTTTTTACGGTTTGAGATTTTTTAAAATTTTTTCAGAAGGAGTTTTTGACCCAAACTTTGTATACGTGATCCTTGTGTTTTTTTTGGCATGGACAAAAAAATTCAGGTAAAAACTCGAAGTGTACAAGATTTTGTGACCATTTGAAAAAAGGGTCCCCATTTCAAACACTTTAATGGCTACTGGCAGCAAACCTGTAAAATCTCAAATGCTCTTTAAGGGGGTGTGAGTTCTCGAGGTTTGATGAGGCATAGGGGGCCAATATAAGGGCCAAGTACCAGCACCCATCGTACATCATGTGCGTGTACCCCCCGGCCGCCCCGATCGTCGGAACCCTAATGTCGCCGATCAAGTTCTCCGGCGATGCACCGACGATGGTGCCCTAGCGAAGAAAAATGTGGCACCAGCACATGCCCGAGCCCAACATGTGCTGCCGCAACCCTTAGTCTGGTTCGATCTTAGACTGGGAATGAACTCCGTATGCCTAAGTCAACCCACGAAATGAGAGTGCGGTCGCTCAGTCGGCCAGAGGGGCGGGATGCGCCAGTCGAGGGTCGGTCGGGTCCCCCTCTGTGTGCTGCTGATCTTGCTGCCGCAACCCTCGATCTGGTTCAATCTTAGACTGGGAATGAACTCCGTATGCCTAAGCCAACTGACGAAACGAGCGGGCAGACGGGCGGGCGGGCACTACGCCGGCCAGAGAGATGGGATGCGCAAGCCGTGGATCGATAGGGTGGTAGGTGAGTTTAGGCTCATCTTCATATTTCTATGTGCCAATGCCATTTTTATGGCTTTTAAATTCATACAATGGTCCCTTAAGCCTTTACGTGAAGTTTTGTGGCAAGATGACTGATTTTTTATTTTTCATGATTTTCAAAACTTTTTACGGTTTGAGATTTTTTAAAATTTTTTCGGAAGGCGTTTTGGTGTCAAACTTGGTAGACATGATCCTTGTATTTTTTTTGGCATGCAAAAAAAAATTCAGCTAAAAACTCGAAGTGTACAAGATTTTGTGACCATTTGAAAAAAGTGTCCCCATTTTAAACACTTTAATGGCTACCGAGAGCAAACCTGTAAAATCTCAAATGCTCTTTAAGGGGGTGTGAGTTCTCGAGGTTTGATGAGGGATAGGGGCCAATATAAGGGCCAAGTACCAGTGCCCATCGCACATCATGTGCGCAGACCCCCCCGATCACCGGAACCCTAATGTCGTCGGTCAGGTTCTCTGGCGATGCTTCGACGATGGTGCCCCGACGAAGAAAAATGCGGCACCAGCACAAGCTCGAGCCCAGCAAGTGCTGCCGCAACCCTCAGTCCAGTCCGATCTTAGACTGGGAATGAACTTCGTATGCTTAGACTGGGAATGAACTCCGTATGCCTAAGTCAACCCACGAAACGAGCGTGCGGTCGCTCAGTCTGCCAGAGGGGCGAGATGCATAAGCCATGGATCGGTCGGGTTCCCCCTCTACGTTCTGCCGATCTTGCTGCCACAACCCTCAGTCCAGACCAATGTTAGACTGGGAATGAACTCCTTACGCCTAAGCCAACCGACGAAACGAGCAGACGAGCGGACGAGCGGACGGGCGGGTGGGCGGGCACTACGTTGGCCAGAGAGGCGGGATACGCAAGCCGTGGATCGATAGGGTGGTAGGTGGGTTTGGGAATATCTTCATATTTCTGCATGCCAATAACATTTTTATTGCTTGTAAATTCATACAATGGTCCCTTAAGCCTTCACGTGAAGTTTCATGGCAAGATGACTCATTTTCTATTTTTCAGGATTTTTGAAACTTTATACGGTTTGGGATTTTGATAAAATTTTTTCGGAAGGTGTTTTGGCCCCGAACTTGGTAGATGTGATCCTTGTATTTTTGTTGGCATGCACAAAAAAATTCAGCCAAAAACTCGAAGTGTACAAAATTTTGTGACCATTTGAAAAAAATGTCCCCATTTCAGACACTTTAATGGCTACTGGCAGCAAACCTATAAAATCTCAAATGCTCTTTAAAGGGGTGTGAGTTCTCGAGGTTTGATGAGGGATAGGGGGCCACTATAAGGGCCAAGTACCAGCACCCATCGCACATCATGTGTGCACACCCCCCCAACCCCCCCGATCGTCAGAACCCCAATGTCGTCGGTCAGGTTCTCCGACGATGCTTCGACGATGGTGCCCCGACGAAGAAAAATGCGACACCAGCACATGCCTGAGCCCAGCATGTGCTGTCGCAACCCTTGATCTGATCCAATCTTAGACTGGGAATGAACTCCATATGCTTAGACTGGGAATGAACTCCATATGCCTAAGTCAACCCATGAAACGAGCGTGCGGGCGCTCAGCCGGCCAGAGGGGCAGGATGCACAAACCAGGGATCGATCAGGTCCCCTCTGCGTGCTGTCGATCTTGCTGCCGTAACCCTCTATCCGGTCTGATCTTAGACTGGGAATGAACTCCGTATGCCTAAGCCAACCGATGAAACGAGCGGGCGGGCGGGCGGGCAGTACGTCGGCCAGAGAGACGGGATGCGCAAGTCGTGGATCGATAGGGTGGTAGGTGGGTTTAGGCACATCTTCATATTTCTATGTGCCAATGCCATTTTTATGGCCTGTAAATTCATACAATGGTCCTTTAAGCCTTCACGTGAAGTTTCATGGCAAGATGACTTGTTTTCTATTTTTTATGATTTTTGAAACTTTTTTCGGTTTGGGATTTTTTAAAATTTTTTCAGAAGGATTTTTGGCCCCAAACTTGGTAGAAATGATCCTTGTATTTTTGTTGGCATGCATAAAAAAATTCAGCTAAAAACTTGAAGTGTACAAGATTTTTTGATCGTTTGAGAAAAGTGTCCCCATTCCAGACACTTTAATGGCTACTGGCAGCAAACCTGTAAAATCTCAAATGCTCTTTAAGGGGGTGTGAGTTCTCGAGGTTTGATGAGGGATAGGGGGCGAATATAAGGTCCAAGTACCAGCTCCCATCACACATCATGTGCGCACACCCCTCCAACCCCCCATCGTCGAACCCCAATGCCGCCGGTCAGGTTCTCCGACGATGCTCCGACGATGGTGCCTCGATGAAGAAAAATGCAGCACCTGCACATGCCCGAGAGTAGAATGTGCTGTCGCAACCCTCGGTCTGGTCTGATCTTAGACTGGGAATGAACTCCGTATGCTTAGACTGGGAATGAACTCCGTATGCCTAAGTCAACCCACGAAACGAGCGTGCGGGCGCTCAGCCGGCCAGAGGGGCGGGATGCGCAAGTCGGGGATCGACCATGTCCCCTCTGCGTGCTGTCGATCATGCTGCCGCAACCCTTGATCCGGTCCAATCTTAGACTGGGAATGAACTCCGTATGCCTGAGCCAACCGACAAAACGAGCGGATGGGTGGGCAGGCACTACATCGACCCGAGAGACAGGATGCGCAAGTCGTGGATCGATAGGGTGGTAAGTGGGTTTAGGCACTTCTTCATATTTCTACGTGCCAATGCCATTTTTATTGCTTGTAAATTCATACAATGGTCCCTTAAGCCTTCACGTGAAGATTCATGGCAAGACGACTCGATTTGTATTTTTCATGATTTTCAAAACTTTTTACGGTTCGGGATTTTTTAAAATTTTTTTGAAAGGAGTTTTGGGCCCAACTTGGGAGATGTGATCCTTGTATTTTTCCTGGCATGCACAAAAAAACTCAGCTAAAAACTCGAAGTGTACAAAATTTTGTGACCATTTGAAAAAAGTGTCCCCATTTCAGACACTTTAATGGCTACTGGCAGCAAACCTGTAAAATCTCAAATGCTCTTTAAGGGGGTCAATATAAGGGCCAAGTACCAGCACCCATCACACATCATGTGCGCACACCCCCCGATCACCGGAACCCTAATGCTGCCAGTCAGGTTCTTCGACGATGCTCCGACGATGGTGCCTCGACGAAGAAAAATGCAGCACCAGCACATGCCCGAACCCAGCATATGCTACCGTAACCCTCGGTCTGATCCGATGTTAGACTGGGAATGGACTCCATATGCTTCGACTGGGAATGAACTCCGTATGCCTAAGTCAACCCACGAAACGAGCGTACGGGCGCTCAGCCAGCCAGAGGGGTGGGATGCGTAAGCCAGGGATCGGTTGGGTCCCCCTCTGCGTGCTGCCGATCCTGCTGCCACAACCCTCAGTCTGGTCTGATCTTAGACTGGGAATGAACTCCGTATGCCTAAGCCACCGACGAAATGAACGGGCGGGCGGGCAGACAGTACGCCGGCCAGAGAGATGGGATGTGCAAGCTTTGGATCAATAGGGTGGTAGGTGAGTTTAGGCACATCTTCATATTTCTACGTGCCAATGCCATTTTTATGGCTTGTAAATTCATACAATGGTCCCTTAATCCTTCACGTGAAGTTTCATGGCAAGACGACTCATCTTCTATTTTTCACGATTTTCAAAACTTTTTACGGTTCGAGATTTTTTAAAATTTTTTCGGAAGGAGTTTTGGCCCCAATCTTGGTAGACATGATCCTTGTCTTTTTGTTGGCATGCACAAAAAAATTCAGCTAAAAACTGGAAGTGTACAAGATGTTGTGACCATTTGAAAAAAGTGTCCCCATTTTAGACACTTTAATGGCTACTGGCAGCGAACCTATAAAATCTCAAATGCTCTTTAAGGGGGTGCGAGTTCTCGAGGTTTGATGAGGGATAGGGGGCCAATATAAGGGCCAAGTACCAGCACCCATCGCACATCATGTGCGCACGCCCCCCCGGGCCCCCCGATCACCGGAACCCCAATGCCGCCGGTCAGGTTCTCCGGCGATGCTCCGGTGATGGTGGTCCGGTGATGAAAAATGTGGCACCAGCACATACCCGAGCCCAGCTTGTGCTGTCGCAACCCTCAGTCGGATCCGATCTTAGACTGGGAATGAACTCCGTATGCTTAGACTGGGAAAACACTCCGTATGCCAAAGTTAACCCACGAAACAAGCGTGCAGGTGCGCAGTTGGTCAGAGTGGTGGGATGCGCAAGCCGGGGATCGACCAGGTCCCCCTCTGCGTACTGCCAATCCTGCTGCCACAACCCTCGATCTGGTCTGATCTTAGACTGGGAATGAACTCCGTATGCCTAAGCCACCCGACGAAATGAACGGGTGGGCGGGCGGGCGGATAGTACGCCGGCCAGAGAGACGGGATGCGCAAGCTGTGGATCGATAGGGTCGTAGGTGAGTTTAGGCACATCTTCATATTTTTGCATGTCAATGCCATTTTTATGGCTTGTAAATTCATACAATGGTTCCTTAATCCTTCACATGAAGTTTCATGGCAAGACGACTCATTTTCTATTTTTCACAATTTTCAAAACTTTTTGCGGTTCGGGATTTTTTAAAATTTTTTCGGAAGGAGTTTTGGCCCCAAACTTGGTAGACATGATCCTTGTCTTTTTGTTGGCATGCACAAAAAAATTCAGCTAAAAACAGGAAGTGTACAAGATTTTGTGACCATTCGAAAAAGGTGTCCCCATTTCAGACACTTTAATGGCTACTGGCAGCAAACCTGTAAAATCTCAAATGCTCTTTAATGGGGTGTGAGTTCTTGAGGTTTGATGAGGGATAGGGGCCAGTATAAGTGCCAAGTACCAGCACCCATCACACATCATGTGCGCACACCCCCTTCGACCCCCCCGATCGTCGGAACCCCAATGCCATCGGTCAGGTTCTCCGGCAATGCTCCGGCAATGGTGCCCCGACGAAGCAAAATACGGCACAAGCACATGCCCGAGCCCAACATGTGCTGCTGCAACCCTTGGTCTGGCCCAATCTTAGACTGGGAATGAACTCCGTATGCCTAAGTCAACCCACGAAATGAGCGTGCAGGTGCTCAGCCGGCCAGAGGGGCAGGATGCATAAGTTGGGGATCGGCTGGGTCCCTCTCTACGTGTTGCCGATCCTGCTGCCGTAATCCTCGATCCAGTCTGATCTTAGATTGGGAATGAACTCCGTACGCCTAAGCCAACCGACGAAATGAGCAGGCGGGCGGGCGGGCACTACGTCAGCCAGAGAGACGGGATGCACAAGCCATGGATCGACAGCGTGGTAGGTGGGTTTAGGTACATCTTCATATTTCTGTGTGCCAATGCCATTTTTATGGCTTGCAAATTCATACAATGGTCCCTTAAGCCTTCACGTGAAGTTTCATGGCAAGACGACTTGTTTTCTATTTTTCATGATTTTTGAAACTTTTTGCGGTTGGGGATTTTTTAAAATTTTTTCGGAAGGATTTTTGGCCCCAAACTTGGAAGATGTGATCCTTGTATTTTTGTTGGCATGCACAAAAAAATTCAGCTAAAAACTAGAAGTGTACAAGATTTTGTGACCATTTGAAAAAAGTGTCCCCATTTCAGACACTTTAATGGCTACTGGCGGCAAACCTGTAAAATCTCAAATGCTCTTTAAGGGGGTGTGAGTTCTTGAGGTTTGATAAGGGATAGGGGGCCAATATAAGCACCAAGTACCAGTACCCATCGCACATCATGTGCGCACACCCGCCCGGAACCCCCGATCGTCAGAAATCCAATGCTGCCGGTCAGGTTCTTCGGCAATGCTCTGGCGATGGTGCCTCGATGAAGAAAAATGAGGCACCAGCACATGCCCGAGCTTAGCATGTGCTGCCGCAACCCTCGGTCCGGTCCAATCTTAGACTGGGAATGAACTCCGTATGCCCAAGTCAACCCACGAAACGAGCGTGCGAGCGCTCAGCCGGTCAGAGGGGCGGGATATGCAAGCTGGGGATCGGCCGGGTCCCCCTCTGTGTGCTATCGATCCTGCTGCCACAACCTTCGGTCCGGTCCGATCTTAGACTGGGAATGAACTCCGTATGCCTAAGCCAATCGATGAAATGAGCGGGTGAGCGGGCGGGCACTACGTCGGCCAGAGAGATGGGATGCGCAAGCCGTGGATCGATAGGGTGGTAGGTGGGTTTAGGCACATCTTCATATTTCTGCGTGCCTATGCCATTTTTATGGCTTGTAAATTCATACAATGGTCCCTTAAGCCTTCACGTGAAGTTTCATGGCAACACGACTCGTTTTCTATTTTTCATGATTTTTGAAACTTTTTACGGTTTGAGATTTTTTTAAATTTTTTTGGAAGGTGTTTTGGCCCTAAATTGGTAGACGTGATCCTTGTATTTTTGTTGGCACGCACAAAAAAATTCAGCTAAAAACTCGAAGTGTACAAGATTTTTTGACCATTTGAAAAAAGTGTCCCAATTTTAGACACTTTAATGGCTACTGGCAGCAAACCTGTAAAATCTCAAATGCTCTTTAAGGGGGTCTGAGTTCTCGAGGTTTGATGAGGGATAGGGGACCAATATAAGGGCCAAGTACCAGCACCCATCGCACATCATGTGTGCACACCCCCTGGCCCCCCCGATCGTCGGAACCCTAATGCCGTCGGTCAAGTTCTCTGACGATGGTGCCCCGACGAAGAAAAATGTGGCACCAGCACATGCCTGAGCCCAGCATGTGCTGCCGTAACCCTCTGTCTGATCTGATCTTAGACTAGGAATGAACTCCATATGCTTAGACTGGGAATGAACTCCGTATGCCTAAGTTAACCCACGAAACGAGCGTGCAGGTGCTCAGTCGGCCAGAGGGGCAGGATGCGCAAGCCGAGGATCGATCGGGTCCCCCTCTGCGTGCTGCCGATCTTGCTACCGCAACCCTCGATCTGGTCCGATCTCAGACTGGTAATTAACTCCATATGCCTAAGCCAATCGTCGAAACGTGCGGGCGGGCGGGCGGGCACTACACCGACCAGAGAGACTGGATGCGCAAGCCGTGGATCGATAGGGTGGTAGGTGGGTTTAGGCACATCTTCATATTTCTGCGGGCCAATGCCATTTTTATGGCTTGTAAATTCATACAATGATCCCTGAAGCCTTCATGTGAAGTTTCATGGCAACACGACTCGTTTTCTATTTTTCACGATTTTCAAAACTTTTTACGGTTCAGGATTTTTTAAAATTTTTTCGAAAGGAGTTTTGGTGCTAAACTTGGTAGATGTGATCCTTGTATTTTTGTTGGCATGCGCAAAACAATTCAGATAAAAACTCAAAGTGTACAAGATTTTGTGACCACTTGAAAAAAGTGTCCCCATTTTAGACACTTTAATGGCTATCGGCAGCAAACCTGTAAAATCTCAAATGCTCTTTCAGGGGCTATGAGTTCTTGAGGTTTGATGAGGGATAGGGGGCCAATATAAGGGCCAAGTACCAGCACCCATCGCACATCATGTGCGCACAGCCCCCCGGCCACCCCGATCGCTGGAACCCTAATACCGCCGGTCAAGTTCTCCGACGATGCTCCGACGATGGTGCCCCGACGAAGAGAAATGTGGCACCAGCACATGCCTGAGCGCAGCATGTGCTGCCGCAACCGTTGGTCCAATCCGATCTTAGACTGGGAATGAACTCCGTATGCTTAGAGTGGGAATGAACTCCGTATGCCTAAGTCAACCCACAAAACGAGCATGCGGGCGCTCAGCCAGCCAGAGGGGCGGGATGCGCAAGCCGGGGATTGGTCGGCTCCCCCTCCATGTACTGTCGATCCTGCTGCCGCTACCCTCGGTCTGATCCAATCTTAGACAGGGAATGAACTCCGTATGCCTAAGCCAACCGATGAAACGAGCGGGCGGGCGGGGGGGGCGGGCACTACACCGACTAGAGAGACGGGATGTGCAAGCCGTGGATCGATAGGGTGGTACGTGGGTTTAGGCACATCTTCATATTTCTACATGCCAATGCCATTTTTATGGCTTGTAAATTCATACAATGGTCCCTTAAGCCTTCACGTGAAATTTCTTGGCAAGACAACTCATTTTCTATTTTTCAAGATTTTCAAAACTTTTTACAGTTCAGGATTTTTTAAAATTTTTTCGAAAGGATTTTTGGCCCTAAACTTGGTAGACATGATCCTTGTATTTTTGTTGGCATGCATAAAAACATTCAGCTAAAAAATCGAAGTGTACAAGATTTTGTGACAATTTGAAAAAAGTGTCCCCATTTCAGACACTTTAATGGCTACTGGCAGCAAACCTGGAAAATCTCAAATGCTCTTTAAGGGGGTGTGAGTTCTCAAGGTTTGATGAGGGATAGGGGGCCAATATAAGGGCCAAGTACCGGCACCCATCGCACATCATGTGCGCACACCCCCCAACACCCCCGATCGCCAGAACCCTAATGCCGCCGGTCAGGTTCTCCGGCGATGCTCCGACGATGGTGCCTTGATGAAGAAAAATGTGGCACCAGCACATGCCCGAGCCTAGCATGTGCTGCCGCAACCCTCGGTCCAGTCCGATCTTAGACTGGGAATGAACTCCGTATGCCTAAGCCAACCGACGAAACGAGTGGGCAGGTGGGCGGGCGGGCACTATGCCGGCCTGAGAGACGGGATACGCAAGCCGTGGATCGATAGGGTGGTAGGTGGGTTTAGGTACATCTTCATATTTCTGCATGCCAATCCCATTTTTATGGCTTGTAAATTCATACAATGGTCCCTTAAGCCTTGTCGTGAAGTTTCATGGCAAGACGACTCGTTTTCTATTTTTCACGATTTTTGAAACCTTTTACAGTTTGAGATTTTTTGAAATTTTTTCGGCAGGATTTTTGACCCCAAACTTGGTAGACGTGATCCTTGTATTTTATTTTGCCATGCACAAAAAAATTCAGCTAAAAACTCGAAGTGTACAACATTTTGTGACCATTTGAAAAAAGTGTCCCCATTTTAAGCACTGTAATGGCTACTGGCAGCAAACCTGTAAAATCTCAAATGCTCTTTAAGGGGGTGTGAGTTCTCGAGGTTTGATGAGGGATAGGGGGCCAATATAAGGGCCAAGTACCAGCACCCAGCACACATCATGTGCGCACGCCCCCCCGGCCCCCCCGATCGCCGGAACCCCAATGCCGTCGGTCAGGTTCTCCGGCGATGCTCCTCCGACGAAGAAAAATGCGGCACCAGCACATGGTCGAGCCCAGCATGTACTGTCGCAACCCTCGGTTCGGTTTGATCTTAGAGTGGGAATGAACTCTGTATGCTTAGACTAGGAAAGAACTCCGTATGCCTAAGTCAACCCACGAAACGAACGTGCGGGCGCTTAGTCGGTCGGAGGGGCGGGATGCGTAAGCCGGGGATCGACCGGGTCCCCTCTACGTCCTGTCGATTCTACTATCGCAAGCCTCTATCTGGTCTGATCTTAGACTGGGAATGAACTCCGTATGCCTAAGGCAACCGATGAAACGTGCGGGCGAGCGGGCGGGCGGTTACTACGCCAGCCAGGGAGACGGGATGTGCAAGTCGTGGATCGATAGGGTGGTAGGTGGGTTTAGGCACATTTTCATATTTCTGTGTGCCAATGCCATTTTTATGGCTTGGAAATTCATACAATGGTCCCTTAAGCCTTCACGTGAAGTTTCTTGCCAAGACGACTCGTTTTCTATTTTTCATGATTTTTGAAACTTTTTACGGTTCGGGATTTTTTACAATTTTTTTAGAAGGTTTTTTGGCAAAAAACTTGGTGGACGTGATCCTTGTATTTTTGTTGGCATGCACAAAAAAATTCAGCTAAAAACTCGATGTAGATACCCAATTTGGTCCAGGCCTGGATCAATTGGGCCTGGCCCAAATAGGTAAGTATATATATATTTTTTTATTTTTTTTATTTTTATTTTCATTTTTCTTTTCATTTTTATTTTATTTTATTTTAATTTTATTTTTATTATTATTTTATATTTTTTTTCTTTTATTTTTATTTTAGCTATTTACTTATTTATTAATATGTATATATCTTTATTATTTTTTTTTTGTAATATATTTTTGGGTTTATCTTATTTATTTTTTATTATTTTTTTAAATTATCTGTTAATTTTATCTGATTTTTTCCCGATTATCTGATTAGTATTATTATTTTTTGTTTTCGTTTTTTGATGGCTGTGATTGAAAGTTGAAGAATCCCATTGTGAATGGGAATTCAATTAGAAGAGTCCAGATTGGATTCAAAGATTGAATTCCTATCAAAGGAGGAATTGGGATTGATCAGGAACTCCTGATCAATCCCTATAAAAGGGACCTCTGGAACAAAATGAAGAACACAGAGAAAACAGTAAGCAAAAGCTACTGATTGAGAGAGTAAGGGCGTATAGAGAGCTAAGAAAAGGTTTATGAGTGTTCTGGGAGTGAGAAGAAATTTTTTGAAGCTTTTTGGCGATTTTTTTTCTGGGAATTTTTGGAAATTCCAGATTTCGATGAATTTTTCGACGAAGTTTGAACTTTTCGACGAAAATTCTGGCCAAACTTGAAGTTTTCGGTGACCTGCCCAGTTTTCGACGAAGAATCCCAGAAATCGGTGATTTTCCAGCCAACTTCCGGTGAACCTCCGGTGAAATTTTCCAGATTTCGACACCATTTTCCAGAATCCGACGAACATTCAACCGGAGTTCTTCAGTTTTTAGAGAGAAGGGAGAGAAAAAGGGAAAAAAGAGAGAGAGGAGAGGAGCTATCTGCCAAAAAATAGAGGGAAGGACCTTAAATACCCTCCCAAAATGACGTCGTTTTGGCCTTAAGTAACCAGAAGATCCGCGCGTTTTACCGAAATCCTACCCGACTCGGGCGTCGACCCGCTTCCTGACCCCCTCCTGTCGGCCCCCTCCTAGCCAAGCCAAGCCGAGCTTCCCAAGCCGCCCCCCGAGCCGTTTTTCTTCCTTAAGTCGAGCCGAGCCAAGCCACTCCATGTTTTTTTTTTTTTTGAATTTTTTTCCTTTGTTTGTTTATTTGTTTTTTTTTTTTTTATTTATTAGATTAGGTTTATTTAATATTCTTTTTATCTTAATTTTATTTTTATTTTTGTTTTACTTTTCTTTATTTTTTATTTTTATTTATTTTTTTATTATTCTATTTTCTCTAAATAAAAATCAAAATTTCCAAAAAAAATATTTTTGAGGAAAAGTTGAAAGTATCAATTTGCCTTAAAAATAAATTTCCAAAAAATATTTTTGAGGAAAAGTTGAAAGTATCAATTTTCCTTGAAAATCAAAATTTTCAAAAAATATTTTTAGGGAAAAGAGGAAAGTATCAATTTTCCTTGGAAATCAAAGTTTCAAAAAAAATATTTTTTAGGAAAAGTTGAAAGTATCAATTTTCCTTAAAAATAAATTTCCAAAAAATATTTTTGGGGAAAAGTTGAAAGTACCAATTTTCCTTAAAAATAAATTTTCAAAAAATATTTTTGGGGTAAAGTTGAAAGTACCAATTTTCCCCACACAAGAACAGTCATTCTCTCCTTCCTTTCTATTTTGATTTTGATTTTGATTTTTCTTTAACCAATCCGACGATGGAGCTTCTGCAAGTGAAGCAGTAGTTTTTCTTGCATACTCTTGAGGTGAGGAAATTTTCTCAATTTTTTGCTAAAAGTATTAGAGTCAATTGAGAATAATTTCCAATAATTAATTACTTAGTAAAATTTTAAGGCACTTTAGATAACACAAATTTAAGCTGGTACCATCTTTTGATGGGCATTGTGAGGGTGCTATAACCTTCCTCACACGTAACCGAACTCTCGAACTCTGTTCTGGTTAGTAGACCTGAACCTATTCTTTTAGGGACCCTTAAATTTAGGTGTTCCCTGAAAGGACAGAATCCATAGGTGGCCAATCGCACCTAGATAAAAAAGATTGGTGGCGACTCCCTAAAGTCAATGTCTAGCGATAGATCCCCGGATCTAGACGTTATGACAGCTTGGCGACTCCGTTGGGGACCTTGAGAGTCAGGCCAGTAAATAATTTGTGTTATCCAAAACTGAATAAAATTGAACCCTTCTGTATATATGTGCTATTATTCATTCATGTTTATTTGCTTTGTTAATTATGTCATTCATGTGCATGTGCATAACATGAGCTCTACACCCGAGCTCCGTCCCTCTAGGAGGGAGTAAAGTACCTATTGCTTTCGTGAGGTCTAATGCCTCCGTAGGGACAAGATGTCAATAGAGATTCTTCACCTGATCGTATAGGGGGATAATTTTAAAAAATAGAGATAAGGCTGGTTGAAGGTTTCTTTTGTCATGTTAGGATTTCTTTTCGAGTGATTGTTGGATTTCTTTTCGAGTGATTGTTGGATTTTCTTTTTGCAATGTGACTTCACTTGTTATCATTTTAATAAAGGCAAGTCAATGCATTTCATTACATTTTTCTCTTTCACTTGACCATTACTCCATGCTCCATTACCTTTCATAACTTTACATTCCCATTCTTAAATTTCAGATGATGAATATTTAGACAATGATAACAATAATTCTGGGATTTAATTTTGAGAACTCATCCATATTAATATGAGAAGATGATTTGAGCAAAAATAGGCTGTTACCAGAGGTGAAATAGATATGTCTTGAAGATGTGTAATCTTTCATGAGCTTTGTTCAATAGATGATGTTCAAGAAAGGTATTCACAATTGAGATGAAAAATGGCCATCTTTCTTTTACCATTCGAAAAACCATTTCTTGCTACCCCTTTGAGCCTATTATGATTTCTTTTTCTGAAGCACCCTAACCAAGGATCACCCTCTACACTGGGGGGCAATTTTTGAAAAAAAAATTTCACAAAAGGTCTCAAAAATAAAAAAAAAGAAAATAAAATAAAATAAATGCCACACATGACTTGGGGTAAAGTAATGAGAATCCTTTGTGTAAGGAAAGAAAAAAGTAGTGAAACAATGTGGGGCAAAATGCCAAGTTGTATCAAATGATCCTTTGGTTTTGAACCTTTTTAATACATGTTTTGAGCCTATTATATCCATTTTTTTATGACCCTTCACCTTGGCCTACATTACAACCTTGAAAAGTCCATTTGGATCAAATGTGAATACTCAACTTGAATGATCATATGTTGAGCGAAGGTATGCTCATGAGGAAGCAATGGAATCAAGCTCTAAAGTTTGATGTATGAAAGATATCAACAATGGATGAAAAATGAGAAAAGAGAAAAAAGATGATGAAAAAAGAAAAAAAAAGAAAATGAAAGAAATGAGAAATGAAAAATGAAAAAAGGAGATTCAAATTGAAAACCTGAAAGGTTGATAGAAAAAGATCCAAGTCAAATGGCTCACACGAATGGAAGATCAAAGACATCTGAAGATCCCTCAAAGACTAGGGCAAAGTTCGCCAAGCTCAAGTTGACTTCAACAGTAAATGGAATGAGTTTTTGAAAAAGAATCCTAGATTAATGTTGAGAATTGTCTGAATATTCATCATTTGGACATACCATCCATCCCAATGACATATGTCCAATTTATTTCCTTTCCCATTTGTTTTGTACCAAAATAGATCTTCATTGATTATCTTTACCATAATTCACCTTGTGTTCTCTTTTTGTTTCACCCCTAGAATGAATTGAGAAAATGCTTGATTGCATTGTATTTGTCAAGATTTGAAATGATAATGAATGAATGAATATGTGCTTAAAAGAGTCTTCTATTCATTTGAAAAGAAATCTAAGATGATAGTGGAGACAAAATGAAGAAATGGTAGAGACCTAAAAGAGATGATTTGGAAGGATATATGATGTGACCAAATGAGAATATGATGGGGCAAATTTTGAAAGGTGATATAACCAAGTGATGAGTACAAGGATGAATTGGTCGATATGACTTGAAAGTTATGATTGAATGATGAGAACAATCAGTGGACAAGTTTGTTTTGGAATGGTCAATGCTGATACACCTATGAGTAATGACCCAGTGATGGTGGATGAAACTTGTTTTAAAATTTGTTAGTACTGAGAAATTCATTGAATGATGGTCAAGTGATGATCGATTGATGAAGCTTATTCCAAAGTATTGAAAAACTGAACAAGGAAGAATATGAGTGGAAGAAACAATTAAGAGCTACATTGGCTCGATCTTAGAAGAGCGGTGTAATTGGAGCTCTGAAGAATCAAAAGGCTTGATGCCTAAGAAAGAGCTTGAGAAATTTGAGTACCATACATTGAACAGGAATTAATTGGCCAACATTTGCATAGCATGCATTGAAATTCATATGCATTTGCATAGCATACACTACTTTCAGGAAAGTATAGTTTATGAATTCAAGAAGCGAGGGTGTTCCAACATCCCACATAAAGAAGATAGATATGGAGATATTTTACAAAATTGAAAAAGGAAAAGCTTGTCAGGTAAGTTCCTAATCCTTGAAATAGGATGTCTTTTGGTATCAGGGTTGATTTATAAGACCTTTGGGCATAATCTCCTGAAATTCCTTCAAACACAACTTTCAACTCCTTTGGACATGATTGTCAATGAGCAATTTACTTTTCCAAAGTCGTGGTGCCTCTGTTTAGAGGAGCAACTTACTTTTCCAAAGTTGTGGTGCCTCTGTTTAGAGGAGCAATTTACTTTTCAAAGTCGTGGTGCCTCTGTTTAGAGGAGCAATTTACTTTCCAAAGTCGTGGTGCCTCTATTTAGAGGAGCAATTTACTTTCCAAAGTCGTGGTGCCTCTGTTAATTTATTTTCCAAAGTCAAGTTGCCTCTGTTTAGAGGAGCAATTTACTTTTCCAAAGTCGTGGTGCCTCTATTTAGAGGAGCTTTAAAAAAACAAAAAAAAAAAACAAAAAAAGGGGTTGCCTCTATTTAGATGAGCTTTGTTTATGTTTCTCGAAGTCATTGAGCCTCTGTTTAGAGGAGCTTTGATCAAAATTTTTTAAAAAAAAAAGAGGAAAAAAAAAGGCAAAAAAAATAAAAAAATAAAATAAAATAAAAATGTTAAGTTGAGTCTTGATTGGGTGTCTACGTCTTTGCGCAATTTCTGTTTCACAGAAAATGTGCAAAGAGGGGCGGCTGTAGACACCCAATTTGGTCCAGGCCCAGATCAATTGGGCCTGGCCCAAATAGGTAAGTATATGTTTTTTTTTATTTTATTTTGTTTTTATTTTCATTTTTATTTTTATTTTTATTTTATTTTTATTTTTATTTTATTTTTATTATTATTATTTTATATTTTTTTTCTTTTATTTTTATTTTAGCTATTTACTTATTTATTAATATGTATATATCTTTATTATTATTATTATTATTTTTTGTAATATATTTTTGGTTTTATCTTATTTTATTTTTTATTATTTTTTAAATTATCTGTTAATTTTATCTGATTTTTTTCCCGATTATCTGATTAGTATTATTATTTTTTGTTTTCTTTTTTTGATGGCTGTGATTGAAAGTTGAAGAATCCTATTGTGAATGGGAATTCAATCAGAAGAGTCCAGATTGGATTCAAAGATTGAATTCCCGTCCAAGGAGGAATTGGGATTGATCAGGAACTCTTGATCAATCCCTATAAAAGGGACCTCTGGAACAAAATGAAGAACACAGAGAAAACAGTAAGCAAAAGCTACTGATTGAGAGAATATGGGTGTATAGAGAGCTAAGAAAAGGTTTAGAAGTGTTCTGGGAGTGAGAAAAAAATTTTTGAAGCTTTTTGGCGATTTTTTTCTGGGAATTTCTGGAAATTCCAGATTTCGATGAATTTTTTGGTGAAGTTTGAACTTTCCGATGAAAATTCTGGCCAAACTTGAAGTTTTCGACGACCTGCCCAATTTTCGACGAAGAATCCCAGAAATTGGTGATCTTCCGGCCAACTTCCGGTGAACCTCCGGTGAAATTTTCCAGATTTCAGCACCATTTTCCAAAAATCGATGAACATTCAACCAGAGTTCTTCAGTTTTTAGAGAGAAGGGAGAGAAAAAGGGAAGAAGAGAAAGAGAGGAGAGGAGCTATTTGCCGAAAAATAGAGGGAAGGACCTTAAATACCCTCCCAAAACGACGTCGTTTTGGCCTTAAGTAACCAGAAGATCCGCGCGTTTTGTCGAAATGTGACCCGACCCGGGCGTCGACCCGCTTCCTGACCCGCGCGTGTCGCCCCCCTCCGAGCCAAGTCGAGCCGAGCCGAGCTTCCCAAGCCGCCCCCCGAGCCATTTCTCTTCCTTAAGTCGAGCCGAGCTGAGCCGAGCCGAGCCGCTCCAAGTTTTTTTTTTTGAATTTTTTTTCCTTTATTTGTTTATTTGTTTTTTATTTTTTTATTTATTAGATTAGGTTTATTTAATATTCTTTTTATCTTAATTTTATTTTTATTTTTGTTTTACTTTTCTTTATTTTTTTATTATTCTATTTTCTTTAAATAAAAATCAAAATTTCCAAAAAAAATATTTTTGAGGAAAAGTTGAAACTATCAATTTTCCTTAAAAATAAATTTCTAAAAAATATTTTTGGGGAAAAGTTGAAAGTATCAATTTTCCTTAAAAATAAGTTTCAAAAAAATATTTTTGAGGAAAAGTTGAAAGTATCAATTTTCCTTAAAAATAAAATTTCAAAAAAAGGGTTTTTGAGGAAAAGTTGAAAGTATCAATTTTCCTTGAAAATCAAAATTTTCAAAAAATATTTTTAGGGAAAAGATGAAAGTATCAATTTTCCTTGGAAATCAAAGTTTCAAAAAAAATATTTTTAGGAAAAGTTGAAAGTATCAATTTTCCTTAAAAATAAATTTTCAAAAAATATTTTTGGGGAAAAGTTGAAAGTACCAATTTTCCCTACACAAGAACAGTCATTCTCTCCTTCCTTTCTATTTTGATTTTGATTTTGATTTTTCTTTAACCAATCCAACGATGGAGACTCTGCAAGTGAAGCAGTAGTTTTTCTTGCATACTCTTGAGGTGAGGGAATTTTCTCAATTTTCTGCTAAAAGTATTAGAGTCAATTGATAATAATTTTAAATAATTAATTATTTGGTAAAATTTTAAGGCTCTTTGGATAACACAAATTTAAGCTGGTACCATCTTTTGATGGGCGTTGTGAGGGTGCTATAACCTTCCTCACATGTAACCGAACTCCCGAACTCTGTTCTGGTTAGTAGACCCGAACCTATTCTTTTAGGGACCCTTAAATTTAGGTGTTCCCTGAAAGGACAGATTCCATAGGTGGCCAATCGCACCTAGATAAAAAAGATTGGTGGCGACTCCCTAAAGTCAATGTCTAGTGATAGATCCCCGGATCTAGACGTTATGACAACTTGGCGACTCTGCTAGGGACCTTGAGAGTCAGGCCAGCAAATAATTTATGTTATCCAAAAGCCGAATAAAATTGAACCCTTCTGTATATATGTGTTATTATTCATTCATGTTTATTTGCTTTGTTCATTATGTCATTCATGTGCATGTGCATAACATGAGCTCTACACCCGAGCTCTGTCCCTCTAGGAGGGAGTAAAGTACCTATTGCTTTCGTGAGGTCTAATGCCTCCGTAGTGGCTAGCGAAATACTCCCACTCAAATTGAACCTTTTCTGCTTGTAGCCTGTAATGGGTGGGGATTAGGGTGCCTTACTAGTCTGTGATGGACAAGGATGTAAGGAACAATTTGAGGACCTTTAGACTTTGACCCAAAAACCGTATATAGTGAACCTTAAGAGTGCCTAAACCTAGGATAGAGCCTTTTCTACCCAATGATAGATATACCCTGAAATTAAGACACGAAATGGGTGTTTGTCTAATCATTTTGATTGTTTAACTTTGTGTATTATTTTTATCATATGTAACATTATGCATCAGCATCACTTTCATTTCATCCACGGAACTAACTATGTTGTTTGTCTGATTGTATGCATCTACATTATTTTTATGATCATGTTTTAACACAATCATTTGCATTCATTTCATACTAGATTTCATTCAGAAAAATGTACATTTCATTTGTGTATCAAAGCATCATACATAAGGCACAGCATAACATTTCTAATCATAAGTATGGTACTCAAGGTCCGAAGATAGCTCCATCTAGCGAAAACCCTGTTGATCCATACAACACAAGATTTGAAAAGCTAGAAAAAGCTTAGGAGAAGATTGAAGTGAACTAAGCAAGATTCTGGAGGCCCTTAATAACATGAATAAAGGAAAAAGAGTTGAAGGAAGTACAAACCAGCAAGAAGTGGCTGACCCTTTGTACCCTGTAGGTTTTGGCCCACCTCAAGCCCAGTCTGCCCAAGAGGTCCCACCATAACATTTTGCATATCCAACATATCCTAGAATGCCACCAGCTTTCAACCCAGGGCAGTATAATAGCTATATAAATCCTGTCTTCACTAAAAAGGTAGCAGAACCAATTCTTGATCTAGATGATTTAAAAGAGAAGGAAAAGGAAAAGATAACGGTGGAAGCTGAGGAAAGCTCCAAAATTAGCATGCTAGAGCAGAGGCTACGGGCTGTGGAAGGATTTAGCTTTTATGGGTCAGTTGATGCTACTGGGCTCTGCCTAGTTCCTGATGTGGTTATCCCCCATAAGTTTAAAGTACCAAAATTTGAAAAATATGATGGTACAAAGTGCCCCAAAACCCATATCACCATGTATTACAGAAAGATGGTAGCTCATGCACATGATGAAAAACTCTTGATGCATGTCTTCCAGGATAGCCTTACTGGTTCTGCTGCCAGGTGGTATGTTCAGTTGGATAGGACCCACATTCGCTCTTAGAGTGATATGGCTCATGACTTCATCAGTCAATATTGACATATTATCGATTTGGCTCCTGATCATTTGTCTTTACAGAATCTAGGGAAAAAGGCAAATGAGTCTTTTAAAGAATACGCCCAGAGATGGAGAGATATAGCTTCACAGGTATAACCTCCACTGACTGAGAAAGAAACTACAGTGCTGTTTGTTAGCACTTTAAAACCTCCATATTATGAAAAAATGATAGGGAATGCAACAAAGAATTTTGCCGACATGGTGATCTCTGGAGAAATTATTGAAAGTGCCATAAAAAATGGCAAGTTGAAAGGAGGAGAAACCAAGAAGGCATTAGAAAAAAAAGAAGCTCAAGCTCAAGCTGTGAGCTTTGATAGACAACAATTCAGGGGTTATCAACCTTATTCATCCCAAGGTTACTCTCCATACTATCCTATTGTGAATAATTTCTCATCCTACCCATACCAACTGGCTCCACAACCACCTTATTCATCTACATATCGATCAATTTATAGCCCTCAAGATCTTACATACAGACTTAAAATTCAAGCTCCTGTAAGAACCCAAATTCGCCCTATTAACCCAGCAAGTGGTTCACGAGAACAACGAACTACTCGAGAAAAACTTGTATTTGATCCAATCCCTATGACTTATACAGAGTTATATCAAGAACTCTATAATAGCCATTTGATTGCCCCCAGCCATGCGGAGCCGCTTAAACCACCCTACCCAACGTGCTATGATCCTATAGCCCACTGCGACTATCACTATGGAATTGCTGGCCATTCTACTGAAAATTACACTACTTTAAAGTATAAGGTGCAACGGTTGATCAATGATGGAATGGTAAGTTTTGATCAAGGAAAAGCAACAACATCTAATGTTAGCGCTCTGAGTGAAAGTCAAGAACAGAAAGGGTCCGGAGAGTCACAATGAATTGAGGGACAAGATGTCAATAGAGATTCTTCACCTGATCGCATAGGGGGACAATTTTAAAAAATAGAGATAAGGCTGGTTGAAGGTTTCTTTTGTCATGTTAGGATTTCTTTTCGAGTGATTGTTGGATTTCTTTTTGCAATGTGACTTCACTTGTTATCATTTTAATAAAGGCAAGTCAATGCATTTCAGTACATTTTTCTCTTTCACTTGACCATTACTCCATGCTCCGTTACCTTTCATAACTTTACATTCCCATTCTTAAATTTCAGATGATGAATATTTAGACAATGATAACAATAATTCTAGGATTTAATTTTGAGAACTCATCCATATTAATATGAGAAAATGATTTGAGCAAAAATAAGCTGTTACCGAAGGTGAAATAGATATGTCTTGAAGATGTGTAATCTTTTATGAGCTTTGTTCAATAGATGATGTTCAAGAAAGGTATTCACAATTGAGATGAAAAATGGCCATCTTTCTTTTACCATTCGAAAAACCATTTATTGCTACCCCTTTGAGCCTGTTATGATTTCCTTTTCTGAAGAACCCTAACCAAGGATCACCTTCTACACTGGGGGGCAATTTTTAAAAAAAAATTTCACAAAAGGTCTCAAAAATAAAAAAAATAAAAAAAATGCCACACATGACTTGGGGCAAAGTAATGAGAATCCTTTGTGTGAGGAAAGAAAAAAGTAGTGAAATGATGTGGGGCAAAATGCCAAGTTGTATCAAATGATCCTTTGGTTTTTAACCTTTTTAATACATGTTTTGAGCCTATTATATCCATTTTTTTATGACCCTTCAACTTGGCCTACATTACAACCTTGAAAAGTCCATTTGGATCAAATGTGAATACTCAACTTGAATGATCATATGTTGAGTGAAGGTATGCTCATGAGAAAGCAATGGAATCGGGCTCTAAAGTTTGATGTATGAAAGATATCAACAATGGATGAAAAATGAGAAAAGAGAAAAAAGATGATGAAAAAAGAAAAAAAAAAAAAGAAATGAGAAAATGAAAAAAGGAGATTCAAATTGAAAACCTGAAAGGTTGATAGAAAAAGATCCAAGTCAAATGGCTCACATGAATGGAAGATCAAAGACATCTAAAGATCCCTCAAAGACTGGGGCAAAGTTTGCCAAGCTCAAGTTGACTTCAACAGTAAATGGAATGAGTTTTTGAAAAAGAATCCTAGATTAATGTTGAGAATTGTCTGAATATTCATCATTTGGACATACCATCCATCCCAATGACATATGTCCAATTTATTTCCTTTCCCATTTGTTTTGCACCAAAATAGATCTTCATTGATTATCTTTACCATAATTCACCTTGTGTTCTCTTTTTGTTTCACCCCTAGAATGAATTGAGAAAATGCTTGATTGCATTGTATTTGTCAAGATTTGAAATGATAATGAATGAATGAATATGTGCTTAAAAGAGTCTTCTATTCATTTGAAAAGAAATCTAAGATGATAGTGGTGACAAAATGAAGAAATGGTAGAGACCTAAAAGAGATGATTTGGAAGGATATATGATGTGACCAAATAGAGAATATGATGGGGCAAATTTTGAAAAGTGATATAACCAAGTGATGAGTACAAGGATGAATTGGTCGATATGACTTTAAAGTTATGATTGAATGATGAGAACAATCAGTGGACAAGTTTGTTTTGGAATGGTCAATGCTGATACACCTATGAGTAATGACCCAGTGATGGTGGATGAAACTTGTTTTGAAATTTGTTAGTATTGAGAAATTCATTGAATGATGGTCAAGTGATGATCGATTGATGAAGCTTATTCCAAAGTATTGAGAAACTGAACAAGGAAGAATATGAGTGGAAGAAACAATTAAGAGCTACACTAGCTCGATCTTAGAAGAACGATGTAATTGGATCTCTGAAGAATCAAAAGGCTTGATGCCCAAGAAAGAGCTTGAGAAATTTGAGTACCATACATTGAACAGGAATTAATTGGCCAACATTTGCATAGCATGGATTGAAATTCATATGCATTTGCATAGCATACACTACTTTCAGGAAAGTACAGTGTATGAATTCAAGAAGCGAGGGTGTTCCAACATCCCACATAAAGAAGACAGATATGAAGATATTTTGCAAAATTGAAAAAGGAAAAGCTTGTCAGGTAAGTTCCTAATCCTTGAAATAGGATGTCTTTTGGTATCAGGGTTGATTTATAAGACCTTTGGGCATAATCTCCTGAAATTCCTTCAAACACAACTTTCAACTCCTTTGGACATGATTGTTAAGGAGCAATTTATTTTTTCAAAGTCGTGGTGCCTCTGTTTAGAGGAGCAATTTACTTTTCCAAAGTCGTGGTGCCTCTGTTTAGAGGAGCAATTTATTTTTCAAAGTTATGGTGCTTCTGTTTAGAGGAGCAATTTACTTTCCTAAGTGGTGGTGCCTCTGTTTAGAGGAGTAATTTATTTTTCAAAGTCGTGGTACCTCTGTTTAGAGGAGCAATTTATTTTCCAAAGTCGTGGTGCCTCTATTTAGAGGAGCAATTTACTTTTCCAAAGTCGTGGTGCCTCTGTTTGGAGGAGCAATTTACTTTTCCAAAGTCGTGGTGCCTCTGTTTAGAGGAGCTTTAAAAAAAACAAAAAAAAAACAAAAAAGGGGTTGCCTTTATTTAGATGAGCTGTGTTTATGTTTCTCGAAGTCATTGAGCCTCTGTTTAGAGGAGCTTTGATCAAAATTTAAAAAAAAAAAAGGAAAAAAAAGGGGCAAAAAAAACAATAAAATAAAATAAAATAAAAATGTTAAGTTGAGTCCTGATTGGGTGTCTACGATTTTGCGTAATTTCTGTTTCACAAAAAAATGTGCAAAGAGCGACAGCTGTAGACACCCAATTTGGTCCAGGCCTGGATCAATTGGGCCTGGCCCAAATAGGTAAGTATATGGTTATTTTTATTTTTATTTTATTTTCATTTTTATTTTTATTTTTAATTTTAATTTAATTTAATTTTTATTATTATTATTTTATATATTTTTTTCTTTTATTTTTATTTTAGCTATTTACTTATTTATTAATATGTATATATCGTTATTATTATTATTATTTTTTGTAATATATTTTTGGGTTTATCTTATTTTATTTTTTATTATTTTTTTAAATTATCTGTTAATTTTATCTGATTTTTTTCTCGATTATCTGATTAGTATTATTATTTTTTGTTTTCTTTTTTCGATGGCTGTGATTGAAAGTTGAAGAATCCCATTTTGTAGACACCCAATTTGGTCCAGGCCCGGATCAATTGGGCCTGGCCGAAATAGGTAAGTATATGTTTTTTTTTTTATTTTATTTTCATTTTTATTTTTATTTTCATTTTTATTTTTATTTTTATTTTTATTTTTATTTTTATTTTATTTTTATTTTTATTATTTTTTATATATATATATATTTTTTTATTTTAGCTATTTACTTATTTATTAATATGTATATATCTTTATTATTATTATTATTATTATTATTATTATTTGTAATATATTTTTGGGTTTATTTTATTTTATTTTTTATTATTTTTTTAAATTATCTATTAATTTTATCTGATTTTTTTCCCGATTATCTGATTAGTATTATTATTTTTTGTTTTCTTTTTTTCATGGCTGTGATTGAAAGTTGAAGAATCCCATTGTGAGTGAGAATTCAATCAGAAGAGTCCAGATTGGATTCAAAGATTGAATTCCCGTCCAAGGAGGAATTGGGATTGATCAGGAACTCCTGATCAATCCCTATAAAAGGGACCTCTGGAACAGAATGAAGAACACAGAGAAAACAGTAAGCAAAAGCTACTGATTGAGAGAATAGGGGCGTATAGAGAGCTAAGAAAAGGTTTAGGAGTGTTCTGGGAGTGAGAAGAAATTTTTTGAAGCTTTTTGGCGATTTTTTTTGGGAATTTCTGGAAATTCCAGATTCCGGTGAATTTTTTGACGAAGTTTGAACTTTTCGACGAAATTTTCGGCCAAACTTGAAGTTTTCGGTGACTTGCCCAATTTTCGACGGAGAATCCCAGAATTCGGTGATCTTCCGGCCAACTTCCGACGAACCTCCGACGAAATTTTTCAGATTCTGGCACCATTTTCCAGAATTCGGTGAACATTCAACCGGAGTTCTTCAATTTTTAGAGAGAAGAGAGAGAAAAAGGGAAAAAGAGAGAGAGAGGAAAGGAGCTATCTACCGAAAAATAGAGGGAAGGACCTTAAACACCCTCCCAAAATGATGTCGTTTTGGCCTTAAGTAACCAAAAGATCCATGCGTTTTGTCGAAATCCGACCTGACCCGGGCGTCGACCCGTTTCCTGACCCGTGCGTGTCGCCTTCCTCCGAGCCGAGCTTCCCAAGCCTTCCCCCGAGTCATTTCTCTTCCTTAAGCGGAGTCGAGCCGAGCCGCGATACGAGCCGCTCCAGGTTTTTTTTTTTTTGAATTTTTTTCCTTTATTTGTTTATTTATTAGATTAGGTTTATTTAATATTCTTTTTATCTTAATTTTATTTTTATTTTTGTTTTACTTTTCTTTATTTTTTTATTATTCTATTTTCTTTAAATAAAAATCAAATTTTCCAAAAAAAATATTTTTGAGGAAAAGTTGAAAGTATCAATTTTCCTTAAAAATAAATTTCTCAAAAATATTTTTGGGGAAAATTTGAAAGTATCAATTTTCCTTAAAAATAAGTTTCAAAAAAATATTTTTGAGGAAAAGTTGAAAGTATCAATTTTCCTTGGAAATCAAAGTTTCAAAAAACTGTTTTTGAGGAAAAGTTGAAAGTATCAATTTTCCTTAAAAATAAATTTCCAAAAAATATTTTTGAGGAAAAGTTGAAGGTATCAATTTTCCTTAAAAATAAAATTTCAAAAAAAGGGTTTTTGAGGAAAAGTTGAAAGTATCAATTTTCCTTGAAAATCAAAATTTTCAAAAAATATTTTTAGGGAAAAGATGAAAGTATCAATTTTCCTTGGAAATCAAAGTTTCAAAAAAAATATTTTTTAGGAAAAGTTGAAAGTATCAATTTTCCTTAAAAATAAATTTCCAAAAAATATTTTTGGGGAAAAGTTGAAAGTACCAATTTTCCTTAAAAATAAATTTTCAAAAAATATTTTTGGGGAAAAGTTGAAAGTACCAATTTTCCCCACACAAGAACAGTCATTCTCTCCTTCCTTTCTATTTTGATTTTGATTTTGATTTTCCTTTAACCAATCTGACGATTGCGCCTCTGCAAGTGAAGCAGTACTTTTTCTTGCATACTCTTGAGGTGAGGGAGTTTTCTCAATTTTTTGCTAAAAGTATTAGAGTCAATTGAGAATAATTTCCAATAATTAATTACTTCGTAAAATTTTAAGGCTCTTTGGATAACACAAATTTAAGCTGGTACCATCTTTTGATGGGCGTTGTGAGGGTGCTATAACCTTCCTCACACGTAACCAAACTCCCGAACTCTGTTCTGGTTAGTAGACCCGAACCTATTCTTTTAGGGACCCTTAAATTTAGGTGTTCCCTGAAAGGACAGATTCCATAGGTGGCCAATCGCACCTAGATAAAAAAGATTGGTGGCGACTCCCTAAAGTCAATGTCTAGTGATAGATCCCCGGATCTAGACGGGATGCGCAAGCCATGGATCGATAGGGTGGTAGGTGGGTTTAGGCACATCTTCATATTTTTGCGTGCCAATGCCATTTTTATGGCTTGTAAATTCATACAATGGGCCTTTAAGCCTTCACGTGAAGTTTCAAGGCAAGACGACTCGTTTTCTATTTTTCAAGATTTTTGAAACTTTTTGCGGTTCGGGATTTTTTAAAATTTTTTCGGAAGGAGTTTTGAACCCAAACTTGTTAGACGTGATCCTTGTATTTTTTTTGCCAAGCACAAAAAAATTCAGCTAAAAACTCGAACTGTACAAGATTTTGTGACCATTTGAAAAAAGTGTCACCATTTCAGGCACTTTAATGGGTACTGGCAGCAAACCTGTAAAATCTCAAATGCTCTTTAAGGGGGTGTGAGTTCTCGAGGTTTGATTAGGGATAGGGGCCAATATAAGGGCCAAGTACTAGCACCCATCACACATCATGTGCGCACACCCCCCCGGGCACCCCGATCGTCGGAACCCTAATGCCGTCGGTCAGGTTCTCCGGTAAAGAAAAATGCGGCACCAGCACATGCTCGAGCCCAGCATGTGCTGCCACAACCCTCAGTCCGGTCTGATCTTAGACTGGAATGAACTCCGTATGCTTAGACTGGGAATGAACTCCATATGCCTAAGTCAACCCATGAAACGAGCGTGCGGGCGCTTAGCCGGCCAGAGGGGCAAGATGCGCAAGTCAGGGATCGGCTAGGTCCCCCTTTTCATGCTGCTGATCCAGCTACCGTAACGCTCAGACTGGTGTGATCTTAGACTAGGAATGAACTCAGTATACCTAAGCCAACCGACTGGGGTCGGGTCCCCCTTTGAGTGCTGTCTTGCTGCCGTAACGCTCAGTCTGGTCCGATCTTAGACTGGGAATGAACTCCATATGCCTAAGCGGATGGGCGGGCGAGCACTACGCAGGCCAGAGAGACGGGATGCACAAGCAGTGGATCGATAGGGTGGTAGGTGGGTTTAGGCACATCTTCATATTTCTACATGCCAATGCCATTTTTATGGCTTGTAAATTCATAAAAAAAGGTCCCTTAAGCCTTCACGTGAAGTTTCATGGCATGACGACTCGTTTTCTATTTTTCAAGATTTTCAAAACTTTTTGCGATTAAGATTTTTTAAAATTTTTTTGAAAGGAGTTTTGGCCCCAAACTTGATAGACATGATCCTTGTATTTTTGTTGGCATGCACAAAAAAATTCAGCTAAAAACTCGAAGTGTACAAGATTTTGTGACCATTTGAAAAAAGTGTCCCCATTTCAGACACTTTAATGGCTACTGGCAGCAAACCTATAAAATCTCAAATGCTCTTTAAGGGGGTGTGAGTTCTTGAGGTTTGATGAGGGATAGCAGGCCAATATAAGGGCCAAGTACCAGCACCTATCGCACATCATGTGTGCACACCCCTTCCGACCCCCCCGATCGCTGGAACCCCAATGCCGTCAGGTCAGGTTCTCCTGCGATGGTGCCCCGGTGAAGAAAAATGCGGACCAGCACATGCCCAAGCCAAGCATGTGCTGCCGCAACCCTCGATCCACTCCGATCTTAGACTGGGAATGAACTCCATATGCTTAGACTGGGAATGAACTCTGTATGCCTAAGTCAACCCATGAAACGAGCATGTAGATTGGCGGGATGCGCAAGTCGGGGATCGACCGGGTCCCCATCTATGTGCTGCCGATCCTACTGTTGCAACCCTTGGTCTGGTCCGATCTTAGACTAGGAATGAACTCCGTATGCCTAAGCCAACCGATGAAATGAGCTGGCGTGAGGGCGGGCGGCCGGGCACTACGCTGGCTAGAGAGACGGGATGCGCCAGCCGTGGATCGATAGGGTGGTAGGTGGGTTAGGCACAAATTCATATTTCTACGTGCCAATGCCATTTTTATGGCCTGTAAATTCATACAATGGTCCCTTAAGCCTTCACGTGAAGTTTCATGGCAAGACGACTCGTTTTCTATTTTTCATGATTTTTGAAACTTTTTGCGGTTCGGGATTTTTTAAAATTCTTTTGGAAGGAGTTTTGGCCCAAAACTTGGTAGACGTGATCCTTGTATTTTTTTGGCATGCACAAAAAAATTCAGCTAAAAACTCGAAGTGTACAAGTTTTTGTGACCATTTGAAAAAAGTGTCCCCATTTCAAACACTTTAAGGGCTACTGGCGGCAAACCTGTAAAATCTCAAATGCTCTTTAAGGGGGTGTGAGTTCTTGAGGTTTGATGAGGGATAGGGGGCCAATATAAGGGCCAAGTACCAGCACCCATCACACATCATGTGCGCACACCCCCCCGGCCCCCCCGATCACCGGAACCCCAATGCCACCGGTTAGGTTCTTCGATGATTCTCAAGCGATGGTGCCCCGAGGAAGAAAAATACGGCACCAGCACTTGCCCGAGCCTAGCATGTGCTGCAATAACCCTCGGTGTGGTCCGATCTTAGACTGGGAATGAACTCCGTATGGTTAGACTGGGAATGAACTCCGTATGCCTAAGTCAACCAATGAAACGAACGTACGGGTGCTCAACCAGCCAGATGGGCGGGATGCATAAGTCAGGGATCAATCGGGTCCCCCTCTACGTGCTGTCAATCTTGCTGTCACAACCCTCAATCGGATCTGATCTTAGACTGGGAATGAACTCAATAGGCCTAAGCCTATCAACGAAACGAGCGGGCGGGCGGGCGGGCACTATGCCGACCAGAGAGACGGGATGCGTAAGCCGTGGATCAATAGGGTGGTAGGTGGGTTTAGGCACATCTTCATATTTCTACGTGCCAATGCCATTTTTATGGCTTGTAATTTCATAAAATGGTCCCTTAAGCCTTCATGATTTTTGAAACTTTTTACGGTTTGGGATTTCTTAAAATTTTTTCAGAAGGATTTTTTGCCATAAACTTGGTAGACTTAATGCTTGTATTTTTTTTGGCATGCACAAAAAAATTCAGCTAAAAACTCGAAGTTTACAAGATTTTGTGACCATTTGAAAAAAGTGTCCCCATTTAAGACACTTTAATGGCTACTGGCAGCAAACCTGTAAAATCTCAAATGTTCTTTAAGGGGGTGTGAGTTCTCAAGGTTAGATGAGGATAGTGGGTCAATATAAGGTCAAGTACCAGCTCCCATCGCACATCATGTGCGCACATCCCCCCCGGCCCCCCGATCGTCGGAGCCTCAGTGCCGTCGGTCAGGTTCTCCGATGATGCTCCGACGATGGTGCCCCGGCGAAGAAAAATACGGCACCAGCACATGCTCGAGCCCAGCATGTGCTGCCGCAACCCTCGGTCCAGTCCGATCTTAGACTGGGAATGAACTTCGTATGCTTAGACTGAAAATGAACTTCGTATGCCTAAGTCAACCCATGAAATGAGCGTGCGGGCACTCAGCCGGTCAGAGGGGCGGGATGCGCAAGCCGAGGATCGATCAGGTCCCCTTCTATGTGCTGCTGATCCTACTACCGCAACCCTCGATCCAGTCCACTCTTAGACTAGGATTGAACTCCGTATGCCTAAGCCAACCGATTAAACAAGCGAGGGGCAGGCTGGCGGGCGGCACTACGGCGGCCAGAGAGACAGGATGCACAAGCCGTGGATCGATAGGGTGGTAGGTGGGTTTAGGTACATCTTCATATTTCTGCATGCCAATGCCATTTTTATGGCTTCTAAATTCAGACACTGGTCTCTTAAGCCTTCATGTGAAGTTTCATGGCAAGACGACTTGCTTTCTATTTTTCACGATTTTTGAAACGTTTTACGATTTGGGATTTTTTAAAAATTTTTCGAAAGGAGTTTTAGCCCCAAACTTGGTAGACATGATCAATGTATTTTTGTTGGCATGCACAAAAAAATTCAGCTAAAAACTCGAAGTGTACAAGATTTTGTGACTATTTGAAAAAAGTATCCCCATTTCAAACACTTTAATGGCTACTGGCAGCAAACCTGTAAAATCTCAAATGCTCTTTAAGGAGGTGTGAGCTCTCGAGGTTTGATGAGGGATAGGGGGCCAATATAAGGGCCAAGTACCAGCACCCATCGCACATCATGTGCGCACACCCACCCAGTCCCCCCGATCGTCGGAACCCCAATGATGCCGGTCAGGTTCTCCGACGATGCTCCGATGATGGTGCCCCGACGAAGAAAAATGCGGCACCAGCACATGCCCATGCCCAGTATGTACTACTGCAACCTTCAATCTGATCCGATCTTTGACTGGGAATGAACTCCGTATGCTTAGACCGGGAATGAACTCCGTATGCCTAAGTCAACCCACAAAATGAACGTGTGGGCGCTCAGTCGGCCAGAGGGGCAGGATGTGCAAGTTGGGGATCGGCTGGTTCCCCCTCTACGTGCCACCGATCCTGCTGCCGCAACCCTCGGTCTGGTCTGATCTTAGATTGGGAATGAACTCCGTATGCCTAAGCCAATCGATGAAACGAGCGAGTGGGCGGGTGGGCGGGCGGGCACTGCGTCGGCCAGAGAGACGGGATGTGCAAGCCGTGGATCGATAGGGTGGTAGGTGGGTTTAGGCACATGTTCATATTTTTGCATGCCAATACCATTTTTATGGCTTGTAAATTCATACAATGGGCACTAAAGCCTTCACGTGAAGTTTCATTGCAAGACGACTCATTTTCTATCACAATTTTCAAAATTTTTTCTGTTCGGGATTTTTTAAAATTTTTTCAGAAGGCGTTTTGGCCCCAAACTTGGAAGACGTGATCCTTGTATTTTTGTTGGAGTGCACAAAAAAATTCAGCCAAAAACTCGAAGTGTACAAGATTTTGTGACCATTTAAAAAAACTGTCCACATTTAAGACACTTTAATGGCTGCTGGCAGCAAACCTGTAAAATCTCAAATTCTCTTTAAGGGGGTGTCAGTTCTCAAGGTTTGATGAGGGATAGGGAGCCAAAATAAGGGCCAAGTACCAGCACCCATCACACATCACGTGTGCACACCCCCCTCGGCCCCCCCGATCCCCATAACCCCAATGCCGTCGGTCAGGTTCTCCGGTGATGCTCCGGCGATGGTGCCCCAGCGAAGAAAAATGCGGCACCAACACATGCCCGAGCCCAATATGTGCTGCCGCATCCCTCGGTCCGGTCTGTTCTTAGACTGGGAATGAACTCCGTATGCTTAGACTGGGAATGAACTCCGTATGCCTAAGTCAACCCACGAAACGAGCCTGCGGGCGCTCAGTCGACCAGAGGGGTGGGATGCGTAAGCCGAGGATCGGTTGGGTCCCCCTCTGCATGCTGTCGATCCTGCTACCGCAACCCTTGGTGTGGTCCAATCTTAGATTGGGAATGAACTCCATATGCTTAGACTAGGAATGAACTCCATATGCCTAAGTCAACCCACGAAACGAGCGTACGGGCGCTCATCCGGCCAGAGGGGCGAGATGCACAAGCCGGGGATCAGCCGGGTCCCCCTCTGCGTGGTGTCGATCCTGCTGGTGCAACCCTCAATCGGTCCAATCTTAGACTGGAAATGAACTCCGTATGCCTAAGCCAACAAACGAAATGAGCGGGCGGCCGGGCGGGTGGGCACTACGCTGGCCAGAGAGACGGCATGCGCAAGCCGTGGATCGATAGGGTGGTAGGTGGGTTTAGGCACATCTTCATATTTCTGGGTGCCAATGTGATTTTTATGGTTTGTAAATTCATACAATGGTCCCTTAAGCCTTCACGTGAAGTTTCATGGCAAGACGACTCGTTTTCTATTTTTTATGATTTTTGAAACTTTTTTCGGTTCGAGATTTTGTAAAATTTTTTCGAAAGGATTTTTGGCCCATATGTTGGTGGACGTGATCCTTGTATTTTTGTTGGCATGCAGAAAAAAATTCAGCTAAAAACTTGAAGTGTACAAGATTTTGTGACCATTTGAAAAAAGTGTCCCCATTTCAGACACTTTAACGGCTACTGGCAGCAAACCTTTAAAATCTTAAATGCTCTTTAAGGGAGTGTGAGTTCTCGAGGTTTGATGAGGGATAGGGGGCCAATATAAGGGCCAAGTACTAGCACCCATCGCACATCATGTGCGCACACCCCCCCGGCCCCCCCGATGGTCAGAGCCCCAACTCCACCGGTCAAGTTCCCCAGCGATGCTCTGGCGATGGTGCCCCGGTGAAGAAAAATGCGGCACCAGCGTATGCCCGAGCCCAGTATGTGCTTTCGTAACCCTCGTTTCGGTCCGATCTTAGACTAGGAATGAACTCCATATGCTTAGACTGGGAATGAACTCCAAATGCTTAAGTCAACCCACGAAATGAACATGCGGGCGCTTAGCCGGCCAGAGGGGCAGGATGCGCAAGCCGGGGATCGGCCGGGTCCCCCTCTACGTGCTGTCGATCCCGCTACCACAACCCTCGGTCCGATCTGATCTTAGACTGGGAATGAACTCCGTATGCCTAAGCCAACCGACGAAACAAGCGAGTGGACGGGCGGGCCGGCACTACGCCGGCCAGAGAGATGGGATGCACAAGGCATCGATCGATAGGGTGGTAGGTGGGTTTAGGCACATCTTCATATTTCTGTGTGCCAATGCCATTTTAATGGCTTGTAAATTCCTACAATGGTCCCTTAAGCCTTCACGTGAAGTTTCATGGCAAGACGACTCGTTTTCTATTTTTCACGATTTTGGAAACTTTTTACGGTTTGGGAATTTTAAATTCTATCGGAAGGTATTTTGGCCCAAAACTTGGTAGATGTGATCCTAGTATTTCTTTTGGGCTGCACAAAACAATCAGCTAAAAACTCGAAGTGTACAAGATTTTGTGACATTTGAATAAAGTGTTCCCATTTCAGGACACTTTAATGGCTACTGGCAAGCCAAACCTGTAAATCTCAAATGCCTCTTTAAAGGGTATGGAATCTTTTCCAAGGTTGGTGAGGGATAGGGGGGCCAATATAAGCGCCAAGGTTACCAGCACCCATCGCACCATCATGTGCGCAACACCCCTCCCGGCCCCCCCAATCATCGGAACCCAAATGCCGTCGGTGCAGGTTCTTCCGGCGATGGCGCCCTGGCGAAGAAAAATACGGCACCAGCACATGCCCGAGCGCAGCATGTGCTGCCGGAACCCTTGGTCCGGTCTGATCTTAGACTGGGAATGAACTCCGCATGCCTAAGTCAACCCATGAAACGGGCGTGCGGGCGCTGAGCCGGCCAGAGGGGAGGGATGCGTAATTTGGGGATCGGCCAGGTCCCCCTCTTCGTCCTGCTGATCCTGCTACCACAACCCTCAGTCTGATCCAATCTTAGATGGGGAATGAACTCTGTAGGCCTAAGCCAACCGACGAAACAAGCCGGTGGAAGGGCGGGCACTATATCGGCCAGAGAGACGAGATGCGCAAGCCATGGATCGATAGGATGGTAGGTGGGTTTAGGCACATCTTCATATTTATGCATGCCAATGCCATTTTTATGGCTTGTAAATACATACAATGGTCCCTTAGGCCTTCACGTGAAGTTTCATTGCGAGATGACTCATTTTCTATTTTTCATGATTTTTGAAAGGGTTTTGGCCCCAAACTTGGTAGACGTGATCCTTGTATTTTTGTTGGCATGCACAAAAAAACTAGCTAAAAACTCGAATGTACAAGATTGTGACCATTTAAAAAGTGTCCATTTCGACACTTTAATGGCTATGGAGCAACCTGGAAAATCTCAATGGTCTTTAAGAGGTTGAGTTTACGAGTGTTGATGGGATAGGGCCATATAAGGCCAATACTGCACCCCTATGCACATCATGTGCCACACCCCCTAGAGCATTCCACCGATCTCGGAACCCATGTCGCCCAGTCAGTTCTGAAGATGGTGCCCCAATAAGAAAATGGGCACAACAGCACATGCCCGAGCCTAGCATGGGCTGCTTCCCTCGCGTCGAGATCTAGACAAGGAACGATCTCTATGGTTTGACTGGCATAACTCCAGTATCCTATGTCACCAGAAACGAGCGTGCGGGCGCTCAGTCGGACGAGGGGTTGGATGCGTAAGTCGAGGATCGGTGGGTCCCCCTCTGCGTGCTGCCGATCCTACTGCCACAACCCTCAGTCTTATCCAATCTTAGACTGGGAATGAACTCCGTATGCCTAAGCCAACCGACGAAATGAGAGGGCAGACGGGCGGGCGGGTAGTACATCGGCCAGAGAGGTGGGATGCGTAAGCCGTGGATCGATAGGGTGGTAGGTGGGCTTAGGCACATCTTCATATTTCTGCATGCCAATGCCATTTTTATAGCTTGTAAATTCATACAATGGTCCCTTAAGTCTTCACGTGAAGTTTCATGGCAAGACGACTCGTTTTCTATTTTTCACGATTTTGGAAACTTTTTGTGGTTCGGTATTTTTGAAAATTTTTTTGGAAAGAGTTTTAGCCCCAAACTTGGTAGACGTGATCCTTGTATTTTTGTTGGCATGCACAAAAAAATTCAGCTAAAAACACGAAGTGTACAAGATTTTATGACCATTTGAAAAAGGTGTCCCCATTTTAGACACTTTAATGGCTACTGCAGCAAACCTGTAAAATCTTAAATGCTCTTTAAGGGGGTGTGAGTTCTCGAGGTTTGATGAGGGATAGGGGGCCAATATAAGGGTGAAGCACCAGTGCCCATCACACATCATGTGCGCACACCCCATCGGCCTCCTCGATCGCCAGAACCCGAATACCGCCCTTCAGGTTCTCCGATGATGGGCCCCAGCGAAGAAAAATGTGGCACCAGCACATGCCCGAGCCCGGCTCATGCTGTTGTAATCCTCAGTCCGGTCCGATCTTAGACTGGGAATGAACTCCATATGCCTAAGTCAACCCATGAAATGAGCGTGCGGGCGCTCAACCGGCCAGATGGGCGGGATGCGCAACCCGGGGATCAGCCGAGTCCCCCTCTACGTGCTGTCGATCTTGCTACCGCAACCCTCAGTCTGGTCTGATCTTTGACTAGGAATGAACCCCGTTTGCCTAAGCCAACCGACGAAACGACCGGGTGGGTGGGCACTATGCGGCCAGAGAGATGGGATGTGCAAGCCGTGGATCGATAGAGTGGTAGGTGGGTTTAGGCACATTTTCGTATTTTTACGTGCCAATACCATTTTTATGGCTTGTAAATTCATACAATGGTCCGTTAAGCCTTCACGTGAAGTTTCATGGCAAGACGACTTGTTTTCTATTTTTCATGATTTTTGAAACTTTTTGAGGTTCGGGATTTTTTAAACTTTTTTCGGAAGGAGTTTTGGCCCCAAACTTGGTAGATGTGATCCTTGTATTTTTGTTGGCATGCAAAAATAATTCAGCTAAAAACTTGAAGTGTACAAGATTTTGTGACCATTTGAAAAAAGTGTCCCCATTTCAGACACTTTAATGGCTATTAGCAGCAAACCTGTAAAATCTCAAATTCTCTTTAAAGGGGTGTGAGTTCTCAAGGTTTGATGAGGGATAGGGGGCCAATATAAGGGCCAAGTACCAGCACCCATCGCACATCATGTGTGCACACCCCCCCGGCCCCCCCGATCGCCGAAACCCTAATGCCGCCGGTCAAGTTCTCCGGTGAAGAAAAATGCGACACCAGCACATGCCCGAGCCCAGCATGTGCTGTCGCACCCCTCGATCTGGTCTGATCTTAGACTGGGAATGAACTCTGTATGCTTAGCTTGGGAATGAACTCCGTATGCCTAAGTCAACCCACGAAATGTGCGTACGGGCGCTCATTCGGCCAAAGGGGCGGGATGCACAAGCCGGGGATCTACTGGGTCCCCTTCTACGTGCTGTCGATCCTATTGTCGCAACCCTCGGTCTGGTCTGATCTTAGAGTGGGAATGAACTCCGTATGCCTAAGCCAACCGATCTTAGAGTGGGAATGAGCGGGCGAGGGGGTGGGCACTACGCCAGCCAGGGAGACGCGATGCGCGAGCTGTGGATCGATAGGGTGGTAGGTGGGTTTAGGCACATCTTCATATTTCTGCGTCCCAATGCCATTTTTATGGCTTGTAAATTCATACAATGGTCCCTTAAGCCTTCACGTGAAGTTTAATGGCAAGATGACTCGTTTTCTATTTTTCATGATTTTTGAAACTTTTTACAGTTTGGGATTTTTTAAAATTTTTTCGGAAGGAGTTTTAGTCCCAAACTTTGTAGATGTGATCCTTGTATTTTTTTGGCTTGCACAAAAAAATTCAGCTAAAAATTCGAAGTGTACAAGATTTTGTGACCATTTAAAAAAAAATGTCCACATTTCAGACACTTTAATGGCTACTGGCAGCAAACGTGTAAAATCTCAAATGCTCTTTAAGGAGGTGTGAGTTCTCGAGGTTTGATAAGGGATAGGGGGCCAATATAAGGGCCAAGTACCAGCACCCATCGCACATCAAACCTGGGAATGAACTCCGTATGCTTAGACTGGGAATGAACTTCGTCTGCCTAAGTCAACCCACGAAATGAGGGTGCGGGCGCTCAGCCGGCCAGAGGGGCGAGATACACAAGCCGGGGATCGATCGGGTCCCCCTCTGTGTGTTATCGATCCTGCTGCCGCAACCTTTGGTCTGGTTTGATCTTAGACTGCGAATGAACTCCGTATGGCTAAGCCAACCGACGGAACGAGCGGGCGGGCGGGCGGGCGGGCACTACGCCGGCCAGAGAGACGGTATGCGCAAGCCATGGATCGATATTGTGGTAGGTGCATTTAGGCACATCTTCATATTTCTACATTCCAATGCCATTTTTATGGCTTGTAAATTGATACAATGGTCCCTTAAGCCTTCACGTGAAGTTTCATGGCAAGACGACTCGTTTTCTATTTTTCACGATTTTCAAAACTTTTGTGGTTCGGGATTTTTTAAAATTTTCTTGGAAGGATTTTTGGCCCCAAACTTGGTAGACATGATCCTTGTATTTTTGTAGGCATGCACAAAAAAATTCAGCTAAAAACTCGAAGTGTACAAGATTTTGCGACCATTTGAAAAAAGTGTCCCCATTTCAGACACTTTAATGGCTACTGGCAGCAAACCTGTAAAATCTCTAATGCTCTTTAAGGGGGTGTGAGTTCTCGAGGTTTGATGAGGGATAGGGGGCCAATATAAGGGCCAAGTACTAGCACCCATCGCACAGCATGTGTGCACGCCCCCTCCGTTCCCCCCAATCGCCGGAACCCAAATGCCGCCGGTCAGGTTCTCCGGTGATGCTCCGACGATGGTGCCCCGGTGAAGAAAAATGCACCACCAGCACATGCCCGAGCCCAACATGTGCTGCCGTAACCCTCGGTCTGGTCTGATCTTAGACTGGGAATGAACTTCGTATGCTTAGACTAGGAATGAACTCCGTATGCCTAAGTCAACCCACGAAACGAGCGTGCGGCGCTCAGTCGGCCAGAGGGGTGAGATGCGTAAGCCGAGGATCGACCAGGTCCTCCTCTGCGTGCTGTCTATCCTGCTGCCACAACCCTCAGTCCGATCTGATCTTAGACTAGGAATGAACTCCGTATACCTAAGCCAATCGACGAACGAGCGGGCAGGCGGGCACTAGGCCGGCCAGAGTGACGGGATGCGCAAGCCGTGGATCGATAGGGTGGTAGGTGGGTTTAGGCACATCTTCATATTTCTATGTGCCAATGCCATTTTTATGGCTTGTAAATTCATACAGTGGTCCCTTAAGCCATCACGTGAAGTTTCATGGCAAGACGACCCGTTTTCTATTTTTCACGATTTTTAAAACTTTTTACGGTTCAGGATTTTTTAAAATTTTTTCGGAAGGAGTTTTGGCCCCAAACTTGGTAAAAGTAATCCTTGTATTTTTGTTCACTAGAAAAAAAAAATTCAGCTAAAAAATCAAAGTGTACAAGATTTTGTGACCATTTGAAAAAAGTGTCCCCATTTCAGACACTTTAATGGCTACTGGCAGCAAACCTATAAAATCTGAAATGCTCTTTAAGGGGGTGTGAGTTCTTGAAGTTTGACGAGGGATAGGGGGCCAATATAAGGGTCAAGTACCAGGACCCATCGCACATCATGCGCGCACACCCCCTCCCGGCCCCCCCGATCGCCAGAACCCCAATGCCACCGATCAAGTTCTCCGGCAATGCTCCGGCGATGGTGCCCCGACGAATAAAAATGTGGCAGCACCACATGCTTGAGCCCAGCATGTGCTACCGCAACCCTCAATCCGATCCGATCTTAGACTGGGAATGAACTCCGTATGCTTAGACTAGGAATGAACTCCGTATGCCCCCCTGATCATCGGAACCCCAATGCCGTCGGTTAGGTTCTCCGATGATGCTCCGGTGATGGTGCCCCGACGAAGAAAAATGCGACACCAGTAAATGCCTGAGCCTAGCATGTGCTGCTGCAACCCTTGGTCTGGTCCGATCTTAGACTGAGAATGAACTCCGTATGCCTAACTCAACCCACGAAACGAGCCTGCGGGCGCTCAGCCGGCCAGAGGGGCGGGATGCGCAAGCCTGGATCAAACAGGTCCCCCTCTGCGTGTTGCCGATCCTGCTGCCGCAACCCTCCATCTGGTCCAATCTTAGACTGGGAACGAACTCCGTATGCCTAAGCCAACCGACGAAACAAGCGGGCAGGCGGGCGGGCATTACGCCGGCCAAAGAGATGGGATGTGCAAGCCGTGGATCGATAGGGTGGTAGGTGGGTTTAGGCACATCTTCATATTTCTACATGCCAATGCCATTTTTATGGCTTTTAAATTCATACAATGGTCCCTTAAGCCGTCAAGTGAAGTTTCATGGCAAGACGACTCGTTTTCTATTTTTCACGATTTTTAAAACTTTTTACGGTTCGGGATTTTTTAAAATTTTTTTGGAAGGAGTTTTGCCTCCAAACTTGGTAGATGTGATCCTTGTATTTTTTTTGGCATGCACAAAAAAATTCAGCTAAAAACTCAAAGTGTACAAGATTTTGTGACCATTTGAAAGAAGTGTCCTCATTTGAGACACTTTAATGGCTACTGGTAGCAAACCTGTAAAATCTCAAATGGTCTTTAAGGCGGTGTGAGTTCTCGAGGTTTGATGAGGGACAGGGGGCCAATATAAGGGCCAAGTACCAGCACCCATCACACATCATGTGCGCACACCCCCCGACCCCCCTGATCGTCGGAACCCCAATATCGCCGGTCAGGTTCTCCGACGATGGTGCCCCGACGAAGAAAAATACGGCACCAGCACTTGCCTGAGCCCAGCATGTGCTGCCGCAACCCTCGGTCCAGTCCGATCTTAGACTGGGAATGAACTTCGTATGCCTATGTTAACCCACAAAACAAGCCTGCGGGTGCTCAGCCGGCCAGAGGGGCGGGATGCGCAAGCCAGGGATCGGTCAGGTCCCCCTCTGCGTGCTGCCGCAACCCTCGGTCCGGTTCGATCTTAGACTGGGAATGAACTCCGTATGCCTAAGCCAACCACCAAACGAGCGGACGGGCGGGCACTACACCGGCTAGAGAAACGGGATGCGGAAGCCATTTTTATGGCTTGTAAATTCATACAATGGTCCCTTGAGCCTTCACGTGAACTTTAATGGCAAGACGACTCGTTTTCTATTTTTCACGATTTTCAAAACTTTCTGCGATTCAGGATTTTTTAAAATTTTTTCGGAAGGAGTTTTGGCCCCAAAGTTGGTAGACGTGATCCTTGTATTTTTGTTGGCATGCACAAAAAAATTCAGCTAAAAACTCGAAGTGTACAAGATTTTGTGACCATTTGGAAAAAGTGTCCCCATGTCAGGCAATTTAATAGCTACTGGCAGCAAACCTGTAAAATCTCAAATGCTCTTTAAGGGGGTGTGAGTTCTCGAGGCTTGATGAGGGATAGGGGGCCAATATAAGGGGCAAGTACCAGCACCCATCGCACATCATGTGCGCACACCCCCACCCCCGGCCGCCCCGATCGTCGGAACCCCAATGTCGCCGGTCGGGTTCTCCGACGACACTCTGGCGATGGTGCCCCAGTGAAGAAAAATGTGGCACCAGCACGTGCCCAAGCCCAGCACGTGCTGTCGCACCCCTCGGTCCGGTTTGATCTTAGACTAGGAATGAACTCCGTATGCCTAAGTCAACCCACGAAACGAGCGTGCGGACGGGCAGGCGGGCACTATGCCAGCCAGAGAGACGGGATGCGCAAGTCGTGGGTCGATAGGGTGGTAGGTGGGTTTAGGCACATCTTCATATTTCTGCATGCCAATGCCATTTTTATGGCTTCTAAATTCATACAATGGTCCCTTAAGCCTTCACGTGATGTTTCATGGCAAGATGACTCGTTTTCTATTTTTCATGATTTTTGAAACTTTTTGCAGTTCTGGATTTTCTTAAATTTTTTTGAAAGGATTTTTGGCCCCAAACTTTCCAGACGTGATCCTTGTATTTATGTTAGCATGCAAAAAAAATTCAGCTAAAAACTCGATGTGTACAAGATTTTGTGACCATTTGAAAAAAATGTCCCCATTTCAGACACTTTAATGGCTACTGGCAGCAGACCTGTAAAATCTCAAATGCTCTTTAAGGGGGTGGGAGTTCTCGAGGTTTGTTGAGGGATAGGGGGCCAATATAAGGGCCAAGTACCAGCACCCATCACACAACATGTGCGCACACCCCCCGGCCCCCCCGACCGCCGGAACCCAAATGCTGCCAGTTAGGTTCTCCAACGATGCTCTGATGATGGTGCCCTGGTGAAGAAAAATGCGGCACCAGCACCTGCCCGAGCCTAGCATGTGCTGTTGCAACCCTCGCTCCCGTCCTAGATGCTCTGATGATGGTGCCCTGGTGAAGAAAAATGCGGCACCAGCACCTGCCCGAGCCTAGCATGTGCTGTTGCAACCCTCGCTCCCGTCCTAACTTAGACTGGGAATGAACTACGTATGCTTAGACTGGGAATGAACTCCGTATGCAGAAGTCAACCCACGAAACGAGCGTGAGGGCTTTCAAGCCGGCCAGAGGGGCGGGATGTGAAAGCCGGGGATCGACCGGGTCCCCCTCCACGTACTGCTAATCCTGCTACCGTAACCCTCGATTCGGTCTGATCTTAGACTGTGAATGAACTCCGTATGCCTAAGCCAACCGACGAAACGAGCGGGCGATCGGGCGGCCGGGCACTATGCCAGCCAAAGAGACGGGATGCGCCAGCTGTGGATCGATAGGGTGGTAGGTGGGTTTAGGCACATCTTCATATTTCTGTCATTGCCAATGCCATTTTTATGGCTTGTAAATTCATACAATGGTCCCTTAAGCCTTCACGTGAAGTTTCATGGCAAGATGACTCGTTTTCTATTTTTCACGATTTTTTAAACTTTTTACAGTTCAAGATTTTTTAAAATTTTTTCGAAAGGAGTTTTGGCCCCAAACCTGGTAGACGTGATCCTTGTATTCATGTTGGCATGCACAAAAAAATTCAGCTAAAAACTCGAAGTGTACAAGATTTTGTGACCATTTGAAAAAAGTGTCCCCATTTCAGACACTTTAATGGCTACTGGCAGCATACCTGTAAAATCTCAAATGCTCTTGAAGGGGGTGTGAGTTTTTGAGGTTTGATGAGGGATAGGGGGCCAATATAAGGGCCAAGTACCAGCACCCATTGCACATCATGTGCGCACACCCCCCCGGCCCCCCCGACCATCGGAACCCAAATGCCGCCAGTCAGGTTCTCCGACGATGCTCCGGTGATGGTGCCCCGACGAAGAAAAATGCGGCACCAGCAGATGCCCGAGCCTAGCATGTGCTGTTGCAACCCTCGGTCCCGTCCTAACTTAGACTAGAATGAACTATGTATGCTTAGACTGGGAATGAACTCAGTATGTCTAAGTCAACCCACGAAACGAGCGTGCAGGAACTCAGCCGACCAGAAGGGCGGGATGCGCAAGCCAGGGTCGGCCACGTCCCCCTCTGCGTGCTGTCGATCCTACGTCGTAACCCTCGGTCCGGTCTGATCTTAGACTGGGAATGAACTCCGTATGCCTAAGCCAACCGATTAAATGAGCAAGCCGGCGGTCCGACGGGCACTACGCCGGCCAGGGAGACGGGATGCGCAAGCCGTGGATCGATAGGGTGGTAGGTAGGTTCAGGCACATCTTGATATTTCTGTGTGCCAGTGGCATTTTTATGGCTTGTAAATTCATACAGTGGTCCCTTAAGCCTTCACGGGAAGTTTCATGGCAAGACCACTCGTTTTCTATTTTTCACGATTTGCGAAACTTTTTACGGTTCAGGATTTTGTAAAATTTTTTCAGAAGGATTTTTGGCCCCAAACTTGGTAGAAGTGATCCTTGTATTTTTGTGGCATGCACAAAAAAATTCAGCTAAAAACTCAAAGTGTACAAGATTTTGTGACCATTTGAAAAAAATGTCCCCCTTTCAGACACTTTAATTGCTACTGGCAGCAAACCTGTAAAATCTCAAATGCTCTTTAAGGGGGTGTGAGTTCTCAAGGTTTGATGAGGGATAGGGGGCCAATATAAGGGCCAAGTACCAGCACCCATCGCACATCATGTGCACACACTCCCTCCGGCCCCCTCGATCGCTGGAACCCCAATGCCGTCAGTCAGGTTCTCCGGTGATGCTCCGACGATGGTGCCCCAACGAAGAAAAATACGGCATCTTAGACTAGGAATGAACTCGGTATGCTTAGACTGGGAATGAACTCCTTATGCCTAAGTCAACCCATGAAATAAGCGTACGGGCGCTCAGTCGGCTAGAGGGGCAGGATGCGCTAGCCGGGGATTGACTGGGTCCCCCTCTGCGTGCTACGGATCCTGCTACCGCAACCCTCAATCCGGTCTGATCTTAGACTAGGAATGAACTCCATATGCCTAAGCCAACCGACGAAACGAGCTGGCGGACGGTCGGGCGGGCACTACGCCGGCCAGAGAGACGGGATGCGTAAGCTGTGGATCGATAGGGTGGTAGGTGGGTTCATGCACATCTTTATATTTCTGTGTGCCAATGCCATTTTTATGGCCTGTAAATTCATACAATGGTCCCTTAAGCCTTCACGTGAAGTTTCATGGCAAGACGACTCGTTTTCTATTTTTCATGATTTTCGAAACGTTTTACGGTTCGAGATTTTTTAAAATTTTTTCGGAATAAGTTTTAGCCCCAAACTTGGTAGACGTGATCCTTGTATTTTTGTTGGCATGGACAAAAAAATTCACCTAAAAACTCAAAGTGTACAATATTTTGTGACCATTTGAAAAAAGTGTCCTCATTCAGACACTTTAATGGGTACTGGTAGCAAACCTGTAAAATCTCAAATGCTCTTTAAGGGGGTGTGAGTTCTCGAGGTGTGATGATGGATAGGGGGCCAATATAAGGGCCAAGTACCAGCACCCATCGCACATCATTTGCGCACACCCCCCGGCCCCTCCGATCGCCGGAACCCCAATGTTGTCGGTCAGGTTCTCCGATGATGCTCCGACGATGGTGCCCCGATGAAGAAAAATGTGGCACCGGCAGATGCTGGGGCACATGCTCAAGCCCAGGATGTACTACCGCAACCCTCAGTCTGATCCAATCTTAGACTGGGAATGAACTCCGTATGCTTAGACTGAGAATGAACTCCGTATTCCTAAGTCAACCCATGGAACGAGCGTGATGGCGCTCAGTCGGCCAGAGGGGCAGGATGCGTAAGCCGGGAATCGACCGAGTCCCCCTCTACGTGTTGCCGAACCTACTGCCGCAAATCTCGATCCAGTCTGATCTTAGACTGGGAATGAACTCCGTATGCCTAAGCCAACCAACGAAACGAGCGGACGGGCGGGCACTACGCCGGCCAGAGAGACGGGATGCGCAAGCCGTAGATCGATAGGATGGTAGGTGGGTTTAGGTACATCTTCATATTTCTACATGCCAATGCCATTTTTATGGCTTGTAAATTCATACAATGGTCCTTTAAACCTTCACATGATGTTTCATGGCAACACAACTCGTTTTCTATTTTTCATGATTTTCAAAACTTTTTACGGTTCGGGCTTTTTTAAAATTTTTTTGGAAAGAGTTTTCGCCCCAAACTTGGTAGACGTGATCGTTGTATTTTTGTTGGCATGCACAAAATAATTCAGCTAAAAACTTGAAGTGTACAAGATTTTGTGACCATTTGAAATAAGTGTCCTCATTTCGAACACTTTAATGGCTACTGGCAGCAGACCTGTAAAATCTCAAATGCTCTTTAAGGGGGTGTGAGTTCTCAAGGTTTGATGAGGGATAGGGGGCCAATATAAGGGCCAAGTACTAGCACCCATCGCACATCATGTGCGCACACCCCCCGGCCCTTCCGATCGCCAAAACCCTAATGCTGCCGGTCAGGTTCTCCGACGATGCTCCTGTGATGGTGCCCCGGTGAAGAAAAATACGGCACCAGCACATGCCCGAGCCCAGCATGTGCTGTCGCAACCCTCGGTCTGGTCCGATCTTAGACTAGGAATGAGCTCGGTATGCTTAGACTGGGAATGAACTCCGTATGCCTAAGTCAACCCATGAAACAAGCGTGCGGGCACTCAGCCGGCTAGAGGGGCAGGATGCACTAGTCGGGGATCAACCGGGTCCCCCTCTGCGTGCTACCAATCCTGCTACCACAACCCTCGGTCTAGTCTGTTCTTAGACTAGGAATGAACTCCATATGCCTAAGCCAACCGACGAAACGAGTGGGTTGGCGGGCGGGCGGGCACTATGCCGGCCAGAGAGACGGGATGCGCATGCCGTGGATCGATAGGTTGGTAGGTGGGTTTAGGCACATCTTCATATTTCTACGTGCCAATGCCATTTTTATGGCTTGTAAATTCATATAATATTGTTTAAGCCTTCACGTGAAGTTTCATGGCAGGACAACTCGTTTTCTATTTTTCATGATTTTTGAAACTTTTTGTGGTTCTGGATTTTTTATAATTTTTTCAGAAGGAGTTTTGGCCCCAAACTTCTTAGACGTGATCCTTGTATTTTTGTTGGCATGCACAAAAAAATTCAGCTAAAAACTCGAAGTGTACAAGATTTTGAGACCATTTGAAAAAAGTGTACCCATTTCAGACACTTTAATGGCTACTGGCAGCAAACCTGTAAAATCTCAAATGCTCTTTAAGGAGGTGTGATGTCTCAAGGTTTGATGGGGGATAGGGGGCCAATATAAGGGCCAAATACCAGCACCCATCGCACATCATGTGCGCACACCCCCCGGCCCCCCTGATCGTTGAAACCCCAATGCCGCCTGTCAGGTTCTCCGACGATGCTCCGACGATGGTGCCCCGATGAAGAAAAATGCGGCACCAGCACATGCCCGAGCCCAGCATGTGCTGCCACAACCCTCAGTCCAGTCTGATGTTAGACTGGGAATGAACTCCGTATGCTTAGACTGGGAATGAACTCCGTATGCCTAAGTCAACCCATGAAACGAGCATGCGGGCGCTCAGCCGACCAGAGGGGCAGGATGCGCAAGCCGGGGATCGACCAGGTCCCCCTCTTCGTGCTGTCGATCCTGTTGCCGCAACCCTCAGTCTGGTCTGATCTTAGACTGGGAATGTACTCCGTATGCCTAAGCCAACCGACGAAACGAGCGGCGGGCGGGCACTACGCCGGGCAGAGAGACGGGACGTGCAAGCCATGGATCGATAGGGTGGTAGGTGAGTTTAGGCACATCTTCATATTTCTGCATGCCAATGCCATTTTTATGGCTTGTAAACTCATGCAATGGTCCCTTAAGCCTTCACGTGAAGTTTCATGGCAAGATGACTCATTTTCTATTTTTCACGATTTTTGAAACTTTTTTTGGTTCGGGATTTTTTAAAATTTTTTCGGAAGGAGTTTTGGCCCCAAACTTGGTAGACGTGATCCTTGTATTTTTTTTGGCATGCACAAAAAAATTCAGCTAAAAACTCAGAGTGTATAAGATTTTGTGACCGTTTGAAAGAAGTGCCCCCATTTCAGACACTTTAATGGCAATTGGTAGCAAACCTGTAAAATCTCAAATGCTTTTTAAGGGGGTGTGAGTTCTCGAGGTTTGATGAGGGATAGGGGGCCAATAAAGGGCCAAGTACCAGCACCCATTGCACATCATCTGCGCACACCCCCGGCCCCCCCGATCACCGGAACCCCAACGCCGTCGGTCAGGTTCTCCGGTGATGCTCCGGCGATGGTGCCCCGACGAAGAAAAATACGGCACCAGGACATGCCCGAGCACAGCATGTGCTGCTGTAACCCTCAGTCCGGTCCGATCTTAGACTTGGAAACAACTCCGTATGCATAAGTCAACCCACGAAATGAACGTGCGGGCGCTCAGCTGGCCAGAGGGGCGGGATGCGCAGGCCGGGGATCGACCGGGTCCCCCTTTGCGTGCTATCGATCCTACTACCGTAACCCTCAGTCCGGTCCAATCTTAGACTGGGAATGAACTCCGTATGCCTAAGCCAACCGACCAAACGAGTGGGTGGGCAAGCGGGCACTACGCCGGCCAGAGAGACGGTATGCACAAGTCGTGCATCGTTAGGGTGGTAGGTGGGTTTAGGCACATCTTCATATTTCTATGTGCGAATGCCACTTTTATGGCATGTAAATTCATACAATGGTCCCTTAAGCCTTCCCGTGAAGTTTCATGGCAAGACGACTTGTTTTCTATTTTTCACGATTTTCAAAACTTTTTACGGTTCGAGATTTTTTAAAATTTCTTCGAAAAGATTTTTGGTCCCAAACTTGGTAGAGGTGATCCTTGTATTTTTGTTGTCATGCACAAAACAATTCAGCTGAAAACTCGAAGCGTACAAGATTTTGTGACCATTTGAAAAAAATGTCCCCATTTCTGACACTTTAATGGCTACTGGCAGCGAACCTATAAAATCTCAAATGCTCTTTAAGGGGGTGTGAGTTCTCGAGGTTTGATGAGGGATAGGGGGCCGATATAAGGGCCAAGTACCAGCACCCATCGTACATCATGTGCGCAACCCCTCGGGCCCCCCCGATCACCGGAACCCCAATGCCGTCGGTCAGGTTCTCCGGCGATGCTCCGACGATGCTCCGACGATGGTGCCTCGACGAAGAAAAATGTGGCACTAGCACATGCCCGAGCCCAGCATGTGCTGCCGCAACCCTCGGTTTGATCCGATCTTAGACTGGGAATGAACTCCGTATGCCTAAGTCAACCCATGAAACAAGCGTGCGGGCACTCAGCCGGCCAGAGTTGTGGAATGCGCAAGCCGGGGATCGACGGGGTCCCCCTATGCGTGCTATCGATCCTGCTACCACAACCCTTAGTTTGGTCTGATCTTAGACTGGGAACGAACTCCGTATGCCTAAGTCAACCCATGAAACGAGCGTGCAGGCGCTCAGTCGGCCAGAGGGGCGGGATGCGCAAGCCGGGGATCGACTAGGTCCCCCAATGTGTGCTGCCGATCCTGCTATCGTAACCCTCGATCCGGTCTAATCTTAGACTGGGAATGAACTCCATATGCTTATGCCAACCGACAAAGCAAGCGGGCGGGCGGTCGGGCGGGCATTACGCCGGCCAAGGAGACGGGATGCACAAGCCGTGGATCGATAGGGTGGTAGGTGGGTTCAAGCACATCTTCATATTTCTATGTGCCAATGCCATTTTTATGGATAGTAAATTCATACAATGGTCCCTTAAGCCTTCACGTGAAGTTTCATGGCAAGACGACTCATTTTCTATTTTTCATGATTTTTGAAACCTTTTACGGTTCCGGATTTTTTAAAATTTTTTCAGATGGAGTTTTGACCCCAAACTTGCTAGACGTGATCCTTGTATTTTTGTTGGCATGCACAAAAAAATTCAGCTAAAAACTCGAAGTGTAAAAGATTTTGTGACCATTTGAAAAAAGTGTCCCCATTTTAGACACTTTAATGGCTACTGGCAGGAAACCTGTAAAATCTCAAATGCTTTTTAAGGGGGTGTGAGTTCTCAAGGTTTGATGAGGGATATGGGGCCAATACAATGGCCAAGTACCAGCACCCATCGCATATCATGCGCGCACACCCCCCCGGCCCCCCGATCGCCAGAACCCCAATGCCGCCGGTCAAGTTCTCCGACAATGCTCCGGCGAAGAAAAATGCGGCACCAGCACATGCCCGAGCCCAGCATGTGCTGCCGCAACCCTTGGTCCGATCCGATCTTAGACTGGGAATGAACTATGTATGCTTAGACTGGGAATGAACTATGTATGCTTAGACTGGGAATGAACTCTGTATGCCTAAGTCAACCCCCGAAACAAGTGTGCGGGCGCTTAGCCGACCGGAAGGGCAGGATACGCAAGCCGGGGATCGGTCGGGTCCCCCTCTACGTGCTATCGATCCTGCTGTCGGAACCCTCGATCCAACCTGATCTTAGACTGGGAATGAACTCCATATGCCTAAGTCAACCGACGAAACGAGCGGGCGGACGGGCGGGCACTACACCGGCCAGAGAGACGGGATGCGCAAGCCGTGGATCGATAGGGTGGTTGGTGGGTTTAGGCACATCTTCATATTTTTGTGTGCCAATGCCATTTTTATGGCTTGTAAATTCATACAATGGTCCCTTAAGCCTTCACGTGAAGTTTCATGGCAAGATGACTCGTTTTCTATTTTTCACGATTTTTGAAACCTTTTATGGTTTGAGATTTTTTAAAATTTTTTTGGAAGGAGTTTTGGCCCAAAACTTGGTAGACGTGATCCCTGTACTTTTGTTGGCATGCATAAAAAAACTCAGCTAAAAATTCGATGTGTACAAGATTTTGTGACCATTTGAAAAAAGTGTCCCCATTATAGACACTTTAATGGCTACTGGAAGCAAACCTGTAAAATCTCAAATGCTCTTTAAGGGGGTGTGAGTTCTCAAGGTTTAATGAGGGATAGGGGGCCAATATAAGGGCCAAGTACTAGCACCCATCGCACATCATGTGCGCACACCCTCCCCGGCCCCCCCGATCGGCGGAACCCTAATGCCGTCGGTTAGGTTCTCCGGTGATGCTCCGGCGATGGTGCCCCGGTGAAGAAAAATGCGGCACCGGCACATGCCCGAGCCTAGCATGTACTGTCGCAACCCTCGATCCGATTTGATCTTAGACTGGGAATGAACTGCATATGCTTAGACTGGGAATGAACTCTGTATGCCTAAGTCAACCCACGAAATGAGCGTGCAGGCGCTCAGTCGGCCAGAGGGGCGGGATGCGCAAGCCGGGGATCGACTAGGTCCCCCTATGTGTGCTGCCGATCCTGCTATCGTAACCCTCGATCCGGTCTAATCTTAGACTGGGAATGAACTCCATATGCTTATGCCAACCGATAAAACAAGCGGGCGGGCGGTCGGGCGGGCACTACGCCGGCCAGGGAGACGGGATGCACAAGCCATGGATCGATAGGGTGGTAGGTGGGTTCAAGCACATCTTCATATTTCTATGTGCCAATGCCATTTTTATGGCTTGTAAATTCATACAATGGTCCTTTAAGCCTTCACGTGAAGTTTCATGGCAAGACGACTCGTTTTCTATTTTTCACAATTTTCAAAACTTTTTACGGTTTGGGATTTTTGAAAATTTTTTCGGAAGGAGTTTTGGCCCCAAACTTAGTAGACGTGATCCTTGTATTTTTTCTGGCATGCAAAAAAAAATTTAGCTAAAAACTCGAGGTGAACAAGATTTTGTGACCATTTGAAAAAAGTATCTCCATTTCAGACACTTTAGTGGCTACTGACAGCAAACCTGTAAAACCTCAAATGCTCTTTAAGGGGGTGTGAGTTCTCGAATTTTGATGAGGGATAGGGGACCAATATAAGGGCCAAGTACCAGCACCCATCGCACATCATGTGCGTACACAACCCCCGAAACCACTGATCGTCGGAACCCCAATGCCGTCGGTCAGGTTTTCCAGTGATGCTCCGATGACAGTGCCCCAGCGAAGAAAAATGCGGCACCAGCACATGCCCAAGCCCAGCATGTGCTGCTGCAACCCTTGGTCCGGTCTGATCTTAGACTAGGAATGAACTCCGTATGCTTGACTGGGAATGAACTCCGTATGCCTAAGTCAACACATGAAATGAGCGTGCGGGCGCACAACCGACCAGAGGGGCGGGATGCGCAAGTCGGGCATCAGTCGGGTCCCCCTCTGCGTGCTGTCGATCTTGCTGCCACAACCCTCAGTCTGGTCCGATCTTAGACTGGGAATGAACTCCGTATGCCTAAGCCAACCGACGAAACGAGCGGGTGGGTGGGCGGGCGGGTACTACGCCAGCCAGAGAGACGGGATGCGTAAGCCGTGGATCGATAGGGTGGTAAGTGGGTTTAGGCTCATCTTCATATTTCTACGTGCCAATGCCATTTTTATTTCTTGTAAATTCATACAATGGTCCCTTAAGCCTTCACGTGAAGTTTCACGGCAAGACGACTCGTTTTCTATTTTTCACGATTTTTGAAGCTTTTTGCTGTTTGGGATTTTTTAAAATTTTTACGGAAGGAGTTTTGGCCCCAAACTTGGTAGACGTGATCCTTTTATTTTTGTTGGCATGCACAAAATATTTCAGCTGAAAACTCGAAGTCTACAAGATTTTGTGACAATTTGAAAAAAGTGTCCCCATTTCAGACACAATAATGGCTACTGGCAGTAAACCTATAAAATCTCAAATGCTTTTTAAGAGGGCGTGAGTTCTCGAGGTTTGATGAAGGATAGGGGGCCAATATAAAGGCCAAGTACCAGCACCCATCGCACATCATGTGCGCACACCCCCCGGCCCCCCGATCGTCAAAATCCCAATGCCACCGGTCAGCTTCTCTGGCGACGCTCCGACCATGCTCCGACGATGGTGCCCTAACGAAGAATAATGCGGCACCAGCACATGCCCAAGCCCAGCATGTGCTGTCGCAACCCTCGGTCTGGTCCGATCTTAGACTGGGAATGAACTCCATATGCTTAGACTAGGAATGAACTCCGTATGCCTAAGTCAACCCACGAAACGAGCGTGCGGGCGCTCAGCCGACCAGAGGGGCAGGATGCGCAAGCTGGGGATCGGTCGGGTCCCCCTCTGTGTCTTGCCGATCTTGCTGCCGTAACCCTTAGTCCGGTCTGATATTAGATTGGGAATGAACTCCGTATGCCTAAGCCAACCGACGAAACAAGCTGGTGGGCAGGGGGCGGGCACTACGTCGGCCAGAGAGACGGGATGCGTAAGCTGTGGATCGAAAGGGTTGTAGGTGGGTTTAGGTACATCTTCATATTTCTATGTGCCAATTCCATTTTTATGGCTTGTAAAATCATACAATGCTCCCTTAAGCCTTCACGTGACGTTTCATGGCAAGATGACTCGTTTTCTATTTTTCACGATTTTTGAAACTTTTTACGGTTCGGGATTTTTTAAAATTTTTTTGAAAGGAGTTTTGGCCCCAAACTTGGCAGACAGGATCCTTGTATTTTTGTTGGCTTGCACAAAAACATTCAGCTAAAAACTCGAAGTGTACAAGATTTTGTGACCATTTGAAAAAAGTGTCCCCATTTCAGACACTTTAGTCGCTGCTGGTAGCAAACCTGTAAAATCTCAAATGCTCTTTAAGGGGGTGTGAGTTCTTGAGGTTTGATGAGGGATACAGTGCCAATATAAGGGCCAAGTACCAGCACCCATCGTACATCTTGGGCGAACACACCCCCGGCCCCTATGATCGCCGGAACCCCAATGCTGTCGGTCAGGTTCTCCGGCGATGCTCGAGCCTAGCATGTGCTGCCACCACCCTCAATCCAGTCCGATCTTAGACTGGGAATGAACTCCATACGCTTAGACTGGGAATGAACTCCATATGCCTTAGTCAACCCACGAAACGAGCGTGCAGGTGCTCAACCGGCAAGAGGGGCGGGATGCGCAAGCCGGGGATCGACCGGGTAACCCTCTGCGTGCTACCGATCCTACTGCCGCAACCCTCCGTCTAGTCTGATCTCTGACTAGGAATGAACTCCGTATGTCTAAGCCAACCGACGAAACGAGCGGGTGGACGGGCGGGCGAGCATTATTCCGACCAGACAGACGGGATGCGCAAGCCGTGGATCGATAAGGTGGTAGGTGGGTTTAGGCACATCTTCATATTTCTGCATGCCAATGCCATTTTTATGGCTTGTAAATTCATACAATGGTCCCTTAAGCCTTCACGTGAAGTTTTGTGGCAAGATGACTCGTTTTTTATTTTTCATGATTTTTGAAACTTTTTATGGTTCGGGATTTTTTAAAATTTTTTTGGAAGGAGTTTTGGCCCGAAACTTGGTAGACGTGATCCTTGTATTTTTTTTTGGCATGCACAAAAAAATCAGCTAAAAACTCGAAGTGTACAAGATTTTGTGACCATTTGAAAAAAGTGTCCCCTATTTCAGACACTTTAATGGCTACTGGCAGCAAACCTGTAAAATATCAAATGCTCTTTAAAGGGTGTGAGTTCTCGAGGTTTGATTAGGGTAAGGGGGCCAATATAAGGGCCAAGTACCAGCACCCCCCGACCCGCCTGATCGTCGGAACCCCAATGCCATCGGTCAGGTTCTCCGACTATGGTGCCCCGACAAAGAAAAATGCGGCACCACCACATGCCCAGGCCCAGCATGTCCTGCCGCAACCATCGATCTGGTCCGATCTTAGATTGGGAATGAACTCCGTATGCCTAGACTGGGAACGAACTCCATATGCCTAAGTCAACCCACGAAACGAGCGTGCGGATGCTCAGCCGGCAAAGAAAATTATGGCACCAGCACATGCCCGAGCCTAACATGTGTTGTCGTAACCCTCGGTTCGGTCTGATCTTAGACTGGGAATGAACTCTGTATGCCTAAGCCAATCAACAAAACAAGCGGGCGGGCACTACGCCGGCCAGAGAGACGGGATGTGTAAGCCGTGGATCAATAGGGTGATAGGTGGGTTTAGGCACATCTTCATATTTCTACGTCCCAATGCCATTTTTATGGCCTGTAAATTCATACAATGGTCCCTTATGCCTTCACGTGAAGTTTCATGGCAAGACGACTCGTTTTCTATTTTTCACGATTTTTAAAACTTTTTGTGGTTCGGGATTTTTTAAAATTTTTTCGAAAGGATTTTTGCCCCCAAACTTGGTAGACATGATCCTTGTATTTTTGTTGGCATGCAAACAAAAATTCAGCTAAAAACTCATAGTGTACAGGATTTTGTGACCATTTGAAAAAACTGTCCCCATTTCAGACACTTTAATGGCTACTGGTAGTAAACCTGTAAAATCCCAAATGCTCTTTAAGGTGGTGTGAGTTCTTGAGGTTTGATGAGGGATACGGTGCCAATATAAGGGCCAAGTACCAGCACCCATCGTACATCTTGTGCGCACACCCCCCCGGCACCCCCGATCGCCGGAACCCCAATGCCGCTGGTCAGGCTCTCTGGCGATGCTCCGGCGATGGTGCCCCGACGAAGAAAAATGTGGCACCAGCACATGCCTGAGCCCAATATGTGCTGCCGTAACCATCGGTCAGGTCTGATCTTAGATTGGGAATGAACTTCGTATGCCTAAGCTAACCGACGAAACGAGCGGACGGACGGGCAGGCACTACTCCGGCCAGAGAGACGGGATGCGCAAGCCGTGGATCGATAGGGTGGTAGGTGGGTTTAGTCACATCTTCATATTTTTGTGTGCCAATGCCATTTTTATGGCTTGTAAATTCATACAATGGTCCCTTAAGCCTTCACGTGAAGTTTCATGGCAAGACGACTCGTTTTCTATTTTTCATGATTTACGAAACTTTTTGTGGTTCAGGATTTTTTAAAATTTTTTCGGAAGAAGTTTTGGTCCCAAACTTGGTAGACGTGATCCTTGTATTTTTTTTGGCATGCACAAAAAAATTCAGCTAAAAACTCAAAGTGTACAAGATTTTGTGACCATTTGAAAAAAGTGTCCCCATTTCAGACACTTTAATGGCTACTGACAGCAAACCTGTAAAATCTCAAATGGTCTTTAAGGGGGTGTGAGTTCTTGAGGTTTGATGAGGGATAGGGGGCCAATATAAGGGCCAAGTACCAGCACCCATCGCACATCATGAGCGCACACCCCCCGGCTCCCCCGATCGTCAGAACCCTAATGCCGTCGGTCAGGTTCTCCGACGATGCTCCGGCAATGGTTCCCCGATAAAGAAAAATGCGGCACCAGCACATGCCCCAGCCTAGCATGTGCTGCCGCCACCCTCAATCCTGTCCAATCTTAGACTGGGAATGAACACCATATGCTTAGACTGGGAATGAACTCCATATGCCTAAGTCAACCCACGAAACGAGCGTGCAGGCGCTCAGCCGGCAAGAGGGGCGGGATGCGCAAGCCGGGGATCGACCGGGTAACCCTCTGCATGCTGCCGATCCTGCTGCTGCAACCCTCGGTCCAGTCCAATCTCTGACTAGGAATGAACTCTGTATGCCTAAGCCAACCGACGAAACGAGCGAGTGGACGGGCGGGCGAGCATTATGCCGGCCAGAGAGACGGGATGCGTAAGCCGTGGATCGATAGGGTGGTAGGTGGGTTTAGGCACATCTTCATATTTCTGCATGCCAATGCCATTTTTATGGCTTGTAAATTCATACAATGGTCCCTTAAGCCTTCACGTGAAGTTTCGTGGCAAGACAACTTGTTTTCTATTTTTCATGATTTTTGAAACTTTTTATGGTTCGAGATTTTTTAAAATTTTTTCGAAAGGAGTTTTGGCCCGAAACTTGCTAGACGTGATCCTTGTATTTTTTTTGGCATGCACAAAAAAAATCAGCTAAAAACTCGAAGTGTACAAGATTTTGTGACCATTTGAAAAAAGTGTCCCCATTCCAGACACTTTAATGGCTACTGGCAGCAAACCTGTAAAATATCAAATGCTCTTTAAGGGGTGTGAGTTCTTGAGGTTTGATTAGGGTTAGGGGGCCAATATAAGGGCCTGGTACCAGCACCGCCCCGACCCGTTCGATTGTTGGAACCCCAATGCCGTCGGTCAGGTTCTCCGACGATGCTCCGGCGATGGTGCCCCGACAAAGAAAAATGCGGCACCAGCACATGCCCGAGCGCAGTATGTCCTGCCACAACCATCTTAGACTGGGAATGAACTTTGTATGCTTAGAAAGACGTGATGCACAAGCCGTGGATCGATAGGGTGGTAGGCGGCTTTAGGCACGTCTTCATACTTCTACGTGCCAATGCCATTTTTATGGCTTGTAAATTCATACAATGGTCCCTTAAGCCTTCAGGTGAAGATTCATGGCAAGACGGCCCGTTTTCTATTTTTCATAATTTTTGAAACTTTTTGCAGTTCGAGATTTTTTAAAATTTTTTCGAAAGGAGTTTTGGCCCCAAATTTGGTAGATGTGATCCTTGTATTTTTGTTGGCATGCATAAAACAATTCAACTAAAAACTGGAAGTGTACAAGATTTTGTGACCATTTGAAAAAAGTGTCCCTATTTCAGATGTTTTAATGGCTACTGGCAGCAAACCTGTAAAATCTCAAATGCTCTTTAAGGGGTGTGAGTTCTTGAGGTTTGATGAGGGATAAGGGGCCAATATAAGGGCCAAGTACCAACAACCATCGCACATCATGTGCGCACACCCCCCGGCCCCCCCGATCGTCGGAACCCCAATGCCGCCGGTCAGGTTCTCCGGTGATGCTCCGGCAATGGTGCCCCGACGAAGAAAAATACAGCACTGGCACATGCCTGAGCCCAGCATGTGCTACCGCAACCCTCGATCCGGTCTGATCTTAGAGTGGGAATGAACTCCGTATGCTTAGACTGGGAATGAACTTCGTATGCCTAAGTCAACCCACGAAACGAGCGTACGGGTGCTCAACCGGCCAGAGGGGTAGGATGCACAAACGGGGGATCGATCGGGTCCCCCTCTGCGTGCTGCCGATCCTGCTGCCACAACCCTCGGTCCGATCCGATTTTAGACTGGGAATAAACTTCGTATGCCTAAGCCAACTGACGAAACGAGCGGGTGGGCACTACGCCTACCAGAGAGACGGGATGCGCAAGCCATGTGTCATGAGCCAACCTTGTATAGGGCCATGATCGGGACTTAGGTTGCCATGAGCCACCCATGTATAGGGCCATGGCCGGGTAGATCCCTTGTGCTAGGAAAAGTGTCCTTGGCTCAGGTTATCCCTATCCCCGTTGCTAGCTGCTTGTTGTTCTTAGGAGAATACCCATGTGTGGTGCCAGCCAACATCCTACCAAAGAGTGGGAAGAAAATGATTTCAACTTTGCAGTTTAAGAAAGGGATAAAAAGAGGGGAACCCTCCTTTGTGGCGGTGCTGATTTACAAAGAAGGGTCGGAAGTAGAACCCATACCTGATGGTGTGGAAAAAGTGTTGGAAGAATTTGAAGAGGTGATGCCAGAGATGTTGCCTAAAGTTCTACCCCCTCGACGAGCAGTGGACCATGAAATCAAGCTCCTCTCAAGAGTGAAACCCCCTGCTAGAGCACCCTACCGCATAGCCCCACCAGAGTTGGCTGAACTAAGAAAATAGTTAGACAAGCTGCTACAAGTCGGGTTCATCAGACCATCAAAGGCTCCTTTCAGAGTGCCAGTGCTATTTCAGAAGAAGCACGATGGAAGTTTGTGATTATGTGTTGACTACAGGGCCTTGAACAAAGTCACCGTGAGAAACAAATATCCCATTCCCCTTATAGCAGACTTGTTTGATCAATTGAGCCGGGCCAAGTACTTTTCCAAATTGGACCTGAGATCTAGCTACCATCAGGTTCGAATCGCTGAGAGAGATGAGCCAAAGACCACTTGTGTGACACGATATGGTGCATTTGAATTTCTTGTTATGCCTTTTGGACTGACCAATGCTCCTGCCACATTTTGTACATTGATGAATCAGGTGTTCCATGACTACTTAGACAAATTTGTAGTCATCTATTTAGACGATATAGTGGTATATAGCTCCACTTTGGAAGAGCATCAAGAGCACCTGGACCAGGTACTTCAAAGATTACATGACCACCAGTTATACGTAAAAAGGGAGAAGTGTGCATTTGCTCAGACCCGAATCCATTTTCTCGATCACATTATCGAACGTGGCCACATTCGAATAGACATAGGAAAGGTTAGGGCCATCAAAGAGTGGACAACACCGAAGAATGTTAGTGAGCTCCGCTCATTTTTGGGACTAGCCAACTACTATAGAAGGTTTGTGGAAGGGTACTCTCGCAAGACCACAGCCCTCATAGAGCTATTGAAGAAGGAGCATAAATGGTGTTGGATGAGCAAGTGCCAAGAGGCCTTAGAGGGATTAAAGGATGCTGTTATGAAGGATCCCATCTTAGCTCTCCCTGATATTGAAAAGCCCTTCGAAGTTCAGACGGATGCATCCGATTTTGCTATTGGAGGAGTGCTTTTGCAACAACATCATCAGATAGCATTTGAAAGTAGGAAGCTAAGTGAAGCTGAAAGGAAATATACGGCTCAGGAAAAAGAACTCCTCGTGGTGGTTCACTGCTTGAGGGCTTGGTGACATTACTTGTTGGGTTCACACTTTGTCGTGAAGATAGACAATACGGCCGTTAGCCATTTTCTCACCCAACCAAGGCTTACGAAAAAACAAGCTAGGTGGCAAGAATTTTTAGCGAAATTCAACTTTTGTTTTGAGCACATCGCTGGAAAGACCAATCAAGTGGCCGATGCATTGAGTAGGCGAGCAGATCTAGCGGCCCTTGGAAGAATTGCCCCAATGGCGGCTAGTAGAGCCACTACAAACATTCACAAGTTGATTGGAGATCACTTAAGGAAGGACCCGCAAGCTTATGCCATCCTGAAGCTAGTGGAAGAAGGGAAGTCCAAGTACTTCTGGCAAGAAAACGGGGTCCTATGGACCAAGGGACCTCAAGTATTTGTGCCAAGAATAGAAGGTCTGAGATAGATGCTAATGAGGGAATGTCATGACACACCATGGGCAAGACACCCGGGTTGGCAACTTACTTTGGCGTTATTGAAACAGGGATACTATTGGCCTCAAATGCGACAAGATGTGATGGACTTTACGAAGACTTGCCTCATTTGCCAACAAGACAAGGTTGAAAGAAAGAAACTTGCAGGCATGCTTGAACCACTACCAGTACCCACCAGACCTTGGGAAAGCATCTCTCTCGATTTCATTTCAAGCCTACCCAAGGTTGGTGACCTTGGAGCGATTTTGATGGTAATTGATCGGTTCTCTAAGTATGCCACATTCATTCCCGCTCCCAAGTATTGCACAGCGAAAGACACAGCTCGATTATTATTAAAACATGTGGTCAAATACTGGGGCCTCCCTCAAAACATTGTCAGTGATCGAGATCCGAGATTCACGGGGTCCTTCTGGAGAGAACTTTTCAAGATATTGGGGTCCCAACTCAACATCTCCTCAAGCTATCACCCCTAAACTGATGGTCAAATAGAACGGTTCAATGGATTATTAGAGGAATACTTGAGGCATTTTGTTCAAGCTAATTAGAAAGACTGGCCTTCATTATTGGATGTGGCTCAACTCTGTTTTAATTCCAACAAAAGCTCTTCCACCAACAAGAGCCCATTTAAGGTGGTCACAGATAATTACCAAGGCTACCCCACACTTCCTTGGAATAATATAGAGGAAAGAATCTGAGAGCCTTCAATCTCAGCAAAGAGTGGAAACAAAACACAGACATTACGCAAGCCTACCTGGAGAAAGCATCAAAGCGGATGAAGAAATGGGTAGACAAGGGTCGTCGAGCTCAATAATTTCAAGCTGGTGATTTGGTTCTTGTCCGACTAGTTCCTGAACAAACCAGGTTCCTGAGAAAAAGAGATCGTAGACTGGTGCACAAATATGAAGGTCCAGTAAGGGTCCTTTCCAAGGTGGGGAATGCTTCTTACAAAATTGACCCATCAAAGTGGATGAAAGTGCACCCAGTATTTCATGTGAGCAACCTGAAACCTTTCCATGTAGATCCTACAGATGCTAGCTGAAGAGAGCCAACTAGAGCCGTCATCACCATAAAGCCACCCTTAGAGCGTCGAGTCAAAGAGATCTTAACTGACAGGGAAACCAAGATATCTCGAAGACTAGTTTGAGAGTACTTAGTGAAGTGGGAGGGATTAAGACCAGAAGAAACCAGTTGGGAGAGAGAACACAACCTCCAAAGATTTCAAAGAAAGATTGAAGAATTTCAAGCCAGCAAGTCGATGAGGACGTCGATAGAATAGGTGGGGAAGGATGTCATGAGCCAACCTTGTATAGGGCCATGATCGAGACTTAGGTTTCCATGAGCCACCCATGTATAGGGCCAAGGCCGGGTAGATCCCTTGTGCTAGGAAAAGTGTCCCCATTTCAAACATTGTAATGGTTACTAGTAGCATAGCTCTAAAATCTCTAAGGCTCTTTAGGGGGGGTAAGCCGACAGCGTAATGTTGGGCTGTCTCATCGGTTGCTATGTGAGCTTAGGCCACCCACCAAGGGCTACCCGCTGGCCCTGGTGATGGTGGGAGGTCTTGATGTATGAGTCCCGTTTATAATAAAACTCATCCCGATTGAATGTCTCGATTGTTGCCTCGATGTGTTTTTCTTTTTCTTGATGCGAATATGCCTTCTTGTGTGTGTGCTTGAGATTGATCTCGATATGTTGTGCCTTATTGTGAATGCTTGTGACTAACCATAGCTTATGGTTATTTGTTCAGATATCGATCTATTGAAGGCTGACTTGGTTCAGAGCACCCATTCAATTGCCGCACGGTTTATTGCTTGTTGAGAGAAAGCTTAGTTCGTGACAACGTGGATCGATAGGGTGGTAGGTGGGTTTAGGCACATCTTCATATTTCTATATGCCAATGCCATCTTTATGGTTGTAAATTCATACAATGGTCCCTTAAGCCTTCACGTGAAGTTTCATGGCAAGACGACTCGTTTTTTATTTTTCATGATTTTTGAAACTTTTTACGATTCAAGAATTTTTAATATTTTTTCGGCAGGAGTTTTGGCCCCAAACATGGTAGACGTGATCCTTGTATTTTTTTTGGCATGCAAAAAAAAATTCAGCTAAAAACTCGAAGTGTACAAGATTTTGTGACCTTTTGAAAAAAGTGTCCCTATTTCAGACACTTTAATGGCTACTGGCAGTAAACTTGTAAAATATCAAATGCTCTTTAAGGGGTGTGAGTTCTCGAGGTTTGATGAGGGATAGGGGGCCAATATAAGGGCCAAGTACCAGCACCCATCGCACATCATGTGCACACACACCCCCGGCCCCCCCAATCGCCGGAACCCCAATGCCGCCGGTTAAGTTCTCCGGTGATGCTCCGACGATGGTGCCTCGAAGAAGAAAAATGCGACACCAGCACATGCCCGAGCCCAGCATGTACCACCGTAAACCTCGGTTCGGTCTGATCTTAGACTGGGAATGAACTGCATATGCTTAGACTGGGAATGTACTTCGTATGCCTAAGTCAACCCACGAAACGAGCGTGCGGGCACTCAGCCGGCCAGAGGGGCAGGATGCACAAGCCGGGGATCAGCCGGGTCCCCTTCTACGTGCTGTCGATCCTACTGCCACAACCCTCGATCTTGTCTGATCTTAGACTAGGAATGAACTCCGTATGCCGAAGCCAACCGACGAAACGAGCGCGGCGTGGGCGGCGGGCCTACGTCGGTCAGATGGGGGGATGCACAAGCTTGGGTATTGACTGGGTCCCCCTCTGCTGCTACCGATCTTGCTTGCCAACAACCCTCAGTTTCCGGTTCCGATCTTAAACTGGGAATGAAACCCGTATGCCTAACCCAACCGACGAAACCGAGCGGGGACGGGCACTACGTCGGTCAAAGAAAATGGTATGCGCAAGCCGTGGATCGAGTTAGGACGATAGGTGGGTTTAGGCAACATCTTCATATTTCGCTGTGCCAATGTCCATTTTTATGCCTTGTAAATTTCATTTACAATGGTCCCTTAAGCCTTCACATTGGAAGTTTCATGGCAAGACGACTCGTTTTCTATTTTTTCACGATTTTTGAAACTTTTTATGGTTCTTGGATTTTTGAAAAATTTTTTCAGGAACTAGGTTTTGCCCCAAACTTGGGTCTTGACGTGATCGTTTGAATTTTTGTTGGCATGCACAAAAAACATCAGCTAAAAACTCGAAGTGTACAAGATTTTGTGACCATTTGAAAAAAGTGTCCCAATTTCAGACACTTTAATGGCTACTAGCAGCAAACCTGTAAAATCTCAAATGCTCTTTAAGGAGGTGTGAGTTCTTGAGGTTTGATGGGGGATTGGGGGCCAATATAAGGGCCAAATACTAGCACCCATCACACATCATGTGCGCACACCCCCCGGCCCGCCCAATCGTCGAAACCCCAATGTCGCCGGTCAGGTTCTCCGGCGATGGTGCCCCGATGAAGACAAATGCAGCACCAGCACATGCTCGAGCCCAGCATGTGCTACCGTAATCCTTGGTCCGGTCCAATCTTAGACTGGGAATGAACTCCATATGCTTAGACTGGGAATGAACTTTGTATGCCTAAGTCAACCCACGAAACGAGCTTACAGGCGCTCAACCGGCCAGAGGGGCGTGATGCGCAAGCCGGGGATCGATTGGGTCCCCCTCTACGTGCTGCCGATCTTGCTACCGCAACCCTTGGTGTGGTCCGATCTTGGACTGGGAATGAACTCCGTATGCCTATGCCAACCGACGAAACGAGCGAGCGGGCGGGCAGGCGGGCACTACATCGGCCAGAGAGACGGGATGCACATGCCGTGGATCAATAGGGTGGTAGGTGGGTTTAGGCACATCTTAACATTTCTGCATGCCAATTCCATTTTTATGGCTTGTAATTTCATACAATGGTCCCTTAAGCCTTCACGTGAAGTTTCATGGCAAGACGATTCGTTTTCTATCTTTCACGATTTTAAAAAATTTTGACGGTTTGAGATTTTTTAAAATTTTTTTGGAAGAAGTTTTGGCCCCAAACTTGGTAGACGTGATCCTTGTAATATTGTTAGCATGCATAAAAAATTCAGCTAAAAACTAGAAGTGTTCAAGATTTTGTGACCATTTGAAAAAAGAGTCCCCATTTCAGACACTTTAATGGCTACTAGCAGCAAACCTGTAAAATCTCAAATGCTCTTTAAGGGGGTGTGAGTTCTCGAGGTTTGATGAGGGATAGGGGGCCAATATAAGGGCCAAGTACCAGCACCCATCGCACATCATGTGTGCACACCCCCCGGCCCCCCGATCGTCGAAAAATATGACACCAGCACATGCCCGAGCCCAGCATGTGCTGCCGCCACCCTCGGTCCGATCCAATCTTAGATTGGGAATAAACTCCGTATGCTTAGACTGGGAATGAACTTCGTATACCTAAGCCATCCCACAAAACGAGCGTGCGGGTGCTCAACCGGCCAGAGGGGCGAGATACGTAAATCGGGGATCGACCGGGTCCCCCTCTGCGTGCTGTCGATCCTGTTATCGCAACCCTCGGTCTGGTCTGATCTTAGACTGGGAATGAACTCTGTATGCCTAAGCCAACCAATGAAACGAGCAGGCGGGTGGGCCGACGGGCACTACGCCGGCCAGAGAGACGGGATGCGCAAGCTTTTGATCGATAGGGTGGTAGGTGTGTTTAGGCACATCTTCATATTTCTGCATGCCAATGCCATTTTTATGGCTTGTAAATTCATACAATGGTCCCTTAAGCCTTCACGTGAAGTTTCATGGGAAGACGACTCATTTTCTATTTTTTACGATTTTTGAAACTTTTTACGGATCGAGAATTTTTAAAATTTTCTCGGAAGGTTTTTTGGCCCCAAACTTGGTAGACACGATCCTTGTATTTTTGGTTGCATGCATAAAAAAGTTCAGCTAAAAACTCGATGTGTACAAGATTTTGTGACCATTGGAAAAAAGTGTCCCTATTTCAAACACTTTAATGGCTACTGGCAGCAAACCAGTAAAATCTCAAATGCTCTTTAAGGGGGTGTGAGTTCTTGAGGTTTGATGAGGGATAGGGGGCCAATATAAGGGACAAGTACCAGCACCCATCGCACATCATGTGCACACACCCCCCGGCCCCCTCGATCTTCGGAACCCCAATGCTGCCGATCAGGTTCTTCGACGATGCTCCGGCGATGGTGGCCCGACGAAGAAAAATGCGGCACCAGCAATGCCCGAGCCTAGCATGTGCTATCGCAACCCTTGGTCCGGTCTGATCTTAGACTGGGAATGAACTCCGTATGCTTAGACTGGGAATGAACTCCGTATGCCTAAGTCAACCCACGAAATGAACGTGCGGGTGCTCAACCGGCCAGAGGGGCGGGATGCGTAAGCCGAGGATCGATCGGGTCCTCCTCTGCGTCTTGTCGATGCCGTTGTCGTAACCCTCGATCCGGTCTGATCTTAGACTGGGAATGAACTCTGTATGCCTAAGCTAACCGACGAAACGAGCGGCCAGGTGGATGGATGGGCACTACGTCAGCCAGAGAGACGGGATGTGCAACCTGTGGATCGGTAGGGTGGTAGGTGGGTTTAGGCACATCTTCATATTTCTGTGTGCCAATTCCATTTTTATGGCTTGTAAATTCATACAATGGTCCCTTAAGCCTTCACGTGAAGTTTCATGGGAAGACGACTCATTTTTTATTTTTTACGATTTTTGAAACTTTTTACGGATCGAGAATTTTTAAAATTTTCTCGGAAGGTGTTTTGGCCCCAAACTTGGTAGACGCGATCCTTGTATTTTTGGTTGCATGCATAAAAAAGTTCAGCTAAAAACTCGATGTGTACAAGATTTTGTGACCATTGGAAAAAAGTGTCCCTATTTCAAACACTTTAATGGCTACTGGCAGCAAACCTGTAAAATCTCAAATGCTCTTTAAGGGGGTGTGAGTTCTTGAGGTTTGATGAGGGATAGGGGGCCAATATAAGGGACAAGTACCAGCACCCATCGCACATCATGTGCACACACCCCCCGGCCCCCTCGATCTTCGGAACCCCAATGCTGCCGATCAGGTTCTTCGACGATGCTCCGGCGATGGTGGCCCGACGAAGAAAAATGCGGCACCAGCAATGCCCGAGCCTAGCATGTGCTATCGCAACCCTTGGTCCGGTCTGATCTTAGACTGGGAATGAACTCCGTATGCCTAAGTCAACCCATGAAACGAGCGTGCGGGCCCTCAACCAGCCAGAGGGGCAGGATGCGCAAGCCGGGGATCGAACGGGTCGCCCTCTGTGTGCTAACGATCCTGTTGCCACAACCCTTGGCCCGATCTGATCTTAGACTGGGAATGAACTCCGTATACCTAACCCAACCGACAAAACGAGCGGGCTGGCGGGTGGGCACTACGTCGGCCAGAGAGACGGGATGCGAAAGCCGTGGATCGATAGGGTGGTAGGTGGGTTTAGGCACATCTTCATATTTCTTCTTGCCAATGCCATTTTTATGGCTTGTAAATACATACAACGGTCCCTTAAGCCTTCATGTGAAATTTCATGGCAAGACGAGTCGTTTTCTATTTTTCATGATTTTTGAAACTTTTTACGGTTCGAGATTTTTTTAAATTTTTTCGCATGGAGTTTTATCCCCAAACTTGGTAGACGTGATCCTTTTATTTTTGTTGGCATGCACAAAAAATTCAGCTGAAAACTCGAAGTGTACAAGATTTTGTGACCATTTGAAAAAAGTGTCCCCATTTCAGACACTTTAATGGCTACTGGCAGCAAACCTGTAAAATCTCAAATGCTCTTTAAGGGGGTGTGAGTTCTCGAGGTTTGATGATGGATAGGGGGCCAATATAAGGGTCGAGTACCAGCACCCATCACACCCCTCAGCCCCCCCGATTGCCGAAAGCCCAATGTCGTCGGTCAGGTTCTCCGGTGATGCTCCGAAGATGGTGCCCCGATGAAGAAAAATATGGCACCAGCACATGCCCGAGCCCTGCATGTGCTGCCACAACCCTCGGTCTAATCCAATCTTAGACTGGGAATGAACTTCGTATGCCTAAGTCAACCCATGAAACGAGCGTGCGGGCGCTCAGCCGGCCAAAAGGGAGGGGTGTACAAGATAGCGATCGACTGGGTCCCTTTCTGCGTGCTGCCGCAACCCTCGGTCTAGACTAATCTTAGACTGGGAATGAACTACGTATGCTTAAGCCAACCGATGAAACAAGCGAGCAGGTAGGCGGGCGGGCAGTACGCTGGCCAGAGAGACGGGATGCGCAAGCCGTGGATCGATAGGGTGGTAGGTGGGTTTAGGCACATCTTCATATTTCTTCTTGCCAATGCCATTTTTATGGCTTGTAAATACATACAGCGGTCCCTTAAGCCTTCATGTGAAATTTCATGGCAAGATGAGTCGTTTTCTATTTTTCATGATTTTTGAAACTTTTTACGGTTCGAGATTTTTTTAAATTTTTTCGCATGGAGTTTTATCCCCAAACTTGGTAGACGTGATCCTTTTATTTTTGTTGGCATGCACAAAAAATTCAGCTGAAAACTCGAAGTGTACAAGATTTTGTGACCATTTGAAAAAAGTGTCCCCATTTCAGACACTTTAATGGCTACTGGCAGCAAACCTGTAAAATCTCAAATGCTCTTTAAGGGGGTGTGAGTTCTTGAGGTTTGATGAGGGATGCGTAAGTCGGGGATCAGTCGGGTCCTCCTCTACGTGCTGTCGATCCTACTGCCGTAACCCTCGGTCCTGTTCGATCTTAGACTGGGAATGAACTCCGTATGCCTAAGCCAACTGAAGAAACGAGCGAGCGGGCGGGCGGGCGGGCACTATGTCGATCAAAGAAACGGGATGCGTAAGCCGTAGATTGATAGGGTGGTAGGTGGGTTTAGGCACATCTTCATATTTCTACGTGCCAATGCCACTTTTATGGCTTGTAAATTCATACAATGCTCCCTTAAGCTTTCACGTGAAGTTTCATGGCAAGACGACTCGTTTTCTATTTTTCATGATTTTTGAAACTTTTTACGGTTCCTGATTTTTCAAAATTTTTTCAGAAGGAGTTTTGGCCCTATACTTGGTAGACGTGATCTTGTATTTTTCTTCGCATGAAAAAAAAAATTCAGCTACAAACTCGAAGTGTATATGATTTTGTGACTGTTTGAAAAAAGTGTCCCCATTTCAAACACTTTAATGGCTACTGGTAGCAAACCTGTAAAATCTCAAACGCTCTTTAAGGGGGTGTGAGTTCTCATGGTTTGATGAGGGATAGGGGGCCAATATAAGGGCCAAGTGCCAGCTCCCATCCCACATCATGTGCGCACACCCCCCCGACCCCCCAATCACCAGAACCCCAATGCTGTCGGTCAGGTTCTCTGGCGATGCTCCGACGATGCTGCCCCGATGAAGAAAAATGTGGCACCAGCACATGCCCGAGCCCAGCATGTGCTACTGCAACCCTTGGTCTGATCTGATCTTAGAATGGGAATGAAATCTGTATGCTTAGACTGGGAATGAACTCCGTATGCCTAAGTCAACCACACGAAACGAGCGTACGGGTGCTCAGCGGACCAGAGGGGTGGGATGCGCAAGTCGGGGATCGGTCGGGTCCCCCTCTACGTGCTGCCGATCTTGCTGCCACAACTCTCTGTCCGGACCAATCTTAGACTGGGAATGAACTCCGTATGCCTAATCCAACCGACGAAACGAGTGGGCGGGTAGGCGGGCGGGTAGGCGGGCAGGCACTACGCCGGCCAGAGAGACGGGATGCACAAGCCGTGGATCGATAGGGTGGTAGGTGGGATTAGGCACATCTTCATATTTTTGCTTGCCAATGCCATTTTTATGGCTTGTAAATTCATACCATGGTCCCTTAAGCCTTCACGTGAAGTTTCATGGCAAGACGACTTGTTTTCTATTTTTCACGATTTTTGAAACTTTTTACGGTTCGGGATTTTTTAAAATTCTTTCGGAAGGAGTTTTGGCCCCAAACCTTTTAGAAGTGGTACTTGTATTTTTTTTGGCATGCCCAAAAAAATTCAGCTAAAAACTCAAAATGTACAAAATTTTGTGACCCGTTGAAAAAAGTGTCCCCATTTCAAACATTTTAATGGCTACTGGCAGCAAACCTGTAAAATCTGAAATGCTCTATAAGGGGTGTGAGTTCTCGAGGTTTGATGAGGGATAGGAGGCCAATATAAGGGCCAAGTATCAACACCCATCGCACATCATTTGTGCACACCCCCTCGGCCCCCCGATCGCCGGAACCCTAATGCTGCCGGTCAGGTTCTTCGGCGACGCTCCGACGATGGTGCCCCGACGAAGAAAAATGCAGCACCAGCACATGCCCGAGCCCAGCATGTGCTGCTGTAACCCTCGATCCAATCCGATCTTAGACTGGGAATGAACTCCGTATTCTTAGACTGGGAATGAACTCCGTATGCTTAGACTGGGAATGAACTCCGTATGCCTAATCCGATCGACGAAACGAGTGGGCGGGTAGGCGGGCAGGCACTACGCCAGCCAGAGAGACGGGATGCGCAAGCCGTGGATCGATAGGGTGGTAGGTGGGATTAGGCACATCTTCATATTTCTGCATGCCAATGCCATTTTTATGGCTTGTAAATTCATACAATGGTCCCTTAAGCCTTCACGTGAAGTTTCCTGGCAAGACGACTTGTTTTCTATTTTTCATGATTTTTGAAACTTTTTGCGGTTCGGGATTTTTTAAAATTCTTTCGGAAGGAGTTTTGGCCCCAAACTTTTTAGACGTGATACTTGTATTTTTTTTGGCATGCCCAAAAAAATTCAACTAAAAACTCAAAATGTACAAAATTTTGTGACCCTTTGAAAAAAGTGTCCCCATTTCAAACATTTTAATGGCTACTGGCAGCAAACTTGTAAAATTTGAAATGCTCTATAAGGGGTGTGAGTTCTCGAGGTTTGATGAGGGATAGGAGGCCAATATAAGGGCCAAGTATCAACACCCATCACACATCATTTGTGCACACCCCGTCGGCCCCCCCGATCGTCGGAACCCTAATGCTGCCGGTCAGGTTCTTCGGCGACGCTCCGACGATGGTGCCCCGACGAAGAAAAATGCAGCACCAGCACATGCTCGAGCCCAGCATGTGCTGCTGTAACCCTCGATCCAATCCGATCTTAGACTGGGAATGAACTCCGTATTCTTAGACTGGGAATGAACTCCGTATGCTTAGACTGGGAATGAACTTCGTATGCCTAATCCGACCGACGAAACGAGTGGGCGGGTAGGCGGGCAGGCACTACGCCAGCCAGAGAGACGGGATGCGCAAGCCGTGGATCGATAGGGTGGTAGGTGGGATTAGGCACATCTTCATATTTCTGCATGCCAATGCCATTTTTATGGCTTGTAAATTCATACAATGGTCCCTTAAGCCTTCACGTGAAGTTTCATGGCAAGACGACTTGTTTTCTATTTTTCACGATTTTTGAAACTTTTTGCGGTTCGGGATTTTTTAAAATTCTTTCGGAAGGAGTTTTGGCCCCAAACTTTTTAGACGTGATACTTGTATTTTTTTTGGCATGCCCAAAAAAATTCAGCTAAAAACTCAAAATGTACAAAATTTTGTGACCCTTTGAAAAAAGTGTCCCCATTTCAAACATTTTAATGGCTACTGGCAGCAAACCTGTAAAATTTGAAATGCTCTATAAGGGGTGTGAGTTCTCAAGGTTTGATGAGGGATAGGAGGCCAATATAAGGGCCAAGTATCAACACCCATCGCACATCATTTGTGCACACCCCCCAGGCCCCCCCGATCGCCGGAACCCTAATGCTGTCGGTCAGGTTCTTCGGCGATGCTCCGACGATGGTGCCCCGACGAAGAAAAATGCAGCACCAGCACATGCCCGAGCCCAGCATGTGCTGCTGTAACCCTCGGTCCAATCCGATCTTAGACTGGGAATGAACTTCGTATTCTTAGACTGGGAATGAACTCCGTATGCTTAGACTGGGAATGAACTCCGTATGGCTAAGTCAACCCATGGAACAAGCGTGCGGGCGCTCAACCAGCCAGAGGGGCGAGATGCGAAGCTGAGGATCGGTCGGGTCCCCCTCTGTGAGCTGCCGATCCTACTGCCGCAACCCTCAGTCTGGTCCGATCTCAGACTGGGAATGAACTCCGTATGCCTAAGCCAATCGACGAAAAGAACGGGCAGGCGGGCGGGCGGGCACTACGCCAACCAGAGAGACGGGATGCACAAGCCGGGGATCGATAGAGTGGGAGGTGGGTTTAGGCACATCTTCATATTTCCGCATGCCAATGCCATTTTTATGGCTTGTAAATTCATACAATGGTCCCTTAAGCCTTCATGTGAAGTTTCATGGCAAAACGACTCGTTTTCTATTTTTCACGATTTTAGAAACTTTTTGTGGTTCTTGATTTTTTAAAATTTTTTCGAAAGGATTTTTGGCCCCAAAATTTTTAAACGCGATCCTTGTATTTTTGTTGGCATGCATAAAAAAATTCAGCTAAAAACTCGAAGTGAACAAGATTTTGTGACCCTTTGAAAAAAGCGTCCCCATTTCAGACACTTTAATGGCTACTGGCAGCAAACCTGTAAAATCTCAAATGCTCTTTAAGGGGGTGTGAGTTCTCAAGGTTTTGTGAAAGATAGGGGGCCAATATAAGGGCTAAGTTACAGCACCTATCGCACATCATGTGCGCACACCCCCCGGGCCCCCTCGATCATCGAAACTCTAATGCCGCCAGTCAGGTTCTCCGACGATGCTTCGGTGATGGTGCCCCGGTGAAGAAAAATGCGGCACCAGCACATGCCCGAGCCTAGCATGTGCTGCGGCAACCCTTGGTCCGGTCCGATCTTAGACTGGGAATGAACTGTGTATGCCTAAGTCAACCCACGAAACGAGGGTGCAGGCACTAAGCAGGCCAGAGGGGTGAGATGCGCAAGCTGGGGATCAGTCGGGTCCCCCTCTGCTTGCTGCTGATCCTGCTACCACAACCCTCGGTCTGATCCAATCTTAGACTGGGAATGAACTCTGTATGCCTAAGCCAATCGACGAAACGAGCGGGCGGACGGGCGGGCGGGCACTATGCCAGCCAGAGACGGGATTCGCAAGCCATGGATCGATAGGGTGGTAGGTGGGTTTAGGCACATCTTTATATTTCTGTGCACCAATGCCATTTTTATGGCTTGTAAATTCATACAATGTTCCCTTAAGCCTTCACATCAAGTTTCATGGCAAGACGACTTGTTTTCTATTTTTTAGGATTTTTGAAACTTTTTACGGTTCGAGATTTTTTAAAATTTTTTCAGAAGGAGTTTTCGCCCCAAACTTGTTAGATGGGATCCTTTTATTTTTGTTGGCATGCACAAAACAATTCAGCTAAAACTCGAAGTTTACATGATTTTGTGACCATTTGAAAAAAGTGTCCCAATTTCAGACACTTTAATGGCTACTGGCAGCAAACCTGTAAAATCTCAACTGCTCTTTAAGGAGGTGTGAGTTCTTGAGGTTTGGTGAGGGATAAGGGGCCAATATAGGGGCCAAGTACCAGCACCCATCGCACATCATGAGTGCACACCCCCCGGCCCCCCTGATCACCGAAACCCCCATGCCGTCGGTCAGGTTCTCTGACGATGCTCCGACGGTGGTGCCCTGACGAAAAAAAATGCGACACCAGCACATGCCTGAGCCCAGCGTGTGCTGTTGCAACCCTCGGTCCGGTCCGATCTTAGACTGGGAATGAACTCTGTATGCCTAAGTCAACCCACGAAATGAGCGTGCGGGCGATTAATCGGCCAGAGGGGCGGGATGCGCAAGCTAGGGATCGATCGGGTCTCCCTCTGCGTGCTACCGATCCTACTGCCGTAACCCTTGGTCTGGTTCGATCTGAGACTGGGAATGAACTGCATATGCCTAAGCCACCCGACGAAACGAGCGAGCGGGCGGACAGGCAGTACGCCGGCCAGAGAGACGGGATGCGCAAGCCGTGGATCGATAGGGTGGTAGGTGGGTTTTGGCACATCTTCATATTTCTATGTGCCAATGCAATTTTTATGGCTTGTAAATTCATACAATGGTCCCTTAAGCCTTCACGTGAAGTTTCATGGCCAGACGACTCGTTTTTTATTTTTCATGATTTTGGAAACTTTTTACGGTTCAGGATTTTTTAAAATTTTTATGAAAGGAGTTTTGGCCCCAAACTTGGTGGACGTGATCCTTGTATTTTTTTTGGCATGCATAAAAAAATTCAGCCAAAAAATCAAAGTGTACAAGATTTTGTGACCATTTGAAAAAAGTGTCCCCATTTCAGACACTTTAATGGCTACTAGCAGCAAACCTATAAAATCTCAAATGCTCTTTAAGGGGGTCTTAGTTCTCGAGGTTTGATGAGGGATAGAGGGCCAATATAAGGGCCAAGTGCCAGCACCCATCGCACATCATGAGCACACACTCCCCCCCGGCCCCCCAATCGCCGAAACCCCATTGCCGCCGGTCAGGTTCTTCGACGATACTCTGGCAATGGTGCCCTGAATAAGAAAAATGCGGCACCAGTACATGGCTGAGCCCAGCATGTTCTGTCGCAACCCTCGGTCCGGTCCAAGCTTAGCCTAGGAATGAACTCCATATGCTTAGACTAGGAATGAACTCCGTATGCCTAAGTCACCCCACGAAACGAGCGTACGGGCGCTCAGCCGACCAAAGGGGCAGGATGCGTAACCAGAGGATCGGTCGGGTCCCCCTTTGCGTGCTACCGATCCTGCTGCCACAACCCTCGGTTCGGTCCAATCTTAGACTGGGAATGAACTCCGTATGCCTAAGCCAACCGAAGAAACAAGCGGGCGGGCGGGTGGGCACTACGCCAGCCAGAGAAACGGGATGCGCAAGCCGTGGATCGATAAGGTGGTAGGTGGGTTTAGGTACATCTTCATATTTCTGTGTGCCAATGCCATTTTTATGGCTTCTAAATTCATACAATGGTCCTTAAGCCTTCACGTGAAGTTTCATGGCAAGATGACTCGTTTTCTATTTTTTATGATTTTTAAAACTATTTGTGGTTGGGGATTTTTTAAAATTTTTTCAGAAGGATTTTTGGCCCCAAACTTGGTAGACATGATCCTTGTATTTTTGTTGGCATGCACAAAAAAATTCAGCTAAAAACTCGAAGTGTACAAGATTTTGTGACCATTTGAAAAAAGTGTCCCCATTTCAGACACTTTAACGGCTACTGGCAGCAAACCTGTAAAATCTCAAATGCTTTTTAAGGGGGTGTGAGTTCTTGAGGTTTGATGAGGGATAGAGGGCCAATATAAGGGATAGTACCAACACCCATCACACATCATGTGCGCATACCCCCTGGCCCCCCCGATCACCGAAACCCCAATGCGGCTGGTCAGGTTCTCCGACGATGCTTGTATTTTGGTTGGCATGCATAAAAAAATTCAGCTAAAACTCGAAGTGTACAAGATTTTGTGACCATTTGAAAAAAATGTCCCCATTTCAGACACTTTAATGGCTACTGGCAGCATACCTGTAAAATCTCAAATGCCCTTTAAGAGGGAGTGAGTTTTCGAGGTTTGATGAGGGACAAGGGGCCAATATAAGGGCCAAGTATCAGCACCCAACGCACATCATGTGCACACACCCCCCCGGCCCCCCCATCGCCAGAACCCAATGCCGCCAGTCAGGTTCTCCGGCGATGCTCCGATGATGGTGCCCCGATGAAGAAAAATGCAGCACCAGCACATGCTCGAGCCCAGCATGTGCTGCCGTAACCCTCGGTCCGATCCGATCTTGGACTCAGAATGAACACCATAAGCTTAGACTGGGAATGAACTCCGTATGCCTAAGTCAACCCATGAAACGAGTGTGCGGGTGCTCAGCCAGCCAGAGGGGTACGATGCGCAAGTCGGGGATCAGCCAGGTCCCCCTCTTCGTGCTGTCGATCTTGCTGCCACAACCTCGGTCTGGTCTGATCTTAGACTAGGAATGAACTCCGTATGCCTAAGCCAACCGATGAAACGAGCGGGCGGGCAGGCAATACGTCGGCCAGAGAGACGGGATGCGCAAGCCGTGGATCGATAGGGTGGTAGGTGGGTTTAGGCACATCTTCATATTTCTACATGCCAATGCCATTTTTATGGCTTGTAAATTCATACAATGGTCCCTTAAGCCTTCATGTGAAGTTTCATGGCAAGACGACTCGTTTTCTATTTTTCATAATTTTTAAAACTTTTTACGGTTCGGGATTTTTTAAATTTTTTTCGGAGGGTGTTTTGGCCCTAAACTTCTTAGACATGATCCTTGTATTTTTTTTGGCATGCACAAAAAAATTCAGCTAAAAACTCGAAGTGTACAAGATTTTGTCACCATTTGAAAAAACTGTCCCCATTTCAAACACTTTAATGGCTACTGGTAGCAAACCTGTAAAATCTCAAATGCTCTTTAAGGGGGTGTGAGTTCTTGAGGTTTGACGAGGGATAGGTGGCCAATATAAGGGCCAAGTACCAGCACCCATCGCACATCATGTGCGCACACCCCCTGGCCCCCAAATCGCTAGAACCCCAATGCAACCGGTCAGGTTCTCCGGTGATGCTCCAACGATGGTGCCTCGGTGAAGAAAAATGTGGCACCAGCACATGCCCGAGCCCAGCATGTGCTGCCACAACCCTCGGTCCGGTCCCATCTTAGATTAGGAATGAACTCCGTATGCTTAGACTGGAAATGAACTCCGTATGCCTAAGTGAACCCATGAAATGAGCGTGCGGGCGCTCAGCCGGCCAGAGGGAAGGGATACGCAAGCCGGGGATTGATCGGGTCCCCCTCTGCGTGCTATCAATTGTACTGTTGCAACCTTGGGTTCCGTCCAATCTTAGACTCGGAATGAACTCTGTATGCCTAAGCCAACTGACGAAACGAGTGGGCGGGCGGGCGAGCGGACGGGCGGGCACTACGTCGGCCAGAGAGAGGGGATGCGCAAGCCCTGGATCGATAGGGTGGTAGGTGGGTTTAGGAACATCTTCATATTTCTACGTTCCAATGCCATTTTTGTGGCTTGTAAATTCATACAATGCTCCCTTAAGCCTTCACGTGAAGTTTCATGGCAAGACGACTCATTTTCTATTTTTCACGATTTTTAAAACTTTTTACGGTTCGAGATTTTTTTAAATTTCTTCAGAAGGAATTTTCACCCCAAACTTGGTAGATGTGATCCCTGTATTTTTGTTGGCATGCACAAAAAAATTCAGCTAAAAACACGAAGTGTACAAGATTTTGTGACCATTTGAAAAAAGTGACCCCATTTCAGACACTTTAACTGCTACTGGTAGCAAACCTGTAAAATCTCAAATGCTCTTTAAGGGGGTGTGAGTTCTCGAGGTTTGATGAGTGATAGGGGGACAATATAAGGGCCAAGTACCAGCACCCATCGCACACCATGTTCGCACACCCCCCGGCCCCCCGATCGCCGGAACCCTAATGCCACCGGTCAGGTTCTCCAACGATGCTCCGGTGAAGAAAAATACGGCACCAGCACATGCCCGAGCCCAGCATATGCTGCTGCAACCCTCGGTCCGGCCCGATCTTAGACTGGGAATGAACTTCGTATGCTTAGACTGGGAATGAACTCTGTATGCCTAAGTCAACCCACGAAACGAGCGTGCGGGGCGCTCAGCAGGCCAGAGGGGCAGGTTGTGGCCAGCCGCGGGATCTGGCCTGGGTCCCTCTGCGTGCTGCCGATGCTGCTACCTCTCAACCTTGGCCTGGTCTGATCTCTAGACTAGGAATGAACTCGTATGCCTAAGCAAACCGATTGAACAGGGGCAGGCGGGCACTACGCCGCCAGAGAGACGGGTATGCGAAAGCCAATGAGATCGATAGGGTGGTAGTGGGTTTGGCACATCTTCATTTTTTCGTGTGCAAGTGCCATTTTATGGCTTGTAACATTCATTTACATGGTCCCTGGGGGAAGAAATACGGCATAGCGCATGCTCGAGCCCAGCATGTTGGTTTTGCAACCCTCGGTTCGTCCAATCTTGGCACGCGGGAATGAACGCAATATCTTAGACAGGGAATGAAACTCCGTATGCCTAAGTCAACCATTGAAATGAGCGTGCGGGCATCACCGGGCCCAGAGAGCGGGGATGCGTGAGATGCGCAGATAGCTCCCTTCTACAGTGCTACGATCCCTGCAGTCGCAACCCTCAGTCCAATCCGATCTTAGACTGGGAATGAATCCGTATGCCTAAGGCAACTGACGAAACGATGTGAGCGGGCAGGCCGGCAACTACGCCGACTAGAGAGACGGGATGATAAGCCGTGGATCGATAGGGTAGGTAGGTGTTTTAGGCACATCTTCATCTTTCTACGTGTCATGCCTTTTTATGAGCTTTTAAATTCATAACAATTGGTCCCTTAAGTTCACGTTGAAGTTTCATGGCAGAGCTCGTTTTCTATGTTTCATGATTTTGTGAAACTTTTTATGGTTTGGGATTTTTTAAATTTTTTCGAAAGGGGTTTTGGCCCCAAACTTGGTAAGACGTCCGATCCTTGTATTTTGTTGGCCATGAACAAAACAATTTCAGCTAAAAACTCCAAAGTAATTGGTGTACAAGATTTTGTGACCATTTGAAAAAGCTATCCCATTTCAGACACTTTAACGGCAACTGGCAGTAAACTGTAAAATCATAAATGCTCTTTAAGGGGGTGTGAGTTCTCAAGGTTTGATTAGGGATAGGGGGCCAATATAAGGTCCAAGTACCAGCACCCATCACACATCATGTGTGCACACCCCCAATCGCTGAAACCCCAATGCGATCGGTCAGGTTCTCCAGCAATGCCCCGGCGATGGTGCCCCGACGAAGAAAAATGCGACACCAGCACTTGCCCGAGCCTAGCATGTGCAGCCGTAACCCTCGGTCTGGTCCGATCTTAGACTGGGAATGAACTTCGTATGGTTAGACTAGGAATAAACTCCGTATGCCCAAGTCAACCCACAAAATGAGCTTGCGGGCGCTCAGCCGGCCAGAGGGGCGAGATATGCAAGTCAGGGATCGGTCGGGTCCCCCTCTGTGTACTGCCGATCCTACTACCGTAACCCTTCATCTGGTCTGATCTTAGACTGGGTCTGAACTCCGTATGCCTAAGCCAACCGATGAAATGAGCGGGCAGGCGGGCACTACGCCGACTAGAGAGACGGGATGCACAAGCCATGGATCGATGGGGTGGTAGGTGGGTTTAGGCACATCTTCATATTTCTGCATGCCAATGCCATTTTTATGGCTTGTAAATTCATACAATGGTCCCTTAAGCCTTCACATGAAGTTTCATGGCAAGAAGACTCGTTTTCTATTTTTCATGATTTTTGAAACTTTTTGGGGTTCGAGATTTTTTAAAATTTTTTTGGAAGGAGTTTTGGCCCCAAGCATGGTAGAAATGATCCTTGTATTTTTGTTGGCATGCACAAAAAAATTGAGCTAAAAACTCGAAGTGTACAAGATTTTGTGACCATTTGAAAAGTGTCCACATTTCAGACACTTTAATGGCTACTGGCAGCAAACCTGTAAAATCTCAAATGCTCTTTAAGGGGGTGTGAGTTCTCAAGGTTTGATGAGGGATACTGGGCTGATATAAGGGCCAAGTACTAGCACCCATCACACATCATGTGTGCACACCCCTTGGCCCCCCGATCATCGGAACACCAATACCGCCGGTCAGGTTCTCCAGTGATGCCACGGCGATGGTGCCCCGACAAAGAAAAATGCGACACCAGCACATGCCCGAGCCTAGCATGTGCTGGCACAACCCTCTGTCCGGTCCAATCTTAGATTGGGAATGAACTCCGTATGCTTAGACTAGGAATGAACTCTGTATGCCTAAGTCAACCAACGAAACGAGCGTGCGGGCGCTCAGTTGGCCATAGGGGCGGGATGAGCAAGCCGGGGATAGGTCGGATCCCCCTCTGCCTGCTGCTCATCCTGCTACTGTAACCCTCGGTCTGGTCTGATCTTAGACTGGAATGAACTCCGTATGCCTAAGCCAATCGACGAAACGAGCTAGCAGGCGGGCGGGCACTACGCCAGCCAGAGAGACGGGATGCGCAAGCTGTGGATCGATAGGGTGCTAGGTGGGTTTAGGCACATCTTCATATTTCTATGTGCCAATGCCATTTTTATGGCTTGTAAATTCATACAATGGTCCCTTAAGCCTTCACGTGAAGTTTCATGGCAAGACGACTCGTTTTCTATTTTTCACTATTTTTGAAACTTTTTGCAGTTCGGGATTTTTTAAAATTTTTTCGGAAGGAGTTTTGGCCCCAAACTTGGTAGCCGTGATCCTTGTACTTTTTTTGGCATGCACAAAAATATTCAGCTAAAAACTCGAAGTGTACAAGATTTTGTGACCATTTGAAAAGTGTCCACATTTCAGACACTTTAATGGCTACTGGCAGCAAACCTGTAAAATCTCAAATGCTCTTTAAGGGGGTGTGAGTTCTCGAGGTTTGATGAGGGATAGGGGGCCAATATAAGGGCCAGGTACCAGCACCCTTCGCAAATCATGTGTGCACACCCCCCGGCCCCTCCGATCATCGAACCCCAATGTCGTCGATCAGGTTCTCTAGCGATGCTCCGGAGATAGTGCCCCGACAAAGAAAAATGCGGCACCAGCACATGCTCGAGCCCAGCATGTGCTGCCACAACCCTTGATCCGATCTTAGACTGGGAATGAACTTCGTATGCTTAGACTGAGAATGAACTCCGTATGACTAAGTCAACCCACGAAATGAGCGTGCGGGTGCTCAGCCGGCCAGAGGGGCGGGATCCGCAAATCGGGGATCGGTCGGGACCCTCTCTGCGTGCTACTGATCCTGCTACCGCAACACTCGGTCCAATCCAATCTTTGACTGGGAATGAACTCCGTATTTCTAAGAAAATTGACGAAACGATTGAGCGGGCGGGGGGTCGGGCACTACGCCGGCCAGAGAGACGGGATGCGCAAGCCGTGGATCGATAGGGTGGTAGGTGGGTTTAGGCACATCTTCATATTTCTACATGCCAATGCCATTTTTATGGTTTGTAAATTCATACAATGGTCCCTTAAGCCTTCACGTGAAGTTTCATGGCAAGACGACTCATTTTCTTTTTTTCAAGATTTTCAAAACTTTTTGTGGTTCGAGATTTTTTAAAATATTTTTGGAAGGAGTTTTGGCCCAAAACTTGTTAGACATGATCCTTGTATTTTTGTTGGCATGCATAAAAAAATTCAGCTAAAAAATCGAAGGGTTCAAAATTTTTTGACCATTTGAAAAAAGTGTCCCAATTTCAGACACTTTAATGGCTACTGGCAGCAAACCTGTAAAATCTCAAATGCTCTTTAAGGGGGTGTGAGTTCTCGAGGTTTGATGAGGGATAGGGGGCCAATATAAGGTCCAAGTACCAACACCCATCGCACATCATGTGTGCACACCCCCTCGGCCCCCTTGATCGTCGGATCCCCAATGCGATCGGTCAGGTTCTCCAGCGATGCTCCGACGATGGTGCCCTGGCGAAGAAAAATATGGCACCAGCAGATGCCCGAGCCAAGCATGTGCTATCACAATCCTCAATCTGGTTCAATCTTAGACTGGGAATGAACTCTGTACTCCTAAGCCAACCGACGAAACGAGCAGGCGGGCCCGCCGGCCATAGAGACGGGATGCGCAAGCCTTGTATCGATAGGGTGGTAGGTGGGTTTAGGTACATCTTCATATTTCTGCATGCCAATGCCATTTTTATGGCTTGTAAATTCATAAAATGGTCCTTTAAGCCTTCACGTGAAGTTTCAAGGCAAGACGACTCGTTTTCTATTTTTCATGATTTTTGAAACTTTTTACGGTTTGGGATTTTTTGAAATTTTTTCGGAAGGAGTTTTGGTCCCAAACTTGGTAGACGTGATCCTTCTATTTTTTTTGGCATGCACAAAAAAACTTAGCTAAAAACTCGAAATGTACAAGATTTTGTGACCATTTGAAAAAAGTGTCCCCGTTTTAGACACTTTAATGGCTACTGGCAGCAAACATGTAAAATCTCGAATGCTCTTTAAGGGGGTGTGAGTTCTCGAGGTTTGATGAGGGATATGAGGCCAATATAAGGGCCAAGTACCAGCACCCATCGCACAACATGTGCACACACCACCCCCGACCCCCCCGATCGCCGGAACCCCAATGCCGCCGGTCAGGTTCTCCGGCGATGCTCCGGGGATGGTGCCTCGGTGAAGAAAAATGTGGCACCAGCACATGCCCAAGCCCAGCATTTGCTGTCGCAACCCTCGGTCCGATCCGATCTTAGACTGGGAATGAACTCCGTATGCTTAGACTAGGAATGAACTCCGTATGCCTAAGTCAACCAACAAAACGAGCGTGCGGGTGCTCAGTCGGCCAGAGGGGCGGGATGCACAAGCCGGGGATCAATCGTGTCCCCCACTACGTGCTGCCGATGCTATTACCGTAACCCTCGGTCCGGTCCAATCTTAGACTGGGAATGAACTCCGTATGCCTAAGCCAATCGATGAAACAAGCAGGCGAGCGGACGGGCAGGCACTACGTCGGCCAGAGAGACGGGATGCGTAAGTGTGCATCGACAGGGTGGTAGGTGGGTTTAGGCACATCTTCATATTTTTGCATGCCAATGCCATTTTTGTGGCTTGTAAATTCATACAATGGTCCTTTAAGCCTTCACGTGAAGTTTCATGGCAAGACGACTGGTTTTCTATTTTTCATGATTTTCAAAACTTTTTACGGTTTGGGATTTTTTAAAATTTTTCAGAAGGAGTTTTGGCCCCAAACTTGGTAGACGTCATCCTTGTATTTTTTTGGCATGCACAAAAAACTCAGCTACAAACCTCGAAGTGTTACAAGATTTTGTGACCAGAACAAAGCTGTCCCCATTTCAGGACACTTTATCTACTGGCAGCAAACCTGTAACATCTCAAACCTGACCGCGGCGGTGTATTCTCGAGTTGGAGAGGGATAGGGAATATAAGTCAAGTACCGCACCCATCACACATCATGTGCTCACACCATAAGGCCCCCCGATCACCAGAACCTAATGCACCGGTTAGTTTCCGGCGTTGCTCCGAAGTCCTCGGTGAAAAAATGCAGCACAACACATGCCGGCCAGCATGTGCTGTCACAACCTTGGTCATCTGATCTTAGATTGGGAATGAACTCCGTATGCTTAGACTGGGAATGAACTCCGTATGCCTAAGTCAACCCACGAAACGAGCGTACGGGTGCTTAGCTGGCCAGAGGGGCGGGATGCACAAGCCGAGGATCGATCGGGTCCCCCACTACGTGTTGCTGATCCTACTACTACAACCCTCGGTCTGGTCCAATCTTAGACTGGGAATGAACCCCGTATGCCTAAGCCAATCGACGGAACGAGCAGACGGGCGGGCGGGCGGCACAACGTCGGCCAGAGAGACGAGATGCACAAACCGTGGATCGATAAGGTGATAGGTGGGTTTAGGCACATCTTCATATTTCTATGTGCCAATGCCATTTTTATGCCTTGTAAATTCATACAATGGTCCCTTAAGCGTTCATGTGAAGTTTCATGGCAAAACGACTCGTTTTCTATTTTTCACGATTTTCGAAAGTTTTTACGATTTGAGATTTTTTAAAATTTTTTCGGAAGGAGCTTTGGCCCCAAACTTGGTAGACGTGATCCTTGTATTTTTGTTGGCATGGACAAAAAAATCAGCTAAAAACTCAAAGTGTACAAGATTTTGTGACCATTTGAAAAAAGTGTCCCAATTTCAGACACTTTAATGGCTACTGGCAGCAAATCTGTAAAATCTCAAATGCTCTTTAAGGGGGGTGTGAGTTCTCGAGGTTTGGTAAGGGATAGGGGGCCAATATAAGAGCCAAGTACCAGCACCCATCGCACATCATGTGCGCACAACCCCTGGCCCCCCCGATCAATGGAACCCCAATGTCGCCGGTCAGGTTCTCCAGCGATGCTCCGACGATAGTGACCCGACGAAGAAAAATACGGCACCAGCACATGCCCGAGCCCAGCATGTGCTGCTGCAACCCTCGGTCCGGTCTGATCTTAGACTGGGAATGAACTCCGTATGCTTAGACAGGGAATGAACTCCGTAAGCCTAAGTCAACCCATAAAACGAGCGTGCAGGCGCTCAACCGGCCAGAGGGGCGGGATACGTGCGTCGGGGATCAGCCGAGTCCCCCTCAGAATGCTGCCGATCCTGCTGCCCAACCCTCGGTCCGGTCTGATCTTAGACTGGGAATCAACTCCGTACGCCTAAGCCAACCGAAGAAATGAGCGGGCGGGCGGACGGGTGGGCACTACGCCGGCCAGAGAGACGGGATGCGCAAGCCGTGGATCGATAGGGTGGTAGGTGGGTTTAGGGACATCTTCATACTTTTGCATGGCAATGCCATTTTTATGACTTGTAAATTCATATAATGGTCCCTTAAGCCTTCACGTGAAGTTTCATGGCAAGACGACTCATTTTCCATTATTCACGATTTTTGAAACTTTTTATTGTTCTGGATTTTTTAAAATTTTTTCGGAAAGAGTTTTGTCCCCAAACTTGGTAGATGTGATCCTTGTTTTTTTTTTGGCATGCACAAAAAAATTCAGCTAAAAACTCGATGTGTACAAGATTTTGTGACCATTTGAAAAAAGTGTCCCCATTTTAGACACTTTAATGGCTACTGGCAGCAAACCTGTAAAATCTCAAAGCTCTTTAAGGGGGTGTGAGTTCTCGAGGTTTGATGAGGGATAGGGGGCCAATATAAGGGCCAAGTACTAGCACCCATTGGACATCATGTGTGCACACCCCACCCCGGCCCCCACGATCACCGGACCCCAATGCCGCCGGTCAGGTTCTCCGGTGATGCTCTGACGTTGGTGCCCCGACGAAGAAAAATGCGACACCAACACATGCTCGAGCCCAGTATTTGCTGCCGCAACCTAAGGTTCGGTCTGATCTTAGACTGGGAATGAACTCCGTATGCTTAAACTGGGAATGAACTCCGTATGCCCAAGTCGACCCACGAAACGAGCGTGCGGGTGTTCAGCCGACCAGAGGGGCAGGATGCGCAAGCCGGGGATCGACCGAGTACCCCTCTGTGTGCTGTCGATCCTGCTGCTGCAATCCTCAGTCCGGTCTGATCTTCAACTGGGAATGAACTCCGTATGCCTAAGCCAACCGACGAAACGAGCGGGCAGGCGGGTGAGAGGGCACCACGCTGGCCAAAGAGACGGGATGCGCAAGCCGTGGATCGATAGGGTGGTAGGTGGGTTTAGGTTCATCTTCATATTTATGCATACCAATGCCATTTTTATGCCTTGTAAATTCATACAATGGTCCCTTAAGCCTTCACGTGAAGTTTCATGGCAAAACGACTCGTTTTCTATTTTTCACAATTTTTGAAACTTTTTGTGGTTTGGGATTTTTTAAAATTTTTTCAGAAGGATTTTTAGCCCCAAACTTGGTAGACATGATCCTTGTATTTTTGTTGGCATGCACAAAAAAAATTTAGCTAAAAACTCGAAGTGTACAAGATTTTGTGGCCATTTCAAAAAAGTGTCCCCATTTCAGACATTTTAATGGCTACTGGCAGCAAACCTGTAAAATCTCAAATGCTCTTTAAGGGGGTGTGAGTTCTCAAGGTTTGATGAGGGATAGGGGGCCAATATAAAGGCCAAGTACCATTACCCATCGCACATCATGTGCGCACACCCCCTGACCCCCCGATCGTCGGAACCTCAATGCCGCCGGTCAGGTTCTCCAGCGATGCTCCGGCGATGGTGCCCCGACGAAGAAAAATACGGCACCAGCACATGCTCGAGCCCAGCATGTGCTGCCATAACCTGCGGCTCGGTTTGATCTTAGACTGGGAATGAACTCCGTATGCTTAGACTGGGAATGAACCCCGTATGCCTAAGTCAACCCACGAAACGAGCGTGCGGGCACTCAGCCAGCCAGAGGGGCGAAATGCGATAGCCGGGAATCGGCCAGGTCCCCCTCCACATGTTGTAGATCCTATTGCCACAGCCTTCAATTCGGTCTGATCTTAGACTAGGAATGAACTCTGTATGCCTAAGCTAACTGACGAAACGAGCGGGCGGGCGGGCACTATGTCGGCCAGAGAGACGGGATGCGCAAGCCATGGATCGTTTGGGTGGTAGGTGGGTTTAGGCACATCTTCATATTTATGCATGCCAATGCCATTTTTATGGCTTGTAAATTCATACAATGGTCCCTTAAGCCCTCACGTGAAGTTTCAAAGCAAGATGACTCGTTTTCTATTTTTCACGATTTTCAAAACTTTTTGTAGTTTGGATTTTTTGAAAATTTTTTGGAAGGAGCTTTGATCCCAAACTTAGTAGACGTGATCCTTTTATTTTTTTTGGCATGCACAAAAAAATTCAGCTAAAAACTCGAAGTGTACAAGATTTTGTGACCTTTTGAAAAAAGTGTCCCCATTTTAGACACTTTAATGGCTACTGGCAGCAAACATGTAAAATCTCAAATGCTCTTTAAGGGGGTTTGAGTTCTTGAGGTTTGATGAGGGATAGGGGGCCAATATAAAGGCCAAGTACCAGCACCCATCGCACATCATGTGCGCACCCCCTCGGGGCCTCCTCGATCGCTGGAACCCTATGCTATCGGTCAGGTTCTCCGACGATGCTCCGGTGATGGTGCCCGACAAAGAAAAATGCGACACCAGCACATGCCCGAGCCCAGCATGTGCTGTCGCAACCCTCGGTCCGGTCTGACCTTAGACTGGGAACGAACTCCATATGCTTAGACTGGGAATGAACTCCGTATGCCTAAGTCAACCCATGAAACTAGCATGCGGGCGCTCAGCCGGCTAGAGGGGCGGGATGCGCAAGCTGGGGATCGGTCGGGTCCCCCTCCTGCCACAACCCTCAGTCCTGTCTGATCTTAGACTGGGAATGAACTTCGTATGCCTAAGCCAACCGACGAAACGAGCGGGCGGGCGGGCACTACTTTGGCCAGAGAGACGAGATGCGCAAGCCGTGGATCGATATGGTGGTAGGTGGGTTTAGGTACATCTTCATATTTCTGCATGCCAATGCCATTTTTATGGCTTGTAAATTCACACAATGGTCCTTTAAGCCTTCACGTGAAGTTTCATGGCAAGACGACTCGTTTTCTATTTTTCACGATTTTTGAAACTTTTTGCATTTCAAAATTTTTTAACATTTTTTCAGAAGGATTTTTGGCCCCAAACATGGTAGAGGTGATCCTTTTATTTTTGTTGGCATGCACAAAAAAATTCAGCTAAAAACTCGAAGTGTACAAGATTTTGTGACCATTTGAAAAAAGTGTCTCCATTTTAGACACTTTAATGGCTATTGGCAGCAAACATGTAAAATCTCAAATTCTCTTTAAGGGGGTGTGAGTTCTTGAGGTTTGATGAGGGATAGGGGGCCAATATAAGGGCCAAGTACCAGCACCCATCACACATCATGTGCGCACACCCCCTTCCGGCCTCCCCGATCGTCGAAACCCCAATGTCGTCGGTTAGGTTCTCCGGCGATGCTTCAGCGATGGTGCCCAGACGAAGAAAAATACGGCACCAGCAGATGCCCGAGCCTAGCATGTGCTGCCCCAATCCTCTGTCTAGTTCGATCTTAGACTGGGAATGAACTCTGTATGCCTAAGTCAACCCACGAAACGAGCGTGCGAGCGCTCAGCCGGCCAGAGGGGCGAGATGCGCAAGCCGGGGATCGGTCGGATCCCCCTCTGTGTGCTACTGATCCTGCTACTGCAACCCTCAGTCCGATCTGATCTTAGACTGGGAATGAACTCCATATGCCTAAGCCAACCGATGAAACAAGCGTGCGGGCGGGCACTACGCCGGCCAGAGAGACGGGATGCGCAAGCCATTGATCGATAGGGTGATAGGTGGGTTTAGGCACATCTTCATATTTTTGCATGCAAATGCCATTTTTATGGGTTGTAAATTCATACAATGGTCCCTTAAGCCTTCACGTGCAGTTTCATGGCAAGACGACTCGTTTTCTATTTTTCATGATTTTCAAAACTTTTTACGGTTTGGGATTTTTTAAAATTTTTTTAGAAGGAGTTTTGGCCCCAAACTTGGTAGACGTGATCCCTGCTTTTTTGTTGGCATGCACAAAAAATGTTAGCTAAAAACTCGAAGTGTACAAGATTTTGTGGCCATTTGAAAAAAGTGTCCCCATTTCAGACATTTTAATGGCTACTGGCAACAAACCTGTAAAATCTCAAATGCTCTTTAAGGGGGTGTGAGTTCTCGAGGTTTGATGAGGGATAGGGGGCCAATATAAGGGCCAAGTACCAGTACCCATCGCACATCACGTGCGCACACCCCCCGACCCCCCGATCGTCGGAACCTCAATGCCGCCGGTCAGGTTTTCCGGCGATGCTCCGACGATGGTGCCCCCGCGAAGAAAAATGTGGCACTAGCACATGCCTGAGCCCAGCATGTGCTGCCGCAACCCTCTTTCTGGTTCGATCTTTCACTGAGAATGAACTCCGTATGCTTAGACTGGGAATGAACTCTGTATGCCTAAGTCAACCCACGAAATGAGCGTGCGGGCGCTCAGCCAACCAAAGGGGCGGGATGCGCAAGCCGGGGATCGATCGGGTCCCCCTCTATGTGCTATCGATCCTGCTATCACAACCTTCAATCTGATCCAATCATAGACTGGGAATGAACTCCGTATGCCCAAGCCAACCGACGAAACGAGCGTGCGGGTGGGCACTATGCCGGCCAGAGAGACGGGATGCGCAAGCCATTGATCGATAGGGTGGTAGGTGGGTTTAGGCACATCTTCATATTTCAGCATGCCAATGCCATTTTTATGGCTTGTAAATTCATACAATGGTCCCCTAAGCCTTCACGTGAAGTTTCATGGCAGGATGAATCGTTTTCTATTTTTCATGATTTTCAAAGCTTTTTTCGGTTCGGGATTTTTTAAATTTTTCCAGAAGGAGTTTTGGCCCCAAACTTGGTAGACGTGATCCTTGTATTTTTGTTGGCAGGCAAAAAAACATTTAGCTAGAAACTCGAAGTGTACAAGATTTAGTGACCATTTGAAAAAAATGTCCTCATTTCAGGACACTTTAATGGCTACTGGCAGCAAACCTGTAAAATCTCAAATGCTCTTTAGGGGAGTGTGAGTTTTTGAGGTTTGATGAGGGATAGGGGGCCAATATAAGGGTCAAGTACCAGCACCCATCGCACATCATGTGCGCACACCCCCCAGCCCTGCAAATCGTCGGAACCCCAATGCCGCTGGTCAGCTTCTCTGGTGATGCTTCGGTGATGGTGCCCCGACAAAGAAAAAAGTAGCACCAGCACATGCTCGAGCCCAGCATGTGCTACCGCAACCCTCGGTCCGATCCGATCTTACACTGGGAATGAACTCCGTATGCCTAAGTCAACCCACGAAACGAATGTGCGGGCGCTCAGCCGACCAGAGGGCTGGGATGCGCAAGCCGGGGATCGACCAAGTCCCCCTCTACGTGCTGCCGATCCTGTTGCTGTAACCCTCGATCTGGTTTGATCTTAGACTGGGAATGAACTCCATATGCCTAAGCCAACCGATGAAATGAGCGGGCGCGCGGGCGCGCGAGCACTACGCCAGCCAGAGAGACGAGATGCGCAAGCCGTGGATCGATAGGGTGGTAGGTGGATTTAGGCACATCTTCATATTTTTATATGCCAATGCCATTTTGATGGCTTCTAAATTCATACAATGGTCCCTTAAGCCTTCACGTCAAGTTTCATGGCAAGGCGACTCATTTTCTATTTTTCGTGATTTTTGAAACTTTTTGCGGTTCGGGACTTTTTAAAATTTTTTTGGATCGAGTTTTGACCCCAAACTTGGTAGACATGATCCTTGTATTTTTGTTGGCATGCACAAAAGAATTCAGCTAAAAACTCGAAATGTACAAGATTTTGGGACCATTTGAAAAAAGTGTCCCCATTTCAAACACTTTAATGGCTACTGGCGGAAAACCTGTAAAATCTCAAATGCTCTTTAAGGGGGTGTGAGTTCTCAAGGTTTGATGAGGGATAGGGGGCCAATATAAGGGCCAAGTTCCAGCACATATCGCACATCATGTGCGCACATCCCGCCCGGCCCCCCCGATGGTCAGAACCCCAATACTGCCAGCCAGGTTCTCCGATGATGCTCCGGCGATGGTGGCCCGACAAAGAAAAATGCGGCACTAGCACATGCCCGAGCCCAGTATGTGCTGTCGCAACCCTCGGTCTGGTTTGATCTTAGACTGGGAATGAACTTCGTATGCTTAGACTGGGAATGAACTTGTATGCCTAAGTCAACCCACGAAACGAGCGTGTGGGCGCTAAGCTAGCCAGAGGGGCGGGATGCGTAACCCGGGGATCGGCTGCGTCCCCCTCTGCGTGCTGTTGCAACCCTCGGTCCGTCTGATCTTAGACTGGAAATGAACTCCGTATGCCTAAGCCAACCGACGAAACGAGCGGGCGGGCGGGCGGGCGGGCGGGCGTGCACTACTCCGGCTAGAGAGACGGGATGCGTAAGCCATGGATCGATAGCGTGGTAGGTGGGTTTAGGCAGATCTTCATATTTCTATGTGCCAATGCCATTTTTATGGCTTGTAAATTCATACAATGGTCCCTTAAGCCTTCACGTGAAGTTTCATGGCAAGATGACTCATTTTTTATTTTTCATGATTTTCAAAACTTTGTGCGGTTCGGGATTTTTTAAAATTTTTTCGGAAGGAGTTTTGGTCCCAAACTTGGTAGACGTGATCCTTGTATTTTGGTTGGCTTGCATAAAAGAATTCAGCTAAAAATTCGATGTACACAAGATTTTGGGACCATTTGAAAAAAGTGTCCCCATTTCAGACACTTTAATGGCTACTGGCAGAAAACCTGTAAAATCTCAAATGCTCTTTACGGGGGTGTATGTTCTCGAGGTTTGCTGAGGGATAGGGGGCCAACATAAGGGCCAAGTACCAGCAGCCATCGCACATCATGTGCGCACAGCCCGCCTGGCCCCCCCGATGGTCGGAACCCCAATGCCATCGGCCAAGTTCTCCAATGATGCTCCGGCGATGGTGCCCCAGCGAAGAAAAATGCGGCACCAGCATATGCCTAAGCCCAGCATGTGCTGCCGCAACACTCGGTCCGGTCCGATCTTAGACTGGGAATGAACTCTGTATGCCTAAGTCAACCCACGAAACGAGCATGCGGGCGCTCAGCCAGCTAGAGGGACGGGATGCGTAACCCAGGGATCGGCTGGGTCCCTCTCTGCGTGCTGCCAATCTTGCTACCACATCCCTCAGTCTGGTTTGATCTTAGACTGGGAATGAACTCCGTATGCCTAAGCCAACCGATGAAACGAGCGGACGGACGGGCGGGCACTACGCTGACCAGAGAGACGGGATGCGCAAGCTGTGGATTGTTAGGGCGGTAGGTGGGTTTAGGCACATCTTCATATTTCTACTTGCCAATGCCATTTTTAAGGCTTGTAAATTCATACAATGGTCCCTTAAGCCTTCACGTGAAGTTTCATCGCAAGACAACTCATTTTCTATTTTTCACGATTTTCCAAACCTTTTACGGTTCGAGATTTTTTAAAATTTTTTCGAAAGGAGTTTGGCCCCAAACTTGGTGGACGTGACCCTTGTATTTTTTTTGGCATGCACAAAAAAATTCAGCTAAAACTCGAAGTGTACAAGATTTTGTGACCATTTGAAAAAAGTGTCCCCATTTCGGACACTTTAATGGCTACTGGCAGCAAACATGTAAAATCGTAAATCCTCTTTGAGGGGTGTGAGTTCTCAATGTTTGATGAGGGATAGGGGCCCAATATAAGGGCCAAGTACCAGCACCCATCGCACATCATGTGCGCACACCCCCCCGGCGCCCCCGATCATCGGAACCCCAATGCCGCTGGTCAGGTTCCCCGTATGCCAAAGCCAACAGAGAGACGGGATGCGCAAGCCGTGGATCGATAGGGTGGTAGGTGGGTTTAGGCACATCTTCATATTTCTGTGCGCCAATGCCATTTTTATGGCTTATAAATTCATACAATGGTCCCTTAAGCCTTCACGTGAAGTTTCATGGCAAGATGACTCGTTTTCTATTTTTCACGATTTTTGAAACTTTTTACGGTTTGGGATTTTTTAAAATTTTTTCGAAAGGTGTTTTGGCCCCAAACTTGGTGATGTGATCCTTGTATTTTTGTTGGCATGAAAAAAAAAATTCAGCCAAAAACTCGAAGTGTACAAGATTTTGTGACCATTTGAAAAAAGTGTCCCCATTTCAGGCACTTTAATGGGTACTGGTAGCAAACCTGTAAAATCTCAAATGATCTTTGAGGGGGTGTGAGCTCTCGAGGTTTGATGAGGGATAGTGGGCCAATATAAGGGCTAAGTACCAGCACCCATCACACATCATGTGCCCACAACCCCCCCGGCACCCCCGATCGTCGGAACCCCAATGCCGCCGGTCAGGTTCTCCGGAGATGCTCCGACGATGGTGCCCCGACGAAGAAAAATGCTGTAGCAGCACATGCTCGAGCCCAGCATGTGCTGCCGCAACCCTCGGTCCAGTCCGATCTTAGACTTGGAATGAACTCCATATGCCTAAGTCAACCCACGAAACGATCGTGCGTGCGCTCAGCCGACCAGAGGGACGGGATGCGCAAGTCGGGGATCGGCAGGGTCCCCCTCTACGTGCTGCCGATCCTGCTACCGCAACCCTTAGGCCGATCCGATCTTAGACTGGGAATGAACTCCGTATGCCTAAGCCAACGGACGAAACGAACGGGCGGGCGGGTGGGCACTGCGCCAGCCATAGAGACGGGATGCGCAAGCCGTGGATCGATAGGGTGGTAGGTGGGTTTAGGCACATTTTCATATTTCTACATGCCAATGCCATTTATATGGCTTGTAAATTCATACAATGGTCCCTTAAGCCTTCACGTGAAGTTTCATGGCAAGACGACTCGTTTTCTATTTCTCATGATTTTTGAAACTTTTTGCGGTTTGAGATTTTTTAAAATTTTTTCGGAAGGAGTTTTGGCCCAAAACTTGGTAGACGTAATCCCTGTATTTCTGTTGGCATGCATAAAAAAAGTCGGCTAAAAACTCGAAGTGTAAAAGATTTTGTGACCATTTGAAAAAAGTGTCGCCATTTTAGATACTTTAATGGCTACTGGCAGCAAACCTGTAAAATCTCAAATGCTCTTTAAGGGAGCGTGAGTACTAGAGGTTTGATGAGGGATAGGGGGCCAATATAAGGGCCAAGTGCCAGCACCCATCGCACATCATGTGCGTACACCCCCCGGCCCTCCCGATCGTCGGAACCCCAATGCCACCGGTCAGGTTCTTCAACGATGCTCCGACGATGGTGCCCCGACGAAGAAAAATGCAGCATCAGCACAAGCCCAAGCTCAGCATGTGCTACTGCAACCATTGGTCCGGTCCGATCTTAGGCTAGGAATGAACTTCGTATGCCTAAGTCGACCCACGAAACGAGCGTGCGGGTGCTCAGCCGGCCAAAGGGGCGGGATGCGTAAGCCGAGGAGCGGTCGGGTCCCCCTCTGCGTGCTACCGATCCTGCTACTGCATCCCTTGATCTGGTCGAATCTTAGACTGGGAATGAACTCCGTATGCCTAAGCCAACCGATGAAATGAGCGGGCGGGCGGGCACTACGTCGGCCAGAGAGACGGGATGCGCAAGTCGTGGATCGATTGGGTGGTAGGTGGGTTTAGGCACATCTTCATATTTCTGCGTGCCAACGCCATTTTTATGGCTTGTAAATTCATACAACGGTCCCTTAAGCCTTCATGTGAAGTTTCATGGCAAGAGGACTCGTTTTCTATTTTTCAGGATTTTCGTAACTTTTTACGATTCGAGATTTTTTAAAAGTTTTTCAGAAGGAGTTTTGGCCCAAAACTTGGTAGACGTGATCCTTGTATTTTTGTCGATATGCACAAAAACATTCAGCTAAAAGCTCGAAGTGTACAAGATTTTGTGACCATTTGAAAAAAGTGTCCCTATTTCAGACACTTTAATGGCTACTGGCAGCAAACCTATAAAATCTCAAATGCTCTTTAAGGGGGTGTGAGTTCTCGAGGTTTGACGATGGATAGGGGGCCAATATAAGGGCCAAGTACCAGCACCCATCGTACATCATGTGCGCACACCCCCCCGGCCCCCCCGACCGTCGGAACCCCAATGCCGCCGGTCAGGTTCTCCGGCGATGGTGCCCCGGTGAAGAAAAATACGGCACCAGCACATGCTCGAGCCCAGCATGTGCTACCGCAACCCTCGGTCCGGCTCAATCTTAGACTGGGAATGAACTCCGTATGCCTAAGTTAACCCACGAAACGAGCGTGCGGGCGCTCAGCCAGCCAAAAGAGTGGGATGCACAAGTCGGGGATCGACCGGGTCCCCCTCTGTGTGCTGTCGATCCTGCTACCACAACCCTCGGTCTGGTCTGATCTTAGATTGGGAATGAACTCTGTATGCCTAAGCCAACAGACGAAATGAGCGGGCGAGCGGGCGGGCACTGTGTCGGCCAGAGAGACGGGATGCGCAAGCTGTGGATTGATAGGGTGGTAGGTGGGTTTAGGCATATCTTCATATTTCTGTGAGCCAATGCAATTTATATGGCTTGTAAATTCATACAATGGTCTCTTAAGCCTTCACGTGAAGTTTCATGGCAAGACGACTCGTTTTTTATTTTTCACGATTTTCAAAACTTTTTGCGGTTTGAGATTTTTTTAAATTTTTTCGGAAGGAGTTTTGGCCCCAAACTTGGTAGACATGATCCTCATATTTTTGTTGGCATGCACAAAACAATTCAGCTAAAAACTCGAAGTGTACAAGATTTTGTGACCATTTGAAAAAAGTGTCCCAATTTCAGACACTTTAATGGCTACTGGCAGTAAGCCTGTAAAATCTCAAATGCTCTTTAAGGTGGTGTGAGTTCTCGAGGTTTAATGAGGGATAGGGGACCAATATAAGGGCCAAGTACCAGCACCCATCACACATCATGAGCGCACACCCACCCCGGCCCCCCGATCATCGGAACCTCAATGCCGCCGGTCAGGTTCTCCGGTGATGCTCCGACGATCGTGCCCCGACGAAGAAAAATACAGCACCAGCACATGCCCGACCCCAGCATGTGCTGCCGCAACCCTCGGTCCGGTTTGATCTTAGACTGGGAATGAACTCCATATGCTTAGACTGGGAAAGAACCCCGTATGCCTAGGTTAACCCATAAAACGAGCATACAGGCGCTCAGTCGGCAAGAGGGGCAGGATGTGCAAGCCGGGGATCGATCGAGTCCCCCTCTACGTGCTGCCAATCCTGCTACTGCAACCCTCGGTCTGGTCCAATCTTAGACTGGGAATCAACTCCGTATGCCTAAGCCAACTGACGAAACGAGCGGGCGGGCGGACGGACGGGCAGGCGGGCACTACGCCGCCCAGAGAGATGGGATGCACAAGCCGTGGATGGATAGGGTGGTAGGTGGGTTTAGGCACATCTTCATATTCCTGCGTGACAATGCCATTTTTATGGCTTGTAAATTCATACAATGGTCCCTTAAGCCTTCACGTGAAGTTTCATGGCAAGATGACTTGTTTTCTATTTTTCATGATTTTTGAAACTTTATGCGGTTCAGGATTTTTGAAAATTTTTTCGGAAGGAGTTTTGGCCCCAAACTTGGTAGACATGATCGTTGTATTTTTGTTGGCATGCACATCATGTGCGCACACCCTCCGATCGCACATCATGTGCGCACACCCTCCCCGACCCCTCCGATCGTTAGAACCCCAATGCCGCTGGTCAGGTTCTCCTGCGATGCTCTGACGATGGTGCCCTGACGAAGAAAAATGTGGCACCAGCACATGCGCAAGCCTAGCATGTGCTGTCGAAACCCTCGGTCCGGTCCGATCTTAGACTGGGAATGAACTCCGTATGCTTAGACTGGCAATGAACTTCGTATGCCTAAGTCAACCCATGAAACGAGCAGGCAGGTGCTTAGCCGACCAGAGGGGCGGAATGCACAAGCAGGGGATCGATCGGGTCCCCCTCTACGTGCTGTTGATCCTGCTACAGCAACCCTCGATCCGATCCGATCTTAGACTAGGAATGAACTTCCTATACCTAAGCCAACCGACGAAACGAGCAGGCGGGCAGGCGGACGGGCGCTACATCGGCCAGAGAGACGGGTTGCGCAAGCCGTGAATCGATATGGTGGTAGGTGGGTTTAGGCACATCTTCATATTTTTGCGTCCCAATGCCATGTTTATGGCTTGTAAATTCATACAATGGTCCCTTAAGCCTTCACGTGAAGTTTCATGGCAAGACGACTCGTTTTCTATTTTTCAAGATTTTTAAAACTTTTTACGGTTAGGGATTTTTTAAAATTTTTTCAGAAGTAGTTTTAGCCCCAAACTTGGTAGACGTGATCCTTTTATTTTTATTGGCATGCACAAAAAAATTCAGCTAAAAACTCGAAGTGTACAGGATTTTGTGACCATTTGAAAAAAGTTTCCCCATGTCAGACACTTTAATGGCTACTGGTAGCAAACCTATAAAATCTCAAATGCTCGTTAAGGGGGTGTGAGTTCTCAAGGTTTGATGAGGGATAGGGGGCCAAAATAAGGGCCAAGTACCAGCACCCATCGCACATCAAGTGAGCACACCCCCCCGGCCCGCTCGATCGTCGGAACCCCAATGCCACCGGTCAGGTTCTCCTGCGATGCTCCGACAATGGCGCCCCGATGAAGAAAAATGCGGCACCAGCACATGCCCCAGCCTAACATGTGCTGCCGCAACCCTCGGTCCGATCCGATCTTCGACTGGGAATGAACTCCGTATGCTTAGACTGCGACTAAACTCCGTATGCCTTAGTCAACCCACAAAACGAGCGTGCAGGCGCTCAGCCGTCCAGAGGGGCGGAATGTGCAAGTCGGGGATCGACCGGGTCCCCCACTATGTGCTGCCGATCTTGCTGGCACAACCCTTGGTCCGGTCTAATCTTAGACTGGGAATGAACTCCGTATGCATAAGCCAACTGACGAAACGAGTAGGCGGGCGGGTGGGAGGGCACTACGTCAGCCAGAGAGACGGGATGCGCAAGCCATGGATTGATAGGGTGGAAGGTGGGTTTAGGCACATATTCATATTTCTGCATGCCAATGCCATTTTTATCACTTGTAAATTCAAACAATGGCCCCTTAAGCCTTCACATGAAGTTTCATGGCAAGACGACCCGTTTTCTATTTTTCACGATTTTCAAAACTTTTTACGATTCGAGATTTTTTTAAATTTTTTCGGAAGGAGTTTTTTCCCCAAACTTGGTACACGTGATCCTTGTATTTTTGTTGGCATGTACAAAACAATTCAGCTAAATACTCAATGTGTACAAGATTTTGTGACCATTTGAAAAAAGTGTCCCCATTTCAGACACTTTAATGGCTACTGGCAGCAAACCTATAAAATCTCAAATTCTCTTTAAGGAGGTGTGAGTTCTCGAGGTTTGATGAGGGATAGGGGGCCAATATAAGGGCCAAGTACCAGCACCCATCGCACATCATATGCGCACACCCCCCTGGCCCCCCTGACCGTCGGAACGCCAATGCCGCCGGTCAGGTTCTCCAGTGATGCTCCGGCGATGGTGCCCCGGTGAAGAAAAATGCTGCACCAGCACATGTCTGAGCCCAGCATGTGTTGCCACAACCTTTGGTCCGGTCTGATCTTAGACTGGGAATGAACTCCGTAGCTTAGACTGGGAATGAACTCTATATGCCTAAGTCAACCCACGAAATGAGCGTGCGGGCGCTCAGCTGACCAGAGGGGCGAGATGTGCAAGCCGGGGATCGACTGGGTCCCCCTCTACGTGTTGCCGATCCTGCTACCACAACCCTCGATCCTGTCCGATGTTAGACTAGGAATGAACTCTGTATGCCTAAGCCAACTGATGAAACGAGCGGGAGGGCAGGCGGGCGGGCGGGCACTACGTCAGCCAGAGAGATGGGATGCGCAAGTCGTGGATCGATAGGGTGGTAGGTGGGTTTAGGCACATCTTCACATTTCTGCATGCCAATGCCATTTTTATGGCTTATAAATCCATACAATGTTCCCTTAAGCCTTCATGTGAAGTTTCACGACAAGACGACTCATTTTCTGTTTTTCATGATTTTTTTGGGAGGAGTTTTGGCCCCAAACTTGTTAGACGTGATCCTAGTATTTTTGTTGGTATGCAAAAAAAAAAAATTCAGCTACAAATTCGAAGTGTACAAGATTTTGTAACCATTTGAAAAAAGTGTCCCCATTCCAGACACTTTAATGGCTACTGGCAGCAAACCTATAAAATCTCAAATGCTCTTTAAGGGGGTGTGAGTTCTCGAGGTTTGATGAGGGATAGGGGGCCAATATAAGGGCCAGGTACCAGCACCCATCGCACATCATGTGCGCACACCCCCCCGGCCCCCCCGATCACCGTAACCCCAATGCCGCCTGGTAGGTTCTCCGGCGATGGTGCCTCGACGAATAAAAATCTGGCACCAGCAAATGCCCGAGCCCAGCATGTGCTACTGCAACCCTCACTTCGATCCAATCTCAAACTGGGAATGAACTCTGTATGCCTAAGTCAACCCACGACATGAGCATGCGGGTGCTCAGTCGACCAGGGGGGTGGGATGCGCAAGCAGGGGATCGGTTGGGTCCCCCTCTACGTGCTATCAATCCTGCTGCTGTAACCCTCAGTTCGATCTAATCTTAGACTGGGAATGAACTCCGTATGCCTAAGCCAACTGACGAAACGAGCGGGCGGGCGGGCAGGCACTATGCCGGCCAGAAAGACGGGATGACAAGCCGTGTATCGATAGGGTGGTAGGTGTGTTTGGGCACATCTTCATATTTCTACGTGCCAATGCCATTTTTATGGCTTGTAAATTCATATAATGGTCCCTTAAGCCTTCACGTGAAGTTTCATGGCAAAACGACTCATTTTCTATTTTTCACGATTTTTAAAACTTTTTGCGGTTCAGGATTTTTTAAAAATTTTTCAGAAGGTGTTTTGGCCCCAAACTTGGTAGACGTGATCCCTGAATTTTTGTTGAATTGCACAAAAAAATTCAGCTAAAAACTCGAAGTGTACAAGATTTTGGCCACCATTTGAAAAAAGTGTCCCCATTTCAAATACTTTAGTGGCTACTGGCAGCAAACCTGTAAAATCTCGAATGCTTTTTAGGGGGGTGTGAGTTCTCGAGGTTTGATGAGGGATAGGGGGCCAATATAAGGGCCAAGTACCAGCCCCACGATCAGCGGAACCCAATGCCGTCGGTTAGGTTCTTCAACGATGCTCCGACGATGGGGCCCCGATGAAGAAAAATGCGGCACCAGCTCATGCCCGAGCCCAGCATCTCCTGTCGCAACCCTCGGTCTGGTCTGATCATAGACTGGGAATGAAGTCCGTATGCTTAGATTGGGAATGAAGTCCGTATGCCTAAGTCAACCCACGAAACGAGCGTGCGGGCGCTCAGCCGGACAGAGGGGCGGGATATGCAAGCCGGGGATCGGTCGCATCCCCCTCTGCATGCTGTCGATCCTACTACTGCAACCATCGGTCTGGTCTGATCTTAGACTAGGAATGAACTCCGTATGCCTAAGCGAACCGACGAAACGAACGGGTGGGCAGGCGGGCGGGCACTACGCCGGCCAGAGAGACAGGATGCGCAAGCCGTGGATCGATAGGGTGGTAGGTGGGTTTAGGCACATCTTCATATTTCTACATGCCCATGCCATTTTTATGGCTTGTAAATTCATACAATGGTCCCTTATGCCTTCACATGAATTTTCATGACAAGATGACTCGTTTTCTATTTTTCATGATTTTTGAAACTTTTTGCGGTCCGAGATTTTTTAAAATTTTTTTGGAAGGATTTTTGGCCCCAAACTTGGTAGACATGATCCTTGTACTTTTGTTGGCACGCACAATAAAATTCAGGTAAAAACTCGAAGTGTACAAGATTTTGTGACCATTTGAAACAAGTGTCCCCATTTCAGACACTTTAATGGCTACTGGCAGCAAACCTGTAAAATCTCAAATGCTCTTTAAGGGGGTGTGAGTTCTCGAGGTTTGATGAGGGATAGGGGGCCAATATAAGGGCCAAGAACCAGCACCCATCACACATCATGTGCGCACACCCCCCCGGCCCCCTCGATCCCCGGAACCCCAATGCCGCCGATCAGGTTCTCTGACGATGATCGGGCGATGGTGCCCCGACGAAGAAAAATGCGACACCAGCAAAAGCCCGAGCCCAGCATGCGCTGCCACAACCCTCGGTCCAGTCCAATCCTAGACTGGGAATGAACTCCGTATGCTTAGACGGGGAATGAACTTTGTATGCCTAAGTCAACCCACGAAACGAGCGTACGGGCGCTCATTCGGCCAGAGGGGCGGGATGCGCAAGCTGGGGATCGACTGGGTCCCCCTCTATGTGCTGCCGATCCTGCTGCCGTAGCCCTCGATTTGATCCGATCCTAGACTGGGAATGAACTCTGTATGCCTAAGCCAATCGATGAAACGAGCGGACGGATGGGTGGGCGGGCACTATCCCAGCCAGAGAGACGGGATGCGTAAGCTGTGGATCGATAGGGTGGTAGGTTCGTTTAGGCACACCTTTATATTTCTATGTGCCAATGCCATTTTTATGGTTTGTAAATTTATAAAAAGGTCCCTTAAGCCTTCACGTGAAGTTTCAAGGCAAGACGACTCGTTTTCTATTTTTCATGATTTTTGAAACTTTTTGCGGTTCGGGATTTTTTAAAATTTTTTCGAAAGGAGTTTTGACGCAAAACTTGGTAGACTTGATCCATGTATTTTTTTTGGCATGCACAAAAAAATTCAGCTAAAAACTCGAAGTGTACAAGATTTTGTGACCATTTAAAAAGAGTGTCCCCATTTAAGACACTTTAATGGCTATAGGCAGCAAACCTGTAAGATCTCAAATGCTCTTTAAGGAGGTGTGAGTTCTTGAGGTTTAATGAGGGATAGGGGGCCAATATAAGGGCCAAGTACCAGCACCCATCGCACATCATGTGCGCACACCCCCCGGCTCCCTCGATCCCCTAAACCCTAATGCCGCCGGTCAGGTTCTCCGGCGATGCTCCGGCGATGATGCCCCGACGAAGAAAAATACGGCACCAGCACATGCCGAGCCCAACATGTGCTACCGTAACTCTCGGTCCAGTCTGATTTTAGACTGGGAATGAACTCTGTATGCTTAGATTGGGAATAAACTCCGTATGCCTAAGTCAACCAACAAAACGAGCGTGCGGGCTTTCAGCCGGCCAGAGGGGAGAGATGCACAAGCCGGGGATCGGCCGGGTCCCCCTCTGTGTGTTGCCGATCCTGCTGCTACAACCCTCTGTCCGGTCTGATCTTAGACTGGGAATGAACTTCGTATGCCCAAGCCAACCGACAAAATGAGCGGGCGGGCGGCACTACGTCGGCCAAAGAGACGGGATGCGCAGGCCGTGGATCGATAGGGTGGTAGGTGGGTTTAGGCACATCTTCATATTTCTGCATGCCAATGCCATTTTTATGGCTTGTAAATTCATGCAATGGTCCCTTAAGCCTTCATGTGAAGTTTAATGGCAAGATGACTCGTTTTTTATTTTTCATGATTTTTGAAACATTTTGCAATTCGGGATTTTTTAAAATGTTTTTGGAAGGTTTTTTGGCCCCAAACTTGGTGGACGTGATCCTTGTATTTTTGTTGGCATGCACAAAAAAATTCAGCTAAAAACTCGTAGTGTACAAGATTTTGTGACCATTTGAAACAAGTGTCCCCATTTCAGACACTTTAATGGCTACTGCAGCAAACCTGTAAAATCTCAAATGCTCTTAAGGGGGCGTGTGTTCTCGAGGTTTGATGAGGGATAGGGGACCAATATAAGGGCCAAGTACCAGCACCCATCGCACATCATGTGCGCACACCCCCTGGCCCCCTCGATCCCCGGAACCCCAATGCCGTCGATCAGGTTCTCCGACGATGCTCTGGCGATGGTTCCCCGGTGAAGAAAAATGTGACACCAGCACAAGCCCGAGCCCAGCATGTGCTGCCACAACCCTAGGTCCAGTCCAAGCCTAGACTGGGAATGAACTCCGTATGCTTAGACTGGGAATGAACTTCGTATGCCTAAGTCAAACCCATGAAACGAAAAGTGTGGGCGCTCAGTCGGCCCGAGGGCGGGATGCGCAAGCTGGGGATCGACCGGGTCCCCCTCTGCGTGCTGCCAATCCTGCTGCCCCAACCTCGATCCGGTCCATCTTAGACTAGGAATGACTCCGTATGCCTAAGCTAACCGACAAAACGAGGCGGCGGGCGGTGGGCGGGCACTACCCCGGCCAGAGAGACGGGTTGTGCAAGCCGTGGATCGATAGGGTGGTAGGTGGGTTTAGGCACATCTTCATATTTCTACGTGCCAGTGCCATTTTTATGGCTTCTAAATTCGTACAATTGTCCCTTAAGCATTCACGTTAAGTTTCTTGGCAAGCAACTCGTTTTCTATTTTTCATGATTTTTGAAACCTTTTGCGGTTCGGGATTTTTTAAAATTTTTTCAGAAAGAGTTTTGGGCCCAAACTTGGTAGACATGATCCTTGTATTTTTTTTGGCATGCACGAAAAAATTCAGCTAAAAACTCGAAGTGTACAAGATTTTGTGACCATTTCAAAAAGTGTCCCTATTTCAGACACTTTAATGGCTAATGGCAGCAAACCTCTAAAATCTCAAATGCCCTTTAAGGGGGTGTGAGTTCTCGAGGTTTGATGTGGGACAGTGGGCCAATATAAGGGCCAAGTACCAGCACCCATCGCACATCATGAGCGCACACCCCCCCGGCCCCCCAGATCGCCAGAACCCCAATACCGCTGGTCAAGTTCTCCTGCGATACTCGGGCGATGGTGCCCCGACAAAGAAAAATGTGGCACCAGCACATGCCCGAGCCCAGCATGTGCTACCGCAACCCTCGGTCCTATCCAATCTTAGACTGATAATGGACTTTGTGTGCTTAGACTGGGAATGAACTCCGTATGCCTAAGTCAACCCACGGAATGAGCGTGCGAGCGCTCAACCGGCCAGAGGGGCTGGATGACAAGCCGGGGATCAGCCGGGTTCCCCCTCTGTGTGCTACTGATCCTGCTACCGCAACCCTCATTTCGATCTGATCTTAGACGGGGAATGAACTCCGTATGCCTAAGCCAACTAACGAAACGAGCGGGCGGGCAGGAAGGCGACCAATACGCTGGCCAGAGAGACGGGATGCGCAAGCCGTCGATCGATAGGGTGGTAGTGGCTTTAGGCACATCTTCATATTTCTACGTGCCAATGCCATTTTTATGGGTTGTACATTCATACAATGGTCCCTTAAGCCTTAATGTGCGCACAACCCCCGGCCCCCCAATCGTCGAAACCCCAATGCCGCCGGTCAGGTTCTCCGACGATGCTCCGGTGATGGTGCCCTGATGAAGAAAAATGCGGCACCAACACATGCCCAAGCCTAGCATGTGCTGCTGCAACCCTCAGTCCGGTCTGATCTTAGACCAGGAATGAACTCCATACGATTAGACTGGGAATGAACTCCGTATGCCTAAGTCAAACCACAAAACGAGCGTGCGGCGCTCAGTCGGCCAAAGGGGTTGCATGCGTAAGCCAGGGATCGTAGGGTCCCCCTTTGCGTGCTGCCAATCCTACTGCCACAACCCTCGATCCGGTCCAATCTTAGACTGGGAATGAACTTCGTATGCCTAAGCCAACCAACGACACGAGAGGGCGGGCGGGTGGACGGGCACTACGCCGGCCAGAGAGATGGGATGCGCAAGCCGTGGATCGATAGGGTGGTAGGTGGGTTTGGGCACATCTTCATATTTCTGCATGCCAATACCATTTTTTATGGCTTGTAAATTCATGCAATGGTCCCTTAAGCCTTCACGTGAAGTTTCATGGCAAGACGACTTGTTTTCTATTTTTCATGATTTTTGAAACTTTTTGCGGTTCAGGATTTTTAAAATTTTTTCGGAAGGAGTTTTGGCCCCAAACTTGGTAGACATGTTCCTTGTATTTTTGTTGGCATGCAGAAAACAATTCAGCTAAGAACTCGAAGTGTACAAGATTTTGTGACCATTTGAAAAAAGTGTCCCCATTTCAAACACTTTAATAGCTACTGGCAGCAAAGCTGTAAAATCTCAAAAGCTCTTTAAGAGGGTGTGAGTTCTCAAGGTTTGATGAGGGATAGGGGGCCAATATAAGGGCCAAGTACCAGCACCCATCACACATCATGTGCGACACCCCCCCACACCCCTAATTGTCGGAACCTCGATGCCGCCGGTCAAGTTCTCCGGCGATGCTCCGGCGATTGTGCCCCGATGAAGAAAAATGTGGCACCAGCACATGCCCAAGCCCAGAATGTGCTGCCGCAACCCTCGGTCCGGTCCGATCATAGAATGGTAATGAACTCCGTATGCCTAAGTTAACCCACGAAATGAGCGTGCGGGCTCTCAGTCGGCCAGAGGGGCGAGATGCACAAGCCGGGGATCGCCCGAGTCCCCCTCTACGTGCTACCGATCCAGCTGTCACAACCCTCAATCCGGTCTGATCTTAGACTGGGAATAAAGTCCGCATGCCTAAGCGAACCGATGAAATGAGCGGCGGGCACTACACCGGCCAGAGAGACGGGATGCGCAAGCCATGGATCGATAGGGTGGTTAGGTGGGTTTAGGCACATCTTCATATTTCTGCATGCCAATGCCCATTTTTATGCTTGTAAATTCATACAATGGTCCCTTAAGCCTTCACGTGAAGTTTCATGGCAAGACGACTCATTTTTTATTTTTCAAGATTTTTGAAACTTTTTGCAGTTCAAGATTTTTAAAATTTTTTTGGAAGGAGTTTTGGCTAAAAACTTGGTAGACGTGATCCTTGTATTTTCATTGGCATGCACAAAAAAATTCAGCTAAGAACTCGAAGTGTACAAGATTTTGTGACCATTTGAAAATAGTGTCCCCATTTCAGACACTTTAATGGCTACTGGCAGCAAACCTGTAAAATCTCAAATGCTCTTTAAGGGAGTGTGAGTTCTCGAGGTTCTTGATAAGGGATAGGGGCCAATATAAGGGCCAAGTACCAGCACCCATCGCACATCATGTGTGCACGCCCCTCCGGCACCCCCAATCGCCGGAACCCTAATGCCGTCGGTCAGGTTCTCCGGTGATGCTCAGGCGATGGTGCCCCGACGAAGAAAAATGTGACACCAGCACATGCGAGCCCAGGAAGTGCTACCGTACCCTCGGTCTGTCTATCTTAGACTGGTAATGAACTTTGTATGCTTAGACTGGAATGAACTCCGTATGCCTAAGTCAACCACGAAACGAGTGTGCGGCGCTCAGCAGGCCAGAGGCGGGATGCACAAGCCGGGATCGGCGGGTCCCCTCTACATGCTGTCGATCCTGTTGCGCAACCCTTGTCTGGTCTAATCTAGACGGGAATGAACTCCGTATGCCTAAGCCAACCGACGAAATGAGCGGACGGCGGGTGGGCGGGCACTACACGACCAGAGAGACGAGATGCGCAAGCCGTGGGTCGATAGGGTGGTAGGTGGGTTTAGGCATATCTTCATATTTCTGTGTGCCAATGCCATTTTTATGGCTTGTAAATTCATACAATGGTCCCTTAAGCCTTCACGTGAAGTTTCATGGCAAGTTGACTTGTTTTCTTTTTCATGATTTTTGAAACTTTTGCGTTCAGGATTTTTAAAATTTTTTAAGGAGTTTGGCCCCAAACTTGGTAGACGTGATCTTGTATTTTTTTTGGCATGCACAAAAAAATTCAGCTAAAAACTCAAAGTGTACAAGATTTTGTGACCATTTGAAAAAAATGTCCCCATTTCAGACACTTTAATGGCTACTAGCAGCAAACCTGTAAAATCTCAAATGCTCTTTAAGGGGGTGTGAGTTCTCGAGGTTTGATGAGGGATAGGGGGCAAATATAAGGGCCAAGTACCAGTACCCATCGCACATGTAAAATGTGCGCACACCCCCTCGGCCCCCCTGATCGTCGGAACTCCAACGCCGCTGGTCAGGTTTTTCGGCGATGCTCCGGCGATGGTGCCTCGAC
>NW_019167937.1:21020044-21069273 GCF_002303985.1 Durio zibethinus | reverse complement strand
AGACTGGTAATGAACTTCGTATGCTTAGACTAGGAATGAACTCCGTATGCCTAAGTCAAGCCACGAAACAAGCGTGCGGGCGCTCAGTAGGCCAGAGGGGCGGGATGCACAAGCCGGGGATCGGTCGGGTCCCTTCTGCGTGCTGTCGATCCTGCTATGGTAACCCTTGGTCTGGTCTGATCCTAGACTGGGAATGAACTCCGTATGCCTAAGCCAACCGACGAAATGAGCGGAGAGCGGGTTGGCGGCACTACACCGACCAGAGAGACGAGAATGCGCAAGCCGTGGATCGATAGGGTGGTAGGTGGGTTTAGGCACACTCTTCATATTTCTGTGTGCCAATGCCATTTTTATGGGCTTGTAAAGTCATACAATTGTCCCTTAAGCCTTCACGTGAAGTTTCATGGCAAGATGACTCGTTTTCTCTTTTTCACGATTTTTGAAAATTTTTACGGTTTCGGAATTTTTAAAAATTTTTATAAGGAGTCTGGCCCCAAACTTGGTAGACCGTGATTCTTTGTAATTTTTTTTGGGCATGCACAAAATTCAGCTAAAAACTCAAAGTGTTACAAGATTTTGTGACCATTTGAAAAGTGTCCCCATTTCAGACACTTTTATGGATACTGGCAGCAAACCTGTAAAATCTTTAAAATGCCTTTTTTTACGGGGGTGTGAGTTTCGAGTTTGATGAGGGATAGGGGGGTAATATAAGGCAAGAACAGCACGTCACAATATGTGCCACACCGCTCCCGGACCCTCGATCGTCGGACGCAATGCGCGGTCAAGGTTCTCTGACGGCCTCAAGCGATGGTGCCCGATGAGAAAATGTGGCACCAGCACATGCTCGAGCCTTGCATGTGCTGCCGCAACCTCGAATCTGGATCCAATCTTAGACTGGGAATGAACTCCATATGCTTAGACTGGGAATGAACTCCGTATGCCTAAGTCAACCCAAGAAATGAGTGGTGAACGGCCTGGTCCCCCTCTGCGTGCTGTCATTCCTATTTCTGCAACCCTCGATCCGGTCTGATCTTAGACTGGAAATGAACTCCGTATGCCTAAGCCAATCGACGAAACGAGCGGACGGGCGGGCGGGCACTACGTCGGCCAGAGAAACGAGATGCATAAACCGTGGATCGATAGGGTGGTAGGTGGGTTTAGGGACATCTTCATATTTCTGTGTCCCAATGCCATTTTTATGGCCTGTAAATTCATACAATGGTCCCTTAAGCCTTCACGTGAAGTTTCATGGCAAGACGACTCGTTTTCTATTTTTCATAATTTTCAAAACTTTTTGCAGTTTGGGATTTTTTAAAATTTTTTCAGAAGGAATTTTGGCCCCAAACTTGGTAGACGTGATCCTTGTATTTTTACTAGCATGCACAAAAAATTCAGCTAGAAACTCGGAGTGTACAAGATTTTGTGACCATTTGAAAAAAGTGTTCGCATTTCATACACTGTAATGGCTACTGGCAGCAAACCTGTAAAATCTCAAATGCTCTTTAAGGGGGTGTGAGTTCTCGAGGTTTGCTGAGGGATAAGGGCCAACATAAGGGTGAAGTACCAGCACCCATCGCACATCATGTGTGCACACCCCCCAATCGCCAGAACCCCAATGCCGTGGGTCAGGTTCTCCGGCGATGCTCCGGCGATGGTGCCCCTGCGAAGAAAAATACGGCACCAGCACATGCCCGAGCCTAGCATGTGCTGCTGCCACCCTCGATCCGATCCGATCTTAGATTGGGAATGAACTCCGTATGCTTAGACTGGGAATGAACTTCGTATGCCTAAGTCAACCCAAGAAACGAGCGTGCGGGCGCTCAGCCGGCCAGAGGGGCGGGATGCGCAAGCCGGGGATTGGTCAGGCCCCTCTATGTGCTGTCGATCCTACTCTTGCAACCCTCATTCCGGTCCAATCTTAGACTAGGAATGAACTCCGTATGCCTAAGCCAACCGACGAAATGAGCAGACGGGCGAGCGGGCGAGCACTACGTCGGCCAGAGAGACGGGATGCACTAGCAGTGGATCGATAGGGTGGTAGGTGGGTTTAGGCACATCTTCATATTTCTGCACGCCAATGCCATTTTTATGGCTTGTAAATTCATACAATGGTCCCTTAAGCCTTCACGTGAAGTTTCATGGCAAAGACGACTCGTTTTCTATTTTTCATGATTTCTGAAACCTTTTGCGGTTCGGGATTTTTTTAAAAGTTTTTCGGAAGAAGTTTTGGCCCCAAACTTGGTAGATGTGATCCTTGTATTTTAGTTGGCACGCACAAAAATTCAGGCTAAAAACTCGAAGTGTACAAAGATTTTGTGACCATTTGAAAAAAGTGTCCCCATTTCAGACACTTTAATGGGCTATTGGCAAAGCAAACCTGTAAAATCTCAAATGCTCTTTAAGGGGGTGTGAGTTCTCGAGGTTTGATGAGAGATAGGGGGCCAATTATAAGGGCCAAGTACCAGCACCCATCGCACATCTTGTGTGCACACCCCCGGCACCCCGATCGTCGGAACCCCAATGCTGTCGGTCAGGTTCTCCGGCGATGCTCCAACGATGGTGCCCCTGCGAAAGAAAATGCGACGCCAGCACATGCTCGGAGCCAGCATGTGCTGCTGCAACCCTCGGTCCGGTCCGATCTTAAGATTGGGGGATGAACTCCGCATGCTTAGACTGGGAATGAACTTCGTATGCCTAAGTCAACCCACGAAACGAGCGTGCGGGCGCTCAGCCAGCCAAAGGGCGGGATGCCACAAGTCGGGGATCGGTCAGGCCCCCTATGCGTGCTGCCGATCCTACTGCTACAACCCTCATTCTGGTCTGATCTTAGACTGGGAATGAACTCCGTATACTTAAGCCAAACCGACGAAACGAGCAGGGGCGGGCGGGCATTACGCTGGCCAGTGAGACGGGATGCGCAAGCCCTGGATAGATAGGGTGGTAGGTGGGTTTAGGCACATCTTCATAATTTTGCGTGCCAATGCCATTTTTATGGCTTGTAAATTCATACAATGGTCCCTTAAGCCTTCACGTGAAGTTTCATGGCAAAACGACTTCTTTTCTATTTTTCACAATTTTTGAAACTTTTTACGGTTTAGGATTTTTTAAAATTTTTTTGGAAGGAGTTTTAGCCTCAAACTTGGTAGACGTGATCCTTGTATTTTTGTTGGCATGCAAAAAAAAATTCAGCTAAAACCTCGAACTGTACAAGATTTTGTGACCATTTGAAAAAAGTGTTCCCATTTCAGACACTTTAATGGCTACTAGCAGCAAACCTGTAAAATCTCAAATGCTCTTTAAGGGGGTGTGAGTTCTCGAGGTTTGATGAGGGATAGGGGGCCAATATAAGGGCCAAGTACCAGCACCCATCGCACATCATGTGTGCACACCCCCCGGCCCCCCCGAACGCCGGAACCCCAATGCCGCCGGTTAGGTTCTCCGGTGAAAGAGAAATGCGGCACCAGCACATGCCCGAGCCCAGCATGTGCTGCCGTAACCCTCAGTCCAGACCAATCTTAGACTGGTAATGAACTCCGTATGCTTAGACTGGGAGTGAACTCCATATGCCTAAGTCAACCCATGAGACGAGCGTGCGGGCACTCAGTCGGCCAGAGGCGCGGGATGCGCAAGTCGAGGATCGATCGGGTCCCCTTCTGTGTGCTGCCGATCCCGCTAACGTAACCCTCGGTCCGGTCTGATCTTAGACTAGGAATGAACTCCGTATGCCTAAGCCAACCGATGAAACAAGCGGCTGGGCGGGCGGGCACTACGCCGGCCAGTGAGACGGGATGCGCAAGCCGTCGATCGATAGGGTGGTAGGTGGGTTTAGGCACATCTTCACATTTCTGCATGCCAAAGCCATTTTTATGGCTTGTAAATTCATACAATGGTCCCTTAAGCCTTCACGTGAAGTTTCATGGCAAGAGGACTCGTTCTCATTTTTTTACGATTTTTGAAACTTTTTACGGTTCGAGATTTTTTAAAATTTTTTCAGAAGGAGTTTTGGACCCAAGGCCGGTAGACGTGATCCTTGTATTTTTTTGGCATGCACAAAAACATTCAGCTAAAAACTCAAAGTGGTACAAGCTTTGTGACCATTTGAAACAAAGTGTCCCCATTCCAGACACTTTAAAGGCTACTAGGCAGCAAACCTGTAAAATCTCAAATGCTCTTTAAGTGGGTGTGAGTTCTCAAGGTTTGATGAGGATAGGTGGCCATATAAGGGCCAAGTACCAGCACCCATCACATCATGGGGCCACACCCCGTCCCGGCCCCCCCGATTGCCGAACCCCCAATGCCGCGGTTAGGCTCTCCGGTGATGCTCCGGCGATGGTGCCCCGACGAAGAAATTACGACACCAGACATGCCCGAGCCCAGTATGTGCTAACCGTAACCTCGTCTGGTCTGATCTTAGACTGGGAATGAACTTTGTATGCTTAGACTGGGAATGAACTCCGTATGCCTAAGTCAACCCACGAAACGACCGTGCGGTCGCTCAGCCGGCCAAAGAGGCGGGATGCGCAAGCCGAGGATCGGCCGGGTCCCCCTCTGCGTGCTATTGATCCTGTTGCTATAACCCTCAGTTCGATCCGATCTTAGACTGGGAATGAACTCCGTATGCCTAAGCCAACAACGAAACGAGAGGCCGGGCGGGCGGGCGGGCACTACGTCGACCAGAGAGACAGGACGCGCAAGCCGTGGGTCGATAGGGTGGTAGGTGGGTTTAGGCACATCTTCATATTTCTGTGTGCCAATGCCATTTTTATGGCTTGTAAATTCATACAATGGTCCCTTAAGCCTTCACGTCAAGTTTCATGGCAAGACGACTTGTTTTCTATTTTTCATGATTTTTGAAACTTTATGCGGTTCAGGATTTTTGAAATTTTGTTCGGAAGGAGTTTTGGCCCCAAACTTGGTAGACGTGATCCTTGTATTTTTGTTGGCATGCACAAAAAAATTCAGCTAAAAAGTTGAACTGTAGAAGATTTTGTGACCATTTGAAAAAAGTGTCCCCATTTCAGACACTTTAATGGCTACTAGCAGCAAACCTGTAAAATCTCAAATTGCTCTTGAAGGGGGTGTGAGTTCTCGAGGTTTGATGAGGGATAGGGGGAAAATATAAGGGCCAACTACCAGTACCATCGCACATGTAAAATGTGCGCACACCCCCCGGCCCCCCCGAACGTCGGAACCCCAATGCGCTGGTCAGGTTTCCGGTGATGCTCCGACGATGGTGCCCTGACGAAGAAAAATGCGGCACCAGCACATGCTTGCGGCCAGCATGTGCTGCCGCAACCCTCAGTCTGATCTGATCTTAGATTGGGAATGAACTCCGTATGCTTAGACCGGGAATGAACTGCGTATGCCTCAGTCAACCCATGAAACGAGAGTGCGGGCACTCAGCAGGCCAGAGGGGCAGGATCCACAAGCCTGTGATCGGCCTGGTCCCCCTCTGCATGCTGCCTATCCTGCTGCTAGAACCCTTGGTTCGGTCCAATCTTAGACTGGGAATGAACTCCGTATGCCTAAGCCAACTGACGAAACGAGCGTGCGGGCGCTCAATCGACCAGAGGGGCGGGATGCGCAAGCAGGGGATCGACCGCATCCCCCTCTACGTGCTACCAATCTTGCTGCCGCAACCTTGGTCCTGTTTAATCTTACAGTTGGAATGAACTCCGTATGCCTAAGCCAATCGACGAAATGAGTGAGCGGACGGGCGGGCGGGCACTACGTCGGCCAAAGAGACGGGATGGGCAAGCCGTGGATCGTTAGGGTGGTAGGTGGGTTTAGGCACATCTTCATATTTCTGTGTGCCAATGCCATTTTTATGGCTTGTAAATTCATACAATGGTCCCTTAAGCCTTCACGTGAAGTTTCTTGGCAAGACAACTCTTTTTCTATTTTTCACGATTTTCAAACCTTTTTACGGTTCAGGATTTTTTAAAATTTTTTCGGAAGGAGTTTTGGTCCCAAACCTGGTAGACGTGATCCTTGTATTTTTTTTGGCGTGCACAAAGAAATTCAGCTAAAAACTCCAAGTGTACAAGATTTTTGACCATTTGAAAAAGTGTCCCCATTTCGGACACTTTAATTGCTACTTGACAGCAAACCTGTGAATCTCAAATGCTCTTTAAGGGGGTGTGAGTTTCTGAGATTTGATGAGGGATAGGGGCAATATAGGGGCCAAGTACCCGCACCATCACACATCATGTGTGCAACCCCCCGCCGCCCCTGATCACCCGTATCCCCAATGTCGCTGGTCAGGTTCTCTGCGATGCTCCGAAGATGGTGCCCCAGTAAGAAAAAATGCGCACCAGCACATGCCCGAGCCCAGCATGTGCTGCCGGGTAAAACCCTCCGTCCGATCCTGATCTTAGACTGGGAATGAACTCTGTATGCTTAGACTGGAAATGAACTTTGTATGCCTGGTCAACCCACGGAAAAGACGCGTGCGGGTGCTCACTCGCCAGGGAGCGGATGCGCAAGCCAGGGATCGGCCGGTCCCCCTCTGCGTGCTGCCATCCTATTGCTGCAACCTCAGTTGGTCGATCTTAGACTAGTAATGAACTCCGTATGCCTAAGCCAACGACGAAGCGAGCGGGCGGGCGGGTTGGGCACTACGCCGGCCAGAGAGACGGGATGCACAAGAGTGGATCGATGGGTGGTAGGTGGGTTTTAGGCACATCTTCATATTTTGCATGCCAAAGCATTTTTATGGCTTGGTAAATTCATACAATGGTCCATTAAGCCTTCACGTGAATTTTCATGGCAAGACGATCATTTTCTTTTTTCACGATTTTTGAAACCTTTTGCGGTTCGGGATTTTTTTAAAATTTTTTTGGAAGAATTTTTGGCCCAAACTTGGTAGACATGATCCTTGTATTTTTGTTGGCATGCACAAAAAAATTCACTAAAAACTCGAAGTGTACAAGATTTGTGACCATTTGAAAAAGTGTCCCCATTTCATACACTTTAATGGCTACTGGCAGCAAACCTCTAAAATCTCAAATGCTCTTTCAGGGGATGCGAGTTCTTGAGGTTTGGTGAGGGATAGGGGGCCAATATAAGGGCCAGGCACTAGCACCCATCACACATTATGTGCGCACACACCCCCTGGCCCCCCCGATCATCGAAAACCCAATTCCACCGGTCAGGTTCTCCGGCGATGCTCCGGCGATGGTGCCCCGATGAAGAAAAATGCAGCACCAGCACATGCCCGAGCCTAGCATGTGCCGTCACAACCCTCAGTTCGGTCCGATCTTAGACTGGGAATGAACTCTGTATGCTTAGACTGGGAACTCCGTATGCCTAAGTCAACCCACGAAACGAGCGTACGGGCGCTCAGTCGGCCAGAGGGTCGGGATGCACAAGCCGAGGATTGGCCGGGTCCCCCTCTACTTGCTGCCAATCTTGCTGCTGCAACCCTCCATCTTGTCCGATCTTAGACTGGGAATGAACTCCGTTTGCCTAAGCCAACCAATGAAACAAGCGGGCGGGCGGGCGGGCACTACGCCGGTCAGAGAGACGGGATGCGCAAGCCGTGCATCAATAGTGTGGTAGGTGGGTTTAGGCACATCTTCATATTTCTATGTGCCAATGCCATTTTTATGACTTGTAAATTCATACAATGATCCCTTAAGCCTTCACCTGAAGTTTCATGGCAAGACGTCTCGTTTTCTATTTTCAAGGATTTTCGAAACTTTTGGCGGTTTGAGATTTTTAAAATTTTTTCAGAAGGAGTTTTGGCCCCAAACTTGGTTGACAGTGATCCTTGTATTTTTATTGGCATGCACAAAAAATTCGGCTAAAAACTCAAGTGTACAAGATTTTGTGACCATTTGAAAAAGTGTCGCCCATTTCATACACTTTAATGGCTACTGGCAGCAAACCTGTAAAATCTCAAATGCTCTTTAAGGGGATGCGAGTTCTTAAGGTTTGGTGAGGGATAGGGGGCCAATATAAGGGCCAGGCACCAGCACCCATCACACATCATGTGCACACACCCCCCTGGCCCCCCCGATCATCGAAACCCCAATGCCACCGGTCAGGTTCTCCGGTGATGCTCCGACGATGGTGCCCCGACGAAGAAAAATGCAGCACCAGCACATGCCCGAGCCTAGCATGTGCTGTCGCAACCCTCGGTTCAGTCCGATCTTAGACTGGGAATGAACTCCGTATGCTTAGACTGGGAACTCCGTATGCCTAAGTCAACCCATGAAACGAGCGTACGGGCGCTCAGCCGGCCAGAGGGGTGGGATGCACAAGCCGGGGATCGGCCGGGTCCCCCTCTACGTGTTGTCGATCCTACCACCATAACCCTCAGTTTGGTCCGATCTTAGACTGGGAATGAACTCCGTTTGCCTAAGCCAATCGATCAAACAAGCGTGCGGGTGGGCGGGCGGGCACTACGCCAGCCAGAGAGACGGGATGCGCAAGCCGTAGATCGATAGGGTGGTAGGTGGGTTTACGCACATCTTCATATTTCTACGTGCCAATGCCATTTTTATGGCTTGTAAATTTATACAATGGTCCCTTAAGCCTTCACGTGAAGTTTCATGGCAAGACGACTCGTTTTCTATTTTTCATGATTTTTGAAACTTTTTACGGTTTGAGAATTTTTAAATTTTTCGGAAGGAGTTTTGGCCCCAAACTTGGTAGACGTGATCCTTGTATTTTTGTTGGCATGCACAAAAAAATTTAGCTAAAAACTCGAAGTGTACAAGATTTTGTGACCATTTGAAAAAAGTGTCCCCATTTCAGACACTTTAATGGCTACTGGCAGCAAACCTGTAAAATCTCAAATGCTCTTTAAGGGGGTGTGAGTTCTCGAGGTTTGATGAGGGATAGGGGGCCAATATAAGGGCCAAGTACCAGCACCCATTGCACATCATGTGCGCACACGGCCCCGGCCCCCCCGATCGTCGGAACCCCAATACCGTCGATCAGGTTCTCCGTTGATGCTCCAGCGATGGTGCCCCGGGGAAGAAAAATGTGGCACCAACACTTGCCTGAGCCCAGCATGTGCTACCCCAACCCTCGGTCTGGTCCAACCTTAGACTGGGAATGAACTCCGTATGCTTAGACGGATGCGCACGCCGGGTCGATAGGGTAGGTGGGTTTGCACATCTCATATTTCTACGTCCAATGCATTTATGGCTTGTAATCACACAATGGGCTTAAGCCTTCACGTGAGTTTCATGGCAAGAAGACTCGTTTCTGGTTCTCATGCCCTTGAAATTTTAACGGTTGAAAATTTTTAAAATTTTTTCGAAAGAATTTTGGCCCAAACCTGGTAGACATGATCTTGTATTTTTGTGCATGCACAAAAAATTTAGCTAAATCTGAACTGTAAAGATTTTGTGACAATTTGAAAAAATTCCATTCAGCACTCTTTAATGTGCTATGGAAGCAAAACTGTAAAACTCAATGCCTTTAAGGCAGGTTTATTCTCGAGGTTGATGAGAGAATAAGGGGGCCAAAAATAAGGGCAAAGTACCAACAGCCATTGCACATCATGTGCGCACACCCCCCCGCCTCCCCGATCACCGGAACCCCTATGGCGCCGGTCAGGATCTCCAGTAATGCTCCGATGATGGTGCCCCGGCGAAGAAAAATGCAGCACCAGCACATGCACGAGCCCAGCATGTGCTACCGCAACCCTCGGTCCAGTTCGATCTTAGACTGGGAATGAACTCTGTATGCTTAGATTAGGAATGAACTCCATTTGCTTAAGTCAACCCACGAAACGAGCGTACAGGCGCTCAGCCGGCTAGAAGGGTGGGATGCGCAAGCCGGGTGTCATGGACTAAGCTTTCTCTCAACAAGCACTAGCCCGTGTGGCACTTGAATGGATGCTTCCACCCAAGTCAGCCTTCAATAGATCAATATCTAAACAAATAACCATAAACCATGGTTAGTCTCAAGCATTCACAATAAGGCACAATATATTGAGGTCATACTCAAGCATACACAAACAACAAGGCACATTCACATCGAGAAAGAAAGAAACGCATCGAGGCAACAATCGGGCATTCAATCGGGGTGAATTTTATTATAAATGGGAATCATGCATCGGGACCTCCCACCATCACCAGGGCCAGGGGGGCAGCCCTTGGTGGGTGGCCTAAGCTCAAATAGCACCCGGTGAGACAGCCCAACACTACGCTGCTGGCTCACCCCCCTAAAGAGCCTTAGAACTTTTAGAGCTATGCTACCAGTAACCGTTACAATGTTTGAAATGGGGACACTTTTCCTAGCACAAGGGATCTACCCGGCCATGGCCCTATACATGGGTGGCTCATGGCAACCTAAGTCCCGGTCATGGCCCTATACAAGGGTGGCTCATGACATCCTCCCCCACCTATTCTATCGATGTCCTCGTTGACTTGTTGGCTTGAAATTCTTCAATCTTCCTTTGAAATCTCTGGAGGTCGTGTTCTCTCTCCCAACTGGTTTCTTCTAGTCCTAAGTCCTCCCACTTCACTAAGTATTCCCGAACTAGTCTTCGAGATATCTTGGTTTCCCTGTCGGCTAATATCTCTTCGACTCGATGCTCTGAAGGTGGCTTCATGGTGATGGCGCTCTAGTTGGCTCCCTTCGGCTAATATCTGTAGGATCTGCATGGAAAGGCTTCAGGTTGCTTACATGAAATACTGGGTGCACCTTCATCCACTTCGGTGGGTCGATTTTGTAAGAAGCATTCCCCACCTTGGAAATGACCCTTACTGGACCTTTATATTTGTGCACCAGTCTACGATCTCTCTTTCTTAAGAACCTGGTTTGTTCTGGAACTAGTCGGACTAGAACCAAATCACCAACTTGGAATTACTGAGCTCTGTGATTCTTGTTTGCCCATTTTTTCATCCGCTTTGATGCCTTCTCCAGGTAAGCTTGTGCAATCTCTGTGTTTTGTTTCCACTCCTTGCTGAAGTTGAAAGCTCTCGGATTCTTTCCTCCATATTGTTCCAAGGAAGTGTGGGGTAGCCTTGGTAGTTGTCTGGTGACCACCTCAAATGGGCTCTTGTTAGTGGAAGAGCTCTTATTGGAATTAAAGTAGAGTTGAGCAACGTCCAACAATGAAGGCCAGTCCTTTTGGTTGGCTTGGACAAAGTGCCTCAAATATTCCTCCAACAATCCATTGAAACGTTCCGTTTGGCCATCTATCTGAGGATGGTAGCTCGAAGAGATGTTGAGTTGGGACCCCAAAATCTTGAAAAGTTCCCCCGTGAATTTCAAATCTCTATCACTGATGATGTTTTGAGGGAGGCCCCAATATTTGACCACATGTTTGAACAATAGTCGAGCTGTGTCTTCTGCTGTACAATACTTGTGAGTGGGGATGAATGTGGCATACTTGGAGAACCGATCAATTGCCACCAAGATAGTTCCAAGATCCCCAACCTTGGGTAGGCTCGAAATGAAATCGAGGGAGATGCTTTCCCATGGTTTGGTGGGTACCGGTAATGGTTCCAGCATGCTCGCAGGTTTTCTCTTTTCGACTTTGTCTTGTTGGTAAATGAGGCAAGTCTTTGTGTAGTCCATCACATCTTATCGCATGTGGGGCCAATAGTATCCTTGTTTCAGTAACGTTAAAGTGCATTGCCAGCCTGGGTGTCCCGCCCATGGGGTGTCATGGCATTCCCTCATCAGCATCTGTCTCAGCCCTCCTACTCTTAGCACAAACACTCGAGGCCCCTTGGTCCACAAGACACCATTTTCTTGCCAGAAGTATTTGGACTTCCCTTCTTCCACTAGCTTCAAGATGGCATAGGCTTGCGGGTCCTTCCCTAGATGATCTCCAATCAACTTATGAATGTTCGTAGTGGCTCTACTAGTTGCCATTGGGGCCATTATTCTAAGGGCCACCAACTCTGGTCGTCTGCTTAATGCATCTGCCACTTGATTGGTTTTTCCAGCGCTCAAGGTGAAAGTCGAACTCCGCTAAAAATTCCTGCCACCTAGCTTGTTTCGTCGTAAGCCTTGGTTGGGTGAGAAAGTGGCTAACGGCTGCATTGTCCATCTTTACGACAAAGTGTGAACCCAACAAGTAATGTCGCCAAGCCCTCAAGCAATGAACCACCACCAGGAGCTCTTTTTCCTAGGTCGTATATTTCCTCTCCGCTTCACTTAGCTTCCTACTTTCAAATGCTATCGGGTGATGTTGTTGTAAAAGCACACCTCCAATAGCAAAATTTGATGCATCCATCTGAACTTCAAAAGGCTTTTCAATATCGGGGAGAGCTAAGATGGGATCTTTCATAATAGTATCTTTCAATCTTTCAAAGGCCTCTTGGCACTCGTTGGTCTAACACCATTTATGCTCCTTCTTTAATAACTCCGTGAAGGCCGTGGTCTTGTGAGAGTACCCTTCCACAAACCTTCTATAATAGTTGGCTAGTCCCAAAAATGAGTGGAGTTCACTAACATTCTTTGGTGTTGTCCACTCCTTGATGGCCCTAACCTTTTCCATGTCCATTCGAATGTGGCCATGTTCGACAATGTGACCGAGGAAGTGGATTTGGGTCTGAGCAAACGCGCATTTCTCCCTTTTTACATATAACTGGTGGTTCTGCAGCCTTTTAAATACCCGACGTAGGTGTTCTTGATGTTCTTCCAAGGTGGAGCTGTACACTACTATATCATCTAAATAAATGACTACAAATTTGTCAAGTAGTCATGGAACACCTGATTCATCAATGTACAAAATGTGGCAGGAGCATTGGTTAGTCCAAAGGGCATAACAAGAAATTCAAATGCGCCATACCGTGTTACACAAGTGGTCTTTAGCTCATCTCCCTCAACGATTCTGACCTGATGGTATCCAGATCTCAGGTCCAGTTTAGAGAAGTACTTGGCCCGGCTCAATTGATCAAATAAGTCTGCTATAAGCGGGATAGGATATTTGTTTCTTATGGTGACTTTGTTCAGGGCCCTGTAGTCAACACATAAGTGCAAACTCCCATCATGCTTCTTTTGGAATAACACTGGTGCTCCGAAAGGAGCCTTTGATGGTCGGATGAACCCGACTTGTAGAAGCTCATCTAACTATTTTCTCAACTCGACCAACTCTGGCGGGGCCATGCGATAGGGAGCTCTAGCAGGGGGTTTTGTTCCTGGGAGGAGCTCAATTTTGTGGTCCACTGTTTGTCGAGGGGGTAGAACCTTGGGCAACATCTCTTGCATCACCTCTTCGAATTCTTCCAACACTCTTTTCACGCCATCGGGTATTGGTTCTACTTCCGACCCTTCTTTATAGATCGACATGGCAATAAAAGAGGGTTCCCCTCTCTTTACCCCTTTCTTGAATTGCAAAGCCGAAATCATTTTCTTCCCACTTTTTGGCAAGATATTGGCTGGCACCACACATGGGTGTTCCCCTAAAAACAACAAGCAACTAACAGCGAGGATAGGGATCACCTGAGCCAACGTCATGAAGTCCAATCCGAGAATAACATCAAAGTCATCCATAGGGGAGACTGTGAAGTCTACCTTCCCTTCCCATGGCCCCAATCGGGTTGTCACACTTTTGGAGCTTCCACTGATCGCAAAGGCTGGCGAATTGACCGCCTTCATTCGTCTGCAGTCTTTACTAATCTGAAGACCACACCTTTTTGCTTCTTCCAATGTGATGAAAGTGTCGGTTGCACCCGTATCCACCATGGCCTTGGTGGCTTTCCCATTGATCGTCAAGTTCACATACATCAAGCCTCTACTTTGCTCTTTCTTTATAGTGTTCAATTGGGTGCGGAGGGCACTGAGGAACCTTATTGAGCCCATCCTGGCTGGCTCCTCTTCAGCTTCTTCAACGCTCTCTGGCACTTTTGTGGACTCTTGAGATGAGGTCCTTAAGGCATTAAGGGCTCCTCGATGTGGGCATTCAGCCATTCGATACGGCCCCTTGCAAAGAAAGCAAGCTAGCGGTTGCCTAGGCTTGAAAATCCCTGCGTTGTTTGTCTTGGGCTGGGTGCTATCTCGACCCAAGGACCTCCTGTCTGATCCCTCACCGAAGGGTCGATCCAACCTAGTCATCTTTCCCCCACTCCCAAAGTTAAAGCTACTGCCCGTTGATGGAGGATTTTTCCGTTTTAAGGAGCCATCATTGTAATCATGAAGATGTTCCGCTGCAGCCATGGCCGTGGCCACATCTTGCACTTTCTACCTTTGTAGTTCTGTCCTCGCCCAAGGCTTGAGGCCCTCAAGAAAATAGAACATCTTATCCTTTTCGAACATGTCCCGAATATCCAGCATCAGGGTAGAAAAGTTCCTTACGAACTCTCGCACCGTTTCGGTTTGCACCAACTCTAGAAATCTCCTTCGAGCCATATACTCCACATTCTTCAGAAAAAATTGGTTTTTTAGTTCTCGCTTCAGATCTGTCCAAGTCTTAATCAGGCACTCATCATCGACAAACTTGGAGTGCCACCACAGCTTGGCATCCCCTACGAGGTACATTGACGCCATTGTCACCTTGTCTTCCTCTGAACTTGTGTGTACAGCTCGGAAGTATTGTTCCATGTCAAACAAGAAATTTTCAAGTTCCTTAGCATCCCTTGTCCCCTCATAGCATTGAGGCTCCGGCACCTTGGGCCTTTGTCCCCTGTCCATCGAGCTCAAACCTGATCTGGCCACAGCCATTTGTAGGATGCTCACCTGGGCCCTGAGCTCCTCAAACTCCTTTTGGAGAATGTTCAAGGCATCTCTAGCCTCTTCGCTCACATTGTGGAGAGTATCAGACAACTCCTGATGGGTTGTCTCGATCTCCCTCACTCGATCTTTCGTCACCATATGAGTTTTCGTTACGGCCACCGCGGCCTCAAGTTCCTCAATTCTCTGTTGATGATCCGGTCCACCACTTGTGGCCATCTCATCCATTTTTCTAGCACTTCTCAACCGTGCTTTGATACCACGTGTCAGAGACTAAGCTTTCTCTCAACAAGTACTAGCCCGTGTGGCACTTGAATGGATGCTTCCACCCAAGTCAGCCTTCAATAGATCAATATCTGAACAAATAACCATAAACCATGGTTAGTCTCAAGCATTCACAATAAGGCACAATATATTGAGGTCAATCTCAAGCATACACAAACAACAAGGCACATTCACATCGAGAAAGAAAAAAATGCATCGAGGCAACAATCGGGCATTCAATCGAGGTGAATTTTATTATAAACGAGAATCATACATCGGGACCTCCCACCATCACCAGGGCCAGGGGGCAGCCCTTGGTGGGTGGCCTAAGCTTGTATAGCACCCGATGAGACAGCCCAACACTATGCTGCCGGCTCACCCCCCCTAAAGAGCCTTAGAACTTTTAGAGCTATGCTATAAGTAACCGTTACAATGTTTGAAATGGGGACACTTTTCCTAGCACAAGGGATCTACCCGGCCATGGCCCTATACATGGGTGGCTCATGGCAACCTAAGTCCCGATCATGGCCCTATACAAGGGTGGCTCATGACACCGGGGATCGGTCGGGTCCCCCTCTACGTGCTGTCGATACTGCTGTCACAACCCTCGATCTGATCTGATCTTAAACTGGGAATGAACTCCGTACGCCTAAGCCAACCGACCAAACGAGCGGGCGGACGGGCGGACGGGCACTACACCGGCCAGAGAGACGGGATGCGCAAGCCGTGGATCGATAGCGTGGTAGGTGGGTTTAGGCATATCATCACATTTCTACGTGCCAATGCCATTTTTATGGCTTCTAAATTCATACAATGGTCTCTTAAGCCTTCACGTGAAGTTTCATGGCAAGACGACTCGTTTTCTATTTTCCACAATTTTTGAAACTTTTTATGGTTCAAGATTTTTTAAAATTTTTTCGGAAGGAGTTTTGCCCCCAAACTTGGTTGACGTGATCCTTGTATTTTTTTTGGCATGCACAAAAAAATTCAGCTAAAAACTCACGGTGTACAAGATTTTGTGACCATTTGAAAAAAGTGTCCCCATTTCAGACACTTTAATGGCTACTGGCAGTAAACCTGTAAAATCTGAAATGCTCTTTAAGGGGGTGTGAGTTCTCAAGGTTTGATGAGGGATAGGGGGCCAATATAAGTGTCAAGTACCAGCACCCATCTCACATCATGTGCGCACACCCCCCCGATACCCTCGATCACCGGAACCCGAGTGTCGCCGGTCAGGTTCTCCAACGATGGTGCCCCGACGAAGAAAAATACAACACCAGCACAAGCCCGAGCCCAGCATGTGCTACCGTAACCTTTGGTCCGGTCCGATCTTAGATTGGGAATGAACTCCATATGCTTAGACTAGGAATGAACTCTATGTGCCTAAGTCAACCCACAAAACGAGCGTACGGGCGCTCAGCCGGCCAGAGGGGCGGGATGCGCAAGCGGGGGATCGATCGAGTCCCCCTCTGTGTGCTGCCAATCCTGCTGCTGCAACCCTCAATCTGGTGTGATCTTATACTGGGAATGAACTCCGTATGCCGAAGCCAACTGACGAAATGAGCGGGCGGGCAAGCGGGCGGGCACTACACCGGCCAGAGAGACAGGTTGCGCAAGCCGTGGATCGATAGGGTTGTAGGTAGGTTTAGGCCCATCTTCATAATTCTGCATGCAATGCCATTTTTATGGCTTGTAAATTCAAACAATGGTCCCTTAAGCCTTCACGTGAAGTTTCATGGCAAGACGACTCGTTTTCTATTTTTCACGATTTTCAAAACGTTTTACGGTTCAAGATTTTTTTATATTTTTTCGGAAGGAGTTTTAGCCCCAAACCCGTTAGACGGGATCCTTGTATTTTCGTTGGCATGCATAAAAAAATTCAGCTAAAAACTCAAAGTGTACAAGATTTTGTGACCATTTGAAAAAAGTGTCCCCATTTCAGACACTTTAATGGCTACTGGCAGTAAACCTGTAAAATCTGAAATGCTCTTTAAGGGGGTGTGAGTTCTCAAGGTTTGATGAGGGATAGGGGGCCAATATAAGGGCCAAGTACCAGCACCCATCGCACATCATGTGCGCACACCCCCCTCGGCCCCCCCGATAGTCGGAACCCCAATGTCGCCGGTTAGGATCTCCGGCAATGCTCCGGTGATGGTGCCCCGGTGAAGAAAAATACGGCACCAGCACATGCCCGAGCCCAGTATTTGCTGCCGTAATGGTCGGTCCGATCTGATCTTAGACTGGGAATGAACTCTATATGCTTAGACTGGTAATGAACTCCGTATGCCTAAGTCGACCCACGAAATGAGTGTGCGGGTGCTCACTCGGCCAGAGAGGCGGGATGCGCAAGTCGGGGATCGGCCGGGTCCCCTTCTGCATGCTGCCGATCCTGCCGCCGCAACCCTTGGTCCAATCCAATCTTAAACAGGGAATGAACTCTGTATGCCAAAGCCAACCGACGAAACAAGCGGGCGGGCCGACGGGCGGGCACTACGACGGCCAGAGAGACGTGATGCGCAAGCCATGGATCGATAGGGTGGTAGGTGGGTTTAGGCACATCCTCATATTTCTGCATGCTAATGCCATTTTTATGGCTTGCAAATTCATACAATGGTCCCTTAAGCCATCACGTGAAGTTTCATGGCAACACGACTCAATTTCTCTTTTTCATGATTTTTGAAACTTTTTACGGTTCAGGATTTTTTAAAATTTTTTCGGAAGGCGTTTTGGCCCCAAACTTGTTAGACGTGATCTGTGTATTTTTTTTTGGCATGCACACAAAAATTTAGCTAAAAACACGAAGTGTACAAGATTTTGTGACCATTTGAAAAAAATGTCCCTATTTCAGACACTTTAATGGCTACTGGCAACAAACCTGTAAAATCTCAAATGCTCTTTAAGGGGGGGTGAGTTCTCAGGGTTTGATGAGGGATAGGGGGCCAATATAAGGGCCAAGTACCAGCACCCATCGCACATCATGTGCGCACACCCCCCTCGGCCCCCCGATCACCGGAACCCCAATGCCGTCGGTCAAGTTCTCCGATGATGCTCCGGCGATGGTGCCCCGACGAAGAAAAATGCGTCACCAGCACATGCCCGAGCCTAGCCTGTGCTGCCGCAACCTTCAGTCCGATCCGATCTTAGACTGGCAGTGAACTTCGTATGCTTAGACTGGGAATGAACTCCGTATGCCTAAGTCAACCCATGAAACGAGCGTGCAGGCGCTCAGCCGGCCAGATGGGCGGGATGCGCAAGCTAGGGATCGGTCGGGTCCCCCTCTTCGTGCTACCGATCCTACTACCACAACCCTTAGTCCGGTCCGATCTTAGACTGGGAATGAACTCCATATACCTAAGCCAACCGATGAAACAAGCGGGCGGACGGGCACTACACCGGCCAAAGAGACGGGATGCGCAAGCCGTAGATCAATAGGGTGGTAGGTGGGTTTAAGCACATCTTCATATTTCTGTGTGCCAATGCTATTTTTATGGCTTGTAAATTCATACAATGGTCCCTTAAGCCTTCACGTGAAGTTTCATAGCAAGACGACTCGTTTTCTATTTTTCATGATTTTCAAAACTTTTTACGGTTCGAGATTTTTTAAAATTATTTCGAAAGGAGTTTTGGCCCCAAAATTTGTAAACCTGATCCTTGTATTTTTTTTGGCATGCACAAAAAAATTCATCTACAAACTCGAGGTGTACAAGATTTTGTGACCATTTGAAAAAAGTGTCCCCATTTCAGACACTTTAATGGCTACTGGCAGCAAACCTGTAAAATCTCAAATGCTCTTTAAGGAGGTGTGAGTTCTTGAGGTTTGATGAGGGATAGGGGCCAATATAAGGGCCAAGTACCAGCAACCATCGCACATCATGTGCGCACCCCCCCGACACCCCCGATCGCCGGAACCCCAATGTCGCCGGTCAGGTTCTCCGACGATGGTGCCCCGGTGAAGAAAAATGCGGCACCAGCACATGCCCGAGCCCAACATGTGTCACCGTAACCCTCGGTCCGGTCTGATCTTAGACTGGGAATGAACTCCATATGCTTAGACTAGGATTGAACTCCGTATGCCTTAATCAACCCACAAAACGAGCGTACGGGTGCTCAGCCGGCTAGAGGGGCTGGATGCGCAAGCCTGGGATCGGCTGGTCCCCCTTTACGTGCTGCCGATCCTGCTGCCACAACCATCGGTCCAGTCTGATCTTAGCCTGGTAATGAACTCCGTATGCCTAAGCCAACCGACGAAACGAGCGGGCGGACGGGTGGGCACTACGCCGGCCAGAGAGACGGGATGCGTAAGCCGTGGATCAATAGGGTGGTAGGTGGGTTTAGGCACATCTTCATATTTCTGCATGCCAATGCCATTTTTATGGCTTGTAAATTCAAACAATGGTCCTTTAAGCCTTGACGTGAAGTTTCATGGCAAGACGACTTGTTTTCTATTTTTCACGATTTTCAAAACTTTTTGCGGTTCGAGATTTTTTTAAATTTTTTCGAAAGTAGTTTTGGCTCCAAACTTGGTAGACGTGATCCTTGTATTTTTGTTGGCATGGAAAAAAAATTCAGCTAAAAAATCGAAGTGTACAAGATTTTGTGACCATTTGAAAAAAATGTCCCCATTTCAGACACTTTAATGGCTACTGGCAGCAAACCTGTAAAATCTCAAATTCTCTTTAAGGGGGTGTGAGTTCTCGAGGTTTGATGAGGGATAGGGGGCCAATATAAGGGCCAAGTACCAGCACCCATCACACAACATGTGCGCACAGCCCCCCCGGCCCCCCGAGCACCGGAACCTCAATGCCGCTGGTCAGGTTCTCCGACGATGCTCCGGTGATGGTGCCTCGGTGAAGAAAAATGCAGCTCCAGCACATTGTCGAGCAAAGCATGTGCTACTGTAACCCTTGGTCCGGTCCGATCTTAGACTGGGAATGAACTCCGTATGCCTCAGTCAACCCACGAAACGAGCGTGCGGGCGCTCAGCCGACTAGAGGGGCGGGATGCGCAAGCCGGGGATCAGTCGGGTCCCCCTCTGCGTGCTGCCGATCCTACTGCCGTAACCCTCAGTCCAGTCCGATCTTAACTGGGAATGAACTCCGTATGCCTAAGCCAATCGACGGAACAAGCGGGCGGGCGGGTGGGCACTACGCCGGTAAGAGAGACGGGATGCGCAAGCCGTGGATCGATAGGGTGGTAGGTGGATTTAGGTACATCTTCATATTTCTACGTGCCAATGCCATTTTTATGGCTTGTAAATTCATACAATGGTCCCTTAAGCCTTCACGTGATGTTTCATGGCAAGATGACTTGTTTTCTATTTTTCACGATTTTTGAAACTTTTTACGGTTCAGGATTTTTTTTAATTTTTTCGGAAGTAGTTCTGGCCCCAAACCTGGAAGACGTGATCCTTGTATTTTTGTTGGCGTGGACAAAAAACTTCAGCTAAAAACTCGCAGTGTACAAGATTTTTTGACCATTTGAAAAAAGTGTCCCCATTTCAGACACTTTAATGGCTACTGGCAACAAACCTGTAAAATCTCAATTGCTTTTTAAGGGGGTGTGAGTTCTCCAGGTTTGATGAGAGATAGGGGGCCAATATAAGGTCCAAGTGCCAGCACCCATCACACATCATGTGCGCACACCCCCCCGGCCCCTCCGATCGTCGGAACCCCAATGCCGCCGGTCAGGTTCTCCGGTGATGGTGCCCCGACGAGGAAAAATGAGCACCAGCACATGCCCGAGCCCAGCATGTACTGCCGCAACACTCCGTCTGGTCAGATCTTAGACTAGGAATGAACTCCATATGCTTAGACTAGGAATGAACTCCGTATGCCTAAGTCAACCCATAAAACGGGCATGCGGGGCTCAGCCGGCCAGAGGGGCGGGATGTGTAAGCCAGGGATCGGTTGGTCCCCCTTTGCGTGCTACCGATCCGCTGCCACAATCATCGGTCCAGTCTGATCTTAGACTGGGAATGAACTCCGTATGCCTAAGCCAACCGATGAAATGAGCGGGCGGGCAGGCAGACGGGTGGGCACTATGCCAGCCAGAGAGACGGGTTGCGCAAGCCGTGGATCAATAGGGTGGTAGGTGGGTTTAGGCACATCTTCATATTTCTGCATGCCAATGCCATTTTTATGGCTTGTAAATTCATACAATGGTCCCTTAAGCCTTCACGTGAAGTTTCATGGCGAGACGACTCGTTTTCTATTTTTCATGATTTTTGAAACTTTTTGCGGTTCGGGATTTTTTAAAATTTTTTCTAAAGGAGTTTTGGCGACAAAGTTGGTAGACGTGATCCTTGTATTTTTGTTGGCGTGCACAAAAAATTCAACTAAAAACTCAAAGTGTACAAGATTTTGTGACCATTTGAAAAAAGTGTCCCCATTTCAGACACTCTAATGGCTACTGGCAGCAAACCTGTAAAATCTCAAATGCTCTTTAAGGGGGTGAGAGTTCTCGAGGTTTGATGAGGGATAGGGGTTCAATATAAAGGCCAAGTACCAGAACCCATCGCACATCATATGTGCACACCCCCCCCGGCAGCCCCGATCTCTGGCATCTCAATACCGTCAGTCAGGTTCTCCGACGATGGTGCCCTGGTGAAGAAAAATACGGCAGCAGCACATGCACGAGCCTAGCATGTGCTGCCGCAACCCTCAGTCAGATTTGATCTTAGACTGGGAATGAACTCCGTATGCCTAAGTCAATCCATGAAACGAGCGTCCGTGCGCTCAACTGGCTAGAGGGGCGGGATGCGCAAGCCGAGGATCGGTCGGGTCCCTCTCTGCGTGCTACTGATCCTACTGTCGCAACCCTCAGTCCGGTCTGATCTTAGTCTGGGAATGAACTCCGTATGCGAGGGGGCACTACATAGGCCAGAGAGATGGGATGCGCAAGCCGTGGATCGATAGGGTGGCAGGTGGGTTTAGGCACATCTTCATATTTCTACATGCCAAAGCCATTTTTATGGCTTGTAAATTTATACAATGGTCCCTTAAGCCTTCACGTGAAGTTTAATGGTGAGACAACTCGTTTTTTATTTTTCATAATTTTTGAAACTTTTTACGGTTCGGGATTTTTTAAAATTTTTTTGGATGGAGTTTTGGCCCCAAACTTGGTAGACATGATCCTTGTATTTTTGTTGGCATGCACAAAAAAATTCAGCTACAACTTGAAGTGTACAAGATTTTGTGACCATTTGAAAAAAGTGTGCCCATTTTAGACACTTTAATGGCTACTGGCAGCAAACCTGTAAAATCTCAAATGCTCTTTAAGGGGGTGTGAGTTCTTGAGGTTTGATGAGGGATAGGGGGCCATTATAAGGGCCAAATACCAGCACCCATCGTAAATCATGTGCGGACACTCCCCCCGGCCCCCCGATCGTCGGAACCTCAATGCCGCCGGTTAGGTTCTCCGATGATGCTTCGACGATGGTGCCTTGGCGAAGAAAAATACGGCACCAGCACATGCCTGAGCCCAGCATGTGCTACCGCAACCCTCGGACCAATCCAATCTTAGACTGGGAATGAACTCCATATGCCTAAGTCAACTCATAAAATGAGCGTGACGGTGCTCAATTGGCCAGAGGGGCGAGATGCGCAAGCTGGGGATCGACCGGGTCCCCCTCTGCGTGCTGTCGATCCTACTACCGTGACCCTCGGTCCAGTCCAATCTTAGACTAGGAATGAACTCCGTATGCCTAAGGCAATCGACAAAATGAGTGGGCAGGTGGGCGGGTGGGCACTACGCCTGCCAGAGAGACGGGATGCGCAAGCTGTGGATCGATAGGGTGGTTGGTTGGTTTAGGCACATCTTCATATTTCTGCGTGCCAATGCCATTTTTATGGCTTGAAAATTCATACAATGGTCCCTTAAGCCTTCACGTGAAGTTTAATGGCAAGACAACTCGTTTTCTATTTTTCATGATTTTCAAAACTTTTTGCGGTTCGAGATTTTTTAAACTTTTTTCGGAAGGAGTTTTGGCCCCAAACTTCGTAGACGTTATCCTTGTATTTTTTTTGGCATGCGCAAAAAAATTCAGCTAAAAACTCGAAGTATACAAGATTTTGTTACCATTTGAAAAAAGTGTCCCCATATTAGACACTTTAATGACTACTGGCAGCAAACCTATAAAATCTCAAATGCTCTTTAAGGGGGTGTGAGTTCTCAAAGTTTGCTGAGGGATAGGGGGCCAATATAAGGGCCAAGTACCAGTACCCATCGCACATCATGTGTGCACACCTACCCGACCCCCGCGATTGCCAGAACCCCAATGCCACCGGTCAGGTTCTCCGGCGATGGTGGCTCGACGAAGAAAAATGCGACACCAGCACATGCCCAAGCCCAGCACGTGCTGCCGCAACCCTTGGTCCGGTCCGATCTTAGACTGGGAATGAACTCCGTATGCTTAGATTGGGAATGAACTCCGTATGCCTAAGTCAACCCATGAAACGAGCGTACGGGTGCTTAGCCGGCCAGAGGGGCTGGATGAACAAGCCGGGGATCGATTGGGTCCCCCTTTGCGTGCTGTTGATCCTGTTGCTGCAACCCTTAGTCCGGTCCGATCTTAGATTGGGAATGAACTCCGTATGCCTAAGTCAACCGACGAAACGAGCATGCGGGCGGGCGGACGGGCACTATGGCGGCCAGAGAGACGGGATGCGCAAGTCGTGGATCGATAGGGTGGTGGGTGGGTTTCGGCACATCTTCACATTTTTGCGTGCCAATGCAATTTTTCTGGCTTCTAAATTCATACAATGGTCCTTTAAGCCTTCACGTTAAGTTTCATGGCAAGACGACTCGTTTTCTATTTTTCACGATTTTCAAAAGTTTCTGCGGTTCAAGATTTTTTAAAATTTTTTCGGAAGGAGTTTTTTTCCCAAACTTATTAGATGTGATCCTTGTATTTTTGTTGGCATGCACAAAAAAATTCAGCTAAAAACTCGAAGTGTACAAGATTTTGTGACCATTTGAAAAAAGTGTCCCCATTTCAGACAGTTTAATGGCTACTGGCAGCAAACCTGTAAAATCTCAAATGCTCTTTAAGGGGTTGTGAGTTCTCAAGGTTTGATGAGGGATAGGGGGCCAATTTAAGGGCCAAGTACTAGCACCCACCGCACATCATGTGCGCACACCCCCCGGCCCCCCCGATCGCCGGAACCCTAATGCCGCCGGTCAGGTTCTCCGACGATGCTCCGGTGATGGTGCCCCGGTGAAGAAAAATGTAGCACCAGCACATGCCCGAACCCAACATGTGCGGCCGCAACCCTCAGTCCGGTCCGATCTTAGACTGGGAATGAACTCCGTATGCTTAGACTGGGAATGAATTCCATATGCCTAAGTTAACCCATAAAAGGAGCGTACGGGCACTCAGCCGGCCAGAGGGGCTGGATCTGTAAGATGGGGATTGGTCGGGTCCCCCTTTTCATGCTGCCGATCCTGCTACCGCAACCCTCGGTCTAGTCCAATCTTAGACTGGGATTGAACTCCGTATGCCTAAGCCAACCGACGAAACGAGTGGGTGGGCGGGTGGGCACTTCACCAGCCAGAGAGACGGGATGCGCAAGCCGTGGATTGATAGGGTGGTAGGTGGCTTTAGGCACATCATCATATTTCTATGTGCCACTGCCATTTTTATGGCTTGTAAATTCAAACAATGGTCCCTTAAGCCTTCACGTGAAGTTTCATGGCAAGACGACTCGTTTTCTATTTTTCATGATTTTTGAAACTTTTTACGGTTCGGGATTTTTTAAAATTTTTTCAGAAGGAGTTTTGGCCCTAAACTTGGTAAAACTTATCCCTGTATTTTTTTTGGCATGCATAAAAAAATTCAGCTAAAAACTCGAAGTGTACAGGATTTTGTATCCATTTGAAAAAAGTGTCCCCATTTTAGACCTTTAATGGCTATTGGCAGCAAACCTGTACAATCTCAAATGCTCTTTAAGGGGGTGTGAGTTCTCGAGGTTTGATGAGGGATAGGGGGCCAATATAAGGGTCAAGTACCACCACCCATCGCACTTCATGTGCGCACACCCCCCCCGACCCCCCCGATCGTCGGAACACCAATGCCACCGGTCAGGTTCTTCGGCGATGCTCCGACGATGGTGCCCCGGTGAAGAAAAAAGTAGCACCAACACATGCCCAAGCCCAGCATGTGCTGCTGCAACCCATGGTCCAGTCCAATCTTAGACTGGGAATGAACTCCGTATGCCTAAGTCAACCCACGAAACAAGCGTGCGGGCGCTCAGCCGACCAGAAGGGTGGGATGTGCAAGCCGAGGATCGGTCGGGTCCCCCTCTGCGTGCTGCCGATGCTACTACCACAACACTCGATCTGGTCTGATCTTAGACTGGGAATGAACTCCGTATGCCTAAGCCAACCGATGAAACGAACGGGTGGGCGGGCACTACGCCGGCCAGAGAGACGGGATGCGCAAGCCGTGGATCGATAGGGTGGTAGGTGGGTTTAGGCACATCTTCATATTTCTGCGTGCGAATGCAATTTTTGTGGCTTGTAAATTCATACAATGGTCCCTTAAGCCTTCACGTGAAGTTTCATGGCAAGACAACTCGTTTTCTATTTTTCACGATTTTTAAAATTTTTGAGGTTCGAGATTTTTTAAAATTTTTTCGAAAGGAGTTTTGGCACCAAACTTGGTAGACATGATCCTTTTATTTTTGTTGGCATGCGCAAAAAAATTAAGCTAAAAACTCGAAGTGTACAAGATTTTGTGACCATTTGAAAAAAGTGTCCCCATTTTAGACACTTTAATGGCTACTGGCAGCAAACCTGTAAAATCTGACAAGCTCTTTAAGGGGGTGTGACTTCTCGAGGTTTGATGAGGGATAGGGGACCAATATAAAGGGCCAAGTACCAGCACCCATCACACATCATGAGCGCACACCGCACCCGGCCCCTATCACCGAAACCCCAATGCCGCCGGTCAGGTTCTCCAGTGTTGCTCCGGCGATCATGCCCTGACGAAGAAAAATACGGTAGCAGCACATGCCCTGAGCCCAGCATGTGCTGCCGCAACCCTTGGTCTGGTCCGATCTTAGACTGGGAATGAACTCGTATGCCTAAGTCAACCCACGAAACGAGTGTACGGGCGCTCAGTCGACCAGAGGGGCAGGATACGCAAGCCAGGGATCGACCGAGTCCCCCTCTGCTTGCTGTCGATCCTGCTGCCGCAACCCTCGGTTCGGTCTGATCTTAGACTGGGAATGAACTCCGTATGCCTAAGCCAACCGACAAAATGAGTGGGCGGGTGGGTGGACGGGCACTACACCGACCAGAGAGACGGGATGCGCAAGTCATGGATTGATAGGGTGGTAGGTGGGTTTAGGCACATCTACATATTTCTATGTGCCAATGCCATTTTTATGGCTTGTAAATTCATACAATGGTCCCTTAGGCCTTCACGTGAAGTTTCATGGCAAGACGATTCGTTTTCTATTTTTCATGATTTTCGAAACTCTCTGCGATTCTGGATTTTTCAAAATTTTTTCGGAATGAGTTTTGGCCCCAAACTTGGTAGACGTCATCCTTGTATTTTTGTTGGTGCGCACAAAAAAATTCAGCTAAAAACTCGAAGTGTACAAGATTTTGTGACCATTTGAAAAAAGTGTCCCCATTTCAGACACTTTAATGGCTACTGGCAGCAAACCTGTAAAATCTCAAATGCTCTTTAAGGGGGTGTGAGTTCTCGAGGTTTGATGAGGCAGAGGGGCCAATATAAGGGCCAAGTACCAGCACCCACCGCACATCATGTGAGCACACCCCCTGGCCCCCCCGATCATCGGAACCTCAATGTCGCCGGTCAGGTTCTCCGACGATGCTTCGGTGATGGTGCCCCGGTGAAGAAAAATACGGCACCAGCACATGCCTGAGCCTAGCATGTGCTGCCGCAACCCTCGGTCTGGTCTGATCTTAGACTGGGAATGAACTCCGTATGCTTAGATTGGGAATGAACTCCGTATGCCAAAGTTAACCCACAGAATGAGCGTGCGGGTACTACGTCGGCCAGAGAGATATGATGCGCAAGCCATGGATCGATAGGGTGGTAGGTGGGTTTAGGTGCATGCCAATGCCATTTCTATGGCTTGTAAATTCATACAATGGTCCCTTAAGCCTTCACGTGAAGTTTCATGGCAAGACGACTCGTTTTCTATTTTTCACGATTTTTGAAACTTTTTGCGGTTCAGGATTTTTAAAAATTTTTTTTGGAAGGTGTTTTCACCCCAAACTTGGTAGATGTGATCCTTGTATTTTTGTTGGAATGCACAAAAAATTCAGCTAAAAACTCGAAGTGTACAACATTTTGTCACCATTTGAAAAAAGTGTCCCCATTTCAGACACTTTAATGGCTACTGGCAGCAAACCTGTAAAATCTCAAATGCTCTTTAAGGGGGTGTGAGTTCTCGAGGTTTGATGAGGGATAGGGGGCCAATATAAGGGCCAAGTACCAACACCCATCACACATCATGTGTGCACACCCCCCGATCGTCGGAGCCCCAATGCCGCCGGTAAGGTTCTCTGACGATGCTCCGAAGATGGTGCCCCGACGAAGAAAAATATGGCACCAGTACTTGCCTGAGCCCAGCATCTGCTGCCGTAACCCTCGATCTGCTCTGATCTTAGACTGGGAATGAACTCCGTATGCGTAAGTCAACCCACGAAATGAGCGTGCAGGCGCTCAGTCAGCCAGCGGGGCGAGATGCGTAAGCCGGGGATCGATCGGGTCCCCCTCTACATGCTGTCGGTCCTGCTACCGCAACCCTCAGTCCGGTCTGATCTTAGACTGGGAATAAACTCCATATACATAAGCCAACCGACGAAACGAGCAGGCGGGCGGGCGGGCACTACGTCGGTTAGAGAGACGGGATGCGCAAGCTAGGGATCGATAGGGTGGTAGGTGGGTTTAGGCACATCTTCATATTTCTGCATGCCAATGCTATTTTTATGGCTTGTAAATTCATACAATGGTCCCTTAAGCCTTCACGTGAAGTTTCATGGCAAGACGACTCGTTTTCTATTTTTCACGATTTTTGAAACTTTTTGCTGTTAAGGATTTTTTAAAATTTTTTCGGAAGGCGTTTTGGCCCCAAACTTGGTAGACGTGATCCTTGTATTTTTGTTGCATGAGCAAAAAAATTCAGCTAAAAATTCAAAGTTTACAAGATTTTGTGACCATTTGAAAAAAGTGTCCCCATTTTAGACACTTTAATGGCTACTGGCAGCAAACCTGTAAAATCTCAAATGCTCTTTAAGGGGGTGTGAGTTCTTGAGGTTTGATGAGGGATAGGGGGCCAATATAAGGGCCAAGTACCAACACCCATCGCACATCATGTGCGCACACCCCCCCGACCCCCCCGATCGTCGGAACACCAATGCCGTCGGTCTGGTTGTCTGATGATGGTGCCTCGAAAAAGAAAAATACGGCACCAGCACTTGCTCGAGCCCAGCATGTGCTACCGCAACCCTCGGTCTGATCCGATCTTAGACTGGAAATGAACTCCGTATGCTTAGACTGGGAATGAACTCCGTATGCCTAAGTCAACCCACGAAACAAGCGTGCAGGTGCTTAGCCGGCCAGAGGGGCGGGATGCACAAGCCGGGGATTGACCGAGTCCCCCTCTGCATGCTATCGATCCTGCTGCCGCAACCCTGGATCCGGTCCGTTCTTAGACTAGGAATGAACTCTGTATGCCTAAGCCAACTAACAAAATGAGCTGGCGGCCAGGCTGGCGGGCACTACGTCGCCCAAAGAGACGGGATGCGTAAGCCATGGATCAATAGAGTGGTAGGTAGGTTTAGGCACATCTTAATATTTCTGCATGCCAATGCCTTTTTTATGGCTTGTAAATTCATACAATGGTCCCTTAAGCCTTCACGTGAAGTTTCATGGCAAGACGACTCGTTTTCCATTTTTAATGATTTTTGTAACTTTTTTACGGTTTGGGATTTTTTAAAATTTTTTTGGAGGGTGTTTTGGCCCCAAACTAGGTAGATGTGATCCTTGTATTTTTGTTGGCATGCACAAAAAAATTCAGCTAAAAACTCGAAGTGTACAAGATTTTGTGACCATTTGAAAATAATGTCCCCATTTCAGACACTTTAATGGCTACTGGCAGCAAACCTGTAAGATCTTAAATGCTCTTTAAGGGGGGTGTGAGTTCTCAAGGTTTGAAGAGGGATAGGGGGCCAATATAAGGGCCAAGTACCAACACCCATCGCACATCATGTGCGCACTCCACCTGACACCCCGATCATCGGAACCCTAATGCCGCTGGTCAGGTTCTCTGACGATGGTGCCTCGGTGAAGAGAAATATGGCACCAGCACATGCTCGAGCCTAGCATGTACTGCCGCAACCCTTGTTCCTGTTCGATCTTATACTGGGAATGAACTCCGTATGCTTAGACTGGGAATGAACTCCGTATGCCTAAGTCATCCCATGAAACGAGCGTGTGGGCGCTCAGTCAGCCAGATGGACAGGATACGCAAGCCGGGGATTGGCCGGGTCCCCCTCTGCATGCAGCCGATCCTACTGCCACAACCCTTGGTCCAGTCCAATCTTAGTCTGGGAATGAATTCTGTCTGCCTAAGCCAACCGATGAAACGAGCGGGTGGGCGGGCACTACGCCGGCTAGAGAGACGGGATGCGCAAGCCAGAGATCGATAGGGTGGTAGGTGCGTTTAGGCACATCTTCATATTTCTGCATGCCAATGCCATTTTTATGGCTTGTAAATTCGTACAATGGTCCCTTAAGCCTTCATGTGAAGTTTCATGGCAAGATGACTCGTTTTCTATTTTTCATGATTTTCAAAACTTTTTGTGGTTTGAGATTTTTTAAAATTTTTTTGGAAGGAGTTTTGGCCCCAAACTTGGTAGACGTATCCTTGTATTTTTGTTGGCATGCACAAAAAAATTCAGCAAAAAACTCGAAGTGTACAAGATTTTGTGACCATTTGAAAAAAGTGTCCCCATCTCAGACACTTTAATGGCTACTGGCAACAAACCTGTAAAATCTCAAATGCTCTTTAACGGGGTGTGAGTTCTCGAGGTTTTGATGAGGGATAGGGGGCCAATATAAGGGCCAGGTACCAGCATCCATCGCACATCATGTGCGCACAACACCCGACCCCCCGTTCACCGGAACCCAAATGCCGCCGGTCAAGTTCTCTGACGATGTTGCCTCGGTGAAGAGAAATACGGCACCAGCACATGCTCGAGCCCAGCATGTACTACCGCAACCCTCATTCCTGTTCGATCTTAGACTGGGAATAAATTCCGTATGCCTAAGTCAACCCACGAAACGAGCGTGCGGGTGCTCAGTCGGTCGGATGGGCGGGATGCGCAAGCCAGGGATTGGCCGGGTCCCCCTCTTCGTGCAGCCGATCCTACTGCCACAACCCTCAGTCCAGTCTGATCTTAGTCTGGGAATGAACTCTGTCTGCCTAAGCCAACCGACGAAACGAGTGGGCGGGCGGGCACTACGCCGGCTAGAGAGACGGGATGCGCAAGCCAGGGATCGATAGGGTGGTAGGTGGGTTTAGGCACATCTTCATATTTCTGCATGCCAATGCCATTTTATGGCTTGTAAATTCATACAATGGTCCCTTAAGCCTTCATGTGAAGTTTCATGGCAAGATGACTCGTTTTCTATTTTTCATGATTTTCGAAACTTTTTGTGGTTCGAGATTTTTTAAAATTTTTTTGGAAGGAGTTTTGGCCCCAAACTTGGTAGATGTATCCTTGTATTTTTGTTGGCATGCACAAAACAATTAAACTAAAAACTCGAAGTGTACAAGATTTTGTGACCATTCGAAAAAAGTGTCCTCATTTTAGACACTTAAATGGCTACTGGCAGCAAACCTGTAAAATCTCAAATGCTCTTTAAGGGGTGTGAGTTCTCAAGGTTTGATGAGGGATAGGGGGCCAATATAAGGGCCAAGTACCAGCACCCACCGCACATCATGTGCACACACCCCCCGGCCCCCCGATCGTCGAAACGTCAATGCCGCCGATCAGGTTCTTCGGTAATGGTGCCCCGACGAAGAAAAATTCGACACCAGCACATGCTCGAGCCTAGCATATGCTACCGCAACCCTCGATCCGGTCCGATCTGAGACTAGGAATGAACTTCATATGCTTAGACAGGGAATGAACTCCGTATGCCTAAGTCAGCCCACGAAATGAGTGTGCGGGCGCTCAGCCGGCCAGAGGGGCGGGATGCGCAAGCTGGGGATCGGCCGGGTCCCCCTCTGCGCGCTGTCGATCCTGCTGCCGCAACCCTCGATCCGGTTCGATCTTAGACTAGTAATGAACTCCGTATGCCTAAGCTAATCGACGAAACGAGCGGGCGGGCGGGCGGGCACTACGCCGCCCAGAGAGACGGGATGCGCAAGCCATGGATCGATATGGTGGTAGGTGGGTTTAGGCACATCTTGATATTTTTATTTGCCAATGCCATTTTTATGGCTTGTAAATTCATACAATGGTCCCTTAAGCCTTCATGTGAAGTTTCATGGCAAGATGACTCGTTTTCTATTTTTTACGATTTTTGAAACTTTTTATGGTTCGAGATTTTTTAAAATTTTTTTGGAAGGAGTTTTGGCCCCAAACCTGGTAGATGTGATCCTTGTATTTTTGTTGGCATGCACAAAAATATTCAGCTAAAAACTCGAAGTGTACAAGATTTTGTGACCATTTGAAAAAAGTGTCCCCATTTCAGACACTTTAATGGCTACTGGCAGCAAACCTGTAAAATCTCAAATGCTCTTTAAGGGGATGTGAGTTCTCAAGGTTTGATGAGGGATATAAGGCCAATATAAGGGCCAAGTACTAGCACCCATTGCACATCATGTGCGTACACCCCCCAGCCCCCCCGATCGTTTAAACCCTAATGCCGCCAGTTAAGTTCTCTGGTGTTGCTCCGGTGATGGAGCCCCGGCAAAGAAAAATGCGGCACCAGCACATGCCCGACCCCGGCATGTGCTGCCGGAACCCTTGGTTCGATTCGATCTTAGACTGGGAATGAACTCCGTATGCCTAAGCCAACCCACGAAACGAGCGTTAGGGCACTCAGCCGGCCAGAGGGGCGGGATGTGCAAGCTGGGGATCGGGCGGGTCCCCATCTGCATGCTGCCGATCCTGCTGTCGCAACCCTCAGTTTCGTCCAATCTTAGATTGGGAATGAACTCCGTATGCCTAAGCCAACCGATGAAACCAGCGGACGGGTGGGCACTACGCCGGCCAGAGAGACGGGATGCGCAAGCCGTGGATCGATAGGGTGGTAGGTGGGTTTAGGCACATCTTCATATTTCTGCATGCCAATGCCATTTTTATGGCTTGTAAATTCATACAATGGTCCCTTAAGCCTTCACGTGAAGTTTCATGGCAAGACGACTCATTTTCTATTTTTCACGATTTTTGAAACTTTTTGCGATTCGAGATTTTTTAAAATTTTTTCGGAAGGTGTTTTGGCCCCAAACTTGGTAGACGTGATCCTTGTATTTTTTTTGTCATGCACAAAAAATTAAGCTAAAAACTCGAAGTGTATAAGATTTTGTGACCATTTGAGAGAAGTGTCACCATTTTAAACACTTTAATTGCTACTGGCAGCAAACCTGTAAAATCTCAAATGCTCTTTAAGGTGGTGTGAGTTCTCGAGGTTTGATGAGGGATAGGGGACCAATATAAGGGCCAAGTACCAGCAGCCATCGCACATCATGTGCACACACCCCCCCGATCGCCGGAACCCCAATGTCGTCGTTCAGGTTCTCCGGGGATGCTCCGACGATGGTGCCCCGACGAAGAAAAATGCGGCACTAGCACATGCCCGAGCCCAGCATGTACTGCAGGAAGCCTGGTCTGGTCTGATCTTAGATTGGGAATGAACTCCGTATGCTTAGACTGGGAATGAACTCCGTATGCCTAAGCCAACCGACGAAACGAGCGGGCGGGACTACGCCGGCCAGAGAGACGGGATGCACAAGCCGTGGATCGATAGGGTGGTAGGTGGGTTTAGGTACATCTTCATATTTCTGTGTGCCAATGCCATTTTTATGGCTTGTAGATTCATACAATGGTCCCTTAAGCCTTCACGTGAAGTTTGATGGGAAGACGACTCGTTTTCTATTTTTCACGATTTTCAAAACTTTTTATGGTTCAGGATTTTTAAAAATTTTTTTTGGATGGAGTTTTGGCCCCAAACTTGGTAGACGTGATCCTTGTATTTTTGTAGGCATGCACAAAAAAATTCAACTAAAAGCTCGAAGTGTACAAGATTTTGTGACCATTTGAAAAAAGTTTCCCCATTTCAGACACTTTAATGGCTATTGGCAGCAAACCTGTAAAATCTCAAATGCTCTTTAAGGGGTGTGAGTTCTTGAGGTTTGATGAGGGATAGGGGGCCAATATAAGGGCCAAGTACCAGCACCCGTCGAACATCATGTGTGGACACACCCCCGTTCCCCCCGATCACCGGAACCCCAATGCCGTTTGTCAGGTTCTCCGGTGATGCTCCGACGATAGTGCCCTGGCGAAGAAAATTGTGGCACCAGCACATGTCCGAGCCCAGCATGGGCTGTCGCAACCCTCGATCCAGTCTGATCTTATACTGGGAATGAACTCCATATGCTTAGACTAGGAATGTACTCCGTATGCCTAAGTCAACCCACCAAACGAGTGTGTGAGCGCTCAGCCGGCCAGAGGGGCGGGATGTATAAGCCGAGGATCAGTCGGGTCCCCCTCTGCATGCTGTCGATCCTACTACCACAACCCTCGGTCCGGTCTGATATTAGACTGGGAATGAACTCCGTATGCCTAAGCCAACCGATGAAACGAGCGGGCGAGCGGGCGGGCACTACGCCGGCTAGAGAGACGGGATGCGCCAGCCGTGGATCGATAGGGTGGTAGGTGGGTTTAGGCACATCTTCATATTTCTGCATGCCAAAGATATTTTTATGGCTTGTAAATTCATGCAATGGTCCCTTAAGCCTTCACGTCAAGTTTCATGGCAAGACGACTCGTTTTCTATTTTTCACAATTTTTGAAACTTTTTACGGTTAGAGATTTTTTTAAATTTTTTTGGAAGCATTTTTGGCCCCAAACTTGGTAGACATGATCCTTGTATTTTTTTTGGCTTGCACAAAAAAATTCAGCTAAAAACTCGAAGTGTACAAGATTTTGCGACCATTTGAAAAAAGTGTCCCCATTTCAGACATTTTAATGGCTACTGGCAGCAAACCTGTAAAATCTCAAATGCTCTTTAAGGGGGTGTGAGTTCTCGAGGTTTGATGAGGGATAGGGGGCCAATATAAGGACCAAGTACCAGCACCCATTGCACATCATGTGCGCACACCCCCCGGCCCCCCGATCGTCGGACCCTAAAGTCGTCGGTCAGGTTCTCAGCGATGCTCCGACGATGGTGCCCCAGCGAAGAAAAACGCGGCACCAGCACATGCCCGAGCCCAGCATGTGCTGTCACAACCCTCGGTCCGGTCCGATCTTAGACTGGGAATGAACTTCGTATGCTTAGACTGGAATGAACTCCATATGCCTATGTCAACGCATGAAACGAGCGTGCGACCGATCAGCCGGCCAGAGGGGCGGGATGCGCTAGCCAGGGATCGACCGAGTCCCCCTTTACGTGCTGCCACAACCCTCGATCCGGTCCGATCTTAGACTAGGAATGAACTCCGTATGCCTAAGCCAACCGACGAAATGAGCGGGCGGGCGGGTGGGCGGGCACTACGTCGGCCAGAGAGACGGGATGTGCAAGCGATGATTCGATAGACTGGTAGGTGGGTTTAGGCACATCTTCATATTTCTGCATGCCAATGCCATTTTTATGGCTTGTAAATTCATACAATGGTCCCTTAAGCCTTCACGTGAAGTTTCATGGCAAGACGACTCGTTTTTTATTTTTCATGATTTTTGAAACTTTTTAAGGTTCGGGATTTTTTAAAATTTTTTTGGAAGGATTTTTGGCCACAAACTTGGTAGACGTGATCCTTGTATTTTTGTTGGCATGCACAAAAAAATTCAGCTAAAAACTCGAAGTGTACAAGATTTCCTGACCATTTGAAAAAAGTGTCCCCATTTCAGACACTTTAATTGCTACTGGCAGCAAACCTGTAAAATCTCAAATGCTCTTTAAGGGGGTGTGCGTTCTCGAGGTTTGATGAGGGATAGGGGGCCAATATAAGGGCCAAGTACCAGCACCGATGGCACATCATGTGCGCACACCCCCGGCCCCCCGATCATCGGAACCCAAATGCCGTCGGTCCGATCTGATCTTAGACTGGGAATGATCTCCGTATGCTTTGACTGGGAATGAACTCCGTATGCTTAGACTGGGAATGAACTCCGTATGCGGGCCAAGTACCAGTACCCATCACACATCATGTGCGCACACCCGCCCCGACCCCCCGTTCGTCGGAACCTCAATGCCGTCGGTCAGGTTCTCCTGTGATGCTCCGGTGATGGTGCCCCGCCGAAGAAAAATGCTACACCAGCACATGCGCAAGTGCAGCACGTGCTGCCGCAACCCTTGGTTCGGTCCGATCTTAGACTGGGAATGAACTCCGTATGCTTAGACTGGCAATGAACTCCATATGCCTAAGTCAACCCACAAAGCGAGCGTACGGGCGTTCAGCCGGCCAGAGGGGCGGGATGCGCAAGCCGGGGGTCGACCGGGTCCCCCTCTGCGTGCTACCGATCCTACTACCGCAACCCTCGATCAGGTCTGATCTTAGAATGGGAATGAACTTCATATGCCTAAGCCAATCGACGAAACGAGCAGGCGGGCGGGTGGACAGGCTCTACACCAGCCAGAGAGACGGGATGCGCAAGCTGTGGATCGATATGGTGGTAGGTGAGTTTAGGCACATCATCATATTTTTGCATGCCAATGCCATTTTTATGTCTTGTAAATTCATACAATGGTCCCTTAAGCCATCACGTGAAGTTTCATGGCAAGACGACTCGTTTTCTATTTTTCATGATTTTTTAAACCTCTTACGGTTCAGGATTTTTTAAAATTTTTTTTGGAAGGAGTTTTAGCCCCAAACCTGGTAGACGTGACCCTTGTATTTCTATTGGCATGCACAAAAAAATTCAGCTAAAAACTCAAAGTGTACAAGATTTTGTGACCATTTGAAAAAAGTGTCCCCATTTCAAACACTTTAATGGCTACTGGCAGCAAACCTGTAAAATCTCAAATGCTCTTTAAGGGGGTGTGAGTTCTCGAGGTTTGATGAGGGATAAGGGGCCAATATAAGGGCCAAGTACCAGCACCCATCGCACATCATGTGTGCACACCCCCCGGCCCCCTCGATCATTGGAACCGTAATGCCGCCGGTCAGGTTCTCCGGTGATGCTCCGACGATGGTGCCCTGGCAAAGAAAAACATGGTACCAGCACAAGCTCGAGCCCAGCATGTGCTGCCGCAACCCTCGGTCCAGTCCGATCTTAGATTGGGAATGAACTCCGTATGCTTAGACTGGGAATGAACTCCGTATGCCTAAGTCAACCCACGAAACGAGCGTGCGGGAGCTCAGCCGGCCAGAGAGGTGGGATGCACAAGCCGGGGATCGGTCGGGTCCCCCTCTGCGTGTTGCTGATCCTGCTATCGCAACCCTCAGTCTGGTCCGATCTTAGACTGGGAATGAACTCCGTATGCCTAAGCAAACCGACGAAATGAGCGGCCGGGCGGGCACCACGTCGGCCAGAGAGACGGGATGCGCAAGCCGTGGATCGATAGGGTGGTAGGTGGGTTTAGGCACATCTTCATATTTTTGCATGCCAATGCCATTTTTATGGCTTGTAAATTCATACAACGGTCCCTTAAGCCTTCACGTGAAGTTTCGTGGATAGACGACTCATTTTGTATTTTTCACGATTTTCAAAATTTTTGCGGTTCGGGATTTTTTAAAATTTTTTCAGAGAGAGTTTTCAGCCCAAAATTGGTAGACGTGATCCTTGTATTTTTGTTACCATGCACAAAAAAATTCAGCTAAAAACTCGAAGTGTACAACATTTTGTGACCATTTGAAAAAAGTGTCCCCATTTCAAACACTTTAATGGCTACTGGCAGCAAACCTGTAAAATCTCAAATGCTCTTTAAGGGGGTGTGCGTTCTCGAGGTTTGATGAGGGATAGGGGGCCAATATAAGGGCCAAGTACCAGCACCCATGGCACATCATGTACGCACACCCCCCAGCCCGTCCGATCGTCGGAACCCCAATGCCGCCGGTCAGGTTCTCCGGTGACGCTCCGACGATGGTGCGCAGGTGAAGAAAAATGCGGCACCAGCACATGCCCAGCCCAGCATGTGCTGCCTAACCCTCGGTCCGATCTGATCTTAGACTGGGAATGAACTCCATATGCTTAGACTGGGAATGAACTCCGTATGCCTAAGTCAACCCACGAAATGAGTGTGCGGGTGCTTAGCCGACCAGAGAGGCGGGATGAGCTGAGCAGGCTGGGGATTGGTCGGGTCCCCCTCTGCGTGCTACCGATCCTACTGTCGTAACCCTCGGTCTGGTTTGATCTTAGACTGAACTCCGTATGCTTAGACTGAAAATGAACTCCGTATGCCTACGTCAACCCATGAAATGAACGTGCGGGCACTCAGCCGGCTAGAGGGGTGGGATGAGCAAGTCGACGATCGATCGGGTCCCCCTTTGCATGCTACCGATCCTGCTGCCGCAACCCTCGGTCTGATCCAATCTTAGATTGGGAATGAACTCCGTATGCCTAAGCCGACAGATGAAACGAGCGGGAGGGTGGGCGGGCGGGCACTACGTCGGCTAGAGAGATGGGATGTCAAGCCGTGGATCGATAAGGTAGTTGGTGGGTTTAGGCACATCTTCATATTTTTGCATGCCAATGCCATTTTTATGGCTTGTAAATTCATACAATGGTCCCTTAAGCCTTCACGTGAAGTTTCATGGCAAGACGACTCGTTTTCTATTTTTCATGATTTTTGAAACATTTTATGATTCGAGATTTTTTAAAATTTTTTTGAAAGGAGTTTTGGTCCGAAACTTGGTAGACGTGATCCTTGTATTTTTGTTGGCATGCACAAAAAACTTCAGCTAAAAACTCGAAGTGTACAAGATTTTGTGACCATTTGAAAAAAGTGTTCCCATTTAAGACACTTTAATTGCTACTGGCAGCAAACCTGTAAAATCTCACATGCTCTTTAAGGGGGTGTGAGTTCTCAAGGTTTGATGAGGGATAGGGGGCCAATATAAGGGCCAAGTACCAGCACCCATTGCACATCATCTGTGCACACCCCTGGCCCGTCGATCATCGGAAACCCCAATGCCGCCGGCAGGTTATCCCGCGATGCTCCGACGATGGTGGCCCTGGCGAGAAAATACGACACCAGCACATGCCGCGAACAGCCATGTGCTACCGCAGCCCTCCAGTTTGGACCGATCTTAGCTGGGATGGACTCCGTATGCTTAACTGGGAATGAACTCCGTATGCCTAAGTCAACCCATGAAACGAGCGCGCGGGCGCTCAGCCGACCAGAGGGGTGGGATGTGCAAGCCGGGGATCGACTGGGTCCCCCTCTCCGTGCTGTCGATCCTACTGCCGCAACCCTTGGTCTTGTCTGATCTTAGTCTGGGAATGAACTTCGTATGCCTAAGCCAACCGACGAAATGAGAGGGCGAGCGGGCGGGCGGGCACGACGTAGGCCAGAGAGACGGGATGCGCAAGCCGTGGATCGATAGGGTGGTAGGTTGGTTTAGGCACATCTTCATATTTCTGTGTGCCAATGCCATTTTGATGGCTTGTAAATTCATACAATGGTCCCTTAAGCCTTCACATGAAGTTTCATGGCAAGAGGACTCGTTTTCTATTTTTCACGATTTTTGAATCTTTTTGCAGTTTGGGATTTTTAAAATTTTTTCGAAAGGAGTTTTGGCCCCAAACTTGGTAGACGTGATCCTTGTATTTTTGTTCTCATGCACAAGAAACTTCAGCTAAAAACTTGAAGTGTACAAGATTTTGTGACCATTTGAAAAAAGTGTCCCCATTTTAAACACTTTAATGGCTACTGGCAGCAAACCTGTAAAATCTCAAATGCTCTTTACGGGGGTGTGAGTTCTCGAGATTTGATGAGGGATAGGGGGCCAATATAAGGGCCAACTACCAGCACCCATCCCACATCATGTGCGCACACCCCCTGGCCCCCGATCGTCGGAACCCCAATGCCGTCGGTTCGGTTCTCCGATGATGCTACGACGATGGTGCCCCGGCGAAGAAAAATGCAGCACCAGCACATGCCTCAGCCCAGCATGTGTTGCCCCAACCTTGGTCCGGTCCGATCATAGACTGGAAATGAACTCCGTATGCTTAGACTGGGAATGAACTCCGTATGCCAAGTCAACCCATGAAACGAGCGTGCGAGCGCTCAGCAGGCCAGAAGGGCGGGATGCGCAAGCCGGGGAACAATCGGGTCCCCCTCTGCGTGCTATCAATCCTACAGCTGCAACCCTGGATCTGATCCAATCTTAGACTGGGAATGAACTCCGTATGCCTAAGCCAACCGGCGAAACGAGCGGGTGGGCGGGCGGGCGGGCGATAACTCGGACAAAGAGACGGGATGCGCAAGCCGTGGATCGATAGGGTGGTAGGTGCCTTTAGGCACATCTTCATATTTCTGTGTGCCAATGCCATTTTTATGGCCTGTAAATTCATACAATGGTCCCTTAAGCCTTCACATGAAGTTTCATGGCAAGACGACTCGTTCTCTATTTTTCATGATTTTTGAAACTTTTTACGGTTCAAGATTTTTTAAAATTTTTTTGGAAGGATTTTTAGCCCTAAACTTTTTAGACGTGATCCTTGTATTTTTTTTGGCATGCACAAAAAAATTCAGTGAAAAATTCGAAGTGTACAAGATTTTATGACCATTTGAAAAAAGTGTCCCCATTTCAGACACTTTAATGGCTACTGGCAGCAAACCTGTAAAATCTCAAATGCTCTTTAAGAGGGTGTGAGTTCTCAAGGTTGGATGAGGGATAGGGGGCCAATATAAGGGCCAAGTACCAGCACCCATTGCACATCATGTGTGCACACCCCCCGGCCCCCCCGATCGTCAGAACCCCAATGTCGCCGGTCAGGTTCTCCGACGATGGTGCCCCGACGAATAAAATTACGACACCAGCACATGCCTGAGCCCAGCATGTGCTGCTGCATCCCTTGATCTGGTTTGATGTTAGACTGGGAATGAACTCCGTATGCCTAAGCCAACCGACGAAACGAACAGGCGGGCGGGCGAGCGAGCACTATGTCGGCCAGAGAGACGGGATGCGCAAGCCGTGGATCGATAGGGTGGTAGGTGGGTTTAGGCACATCTTCATATTTCTATGTGCCAATGCCATTTTTATGGCTTGTAAATTCATACAATGGTCCCCTAAGCCTTCACATGAAGTTTCATGGCAAGAAGACTCGTTTTCTATTTTTCATGATTTTTGAAACTTTTTACGGTTCAGGATTTTTTAAAATTTTTTCGGAAGGAGTTTTGCGCCCAAACTTGGTAGACGTGATCCTTGTATTTTTGTTGGCATGCACAAAAGTAATCAGCTAAAAACTTGAAGTGTACAAGATTTTGTGACCATTTGAAAAAAGTGTCCCCATTTCAGACACTTTAATGGCTACTGGCAGTAAACCTGTAAAATCTCAATTGCTCTTTAAGGGGGTATGGGTTCTCAAGGCTTGATGAGGGATAGGGGGCCAATATAAGGGCCAAGTACCAGCACCCATCGCACATCATGTGCGCACACCCCCCTCGGCCCCCCCGATCACCGGACACCCAATGCCGTCGGTTAGGTTCTCCGGTGATGGTGCCCCGGTGAAGAAAAATATGGCACCAGCACATGCCCGAGCCCAGCATGTGCTGCCGCAACCCTCAGTCCAATTTGATCTTAGACTGGGAATGAACTCCGTATGCCTAAGTCAACCCACGAAACGAGCGTGCAGGCGCTTAGTCGGCTAGAGGGGTCGGATGCACAAGCCGAGGATCGGTCGGGTCCCCCTCTATGTGCTGTCGATCCTACTGCCGCAACCCTCGGTCCGATCTGATCTTAGACTAGGAATGAACTCCGTATGCCTAAGCCAACCGACGAAACAAGTGGGCGGGCGGGCGGGTCGGCACTACGTCAGCCAGAGAAACGGGATGCGCAAGTCGTGGATCGATAGGCTGGTAGATGGGTTTAGGCACATCTTCATATTTCTGCATGCCAATGCCATTTTTATGGCTTGTAAATTCATACAATGGTCCCTTAAGCCTTCACGTGAAGTTTCATGGCAAGATAACTCGTTTTCAATTTTTCACGATTTTTGAATCTTTTTGCGGTTTGGGATTTTTTAAAACTTTTCCAGAAGGAGTTTTGGCCCCAAACTTGGGAGACGTGATCCTGATATTTTTGTTGGCATGCACAAAAAAATTCAGCTAAAAAATCGAAGTGTACAAGATTTTGTGACCATTTGAAAAAAGTGTCCCCATTTCGGACACTTTAATGGCTACTGGCAGCAAACCTGTAAAATCTCAAAAGCTCTTTAAGAGGGTGTGAGTTCTCGAGGTTTGATGAGGGATAGGCGGCCAATATAAGGGCCAAGTACCAGCAGCCATCACACATCATGTGCGCACATCCCCCCCGGCCCCCTTGATCGCTAAACCCTAATGCCGCCGGTCAGGTTCTCCAGCGATGCTCCAGCGATGGTGCCCCGACAAAGAAAAATATGGCACCAGCACATGCTCGAGCCCAGCATGTGCTGCCGTAACCCTTGGTCTGGTCCGATCTTAGATTGGGAATGAACTCCGTTTGCTTAGACTGGGAATGAACCCCGTATGCCTAAGTCAACCCACGAAACGAGCGTGCAGGCGCTCAGTCGGCTAGAAGGGCGGGATGCGCAAGCCGGGGATCGGTCGGGTCCTCCTCTACATGCTGTTGATCCTGCTGCCACAACCCTCGGTCTGTTCTAATCTTAGACTGGGAATGAACTCCGTATACCTAAGCCAACCGACGAAACGAGCGGGCGGGCGGGCACTACGCCGGCCAGAGAGACGGAATGCGCAAGCCATGGATCGATAGGGTGGTAGGTGGGTTTAGGCACATCTTCATATTTCTACGTGCCAATGCCATTTTTATTTCTTGTAAATTCATAGAATGGTCCCTTAAGCCTTCACGTGAAGTTTCATGGCAAGACGACTCGTTTTCTATTTTTCACGATTTTCAAAACTTTTTGTGGTTCAGGATTTTTTAAAATTTTTTCGAAAGAAGTTTTGGCCCCAAACTTGGTAGATGTGATCCTTGTATTTTTGTTGGCATGCACAAAAAAGTTCAGCTAAAAACTCGAAGTGTACAACATTTTGTGACCATTTGAAAAAAGTGTCCCCATTTTAGACACTTTAATAGCTAATGGCAGCAAACCTGTAAAATCTCAAATGCTCTTTAAGGGGGTGTGAGTTCTCAAGGTTTGATGAGGAATAGGGGGCCAATATAAGTGCCAAGTACCAGCACCCATCGTACATCATGTGCGCACACCCCCCCCGAGCCCCCCGATCGACAGAACCCCAATGCCGCCGGTCAGGTTCTCCGGTGATGCTCCAGCGATGGTGCCCCGACGAAGAAAAATGCGGCACCAGCACATGCCCGAGCCCAGCATGTGCTGCCGCAACCCTCGGTCCAGTCCGATCTTAGACTGGGAATGAACTCTGCATGCTTAGACTGGGAATGACTCCGTATGCCTAAGTCAACCCATGAAACGGGTGTGCGGGCGGTCAGTCGGCTAGAGGAGCGGGATGCGTAAGTCGATGATCGGCCGGGTCCCCCTCTATGTGCTGTTGATCCTGCTGCTGGAACCCTCGATCTGGTCCTATCTTAGACTGGGAATGAACTTTGTAAGCCTAAGCCAACCGAGGAAACTAGCGGGCGGGCGGGCACTACGTCGGCCAGAGAGATAGGACGTGCAAGCGTGGATCGATAGGGTGGTAGGCTGGGTTTAGGCACATCTTCATATTTCTGCGTGCCAATGTCATTTTTATGGCTTGAAAATTCATACAATGGTCCCTTAAGCCTTCACGTGAAGTTTCATGCCAAGATGACTCGTTTTCTATTTTTCATGATTTTTGAAACTTTTTGCGGTTGGGATTTTTTAAAATTTTTTGGAAGGACTTTTGGCCATAAACTTGGTAGATATGATTCTTGTATTTTTTTTGGCTTGCACAAAAAAATTCAGCTAAAAACTCGAAGTGTACAAGATTTTGTTACCATTTGAAAAAAGTGTCCCCATTTTAGACACTTTAATGGCTATTGGCAGCAAACCTATAAAATCTGAAATGCTCTTTAAGGGGGTGTGAGTTCTTGAGGTTTCATGAGGGATAGGGGGCCAATATAAGGGCCAAGTACCAACACCCATCGCACATCACGTGCGCACACCCCCCGGCCCCCCGATCGGCAGATCTCTAATGCCGCCGGTCAGGTTCTCCGACGATGCTCCGGCGACGGTGCCTCGATGAGGAAAAATGTAGCACCAGCGCATCCTAGACCCCAGCATGTGCTGCCGCAACCCTCGGTCTGATCCAATCTTTGACTGGGATGAACTCCGTATGCCTAAGTCAACCCTCGAAACGAGCGTGCGGGCGCTCAACCAGCCAGAGGGGCTGGATGCGCAAGCCAGGGATCGGTCGGGTCCCCCTTTATGTGCTGTCGATCCTGTTGTCGGAACCCTCAGTTCGGTCTGATCTTAGATTGGGAATGAACTTTGTATGCCTAAGCCAACCGATGAAATGAGCATGCAGGCGGGCGGGCGTGCACTACGCCGGCCAAAGAGACGGGATGCGCAAGCCATGGATCGATAGGGTGGTTGGTGGGTTTAGGCACATCTTCATATTTCTGCTTTCCAATGCCATTTTTATGGCTTGTAAATTCATACAATGGTCCTCTAAGCCTTCACGTGAAGTTTCATGGCAAGACGACGTGTTTTCTATTTTTCACGATTTTTGAAACCTTTTACGGTTCGAGATTTTTTAAAAATTTTTTCGGAAGGAGTTTTGGCCCAAAACTTGGTAGACTTGATCCCTGTATTTTTTTTGGCATGCACAAAAAAATTCAGCTAAAAATTCGAAGTGTACAAGATTTTGTGACCATTTGAAAAAAGTGTCCCCATTTTAGACACTTTAATGGCTACTGGCAGCAAACCTGTAAAATCTCAAATGCTCTTTATGGGGATATGAGTTCTCAAGGTTTGATGAGGGATAGGGGGCCAATATAAGGGCCACGTACCAGCACCCATCACACATCATGTGCGCACACCCCCCCAGCCCCCTGATCGCCGGAACCCCATTGCCGTCGGTCAGGTTCTTCAGCGATGCTCCGGCGATGGTGCCCCGGTGAAGAAAAATGTGGCCCCAGCACATGCCCAAGCCAAGCATGTGCTGCCACAACCCTCGGTCCGGTCCGATCTTACACTGGGAATGAGTGTGCGGACGCTCAGCCGACCAGAGGGGCGGGATGCGCAAGCCGGGGATCGACCGTGTCCCACCCTGCGTGCTACCGATCTTGCTGCCGCAACCCTTGGTCCGATCTGATCTTAGATTGGGAATGAATTCCGTATGCCTAAGCCAATCGACGAAACGAGCAGGTGGGCAGACGGGCACTATGCCGGCCAGAGAGACGGCATGCACAAGCTATGGATCAATAGGGTGGTAGGTGGGTTTAGGCACATCTTCATATTTCTGTGTGCCAATGCCATTTTTATGGCTTGTAAATTCATACAATGGTCCCTTAAGCCTTCACGTGAAGTTTCATGGCAAGACGACTCATTTTCTATTTTTCACGATTTTTGAAACTTTTACGGTTTGGGATTTTTTAAAATTTTTTCAGAAGGAGTTTCAGCCCCAAACTTGGTAGATGTGATCCTTGTATTTTTTTTGGCATGAACAAAAAAATTCAGCTAAAAACTCAAAGTGTACAAGATTTTGTGACCATTTGAAAAAAGTGTCCCCATTTCAGACACTTTAATGGCTACTGGCAGCAAACCTGTAAAATCTCAAATGCTCTTTAAGGGGGTGTGAGTTCTCGAGGTTTGATGAGGGATAGGGGGCCAATATAAGGGCCAAGTACCAGCACCCATCGCACATCATGTGCGTACACCCCCCCCGGCCCCCCCCGATTACCGGAACCCCAATGCTGTCGGTCAGGTTCTCCATCGATGCTCCGACGATGGTGCCCCGACGAAGAAAAATGCGATACCAGCACATGCCCGAGCCCAGCATGTGCTGCCGTAACCCTCGGTCCAGTCTGATTTCAGACTGGGAATGAACTCCGTATGCTTAGACTGGGAATGACTCCGTATGCCTAAGTCAACCCATGAAACGAACGTGCGGGCACTCAGTCGGCCAGAGGGGTGGGATGCGCGACCCGGGGATCGACCGGGTCACCCTCTGTGTGCTGCCGATCTAGTTGCCGTAAGCCTTGGTCTGATCTGATCTTAGACTGGAAACGAACTCCGTATGCCTAAGCCAACCGACAAAATGTGCGGGTAGGCAGGCGGGCGCTACGCCGGCCAGAGAGACGGGATGCGCAAGCCATGGATCGATAGGGTGGTAGGTGGGTTTAGGCACATCTTCATATTTTGCATGCCAATGCCATTTTTATGGCTTGTAAATTCATACAATGGTCCCTTAAGCCTTCACCTGAAGTTTCATGGCTAGACGACTCGTTCTCTATTTTTCACGATTTTTGAAACTCTTAACGGTTCAGGATTTTTAAAATTTTTTCGGAAGGAGTTTTGGTCCCAAACTTGGTAGACATGATCCTTGTATTTTTTTTGGCTTGCACAAAAAAATTCAGCTAAAAACTCGAAGTGTACAAGATTTTGTGACCATTTGAAAAAAGTGTCTCCATTTCAGACACTTTAATGGCTACTGGCAGCAAACCTGTAAAATTCAAATGCTCTTTAAGGGGGTGTGAGTTCTCGAGGTTTGATGAGGGATAGGGGGCCAATATAAGGGCCAAGTACCAGCACCAATCATGCATCATGTGCGCACACCCCCCCGACCCCCCGATCGCCGGAACCCCAATGCCGCCGGTCAGGTTCTCTGGCGATGCTCCAATGATGGTGCCCCGGCGAAGAAAAATACATCACCAGCACGTGCTCGAGCCCAGCATGTGCTGCCACAACCCTCGGTCCGGTCCAATCTTAGACTAGGAATGAACTCTGTATGCTTAGACTGGGAATGAACTCCGTATGCCTAAGTCAACCCACGAAATGAGTGCGCGGGCGCTTAGCCGGCCAGAGGGGTGGGATGCGCAAGCTGGGGATCGGTCGGGTCCCCCTCTGCGTACTGCTGATCCTACTGCCGCAACCCTTGGTTAGGTCCAGTCTTAGACTGGGAATGAACTCCATATGCCTAAGCCAACCGACGAAACGAGCGGGCCGGGCCGGGCGGACGGGCGACTACGCCGGCCAGAGAGACGGGATGCGGCAAGCCATGGATGCGATAGGGTTGGTAGGTGGAGTTTAGTGCACCATCTTCATATTTCTATGTGCCAATTCCATTTTTATGGCTTGTAAATTCATACAATGGTCCCTTAAGCCTTCACGTGAAGTTTCATGGCAAGACGACCCATTTTCTATTTTTCACGATTTTCCAAACTTTTTACGGTTCGGGATTTTTTAAAATTTTTTCAGAAGGATTTTTGGTGCCAAACTTGGTAGACATGATCCTTTTATTTTTTTTGGCTTGCACAAAAAAATTTGGCTAAAAACTCGAAGTGTACAAGATTTTGTGACCATTTGAAAAAAGTGTCCCCATTCAAGACACTTTAATGGTTACTGGCAGCAAACCTGAAAATCTGAAATGCTCTTTAAGGGGTGTCAGTTCTCGAGGTTTGATGAGGGATAGAGGGCCAAGTACCAGCACCCATCGCACATCATGGGCGCACATCCCCCCAGGCCCCCCGATTGCCGGAACCCTAATGCCGTCGGTTAGGTTCTCGGACGATGCTCCGACGATGATGCCTCGGCGAAGAAAAATATGACACCAGCCCATGCCCAAGCCCAACATGGGCTGCCGCAACCCTCGATCCTGTCCGATCTTAGACTGGGAATGAACTCCGTATGCTTAGACTGGGAATGTACTCCGTATGCTTAAGTCAACCCACGAAACGAGCGTACGGGTGCTCAGCCAGCCAGAGGGGCGGGATGCGCAAGCCAGGGATCGGTCGGGTCCCCCTCTTCATGCTGTCGATCCTGTTGGCACAACCCTCGGTCTGGTCTGATCTTAGACTGGGAATGAACTCTGTATGTATAAACCAACTGACAAAACGAGCGGGCAAGCGGGCGGGCACTACGCCGGCCAGAGAGAGGGGATGCGTAATCCGTTGATCGATAGTGTGCTAGGTGAGTTTAGACACATCTTCATATTTCTGCATGCCAATGCCATTTTTATGGCTTGTAAATTCATACAATCGTCCCTTAAGCCTTCACGTGAAGTTTCATGGCAAGACGACTCGTTTTCTATTTTTCACGATTTTCAAAACTTTTTACGGTTTGGGATTTTTTAAAATTTTTTCGGAAAAAGCTTTTGGCCAGAAACTTGGTAGACGTGATCCTTGTATTTTTGTTGGCTTGCACAAAAATTTCAGCCAAAATCTTGAAGTGTACAAGATTTTGTGACCATTTGAAAAAAATGTCCCCATTCCAGACACTTTAATGGCTACTGGCAGCAAACCTGTAAAATCTCAAATGCTCTTTAAGGGGGTGCGAGTTCTCAAGGTTTGATGAGGGATAGGGGGCCAATATAAGTGCCAAGTACCAGCACCCATCGCAAATCCTGTGAGCACACCCCTCCCGGCCCCCCGATCGTCGGAACCCCAATGCCGCTGGTCAGGTTCTCTAGCGATGCTCCAACGATGGTGCCCGGTGAAGAAAAATGTGGCACCAGCACATACCCGAGCCCAGCATGTGCTATCGCAATCCACATTCCGATCCGATCTTAGACTGGGAATGAACTCCGTATGCTTAGATTGGGAATGAACTCCGTATGCCTAAGTCAACCCACGAAACGAGCGTGCGGGCGCTCAGCCAGCCAGAGGGGCGGGATGCGCAAGCCGGGGATTGGTCGGGTCCCCCTCTGGGTGCTGTCACAACCCTCGGTCCAGTTCGATCTTAGACTGGGAATGAACTCCATATGCCTAAGCCAACCGACGAAACGAGCGGGCGGGTAGGTGGGCGGGCACTACGTCGACCAGAGAGACGGGATGCGCAAGTCATGGATCGATAGGGTGGTAGGTGGGTTTAGGCACATCTTCATATTTCTATGTGCCAATGCCATTTTTATGGCTTGTAAATTTATACAATGGTCCCTTAAGCCTTCACGTGAAGTTTCATGGCATGACCACTCGTTTTCTATTTTTCACGATTTTTAAAACTTTTTCCGGTTCGAGATTATTTAAATTTTTTCGGAAAGAGTTTTGGCCCCAAAATTGGTAGACGTGATCCTTGTATTTTTGTTGGCAAGTATAAAAAAATTCAGCTAAAAACTCGAAGTGTACAAGATTTTGTGACCATTTGAAAAAAGTGTCCCCATTTCAGACACTTTAATGGCTACTGGCAACAAACCTGTAAAATCTCAAAATGCTCTTTAAAGGGGTGTGAGTTCTCAAGGTTGATGAGGGATAGTGGGCCAATATAAGGGCCAAGTACCAGCACCCATCGCACATCATGTGCGCACACCCCCCTCGGCCCCCCCGATCGCCGGAACCCTAATGCCACCGATCAGGTTCTCCGGTGATGCTCGACGATGCTTCGGTGATGGTGCCCCGTCGAAGAAAATTGTGGCACCAGCACATGCCCGAGCCCAGCATGTGCTACCGCAACCCTCGGTCAGATTCGATCTTAGACTGGGAATGAACTTCGTACGCTTAGACTGGGAATGAACTTCGTATGCCTAAGTCAACCCACAAAACGAGCGAGCGGGCGCTCAGCCGGCCAGAGGGGCGGGATGCGCAAGCTAAGGGATCGAGTGGGTCCCACTCTACATGTTGCCGATCTTGCTGTCACAACCCTGTATTTTTGTTGGCATGCACAAAAAAATTCAGCTAAGAACTCGAAGTGTACAAGATTTGATGAGGGATAGAGGGCAAATATAAGGGCCAAGTACCAGCACCCATCGCACATCATGGGTGCACACCCCCTGCCCCCCCGATCGCTGGAACCCCAATGTCGTTGGTCAGGTTCTCCAAAAATGCTCCGACGATGGTGCCCCAGTGAATGAAAAAAGTGCA
>NW_019167937.1:20698186-21019044 GCF_002303985.1 Durio zibethinus | reverse complement strand
GAGTTCATTCCCAGTCTAAGATTGGACCGGACTGAGGGTTGCGGTAACAGGATCAGCAGCTCGCAGAGGAACTCGGCCGATCCTCGGCTTACACATCCCGCCCCTTTGGCCGGCTGAGTAGCTGCACGCTCGTTTCGAGGGTTGACTTACGCATACATAGTTCATTCCCAGTCTGAGATCGGACTGGACCGAGGGTTGTGGCAGCACATGCTGGGCTCGGGCATGTGCTGGTGCAACATTTTTCTTCGTCGGGGCACCAACGCTAGAGCATCGTCGGAGAACCTGACCGGCGGCATTGGGGTTCCGGTGACCGGAGGGCCAGGGGGGGTGTGTGCACATGATGTGTGATGTGTGCTAGTACTTAGCCCTTATATTGGCCCCCTATCCCTCATCAAACCTTGAGAACTCACACCCTCTCAAAGAGCATTTGAGATTTTATAGGTTTGCTGCCAATAGCAATTAAAGTGTTTGAAATGGGGACACTTTTTTCAAATGGTCAGAAAATCTTGTACACTTCAAGTTTTTAGCTGAATTTTTTTGTGCATGCCAACAAAAATAAAATGATCATGTCTACGAAGTTTGGGGCCAAAACTCATTCTGAAAGAATTTTAAAAAATCTCGAACCACAAAAAGTTTTGACAATCATGAAAAATAGAAAACGAGTCGTCTTGCCATGAAACTTCACGTGAAAGGCTTAAGGGACCATTGGTACGGAATTTACAAGCCCATAAAAAATGGATTGGGCATGCCAGAAATATGGAAGATGTGTCTAAAACCCACCTACACACCCTATCGGAATTGAATGGCTTTGCACATCCCGTCTCTCTGGCCTGGCGTAGTTGCCCGCCGCTTCGCTCATTTCGTCGGTTGGCTTAGGCATACCGGAGTCATTCCCAGTTCTAAGCATCGGAGACCGAAACTGAGGGTTGCAGCAGCAGGATCGGGTAGCACCGCAGAAGGGGAACCGGTCGATTCCTTGGCTGCCGCATCCTACCCCATCTGGCCGACTTGAGTGCCCGGCACGGCTCCGTTCATGGGTTGACTTAGGGCATACGGGAGTTCATTCCCAGCCTAAGCATACAGAGTTCATTCCCAGTCTAAGATCGAACCAGATCAAGGTTTGCGGTAGAACATGCGGGGCTCGGGCATGTGCTGGTGCTACATTTTTCTTTGCCGGGGCACCATCGTCGGAGCTTCGTCGGAGAACCTGATCGGTGGCATTAGGGTTCCGACGATCAGGAGGGTCGGGGGGTGTGCGAACATGATGTGCCATGGGTGCTGGTACTTGGCCCTTATATTGGCCCCCTATCCCTCATCAAACCTTGAGAACTCACACCCCCTTAAAGAACATTTGAGATTTTACAGGTTTGTTGCCAGTAGCAATTAAAGTGTCTGAAATGGGGACACCTTTTTCAAATGGTCACAAAATCTTGTACACTTCGAGTTTTTAGCTGAATTTTTTTGTGCATGCCAACAAAAATACAAGGATCACTTCTACCAAGTTTACGGCCAAAACTCCTTCAAAAAAAATTTTAAAAAATCCCGAACCGTAAAAAGTTTTAAAAGTCGTGAAAAATAGAAAACGAGTGGTCTTGCCATGAAACTTCACGTGAAGGCTTAAGGGACCATTGTATGAATTTACAAGCCATAAAAATGGCATTGGCTCGTAGAAATATGAAGATGTGCCTAAACCCACCTACCACTCTATCGATTCACGGCTTGCGCATCCCGTCTCTCTGGCCGACGTAGTGCCCGCCCGCCTGCCCGCTCGTTTGTTCATTTCGTCGGTTGGCTTAGGCATACGGAGTTCATTCCTAGTCTAAGATTGGATCGGATCGAGGGTTCTAACAGCATGTAGAGGGGGACCCAGCCGATCCCTGGCTTGCGCATCCCGCCCCTCTGGCCGACTGAGCGCCTGCACGCTCGTTTCGTGGTTTGACTTAGGCATACGGAGTTCATTCCTAGTCTAAGCATACGAAGTTCATTCCCAGTCTAAGATTGGACCAGACCGAGGGTTGTGGCAGCACATGCTGGGCTCGGGCATGTGCTGGTGCCGCGTTTTTCTTCACCGGGGCACCATCGTCGGAGCATCACCGAGAACCTGACCGACGACTTTGGGGTCCGACGATCGGGGGGGCCGGGGGGTGTGTGTGCACATGATGTGAGATGGGTGCTGGTACTTGGCCCTTATATTGGCCCCCTATCCCTCATCAAACCTCGAGAACTCACACCCCCTTAAAGAGCATTTGAGATTTTACAGGTTTGCTGCCAGTAGCAATTAAAATGTTTGAAATGGGGACACTTTTTTCAAATGGTCACAAAATCTTGTACACTTCAAGTTTTTAGCTGAATTTTTTTGTGCATGCCAACAGAACTACAAGGATCATGTCTACCAAGTTTGGGGCCAAAACTCTTTCCGAAAAACTTTTAAAAAATCTCGAACTGCAAAAAGTTTCAAAAATCGTGAAAAATAGAAAACGAGTCGTCTTGCCATGAAACTTGACGTGAAGGCTTAAGGGACCATTGGCATGTAAAAATATGAAGATGTGCCTAAACCCACCTACCACCCTATCGATCCACGGCTTGCGCATCCCGTTTCTCTGGCCGACGTAGTGCCCGCCCGCCCGTTCGTTTCATCAGTTGGCTTAGGCATACGGAGTTCATTTCCAGTCTAAGATCGGACCAGATCGAGGGTTGCGATAGCAGGATCGATAGCATGCAGAGGGGGACCCGACCGATCCTTCGCTTGCGCATCCCACCCCTCTGGCCGGCTGAGCGCTCGCACGCTCGTTTCATGGGTTGACTTAGGCATACGGAGTTCATTCCTAGTCTAAGCATACGGAGTTCATTCCCAGTCTAAGATCAGACCGGACCAAGGGTTGCGACAGCACATGCGGGGCTTGGGCATGTGCTAGTGCCGCATTTTTCTTTGTCGGGGCACTATCGTCGGAGCATCGCCAGAGAACCTGACCGACGGCATTGGGGTTTCGGTGATCGGAAGGAACGGGGGGGTGTCCGCACATGATGTGCGATGGGTGCTGGTACTTGGCCCTTATATTGGCCCCCTATCCCTCATCAAACCTCGAGAACTCACACCCCCTTAAAGAGCATTTGAGATTTTACAAGTTTGCTGCCAGTAAGCATTAAAGTGTCTGAAATGGGGACACTTTTTTCAAATGATCACAAAAACTTGTACCCTTCAAGTTTTTACTTGAATTTTTTTATGCATGCCAACAAAAATAAAAGGATCTTGTCTACCAAGTTTGGGGCCAAAAATCTTTCCGAAAAAATTTTAAAAAATCTTGAACCCCAAAAAGTTTCCAAAATTGTGAAAAATAGAAAACGAGTCGTTTTGCCATGAAACTTCACGTGAAGGCTTAAGGGACCATTGTATGAATTTACAAGCCGTAAAAATGGAATTGGAACACAGAAATATGAAGATGTGCCTAAACCCACCTACCACCCTATCGATCCACGGCTTGCGCATCCCGTCTCTCTGCCGACGTAGTGCTTGCCCTCCCGCCCGCCTGCTCGTTTCGTCGGTTGGCTTAGGCATACCGAGTTCATTCCCAGTCTAAGATTAGACCGAACCGAGGGTTGCAGCTGCAAGATCGGTACTACATAGAAGGGGACCCGATCGATCCCCGACTTGCGTATCCCGCCCCTCTGGCCGGCTGAGCGCCCGCACGCTCGTTTCATGGGTTGACTTAGGCATATGGAGTTCATCCCAGTCTGAGCATACGGAGTTCATTCCCAGTCTAAGATCGGACTGGACCGAGGGTTGCGGTACCACATGCTGGACTCGGCCATGTGCTGGTGCTGCATTTCTCTTCGCCGTGGCACCATCGCCGGAGCATCGTCGGAGAACCTGACCGACGACATTGGGGTTTCGACGATCTGGGGGGCTGGGGGGTGTGCGCACATGATGTGCGATGGGTGCTGGTACTTGGCCCTTATATTGGCCTCATATCCCTCATCAAACCTCGAGAACTCAGAACCCCTTAAAGAGGATTTGAGATTTTACAGGTTTGCTGCCAGTAGCCAACAAAGTGTCTGAAATGGGGACACTTTTTTCAAAATGGTCACAAAATCATGTACCCTTCGAGTTTTTAGCTGAATATTTTTATGCATGCCAACAAAAAAAGAAGGATCATGTCTAAAAATTTTGGGGCCAAAAATCCTTCTAAAAAAATTTTAAAAAATCTCGAACCGTAAAAAGTTTCAAAAATCGTGAAAAATAGAAAACGAGTCGTTTTGCCATGAAACTTCACGTGAAGGTTTAAGGGACCATTGTATGAATTTACAAGCCATGAAAATGGCATTGGCATGCAGAAATATGAAGATGTGCATAAACCCACCTACCACCCTATCGATCCACGGCTTGCGCATCCCGTCTCTCTGGCCGACGTAGTGCCTGCCCGCCCGTCCGCTCGTTTCGTCGATTGGCTTAGGCATACAGAGTTCATTCCTAGTCTAAGATCAGACCGGATTGAGGGTTATGGTAGCAAGATTGGTAGCATGCAGATGGGGACCCGGTCGATCCCTGGCTTGCGCATCTCGCCCCTCTGGCTGGTTGAGCGCGCGCATGCTAGTTTCGCAGGTTGACTTTGGCATACAGAGTTCATTCCCATTCTAAGCATACAGAGTTCATTCCCAGTCTAAGATCAGACTGGACCGAGGGTTACAGTAGCACATGATGGGCTCGGGCATGTGCTGGTGCCATATTTTTCTTCGCCGGGTCATCATCGTTGGAGAACCTGACCGACGACATTGGGGTTTCGGTGATCGGGGGGTCAGGGGGTGTGCGGACATGATGTGCGATGGGTGCTGGTACTTGGCCCTTATTGTGTCCCCCTATCTCTCATCAAACCTCGAGAACTCACACCCCCTTAAAGAGCATTTGAGATTTTACAGGTTTGCTGCCAGTAGCCATTAAAGTGTCTGAAATGGGGACACTTTTTTCAAATGGTCACAAAATCTTGTACGCTTCAAGTTTTTAGCCGAATTTTTTTGTGCATGCCAAAAAAAATAGAGGGATCACGTCTACCAAAAAAAAAATGGCATTGGCATGCAGAAATATGATGATGTGCCTAAACCCACCTACCACCCTATCGATCCACAGCTTACGCATCCCGTCTCTTAGGCCGATGTAGTGCGCGCCCGCCCGCCCGCTTGCTCGTTTCATCAGTTGGCTTAGGCATACGGAGTTCATTCCCAGTCTGAGATCAGACCGGACTGAGTTTTGCGGTAGCAGGATCGACAGCATGCAAAGGGGGACCCGATCGATCCCTGGCTTGTGCATACCGCCCCTCTGGCCGAATGAGCGCCTGCACGCTCGTTTCGTGGGTTGACTTAGGCATACGGAGTTCGTTCCCAGTCTAAGCATACGGGGTTCATTCCCAGTCTAAGATCAAACCAGACCGAGGGTTACGGTAGCACATGCTGGGCTCGGGCATTTGCTGGGGCCGCATTTTTCTTCGTCAGGGCATCATCACCGGAGCATCATCAGAGAACCTGACCGGCAGCATTGGGGTTCAGGCGATCGGAGGGACCGGGGGGTGTGCGCACATGATGTGCGATGGGTGCTGTACTTGGCCCTTATATTGGCTCCCTATCCCTCATCAAACTTCAAGAACTCACACCCCCTTAAAGAGCATTTGAGATTTTACAGGTTTGCTGCCAGCAGCCATTAAAGTGTCTGAAATGGGGACACTTTCTTCAAATGGTCATAAAATCTTGTAAACTTCGAGTTTTTAGCTGAATTTTTTTATGCATGCCAACATAAATACAAGGATCACGTCTACCAAGTTTAGGGCTAAAACTCCTTCCGAAAGAATTTGAAAAAATCCCAAATCGCAAAAAGTTTTAAAAATCATGAAAAATAGAAAACGAGTCGTCTTGCCATGAAACTTCACGTGAAGGCTTAAGGGACCATTGTATGAATTTACAAGCCATAAAAACAGCATTGGCATGCAGAAATATGAAGATATGCCTAAACCCACCTACCACCTTATTGATCCACGGCTTGCGCATCCCGTCTCTCTGGCTGGCGTAGTGCCCGCCCGCTTACCCGCCTGCTCGTTTCGTCGGTTGGCTTAGGCATACGGAGTTCATTCCCAGTCTAAGATCAGACCAGACCGAGGGTTGCAGCAGCACATGCTGGGCTCGGGCATGTGCTGGTGCCATATTTTTCTTCGTCGGGGCACCCTCGTCGGAGCATTGTCGGAGAACCTGACCGACGACATTAGGGTTCCGGTGAACGGGGGGTCGGGGGGGTGTGCGCACATGATATGCGATGGGTGCTGGTACTTGGCCCTTATATTGGCCCCCTATACCTCATTAAACCTCGAGAACTCAAACACCCTTAAAGTGCATTTGAGATTTTACAGGTTTGCTGCCAGTAGCCATTAACGTGTCTAAATGGGGACACTTTTTCAAATGGTCACAAAATCTTGTACACTTCAAACTTTTAGCTGAATATTTTTTTGCATGCCAACAAAAATAAAAGGATCACGTCTGCCAAGTTTGGGGCAAAAAATCCTTACGAAAAATGTTTAAAAAATCTCGAACCGTAAAAAGTTTAGAAAATCATGAAAAATAGAAAATGAGTTGTCTTGCCATGAAACTTCACGTGAAGGCTTAAGGGACCATTGTATGAATTTACAAGCCATAAAATTGGCATTGGCACGCAGAAATATGAAGATGTGCCTAAACCCACCTACCACCCTATCAATCCACGGCTTGCGCATCCCGTCTCTCTGGTCGGCGTAGTGCCCGCCCGCCCGCTCGCTCATTTCATCGGTTGGCTTAGGCATACGGAGTTCATTCCCAGTCTAAGCATACGGAGTTCATTCCCAGTCTAAGAGTGGACCGGATCAGGGGTTACGACAGCACATGCTGGGCTCTGGCATGTCTTGGTGCCGTATTTTTCTTCATCGAGGCACCATCGTCGGAGCATCAACGGAGAACCTAACCGACGGTATTGGGGTTCCGACGATCGGGGGGGCCGAGGGGTGTGCACATATGATGTGCGATGGGTGCTGATACTTGGCCCTTATATTGGCCCCCTATTCCTCAGCAAACCTTGAGAACTCGCACCCTCTTAAAGAGCATTTGAGATTTTACAGGTTTGCTGCCAGTAGCCATTAAAGTGTCTGAAATGGGGACACCTTTTTCAAATGGTCACAAAATCTTGTACACTTCGAGTTTTTAGCTGAAGTTTTTTTTGTGCATGCCAAAAAAAATTCAAGATCATGTCTACCAAGTTTGGGGCCAAAACTCCTTCCGAAAAAATTGTAAAAATTCTCGAACCGCAAAAAGTTTCGAAAATCGTGAAAAATATAAAACGAGTCGTCTTGCCATGAAACTTCACGTGAAGGCTTAAGGGACCATTGTATGAATTTAAAAGCCATAAAAATGACATTGGCATGCAGAAATATGAAGATGTGCCTAAAGCCAGCAACCACCCTATCGATCCATGGCTTGCGCATCCCGTCTCTCTAGCCGGCATAGTGCCCGCCCGTCCGTCCGCTCGATTTTTCGTTTGGCTTAGGCATACGAAGTTCATTCCCACTCTAAGATCAGACCGAACCGAGGGTTGCATGAGTAGGATCAGCATCACGCAAAGGGGGACTCGATCGATCCCCGGCTTACGCATCCCGTCCCTCTTGCCGGCTGAGCACCCGCACGCTTGTTTCGTGGGTTGACTTAGGCATACGGAGTTCATCCCCAGGCTAAGCATACGGAGTTCATTCCCAGTCTAAGATGGAACCGGACTGAGGGTTGCGGCAGCACATGCTGGGCTTGGGCATGTGCTGGTGCCGCATTTTTCTTCGTCGGGGCACCATCGCCGGAGTATCGTCGGAGAACCTGACCGGCGGCATTGGGGTTCTAGCGATGGGGGGCCGAGGGGGGTGTGCGCACATCATGTGCGATGGGTGCTGGTACTTGGCCCTTATATTGGCCCCCTATCCCTTATCAAACCTCAAGAACTCACACCCCCTTAAAGAGCGTTTGAGATTTTATAGGTTTGCTACCTGTAGCCATTAAAGTGTTTGAAATGGGGACATGTTTTTCAAATGGTCACAAAATCTTGTACACTTTTAGTTTTTAGTTGAATCTTTTTGTGCATGGCAACAAAAATACAAGAATCACGTCTACCAAGTTTGGGGCTAAAACTCCTTCCAAAAAAATTTTAAAAAATCCAGAACCGTAAAAAGTTTTGAAAATCGTGAAAAATAGAAAATGAGTCATCTTGCCATGAAACTTCACGTGAAGGCTTAAGGGACCATTGTATGAATTTACAAGCCATAAAAATGGCATTGGTATGCAGAAATATGAAGATGTGCCTAAACGCACCTACCACCCTATCGATCCACGGCTTGCGCATCCCGTCTCTCTGGCCGGCTGGCCGGCGTAGTGCCCGCCCGCCTGCCCGCTTGCTCGTTTCGTCAGTTGGCTTAGGTATACGAAGTTCATTCCCAGTCTAAGATCAGACTAGACTGAGGGTTGCGGCAGCAGGATTGGCAGCACGCAGAGGGGGACCCGAACGATCCCCGACTTGCGCATCTCGCCCCTCTGGCCTGCTGAGCACCCGCACGGTCATTTCGTGAGTTGGCTTAGGCATACGGAGTTCATTCCCAGTCTAAGCATACGGAGTTCATTCCCAGTCTAAGATCAGATCGGTTCGAGGATTACGGCAGCACAAGCTGGGCTCGGCATGTGCTGGTGCTGTATTTTTCTTCATCGGGGCACCATCGCCGGAGAACCTGACCGATGGCATTGGGGTTCCGACGATCGGGGGGGCCAGGGGGGTGTGTACACATGATGCGCGATGGGTGCTGCTACTTTGCCCTTATGTTGGCCCCCTATCCCTCATCAAACCTCGAGAACTCAAACCCCCTTAAAGAGCATTTGATATTTTACAGGTTTGCTGCCAGTAGCCATCAAAGTGTCTGAAATGGGGACACTTTTTTCAAATGGTCACAAAATCTTGTACACTTCGAGTTTTTAGCTGAATTTTTTTTTGCAAGCCAACAAAAATACAGGGATCACGTCTACCAAGTTTGGGGCCAAAACTCCATCCGAAAAAATTTTAAAAAATCTCGAACCTAAAAATTTCAAAAATTGTGAAAAATAGAAAACGAGTCGTCTTGCCATGAAACTTCACGTGAAGGCTTAAAGGACCATTTTATGAATTTACAAGCCATAAAAATGGCATTGGCATGTAGGAATATGAAGATGTGCTTAAACCCACCTACCACCCTATCGATCCATGGCTTGCGCATCCCGTCTATCTGACCGGCATAGTGCCCGCCTGCCCGCTCGCTCATTTCATCGGTTGGCTTAGGCATACGGAGTTCATTCCCAGTCTAAAATTAGACAGGACCGAGGGTTGCGGCAGTAGGATTGATAGCATGTAGAGGGGGTCCCGGTTGATCCCTGGCTTGCGCTTCCCGCCGCTCTGGCCGGCTGAGCGCCCGCACGCTCATTTCATGGATTGACTTAGGCATACAGAGTTCATTCCTAGTCTAAGCATACGGAGTTCATTCCCAGTCTAAGATCAGATTGGACCAAGGGTTGTGGCAGCACATGCTAGGCTAGGGCATGTGCTGGTGTCGCATTTTTCTTCGCCGGGGCACCATCGCCAGAGCATCACCGGAGAACTTGACCGGCGGTATTGGGGTTCCGACGATCGGGGGGGCCGACGGGGGTGTGCGCACATGATGTGCGATGGGTGCTGGTACATGGCCTTTATATTGGCCCGTTATCTCTCCTCAAACCGTGAGAACTCACACCCCCTTAAAGAGCATTTGAGATTTTACAAGTTTGCCGCTAGTAGCCATTAAAGTGTCTGAAATGGGGGCACTTTTTTCAAATGGTCAGAAAATCTTGTACACTTCGAGTTTTTAGCTGAATTTTTTTGTGCATGCCAAAAAGAAAACAAGGATCACGTCTACCAAGTTTGGGGCCTAAAATCCTTCTAAAAAAAATTTAAAAAATCTCAAACCGCAACAAGTTTCAAAAATCATGAAAAATAGAAAATGAGTCATCTTGCCATGAAACTTCAGGTGAAGGTTTAAGGGACCACTGTATGAATTTACAAGCCATAAAAATGGCATTGGCACACAGAAATATGAAGATGGGCCTAAACCCACTTACCACCCTATCGATCCACGGCTTGCGCATCCCGTCTCTCTGGCCGGCGTAGTGCCTGCCCACCTGCTCGTTTCGTGGGATGACTTAGGCATACGGAGTTCGTTCCCAGTCTAAGCATGCGTGCTCATTCCCAGTCTAAGATCGGACAAGACCGAGGGTTACGGCAGCACATGCTGGGCTCGGGCATGTGCTGGTGCCGCATTTTTCTTTCCCGGGGCACCAACGTCGGAGCATCACCGGAGAACTTGATCGGCGGTATTGGGGTTCCGACGATCGGGGGAGTCGGGGGGTGTGCACACATGATGTGCGATGGGTGCTGGTACTTGGCCCTTATATTGGCCCCCTATCCCTCATCAAACCTCGAGAACTCAAACCCCCTTAAAGAGCATTTGATATTTTACAGGTTTGCTGGCCAGTAGCCATCAAAGTGTCTGAAATGGGGACACTTTTTTCAAATGGTCACAAAATCTTGTACACTTCGAGTTTTTAGCTGAATTTTTTTTTGCAAGCCAACAAAAATACAGGGATCACGTCTACCAAGTTTGGGGCCAAAACTCCATCCGAAAAAATTTTAAAAAATCTCGAACCTAAAAATTTCAAAAATTGTGAAAAATAGAAAACGAGTCGTCTTGCCATGAAACTTCACGTGAAGGCTTAAAGGACCATTGTATGAATTTACAAGCCATAAAAATGGCATTGGCATGTAGGAATATGAAGATGTGCTTAAACCCACCTACCACCCTATCGATCCATGGCTTGCGCATCCCGTCTATCTGACCGGCATAGTGCCCGCCCGCCCGCTCGCTCATTTTGTCGGTTGGCTTAGGCATACGGAGTTCATTCCCAATCTAAAATTGGACAAGACCGAGGGTTGCGATAGTAGGATTGATAGCATGTAGAGGGGGTCCCGGTTGATCCCTGGCTTGCGCACCCCGCCGCTCTGGCCGGCTGAGCGCCCGCACGTTCATTTCTTGGGTTGACTTAGGCATACAGAGTTCATTCCTAGTCTAAGCATACGGAGTTCATTCCCAGTCTAAGATCAGATCGGATCGAGGGTTGTGGCAGCACATGCTAGGCTAGGGCATGTGCTGGTGCCGCATTTTTCTTCGTCGTGGCACCATCGCCAGAGCATCACCGGAGAACTTGACCGGCGGTATTGGGGTTTCGGCGATCGGGGGGCCGAGGGGGGTGTGCGCACATGATGTGCGATGGGTGCTGATATGTGGCCTTTATATTGGCCCGCTATCTCTCCTCAAACCGTGGGAACTCACACCCCCTTAAAGAGCATTTGAGATTTTACAAGTTTGCCGCTAGTAGCCATTAAAGTGTCTGAAATGGGGGCACTTTTTTCAAATGGTCAGAAAATCTTGTACACTTCGAGTTTTTAGCTGAATTTTTTTGTGCATGCCAACAAAAATACAAGGATCACGTCTACCAAGTTTGGGGCCTAAAATCCTCCTAAAAAAAATTTAAAAAATCTCAAACCGCAAAAAGTTTCAAAAATCGTGAAAAATAGAAAATGAGTCGTCTTGCCATGAAACTTCAGGTGAAGGCTTAAGGGACCATTGTATGAATTTACAAGCCATAAAAATGGCATTGGCACACAGAAATATAAAGATGGGCCTAAACCCACCTACCACCCTATCGATCCACGGCTTGCGCATCCCGTCTCTCTAGCCGGCGTAGTGCCTGCCCGCCTGTTCGTTTCGTGGGATGACTTAGGCATACGGAGTTCATTCCCAGTCTAAGCATGCGGTGCTCATTCCCAGTTTAAGATCGGACAAGACTGAGGGTTGCGGCAGCACATGCCGGGCTCGGGCATGTGCTGGTGCCGCATTTTTCTTTCCCGGGGCACCAACGTCGGAGCATCACCGGAGAACTTGATCGGCGGTATTGGGGTTCCGACGATCGGGGGGGCCGGGCGGGTGTTCACACATGATGTGCGATGGGTGCTGGTACTTGGCCCTTATATTGGCCCGTTATCCCTCATCAAACCGCGAGAACTCACACCCCCTTAAAGAGCATTTGAGATTTTACAGGTTTGCTGCCAGTAGCCATTAAAGTGTTTGAAATGGGGACATTTTTTTCAAATGGTCACAAAATCTTGTACACTTCGAGTTTTTAGCTTAATTTTTTTATGCATGCCAACAAAAATACAAGGATAACGTCGACCAAGTTTGGGGCCTAAAATCCTTCCAAAAAAATTTTAAAAAATCTTAAACCGCAAAAAGTTTCAAAAATCGTGAAAAATAGAAAACGAGTTGTCTTGGCATGAAACTTCACGTGGAGGCTTAAAGGACCATTGTATGAATTTACAAGCCATAAAAATGGTATTGACATGCAAAAATATGAAGATGTACCAAAACCCACCTACCACCCTTTCGATCCACGGCTTGTGCATCCCATTTCTCTAGCCGGCGTAGTGCCTGCCCGCCCGCCCGCTCGTTTCATCGGTTGGCTTAGGCATACAGAGTTCATTCACATTCTAAGATCGGATCAGACTGAGGGTTGCGGCAGCAGGATCGGCAACACGTAGAGGGGGACCCGATCGATCCCCGGCTTGTGCATCCCGCCCATCTGGCCGATTGAGCGGTCGCACGTTCGTTCCGTGGGTTGACTTAGGCATACGGAGTTCATTCCCAGTCTAAGCATACGGAGTTTATTCCCAGTCTATGATCAGATTGGATCGCGGGTTATGGCAGTAGGATCGGTAGCATGCAGAGGGGGACTCGGCCGATCCCCGGCTTGCGCATCCCGCCCCTCTGGCCGGTTGAGCACCCACACACTCATTTCGTGGGTTGACTTAGGCATACGGAGTTCATTCCTAGTCTAAGCATACGGAGTTCATTCCCAGTCTAAGATCAGATCGGAACAAGGGTTTTGACAGCACATGCTGGGCTCGGGCATGTAATACTGTCACATTTTTCTTCGTCGAGGCACCATCGTCGAAGAACCTCACCGGCGGCATTGGGGTTCCGGCGATCGGGGGGGCGGGTGGTGTGCGCACATGATGTGCGATGGGTGCTGGTACTTGGCCCTTATATTGGTCCCCTATCCCTCATCAAACCTCGAGAACTCACACCCCCTTAAAGAGCATTTTAGATTTTACAGGTTTGCTGCCAGTAGCCATTAAAGTGTCTAAAATGTGGACACTTTTTTCAAATGGTCACAAAATCTTGTACACTTCGAGTTTTTAGCTGAATTTTTTTACGCATGCCAACAAAAATACAAGGATCATGTCTACCAAGTTTGGGGCCAAAACTCCTTCCGAAAAAATTTTAAAAAATCCTGAACCGTAAAAGATTTCAAAAATTATGAAAAATAGAAAACGAGTCGTCTTGCCATGAAACTTCACGTGAAGGCTTAAGGGACCATTGTATGAATTTAAAAGCCATAAAAATGGCATTGGCATGCAGAAATATGAAGATGTGCCTAAACCCACCTACCACCCTATCGATCCACGGCTTGCGCATCCCGTCTCTTTGGCCGACGTAGTGCCTGCCCGCCCGCCCGCTTGTTTGGTGGTTGGCTTAGGCATATGGAGTTCATTCCTAGTCTAAGATCGAATTGGACTGAGGGTTGCGGCAGCAGGATCAACAGCACGCAGAGGGGGACCTGACTGATCCACGACTTGCGCATCCTGCACCTCTGGCCGACTGAGCGTCCGCACGCTCGTTTCGTGGGTTGACTTAGGCATACGGAGTTCATTCCCAATCTAAGCATACAGAGTTCATTCGCAGTCTAAGATCGGACTGGACCAAGGGTTAGGTAGCACATGATGGGCTCAGGCATGTGCTGGTGCCGCATTTTTCTTTGCTTGGGCACCATCGTCGAAGCATCGCTGGAGAACCTGACCTGCGGCATTGGGGTTTCGACGATCGAGGACTCAGGGGGTGTGTGCGCACATGATGTGCGATGGGTGCTGGTACTTGGCCCTTATATTGGCCCCTATCCCTCATCAAACCTCGAGAACTCACACCCCCTTAAAGAGCATTTGAGATTTTACAGGTTTGCTGCCAGTAGCCGTTAATGTGTCTGAAATGGGGAGACTTTTTTCAAATGGTCACAAAATCTTGTACACATCAAGTTTTTAGCTGAATTGTTTTATGCATGCTAACAAAAATACAAGGATCACGTCTACCAAGTTTGGGACCAGAACTCATTCCGAAAAAATTTAAAAAAATCTCGAATCGCAAAAAGTTTCAAGAATCGTGAAAAATAGAAAACAAGTCGTCTTGCCATGAAACTTCACGTGAAGGCTTAAGGGACCATTGTATGAATTTAGAAGCCATAAAAATGGCATTGGCATGCAGAAATATGAAGATGTGCCTAAACCCACCTACCACCCTATCGATCGACGGCTTGCGCATCTCGTCTCTCTAGCCGACGTAGTGCTAGCCTGCTCGTTTCGTCAGTTGGCTTAGGCATACAGAATTCATTCCCATTCTAAGATCAGACCAAACCGAGGGTTACAGTAATAGGATCGATAACACGCAGCGAGGGACCCGACCGATCCCCGGCTTGCGCATCTCGCCCCTCTAGCCGGCTGAGCGCCCGCACACTCATTTCGTGGGTTAACTTAGGCATATAGAGTTCATTACCAAACTAAGCATACGGAGTTCATTCCCAGTCTAAGATCAGAAAGGATCAAGGGTTGCGGCAGCACATGCTGGGCTCGGGAATGTGCTGGTGCCACATTTTTCTTCGTCGGGGCACCATCGTCGGAGCATCGTCGGAGAACCTGACCGATGGCATTGGGGTTTCGGTGATCGGAGGGGCCGGGGGGGTGTGCGCACATGATGTGCGATGGGTGCTGGTACTTGGCCTTTATATTGGCCCCTTATCCCTCATCAAACCTCGAGAAGTCACACCCCCTTAAAGAGCATTTGAGATTTTACAGGTTTGCTGCCAGTAGCCATTAAAGTCTCTGAAATGGGGACACTTTTTTCAAATGGTCAGAAAATCTTGTACACTTCGAGTTTTTAGCTTCATTTTTTTATGCATGCCAACAAAAATACAAGGATCACGTCTACCAAGTTTGGGGTCAAAACTCCTTCCAAAAAAATTTTAAAAAATCCCGAACCGTAAAAAGTTTTGAAAATCGTAAAAAATAGAAAATGGGTCGTCCTGCCATGAAACTTCACGTGGAAGCTTAAGGGACCATTGTATGAATTTACAAGCCATAAAAATGGCATTGGCACACAGAAATATGAAGATGTGCCTAAACCCACCTACCACCCTATCGATCAACGGCTTGCGCATCCTGTCTCTCTGGCCGACGTAGTGCCGCCGGTCAGCCCGTCCGTTCATTTCGTCAGTTGGCTTAGGAATACGGAGTTCATTCCTAGTCTAAGATCGAACCGGACCGAGGGTTGTGGCAGCAGGATCGATAGCACGTAGAGGGCGACCCGAGCCATCCTCGGCTTGCGCATCTCGCCCCTCTAGCCGGCTGAACGCCCGAACGCTCGTTACGTGGGTTCACTTAGGCATACGGAGTTCATTCCCAGTCCATGCAAATGGAGTTGATTCCCAGTCTAAGATCAGACCGGACCGAGGGTTACGGCAGCACATGCTGGGCTCGGGCATGTGTTGGTGCCGCATTTTTCTTCGTCGGGGCACCATCGCCTAAGCATCGTCGGAGAACTTGACTGGCGGCATTACGGTTCCGGCGATCGGGAGGGCCGGGGGGTGTGCACATATGATGTGCGATGGGTGCTGGTACTTGGCCCTTATATTGGCCCCCTATCCCTCATCAAACCTCGAGAACTCACGCCCCCTTAAAGAGCATTTGAGAATTTACAGGTTTGTTGCCTGTAGCAATTAAAGTGTCTGAAATGGGGACACTTTTTTCAAATGGTCACAAAATCTTGTACACTTCGAGTTTTTAGCTGAATGTTTTTGTGCATGCCAACAAAAATACAAGGATCACGTCTACCAAGTTTGGGGCCAAAACTCTTCCCAAAACAATTTTAAAAAATCCCAAACCGTAAAAAGCTTCAAAAATCATGAAAAATAGAAAATGAGTCGTCTTGCCATGAAACTTCACGTGAAGGCTTAAGGGACCATTGTTTGAATTTACAAGCCATAAAAATGGCATTGGCACACAGAAATATGAAGATGTGCCTAAACCACTTACCACCCTATCGATCCATGGCTTGCACATCATGTCTCTCTGGCCAGCGTAGTGCCCGCCAGTCAGCCCGCCCGCTCGTTTCGTCGGTTGGCTTGGGCATACGGAGTTCATTCCCAGTCTAGGAATGAACCGGATCGAGGGTTGTAGCAACAGGATCAGTAGCACGTAGAGGGGGACCCGATCGATCCCCGACTTACGCATCTCCCCACTCTGGCCGATTGAGTGCCCGGACACTCGTTTCGTGGGTTGACTTAGGCATACGGAGTTCATTCCCAGTCCATGCAAACGGACTTCATTCCCAATCTAAGATCAGATCAGATCGAGGGTTGCGGCAGCACATGCTGGGCTTGGGCATGTTTTGGTGCCGCATTTTTCTTCGCTGGGGTACCATCGCCAGAGCATCGTCGGAGAACCTGACTGGCGGTATTGGGGTTCTGACGATCGGGGGGGCCGGGGGGTGTGCGCTTATGATGTGCAATGGGTGCTGTTACTTGGCCCTTATATTGGCCCGCTATCCCTCATCAAACCTCGAGAACTCACACCCCCTTAAAGAGCATTTGAGATTTTACAGGTTTGCTGCCAATAGCCATTAAAGTGTCTGAAATGGGGACACTTTTTTCAAATGGTCAGAAAATCTTGTACACTTCAAGTTTTTAGCTGAGTTTTTTTGTGCATGCTGAAAAAAATACAAGGATCACATCTATCAAGTTTGGGGCCAAAACGCCTTGCCAAAAATTTTTTAAAAATCCCGAACCGTAAAAAGTTTCAAAAATCGTGAAAAATAGAAAACGAGTCGTCTTGCCATGAAACTTCACGTGAAGGCTTAAGGGACCATTGTATGAATTTACAAGCCATAAAAATGGCATTGGCATGTAGAAATATGAAGATGTGCCTAAACCCACCTACCACCGTATCGATCGACGGCTTGCGTATCCCATCTCTCTGGCCGATGTAGTGCCAGCCCGCTCGTTTCGTCGATTGGGTTAGGCATACGGAATTCATTCCCAGTCCAAGATCGGACCAGACCGAGGATTACGGTAGTAGGATCGATAGCACGCAGCGAGGGACCCGGTCGATCCCCGGTGGATCCCCGGCTTGTGCATCCCGCCTCTCTGGCCGACTGAGCTCCCGCACACTCGTTTCGTGGGTTGACTTAGGCATATAGAGTTCATTCCCAATCTAAGCATACGGAGTTCATTCCCAGTCTAAGATCAAACTGGACCGAGGGTTGCAACAGCACATGCTAGGCTCGGGATTTGTTGGTGCCACATTTTTCTTCGTCGGGGCACCATCGTCGGAGCATCGTCGGAGAACTTGACCGATGGCATTGGGGTTCCGATGATCGGAGGGGCCAGGGGGTGTGCGCACATGATGTGCGATGGGTGCTGGTACTTAGCCTTTATATTGGCCCCCTATCCCTCATCAAACCTCGAGAATTCACACCCCCTTAAAGAGCATTTGAGATTTTACAGGTTTGCTGCCAATAGCCATTAAAGTGTCTGAAAATGGGGACACTTTTTTCAAATGGTCAGAAAATCTTATACACTTCGAGTTTTTAGCTGAATTTTTTTGTGCATGCCAAAAAAAATACAAGGATCACGTCTATCAAGTTTTGGGCCAAAACTCCTTGCCAAAAAATTTTAAAAAATCCCCAACCGTAAAAAGTTTCAAAAATCGTAAAAAATAGAAAACGAGTCGTCTTGCCATGAAACTTCACGTGAAGGCTTAAGGGACCATTATATGAATTTACAAGCCATAAAAATGGCATTCGCACGTAGAAATATGAAGGTGTGCCTAAACCCAACTACCACCCTATCGATCCACGGCTTGCGCATCCCGTCTCTCTGGCCGACGTAGTGCCCACCCGCCCGCCCACTCGTTTCGTCGGTTGGCTTAGGCATACAGAGTTCATTCCCAGTCTAAGATTGGACCGGACTGAGGGTCATGGCAGTAGAATCGACAGCACGCAGAGGGGGATCGGGCCGATCCCCGGCTTGCGTATCCCGCCCCTCTGGCCGACTGAGTGCCCGCACGCTCGTTTCGTTGGTTGCCTTAGGCATACGAAGTTCATTCCAAGTCTAAGCATACGGAGTTCTTCCCAGTGTAAGATCGGATCGGATCGAGGGTTGTAGTAGCACATGCTGCGCTTGGGCATGTGCTGGTGCCGCATTTTTCTTCATCGAGGCACCATCGCCAGAGCATCGCCGTAGAACCTGACCAGTGGCATTGGCGTTCCGGTGATCGGGGGGTGTGCGCACATGATGTACGATGGGTGCTGGTACTTGGCCCTTATATTGGCCCCCTATCCCTCATCAAACCTTGAGAACTCACATCCCCTTAAAGAGCATTTGAGATTTTACAGGTTTGCTGCCAATAGCCACTAAAGTGTCTGAAATGGGGACACTTTTTTCAAATGGTCACAAAATCTTGTACACTTTGAGTTTTTAGCTGAATTTTTTTTGTGCATGCCAACAAAAATACGAGGATCCCATCTACTAAGTTTGGGGCCAAAACTCCTTTCGAAAAAATTTGAAAAAATCTCGAACCGTAAAAAGTTTTGAAAATCATGAAAAATAGAAAACGAGTCGTCTTGCCATAAAACTTCACATGAAGGCTTAAGGGACCATTGTTTGAATTTACAAGCCATAAAAATGGCATTGCACGTAGAATTATGAAGATGTGCCTAAACCCACCTACCAGCCTATCGATCCATAACTTGCGCATCCCATCTCTCTGGTCGGCATAGTGCCCACCTGTTTGCCTGCCCGCTCATTTCGTCGGTTGGCTTCAGCATACGGAGTTCATTCCCAGTATAAGATCACACCAGACCGAGGGTTGCAGCAGCAGGATCGGTAGAATGTAGAGGGGGAGCCGGTCGATCCCCAGCTTGCGCATCCCGCCCCTCTGGCCAGTTGAGCGCCCGCACGCTCGTTTTATGGGTTGACTTAGGCACACGGAGTTCATTCCTAGTCTAAGCATATGGAGTTTATTCCCAGTCTAAGATCCAACCAGACTGAGGGTTGCGGCAGCACATGCTGGGCTCGGGCATGTGCTGGTGCCGTATTTTTCTTCGTGGGGCACCATCGCTGGAGAACCTGACTGGCGGCACTAGGGTTCCGGCGATCGGGGGTGCCTGGGGGGTGTGCGCACATGATGTGTGATGGGTGCTGGTACTTGGCCCTTATATTGGCCCCCTATCCATCATCAAACCTCGAGAACTCACACCCCCTTAGAGAGCATTTCAAATTTTACAGGTTTACTGCCAGTAGCCATTAAAGTGTCTGAAATGGGGACACTTTTTTCAAATGGTCACAAAATCTTGTACACCGTGAGTTTTTAGCTGAATTTTTTTTTGCATGTCAACAAAAATACAAGGATCGCGTCAAACAAGTTTGGGGCCAAAACTCCTTCCGAAAAAATTTTAAAAAATCTCGAACCATAAAAAGTTTCAAAAATCATGAAAAATAGAAAACGAGTCGTCTTGCCATGAAACTTCACGTGAAGGCTTAAGAGACCATTGTATGAATTTAGAAGCCATAAAAATGGCATTGGCATGTAGAAATATGAAGATGTGCCTAAACGCACCTACCACCCTATCGATCCACGGCTTGCGTATCCCGTCTCTCTGGTCGACGTAGTGCCCGCCCGCCCGTCCGCCCGCTCGTTTGGTCCGTTGGCTTAGGCATACGCAGTTCATTCCCAGTTTAAGATCCAATCGGACTAAGGGTTGCGATAGCAGTATCAGTTACATGCAGTGGGGGACTCGACCGATCCCTGGTGTCATGAGCCACCCTTGTATAGGGCCATGACCAGGACTTAGGTTGCCGTGAACCACCCATGTATAGGGCCATGGCCGGGTAGATCCCTTGTGCTAGGAAAAGTGTCCCCATTACAAACATTGGTAATGGTTACTGGTAGCATAGCTTTGAAAGTTCTAAGGCTCTTTAGGGGGGTGAACCGACAGCGTAGTGTTGGGCTGTCTCACTGGGTGCTATGCGAGCTTAGGGCACCCACCAAGGGCTGCCCCCCTGGGCCTAGTGATGGTGGGAGGTCTCGATGTATGATTCCCATTTCTAATAAAATCACCCCAATGAATGCCCGATTGTTGCCTCGATGCGTTTTTTTCTTTCTCGATGTGAATGTGCCTTGTTGTTTGTGTATGCTTGAGATTGACCTCGATATATTGTGCCTTATTATGAATGCTTGAGACTAACCATGGTTTATGGTTATTTGTTCAAATATCGATCTATTGAAGGCTGACTTGGGTGGAAGCATCCATTCAAGTGCCACACGGGCTAGTGCTTATTTGAGAGAAGTTAGTCTGTGACACGTGGTATCAGAGCACTGGTTGAGAAGTGCTAGAAAATGGATGAAATGGCCACAAGTGGTGGACCGGATCATCAACAGAGAATTGAGGAACTTGAGGCCGCAATGAAAACTCATATGGTGATGAAAGATCGAGTGAGGGAGATCAAGACAACCCAGCGGGAGTTGTCCGATACTCTCCACAATGTGAGCGAAGAGGCTAGAGATGCCTTGAACATTCTCCAAAAGGAGTTTGAGAGTTCAGGGCCTAGGTGAGCATCCTACAAATGGCTGTGGCCAGATCGGTGTTTGAGCTCGTATGGACAGGGGACAAAGGCCCAAGGGGGCCGGGCCTCGATTGCTATGAGGGGGCAAGGGATGCATAAGGACTTGAAAATTTCTTATTTGACATGGAACAATACTTCCGAGCTGTACACACAAGTTCAGAGGAAGACAAGGTGACAATGGCGTCGATGTACCTCATAGGGGATGCCAAGCTGTGGTGGCGCTCCAAGTTTGTCAATGACGAGTGCCTGATTAAGACTTGGATGGATCTGAAGCGAGAACTGAAAAACCAATTTTTTTTCGGAGAATGTGGAGTATATGGCTCGAAAAAGACTTCGAGAGTTGGTGTAAACCGGAACGGTGCGAGAGTTCGTAAGGAACTTTTCTACCCTGATGCTGGATATTCGGGATATGTTCGAAAAGGACAAGATGTTCTATTTTCTTGAAGGCCTCAAGCCTTGGGCGAGGGCAGAACTACAAAGGCAGAAGTGCAAGATGTGGCCACGGCCATGGCTGCAGCGGAACATCTTCATGATTACAATGATGACTCCTTAAAATGGAAAAATCCTCTATCAACGGGCAGTAGCTTTAACTTTGGGAGTGGGGGAAAGATGACTAGGTTGGACCGACCCTTCGGTGGGGGATCAAACAGGAGGTCCTTGGGTCGAGATAGTACCCAGCCCAAGACAAACAATGCAGGGATTTTCAAGCCTAGACAACCGCTAGCTTACTTTCTTTGCAAGGGGCCGCATCAAGTGGCTGAATGCCCGCACCGAGGAGCCCTTAATGCCTTAAGGACCTCATCTCAAGAGTCCACAAAAGTGCCAGAGAGCATTGAAGAAGCTGAAGAGGAGCCAGCCAGGATGGGCTCAATAAGGTTCCTCAGTGCCCTCCGCACCTAATTGAACACTATAAAGAAAGAGCAAAGTAGAGGCTTGATGTATGTGAACTTGACGATCAATGGGAAAGCCACTAAGGCCATGGTGGATACGGGTGCAACCGATACTTTCATCACACTGGAAAAAGCAAAAAGGTGTGGTCTTCATATTAGTAAAGACTGCGGACGAATGAAGGCGGTCAATTCGCCAGCCTTTGTGATCAGTGGAAGCTCCAAAAGTGTGACAACCCGATTGGGGCCATGGGAAGGGAAGGTAGACTTCACAGTCTCCCTATGGATGACTTTGATGTCGTTCTCGAATTGGACTTCATGATGTTGGCTCAGGTGATCCCTATCCCCGCTGCTAGCTGCTTGTTGTTTTTAGGGGAACACCCATGTGTGGTGCCAACCAATATCTTGCTAAAGAGTGGGAAGAAAATGATTTCGGCTTTGTAATTCAAGAAAGGGGTAAAGAGAGGGGAACCCTCTTTTGTGGCCATGCCGATCTACAAAGAAGGGTCGAAAGTAGAACCAATACCCGATGACGTGAAAAGAATGTTGGAAGAATTCGGAGAGGTGATGCCAGAGATGTTGCCCAAGGTTCTACCCCCTCGACGAACAGTGGACCACGAAATTAAGCTCCTCCCAGAAGCAAAACCCCCTGCTAGAGCTCCCTATCGCATGGCCCCGCCAGAGTTGGCCGAGCTGAGAAAATAGTTAGATGAGCTTCTACAAGCCGAGTTCATCCGACCAACAAAGGCTCCTTTCGGAATGCCGGTGCTATTCCAGAAGAAGCATGATGGGAGTTTACGCTTATGTGTTGACTACAGGGCCCTGAACAAAGTCACCGTAAGAAACAAATATCCTATCCCGCTTATAGCAGACTTATTTGATCAATTTAAGTCGACCCCAAGTACTTCTCCAAACTAGACCTGAGATCTGGATACCATCAGGTCAAAATTCGTTGAGGGAGATGAGCCAAAAACCACTTGCTGTAACACGGTACTGGCCGCATTTGATTTCTTGTTATGCCTTTTGGAGCTAACCAATGCTCCTGCCACATTCTGCTTACATTGATGAATCAGGAGTTCCATGACTACTGTGACAAATTTGTTAGTCATTTTATTTAGACGATATAGTGGGTGTACAGCTTCACCTTTGGAAGAAACATCAAAGACACCTACGTCGGGTATTTAAAAGGTTGCAGGACCATCGGTTATATGTAAAAAGGGAGAAATGCGTGTTTGCTCATACCCAAATCCACTTCTTCGGTCACATTGTCGAACGTGGCCACATTCGAATGGACATGAAAAAGGTTAGGGCCATCAAGGAGTGGACAACACCAAAGAATGTTAGTGAACTCCACTCATTTTTGGGACTAGCCAACTATTATAGAAGGTTTGTGAAGGGGTACTCTCACAAGACCACGGCCCTCACGGAGTTATTGAAGAAGGAGCATAAATGGTGTTGGACCAACGAGTGCCAAGAGGCCTTTGAGAGATTGAAAGATGCTATTATGAAAGATCCCATCTTAGCTCTCCCCGATATTGAAAAGCCTTTTGAAGTTTAGATGGATGCATCAAATTTTGCTATTGGAGGTGTGCTTTTACAACAACATCACCCGATAGCATTTGAAAGTAGGAAGCTAAGCGAAGCGGAGAGGAATATATGGCCCAAGAAAAAGAGCTCATGGCGGTGGTTCATTACTTGAGGCTTGGCAACATTACTTGTTGGGTTCACACTTTGTCGTAAAAATAGACAATGCAGTCGTTAGCCACTTTCTCACCCAACCAAGGCTTACGGCGAAACAAGCTAGGTGGCAGGAATTTTTAGCGGAGTTTGACTTTCACTTTGAGCATACCGCTAGAAAAACCAATCAAGTGGCAGATGCATTGAGCAGGCAACCAGAGTTGGCGGCCCTCAGTGGCAACTAGTAGAGCCACTACGGACATTCATAAGTTGATTGGAGATCATCTAGGAAGGACCCGCAAGCCTATGCCATCTTGAAGCTAGTGGAAGAAGGGAAGTCCAAATACTTCTGGCAAGAAAATGGTGTCTTGTGGACCAAGGGGCCTCGAGTGTTTATGCCGAGAGCAGGAGGGCTGAGACAAATGCTGATGAGGGAATGCCATGACACCCTATGGGCGGGACACCCAAGCTGGCAACGCACTTTAGCGTTACTGAAACAAGGATACTATTAGCCCCACATGCGACAAGATGTGATGGACTACACGAAGACTTACCTTATTTACCAACAAGACAAAGTCGAAAAGAGGAAACCTACGGGCATGCTGGAACCATTACCGGTACCCACCAAACCGTGGGAAAGCATCTACCTTGATTTCATTTCGAGCCTACCCAAGGTTGGGGATCTTGGAACTATCTTGGTGGTAATTGACCGGTTCTCCAAGTATGCCACATTCATCCCCGCTCACAAGTATTGTACAGCAGAAGACACAGCTCGACTATTGTTCAAACATGTGGTCAAATATTAGGGCCTCCCTTAAAATATCGTCAGTGATAGAGATCCGAGATTTACGGGGTCCTTTTGGAGGGAACTTTTCAAGATTTTAGGGTCCCAACTCAACATCTCTTTGAGCTACCATCCTCAGACAGATGGCCAAACGAAATGTTTCAATGGATTGTTGGAGGAATATTTGAGGCACTTTGTCCAAGCCAACCAAAAGGACTGGCCTTCATTGTTAGACATTGCTCAACTTGCTTTAATTCCAACAAGAGCTCTTCCACTAACAAGAGCCCATTTGAGGTGGTCACTAGACAACTACCAAGGCTACCCCACACTTCCTTGGAACAATATGGAAGAGAGAATCTGAGAGCTTTCAACTTCAGCAAGGAGTGGAAACAAAACACAGAGATTGCACAAGCTTACCTGGAGAAGGCATCAAAGCGGATGAAGAAATAGGCAGACAAGAATCGCAGAGCTCAGTAATTCCAAGTTGGTGATTTGGTTTTGGTCCGACTAGTTCCAGAACAAACCAGGTTTTTAAGAAAGAGAGATCGTAGACTGGTGCGCAAATATAAAGGTCCAGTAAGGGTCATTTCCAAGGTGGGGAATGCTTCTTACAAAATCGACCCACCGAAGTGGATGAAGGTGCACCCAGTATTTCATGTAAGCAACCTGAAGCCTTTCCATGCAGATCCTACAGATATTAGCCGAAGGGAGCCAACCAGAGCCACCATCACCATGAAGCCACCCTCAGAGCGTCGAGTCGAAGAGATCTTAGCCGATAGGGAAACTAAGATATCTCGAAGACTATTTCGGGAATACTTAGTGAAGTGGGAGGGCTTAGGACTAGAAGAAACCAGCTGGGAGAGAGAACATGACCTCTAGAGATTTCAAAGGAAGATTGAAGAATTTTAAGCCAGCAAGTCGATGAGGACATCGATAGAATAGGTGGGGGAGGATGTCATGAGCCACCCTTGTATAGGGCCATGATCGGGACTTAGGTTGCCATGAGCCACCCAAGTATAGGGCCATGACCGGGTAGATCCCTTGTGCTAGGAAAAGTGTCCCCATTTCAAACATTGTAACGGTTACTGGTAGCATAGCTCTAAAAGTTCTAAGGCTCTTTAGGGGGGTGAGCCGATAGCGTAGTGTTGGGATGTCTCACCGGGTGCTATGTGAGCTTAGGCCACCCACCAAGGGCTGCCCCCTGGCCCTGGTGATGGTGGGAGGTCCCGATGTATGATTCTCGTTTATAATAAAATGCACCTCGATTGAATGCTCGATTGTTGCCTCGATGCGTTTCTTTCTTTCTCGATGTGAATGTGCCTTGTTGTTTGTGTATACTTGAGATTGACCTTGATATATTGTGCCTTATTGTGAATGCTTGAGACTAACCATGGTTTATGGTTATTTGTTCAGATATTGATCTATTGAAGGTTGACTTGGGTGGAAGCGTCCATTCAAGTGCCACACGGGCTAGTGCTTGTTGAGAGAAAGCTTAGTCCGTGACACCCGGCTTGCGCATCCCACCACTCTGGCCGGTTGAGCGCCTACACACTCGTTTCGTGGGTTGACTTAAGCATATGGAGTTCATTCCCAGTCTAAGATTAGACTGGACTGAGGGTTATGGCAACACATGCTGGGCTCGTGCATGTGCTGATGCTGCATTTTCTTCATCGGGGTACCATCGCCGGAGCATTGCCGGAGATCCTGACCAACGGCATTGGGGTTTCGGTGATCGGGGGGTCGGGGGGTGTGCGCACATGATGTACGATGGCTGCTGGTACTCGGCCCTTATATTGGCCCCTATCCCTCATCAACCCTCAAGAACTCACACCCTCTTAAAGAGCATTTGAGATTTTATAAGTTTGCTTCCAGTAGCAATTAAAGTGTCTGAAATGGGAACACTTTTTTTAAATGGTCACAAAATCTTGTACAGTTCAAGTTTTTAGCTGAATTTTTTTGTGCATGCCAACAAAAATACAAGGATCATGTGTACCAAGTTTGGGGCCAAAACTCCTTTCCAAAAAATTTTAAAAAATCTTCAACCGTAAAATTTTTTGAAAATCATGAAAAATAGAAAACGAGTCGTCTTGCCATGAAACTTCACGTGAAGGCTTAAGGGACCATTGTATGAATTTACAAGCCATAAAATGGCATTGGCACGTAGAAATATGAAGATGTGCCTAAACCCACCTACCACCCTATCGATCCACGACGTGCGCGTCCCGTCTCTCTGGCCAGCATAGTGCCCGCCCGCTCGCCCACCCGCTCGTTTCGTCGGTTGTCTTAGGTATAAGGAGTTCATTCCCAGTCTAAGATTGGATCAGAATGAGGGTTGTGACAGTAGGATCGACAACACGCAGAGGGGGACCCGGTCGATCCCCGGCTTGTGCATCCCACCCCTCTGGTTGGCTGAGCGCCCGCACGCTCGTTTCGTCGGTTGACTTAAGCATGCAGAGTTCATTCCCAGTCTAAGCATACGGAGTTCATTCCCAGTCTAAGATCAGACTGGACCGAAGGTTGTGGCAGCACAGGCTGGGCTCGGGCATGTGCTGGTGCCATATTTTTCTTCACTGGGGCACCATCGTTAGAGCATCACAGGAGAACCTAACCGACGGTATTGGGGTTCCAATGATCGGGGGGGCCAGGGGGTGTGTGCACATGATGTGCGATGGGTGCTGGTACTTGGCCCTTATATTGGCCCCCTATCCCTCATCAAACCTCGAGAACTCACACCCCTTTAAAGAGCATTTGAGATTTTACAAGTTTGCTACCAGTAGCCATTAAAGTGTCTAAAATGGGGACACTTTTTTCAAATGGTCACAAAATCTTGTACACTTCGAGTTTTTAGCTGAAGCCAACAAAAATACAAGGATCACATCTACCAAGTTTGGGGCCAAAAGTCCTTCCGAAAAAATTTAAAAAATCTCGAACGGTAAAAAGTTTCAAAAATCGTGAAAAATAGAAAACGGGTCATCTTGCCATGAAACTTCACATGAAGGCTTAGGGGACCACTGTATGAATTTACAAGCCATAAAAATGGCATTGGCATGTAGAAATAAGAAGATGTGCCTAAACCCACCTACCACCATATCGATCCACGGCTTGCGCATCCCGTCTCTCTGACCGGCGTAGTGCCCGCCCGCCCGCCAGCCCGTCCGCTCGTTTCGTCGGTTGGCTTAGGCATACGGAGTTCATTCCCAGTCTAAGATCGAACAAGACCGAGGGTTGCAGCAGCAAGATCGACAGCACGTAGAGGGGGACCCGACTGATCCCTGGCTTGTGCATCCCGCCCCTCTGGCCGGCTGAGCACCCGCACGCTCATTTCGTGGGTTGACTTAGGCATACGGAGTTCATTCCTAGTCTAAGCATACGGAGTTCATTCCCAGTCTAAGATCGGACTAGACCGAGGGTTACGGCATCACATGCTGGGCTAGGGCCTGTTCTGGTGCCGCATTTTTCTTCGCTGAGGCACCATCACCAAAGCATCGCCGGAGAACCTGACCGGCGACATTGGGGTTCCGGCGATCGAGGGGGCCAGGGGGTGTCCGCACATGATGTGCGATGGGTGCTGGTACTTGGCCCTTACATTGGCCCACTATCCCTCATCAAACCTTGAGAACTCACACCACCTTAAAGAGCATTTGAGATTTTACAGGTTTGCTACCAGTAGCCATTAAAGTGTTTGAAATGGGGACACTTTTTTCAAATGGTCACAAAATCTTGTACACTTCGAGTTTTTAGCTGAATTTTTTTATGCATGCCAATAAAAATACAAGGATCACGTCAACCAAGTTTGGGGGCAAAACTCCTTCCGAAAAAATTTTAAAAAATCTCAAACCGTAAAAACTTTCAAAAATCCTGAAAAATAGAAAATGAGTCGTCTTGCCATGAAACTTCAGGTGAAGGCTTAAGGGACCATTGTATGAATTTACAAGCCATAAAAATGGCATTGGCACGTAGAAATATGAAGATGTGCCTCAACCCACCTACCACACTATCGATGCACGGCTTGTGCATCCCGTCTCTCCGGTCGGCGTAGTGCCCGCCCGCCCGCTCGTTTCGTCGGTTGGCTTAGGCAAATGGAGTTCATTCCTAGTCTAAGATCAGACCAGACCGAGGGTTCCAGCAGCAAGATCGGCAGCAAGTAGAGGGGGACCCGGCCGATCCTCTGCTTGTGCATCCCGACCCTTTGGCCGATTGAGCGCCCACACGCTCGTTTCATGGGTTGACTTAGGGATACAGATTCATTCCCAGTCTAAGCATACAGAGTTCATTCCCAGTCTAAGGTCAGACCAGACCGAGGGATGTGGCAGCACATGCTGGGCTCGGGCATGTGTTGGTGCCGCATTTTTCTTCCCCGGGGCACCATCGCTGGAGCATCGCCGAAGAACCTGATCGGCGGTATTGGGGATCCGACGATCGAGCGGGCCGGGGGGGTGTGCGCACATGATGCGCGATGGGTGCTGGTACTTGGTCCTTATATTGGCCCCCTATCCCTCATCAAACCTTGAGAACTCACACCCCCTTAAAGAGCATTTGACATTTTACAGGTTTGCTGCCAGTAGCCATTAAAGTGTTTGAAATGGGGACACTTTTTTCAAATGGTCACAAAATCTTGTACACTTCAAGTTTTTAGCTGAATTTTTTTGTTCTTGCCAACAAAATACAAGGATCACGTCTACCAAGTTTGGGGCCAAAACTCCTTTCGAAAAAATTTTAAAAAATACCGAACCGTAAAAAGTTTCAAAAATTATGAAAAATAGAAAACAAGTCATCTTGCCATGAAACTTCATGTGAAGGCTTAAGGGACCATTGTTTGAATTTACAAGCCAAAAAAATGGCATTGGCATGCAGAAATATGAAGATGTGCCTAAACCCACCTACCACCCTATCGATCCACAGCTTGCACGTCTCGTCTTTCTGGTGGATGTAGTGCCCGCCCACCCGTCCGGCCGCTCATTTTGTTGGTTGGCTTAGGCATACGGAGTTCATTCCCAGTCTAAGATCAGACCAAACCATGGGTTGCAGCAGCAAGATCGACAGCATGCAGAAGGGCACCCGACTGATCCCCGGGTTGCGCATCCCACCCCTCTGGCGTGCTGATCGCCCGCACGTTAGTTTCATGGGTTGACTTAGGCATATGGAGTTCATTCCCAGTCTAAGCATACGGAGTTCCTTCCCAGTCTAAGATCAGACCAGACCGAGGGTTGCGACAGCACATGCTGGGCTCGGGCATGTGCTGGTGCCACATTTTTCTTCGTTGGGGCACCATCGCCGGAGCAACGTCGGAGAACCTGACCGACGGCATTAGGGTTCTGGCAATCGGGGGGGTGTGCGCACATGATGTGCGATGGGTGCTGGTACTTGGCCCTTATATTGGCCCCCTATCTCTCATCAAACCTCTAGAACTCACACCCCCTTAAAGAGCATTTGAGATTTTACAGGTTTGCTGCCAGTAGCCATTAAATTGTCTGAAATGGGGACATTTTTTTCAAATGGTCACAAAATCTTGTACACTTCGGGGTTTTAGCTGAATTTTTTTATGCATGCCAACAAAGATACAAGGATCACGTCTACCAAGCTTGGGGCCAAAACTCCTTTCGAAAAAATTTTAAAAAATACCGAATCGTAAAAAGTTTCAAAATTTATGAAAAATAGAAAACGAGTCATCTTGCCATGAAACTTCACGTGAAGGCTTAAGGGACCATTGTATGAATTTAGAAGCCATAAAAATGGCATTGGCATGCAGAAATATGAAGATGTGCCTAAACCCACCTACCACCCTATCGATCCACGGCTTGTGTGTCCCGTCTCTCTGGCGGACGTAGTGCCCGCCCGCCCGCCCGGCCGCTCGTTTTGTCGGTTGGCTTAGGCATACGGAGTTCATTCCCAGTCTAAGATCAGACCAAACCATGGGTTGCAGCAGCAAGATCGACAGCATGCAGAAGGGCACCCGACTGATCCCCGGGTTGCGCATCCCACCCCTCTGGCGTGCTGATCGCCCGCACGTTAGTTTCATGGGTTGACTTAGGCATATGGAGTTCATTCCCAGTCTAAGCATACGGAGTTCCTTCCCAGTCTAAGATCAGACCAGACCGAGGGTTGTGACAGCACATGCTGGGCTCAGGCATGTGCTGGTGCCACATTTTTCTTCGTCGGGGCACCATCGCCGGAGCATCGTTGGAGAACCTGACCGACGACATTGGGGTTCTGGCAATCAGGGGGGTGTGCGAACATGATGTGCGATGGGTATTGGTACTTGGCCCTTATATTGGCCCCCTATCTCTCATCAAACCTCGAGAACTCACACCCCCTTAAAGAGCATTTGAGATTTTACAGGTTTACTTCCAGTAGCCATTAAAATGTCTGAAATGGGGACACTTTTTTCAAATGGTCACAAAATCTTGTACACTTCGGGTTTTTAGTTGAATTTTTTTGTGCATACCAACAAAGATACAAGGATCACGTCAACCAAGTTTGGGGCCAAAACTCCTTTCAAAAAAATTTTAAAAAATACCGAACCTAAAAAGTTTCAAAATTTGTGAAAAATAGAAAACAAGTCATCTTGCCATGAAACTTCACGTGAAGGCTTAAGGGACCATTGTATGAATTTACAAGCCATAAAAATGGCATTGGCATGCAGAAATATGAAGATGTGCCTAAACCCACCTACCACCCTATCGATCCACGGCTTGCGCGTCCCGTCTCTCTGGCGGACGTAGTGCCCGCCCGCCCGCCCGCTCGTTCCATCGGTTGGCTTAGGCATATGGAGTTCATTCCCAGTCTAAGATTGGACAAGACCAAGGGTTGCGGTAGCAAGATCGGCAGCACGCAGAGGGGGACCCAGCTGATCCCCAGCTTGCGCATCCCGCCCCTTTGGCCGACTAAGCGCCCGCACGCTCGTTTCGTGGGTTAGGTTAGGCATACGGAGTTCATTCCTAGTCTAAGCATACGAAGTTCATTCCCAGTCTAAGATCAGACTGGACCGAGGGTTACGGCAGCACATGCTGGGCTAGGGCATGTTCTGGTGCCGCATTATTCTTCGTCGGGGCACCATCGCCAGAGCATCGTCGGAGAACTTGACCGACGGCATTGGGGTTCCGGCGAACGGGGGGGCCAGTGGGGTGTGCGCATATGATGTGCAATGGGTGCTGGTACTTGGCCCTTATATTGGCCTGCTATCCCTCATCAAACCTTGAGAACTCACACCCCCTTAAAGAGTATTTGAGATTTTACAGGTTTGCTGCTAGTAGCCATTAAAGTGTCTGAAATGGGGACACTTTTTTCGAATGGTCACAAAATCTTGTACACTTCGAGTTTTTAGCTGAATTTTTTTGTGCATGCCAACCAAAAATACAAGGATCACGTCAACCAAGTTTGGGGCCAAAACTCCTTTCGAAAAAATTTTAAAAAATTTCAAATCGCAAAAAAGTTTCGAAAATCCTGAAAAATAGAAAATGAGTCGTCTTGCCATGAAACTTCAGGTGAAGGCTTAAGGGACCATTGTATGAATTTACAAGCCATAAAAATGGCATTGGCACATAGAAATATGAAGATGTGCCTAAACCCACCTACCACACTATCGATGCACGGCTTGCGCATCCCGTCTCTCCGGCCGGCTGAGCGCCTACACGCTTGTTTCGTGGGTTGACTTAGGGATACGGATTCATTCCCAGTCTAAGCATACAGAGTTCATTCCCAGTCTAAGGTCAGACCAGACCGAGGGATGTGGCAGCACATGCTGGGCTCGGGCATGTGTTGGTGCCACATTTTTCTTCCCCGAGGCACCATCGCTGGAGCATCGTCGGAGAACCTGACCGGCGGTATTGGGGTTTCGACGATCGGGGGGCCGGGGGTGTGCGCACATGATGTGCGATGGGTGCTGGTACTTGGCCCTTATATTGGCCCCCTATCCCTCATCAAACCTCGAGAACTCACACCCCTTTAAAGAGCATTTGAGATTTTACAGGTTTGCTGCCAGTAGCCATTAAAGTGTCTGAAATGGGGACACTTTTTTCAAATGGTCAAAAAATCTTGTACACTTCGAGTTTTTAGCTGAATTTTTTTGGATGCCAACAAAAATACAAGGATCACGTCTACCAAGTTTGGGGCAAAAACTCCTTCCAAAAAAATTTTAAAAAATCCCGAACTGTAAAAAGTTTCAAAAATCATGAAAAATAGAAAACAAGTCATCTTGCAATGAAACTTCACGTGAAGGCTTAAGGGACCATTGTATGAATTTACAAGCCATAAAAATGGCATTGGCATGCAGAAATATGAAGATGTGCCTAAACCCACTTGCCACCCTATTGATCGACGGCTTGCGCATCCCGTCTCTCTGGCCGGAGTAGTGCCCGCCCGCCAGCCCGCATGCTCATTTCATCGGTTGGCTTAGGCATACGGAGTTCATTCCCAGTCTAAGATCAGACCAGACTGAGGGTTATAGTAGCAAGATTGACAGCACACAGAGGGGGACCCGACCGATCCCCGACTTGTGCATCCCACCTCTCTGGCCGCCTGAGCGCCCGTACGCTCGTTTCATGGCTTGACTTAGGCATACGGAGTTCATTCCCAGTCTAAGATCGGACCGAACCGAGGGTTGTGGCAGCACATGCTAGGCTCGGTCATGTGCTGGTGCTGCATTTTTCTTCATCGGGGCACCATCGCCGGAGAACCTGATCGGTGGCATTGGGGTTTCGATGATCAGGGGGGCAAGGGCGGGTGTGCGCACATGATGTGTGATGGGTACTGGTACCTGGCCCTTATATTGGCCCCTTATCCCTTATCAAACCTCGAGAACTCGCATCCCCTTAAAGAGCATCCAAGATTTTACAGGTTTGCTGCCAGTAGCCATTAAAGTGTATGAAATGGGGACACTTTTTTCCAATGGTCACAAAATCTTGTACACTTTGAGTTTTTAGCTGAATTTTTTTGTGCATGCCAACAAAAATACAAGGATCACGTCAACCAAGTTTGGGGCCAAAACTCCTTTCGAAAAAATTTTAAAAAATTTCAAATCGCAAAAAAGTTTCGAAAATCCTGAAAAATAGAAAATGAGTCGTCTTGCCATGAAACTTCAGGTGAAGGCTTAAGGGACCATTGTATGAATTTACAAGCCATAAAAATGGCATTGGCATGTAGAAATATGAAGATGTGCCTAAACCCACCTACCACCCTATCGATCCACGACTTGCGCATCCCGTCTCTCTGGCCGGCATAGTGCCCGCCCGCCCGCCCGCTCGTTTCGTCAGTTGGCTTAGGCATACGGAGTTCATTCCCAGTCTAAGATTGGACCAAACCAAGGGTTGCGGCAGTAGGATTGGCAGCACGCAAAGGGGGGACCCGGCTGATCACTAGCTTGCGCATCTCGCCCCTCTGGCCGACTGAGCACCCGCACGCTCTTTTCATGGGTTGACTTAGGCATACAAAGTTCATTTCCATTCTAAGCATAAGCAGTCCATTCCCAGTCTAAGATCGGGTCAGACTGAGCGTTGCGGCAGCACATGCTGGGCTCGGGCATGTGTTGGTGCCGTATTTTTCTTCGCTGGGGCACCATCGTAGAAGCATCGTCGGAAAACCTGACCGGCGGCATTGGGGTTCCGGTGATCGGGGGGCCGACAGGGGGGTGTGCGCACATGATGTTCGATGGGTGTGGGTACTTGGCCCTTATATTGGCCCTCTATCCCTCATCAAACCTTGAGAACTCACACCCTCTTAAAGAGCATTTGAGATTTTACAGGTTTGCTACCAGTAGCCATTAAACTGTCTGAAATGGGGACACTTTTTTCAAATGGTCAAAAATCTTGTACACTTGGAGTTTTTAGCTGAATTTCTTTGTGCATGCCAACAAAAATACAAGGATCACGTCTACCAGGTTTGGGGCTAAAACTCCTTCCGAAAAAATTTTAAAAAATCCTGAACCACAAAAAGTTTCCAAAATCATGAAAAATAGAAAACAAGTCGTCTTGCCATGAAACTTCACGTGATAGCTTAAGGGACCATTGTATGAATTTACAAGCCATAAAAATGGCATTGGCATGCAAAAATATGAAGATGTGCCTAAACCCACCTACCACCCTATTGATCCACGGCTTGCGCATCCCGTCTCTCTACCCGACGTAGTGCCCGCCCGTCCGCCCGCCCACTTGTTTCGTCCGTTGGCTTAGGCATACAGAGTTCATTCCCAGTCTAAGATCTGACTGGAATAGGGGTTGTAGTAGCAAGATTGGCAGCACACCGAAAGGGACCCGACCGATCCCCAGCTTGCGCATCCCGCCCCTCTGGCCGGCTGAGCGACCGCACGCTCGTTTCATGGGTTGACTTAGGCATAGGGAGTTCATTCCTAGTCTAAGCATACGAAGTTCATTCCCAGTCTAAAATCAGACTGGACCAAGGGTTACGGCAGCACATGCTGGGCTCGGGCATGTGCTGGTGCCGCATTTTTCTTCGTCGGGGCACCATCACTGGAGCATCACCGGAGAGCCTGACCGGCGGCATTGAGGTTCCGGTGATCGGGCGGGTCGAGCAGGGTGTGCGCCCATGATGTGCGATGGGTGCTGGTACTTGGCCCTTATATTGGCCCCCTATCCCTCATCAAACCTTGAGAACTCACACCCCCTTAAAGAGCATTTGAGATTTTACAGGTTTGCTGCCAGTAGCCATTAAAGAGTCTGAAATGGGGACACTTTTTTCAAATGGTCACAAAATCTTGTACACTTCGAGTTTTTACTTGAAGTTTTTTGTGCATGCCAAAAAAAATACAGGGATCACGTCTACCAAGTTTAGGGCCAAAACTCCTTCCGAAAAAATTTTAAAAAATCCCAAACCGTAAAAAGTTTCAAAAATCATGAAAAATAGAAAACGAGTCGTCTTGCCATGAAACTTCACGTGAAGGCTTAAGGGCCTATTGTACGAATTTACAAGCCATAAGAATGGCATTGGCAAGCAGAAATATAAAGATGTGCCTAAACCCACCTACCACCCTATCGATCCACGGCTTGCGCATCCCGTCTCTCTGGCCGGCATAGCGCCCGCCCGCCCGCCCGCTCGTTTCGTCGGTTGGCTTAGGCATACGGAGTTCATTCCCAGTCTAAGATCTGACCAAAGCAGGGGTTGTAGCAGCAAGATAGGCAGCACGCAGAGGGGGACCCGACCGATCCCCGGCTTGCGCATCCCGCCCCTCTGGCCGACTGAGCGACCGCACGCTTGTTTCGTGGGTTGGCTTAGGCATAGGGAGTTCATTCCTAGTCTAAGCATACGAAGTTCATTCCCAGTCTAAAATCAGACTGGACCAAGGGTTACGGCAGCACATGCTGGGCTCGAGCATGTGCTGTTGCCGCATTTTTCTTCGTCGAGGCACCATCACCGGAGCATCACCGGAGAGCTTGACCGGCGGCATTGAGGTTCCGATGATCGGGCGGGCCGAGCGGGGTGTGCACCCATGATGTGCGATGGGTGCCAGTACTTGGCCCTTATATTGGCCCCCTATCCCTTATCAAACCTTTAGAACTCACACCCCCTTAAAGAGCATTTGAGATTTTACAGGTTTGCTGCCAGTAGCCATTAAAGAGTCTGAAATGGGGACACTCTTTTCAAATGGTCACAAAATCTTGTACACTTCGAGTTTTTAGCTGAAGTTTTTTGTGCATGCCAAAAAAAATACAGGGATCACGTCTACCAAGTTTGGGGCCAAAACTCCTTCCGAAAAAATTTTAAAAAATCCCAAACCGTAAAAAGTTTCAAAAATCATGAAAAATAGAAAACGAGTCGTCTTGCCATGAAACTTCACGTGAAGGCTTAAGGGCCTATTGTACGACTTTACAAGCCATAAAAATGGCATTGGCACGCAGAAATATGAAGATGTGCCTAAACCCACCTACCACCCTATCAATCCACGGCTTCCGCATCCTATCTCTCTGGCCGGCGTAGTGCCCGTGTGCCCGTCCGCCCGCTCATTTCATCAGTTGGCTTAGGCATACGAAGTTCATTCCCAGTCTAAGATCAGACCAGACCGAGGGTTGTGGCAGCAGGATCGACAGCATGCAGAGGGGGACTCGATCGATCCCTGGCTTATGCATCCCGCCCCTCTGGCCGGCTGAGCGCTCGCACGTTCATTTTGTAGGTTGACTTAGGCATATGAACTTCATTCCCAGTCTAAGCACAAGGAGTTCATTCCCAGTCTAAGATCAGACCAGACCGAGGGTTACGACAGCACATGCTGGGCTCGGGCATGTGCTGGTGCCGCATTTTTCTTCGCGGGGGCACCATCCTCGGAGCATCGCCGGAGAACCTGACTGGCGGCATTGGGGTTCCGACGATCGGGGGGCCAGGGGGTGTGTGCACATGATGTGCGATGGGTGCTGGTACTTGGCCCTTATATTGGCCCCTTATCCCTCATCAAACCTCGAGAACTCACACCCCCTTAAAGAGCATTTGAGATTTTACAGGTTTGCTGCCAGTAGCCATTAAAGTGCCTGAAATGGGGACACTTTTTTCAAATGGTCACAAAATCTTGTACAGTTCGAGTTTTTAGCTGAATTTTTTTGTACATGCCAAAAAAAATACAAGGATCATGTCTACCAAGTTTGAGGCCAAAACTCCTTCCGAAAAAATTTTAAAAAATCCTGAACTGCAAAAAGTTTAAAAAATCATGAAAAATAGAAAACAAGTCGTCTTGCCATGAAACTTCACGTGAAGGCTTAAGGGACCATTATATTAATTTACAAGCCGTAAAAATGGCATTGGAATGAAGAAATATGAAGATGTGCCTAAACCCACCTACCACCCTATCGATCCACGACTTGCGCGTCCCGTCTCTCTGGCGGACGTAGTGCCCGCCCGCCCGGTCGCTCGTTTTGTCGGTTGGCTTAGGCATACGGAGTTCATTCCCAGTCTAAGATTGGATCAAACTGAGGGTTGCAGTAGCAAGATCGGCAGCATGCAGAGGGGGACCCGACCGATCCTAAGCATGCACATCCCGCCCCTCTGGTCGGTTGAGCGACCGTACGCTCGTTTCGTGGGTTGACTTAGGCATACAGAGTTCATTCCCAGTCTAGGAAAACGGAGTTCATTCCCAATCTAAAATTAGACTAGACCAAGGGTTACGGTCGCACATGCTGGGCTCGGGCAAGTGCTGGTGCTGCATTTTTCTTTGTCGGGGCACCATCACCGGAAGCATCGCTAGAGAGCCTGACCGACGGCATTGGGGTTCCGACGATCGGGGGGCCGGGCGGGGTGTGCGCCCATGATGTGTAATGGGTGCTGGTACTTGGCCCTTATATTGGCCCCCTATCCCTCATCAAACCTCGAGAACTCACACCCCCTTAAAGAGCATTTGTGATTTTACAGGTTTGCTGCCAGTAGCCATTAAAGTGTCTTAAATGTGGACACTTTTTTCAAATGGTCACAAAATCTTGTACACTTCGAGTTTTTAGCTGAATTTTTTTATGCATGCCAAAAAACATACTGGGATCGCGTCTACCAAGTTTGGGGCCAAAACTTCTTCCGAAAAAATTTTCAAAAACCCCAAACCGTAAAAAGTTTTAAAAATCATGAAAAATAGAAAACAAGTCATCTTGCCATGAAACTTCACGTGAAGGCTTAAGGGCCCGTTGTATGAATTTACAAGGCATAAAAATGGTATTGGCACGTAAAAATATGAAGATGTGCCTAAACCCACCTACCACCCTATCGATCCACGTCTTACGCATCCTATCTCTTTGGCCGGCGTAATGGCCGCATGCCCGCCCGCCCGCTCGTTTCATCGGTTGGCTTAGGCATACAAAGTTCATTCCCAGTCTAAGATCGGACTGGACAGAGGGTTGCGGCAGCAAGATTGATAGCACGTAGAGGGAGACTCAACCGATCCCTAGCTTACGCATCCTGCCCCTCTGGCCTACTGAGCGCCCGCAAGCTCATTTTGTGGGTTTACTTAGGCATATGAAGTTCATTCCCAGTCTAAGCATAAGGAGTTCATTCCCAGTCTAAGATCAGATTGGACCGAGGGTTGCGGCAGCACATGCTGGGCTCGGGCAAGTGCTGGTGCCATATTTTTCTTCGTCGGGGCACCATCGCCGGAGCATCGTCGGAGAACCTGATTGGCGGTATTTCGGTTCCGGCGATCGGGGGTGCCGGGGGGGTGTGCGCACATGATGTGCGATGGGTGCTGGTATTTGGCCCTTATATTGGCCCCCTATCCCTCATCAAACCTCGAGAACTCACATCCCCTTAAAGAGCATTTGAGATTTTATAGGTTTGCTGCCAGTAGCTATTAAAGTGTCTGAAATGGGGACACTTTTTTCAAATGGTCAAAAAATCTTGTACACTTCGAGTTTTTAGCTGAATTTTTTTATGCACACCAACAAAAATACAAGGATCATGTCTACCAAGTTTGGGGCCAAAACACCTTCCGAAAAAATTTTAAAAAATCCCGAACCACAAAAAGTTTCAAAAATCATGAAAAATAGAAAACGAGTCGTCTTGCCATGAAACTTCACGTGATAGCTTAAGGGACCATTGTATGAATTTACAAGCCATAAAAATGGCATTGGCATGCAAAAATATGAAGATGTGCCTAAACCCACCTACCACCCTATCGATCCACAACTTGCGCATCCCGTCTATGTGGCCGGCGTAGTGCCCGCCCGCCCACCCGCTCGTTTCGTCGGTTGGCTTAGCCATACGGAGTTCATTCCCAGCCTAAGATTGGATCAGACTGAGGGATACAGCAGCAGGATTAGCAGCACACAGAGGGGGACCAGACCGATCCTCGGCTTACACATCCCGCCACTTTGGTCGGTTGAGCGCCCGCACACTCGTTTCGTGGGTTGACTTAGGCATACGAAGTTCATTCCCAGTCTAAGCATACGAAGTTCATTCCCAGTCTAAGATCGGATTGGACCGCGGGTTACGACAGTAGATGCTAGGCTCGGGCATGTGCTGGTGCAACATTTTTCTTCGTCGGGGCACCATCGTCGGAGTATCACCGGAGAACCTAACCGGCGGCATTGGAGTTCCGACGATCGGGGGGCCGGGGGGGTGTGCACACATGATGTGCGATCGGTGCTGGTACTTGGCCCTTATATTGGCCACCTATCCATCATCAAACCTCGGAAACTCACACCCCCTTAAAGAGCATTTGAGATTTTACAGGTTTGCTGCAAGTAGCCATTAAAGTGTCTGAAATGGGGACACTTTTTTCAAATGGTCACAAAATCTTGTACAGTTCGAGTTTTTAGCTAAATTTTTTTGTGCATGCCAACAAAAATACAAGGATCACGTCTACGAAGTTTGGGGCCAAAACTCCTTTTGAAAAAATTTTAAAAAATCTTGAACTGCAAAAAGTTTCAAAAATCGTGAAAAATAGAAAACAAGTCGTCTTGCCATGAAACTTCACGTGAAGGCTTAAGGGACCATTTTATGAATTTACAAGCCATAAAAATGGCATTGGCATGCAGAAATATGAAGATGTGCCTAAACCCACCTACCACCCTATCGATCCATGGCTTGTGCATCCCGTCTCTCTAGCCGGCGTAGTGCCCGCCCGCCCGCCTGCCAGCTCGTTTCGTCGGTTGGCTTAGGCATACAGAGTTCATTCCCAGTCTAAGATCTGATTAGAACAGGGGTTGCAGTAGCAAGATCGGCAGCACGCAGAGGGGGGCCCAGTCGATCCCCGACTTACGCATCCCGCCCCTCTGGCCGGCTGAGCGCTTGCACGCTCGTTTTGTGGGTTGACTTAGGCATATGAAGTTCATTCCCAGTCTAAGGATACGGAGTTCATTCCCAATCTAGGATCGGATCGGACCGAGTGTTGCGGTAGCACATGCTAGGCTCTGGCATTTGCTGGTGCCGCATTTTTCTTCGTAGGGGCACCATCACCGGAGCATCGCCAGAGAACCTAATCGACAGCATTGGGGTTTCGACGATCGGGGGGTTGGGGGGGTTGTACACACATGATATGCGATGGGTGCTGGTATTTGGCCCTTATATTGGAGCCCTATGCCTCATCAAGCCTCGAGAACTCACACCCCCTTAAAGAGCATTTGAGATTTTATAGGTTTGCTGCCAATAGCCATTAAAGTGTCTGAAATGGGGACACTTTTTTCCAATGGCCACAAAATCTTATATACTTTGAGTTTTTAGCTGAAATTTGCCAACAAAAATACAAGGATCTTGTCTACCAAGTTTGGGGCCAAAACACCTTCTGAAATAATTTTAAAAAATCTCGAACCGCAAAAAGTTTCAAAAATCATGGAAAATAGAAAATGAGTCGTCTTGCCATGAAACTTCACGTGAAGGCTTAAGCGACCATTGTATGAATTTACAAGCCATAAAAATGGCATTGGCATGCAGATATACGAAGATGTGCCTTAACCCACCTACCACCCTATCGATCCACGATTTGCGCATCCCGTCTCTCTGCCCGGCGTAGTGCCCGCCCGCCCGCCCCCCGCTCGTTTCATCGGTTGGCTTAGGTATACGGAGTCCATTCCCAGTCTAAGATCAAACCGGAATGAGGGTTGCAGCAGTAGGATCGGCAACACGTAGAGAGGGACCCGACCGATCGCCAGCTTGCGCATCCCGCCCCTCTAGCCGGTTGAGCACCCGTACGCTTGTTTCTTGGGTTGACTTAGGCGTACGGAGTTCATTCCCAGTCTAAGCATACGGAGTTCATTCCCAATCTAAGATCGGATCAGACCGAGGGTTGCGGTAGCACATGATGGGATCGGGCATGTGCTGGTGCTTCATTTTTCTTTGCAGGGGCACCATCACCGAAGCATCACCCTAGAACCTGACCGACGGCATTGGGGTTCTGACGATCGGGGGGCCGGGGGGCGTGTGTGCACATGATGTGCAATGGGTGCTGGTACTTGGCCCTTATATTGGCCCTCTATCCCTCATCAAACCTCGAGAACTCACACCCCCTTAAAGAGCATTTGAGATTTTACAGGTTTGCTGCCAGTAGCCATTAAAGTGTATAAAATGCGGACATTTTTTTCAAATGGTCACAAAATCTTGTACACTTCGAGTTTTTAGCTGAATGTTTTTTTGCAAGCCAAAAAAAATACAAGGATCATGTCTACCAAGTTTGGGAACAAAACTCCATCCAAAAAAAATTAAAAAAATCCTAATCCGAAAAAAGTTTTGAAAATCGTGAATAATAGAAAATGAGTCGTCTTGCCGCGAAACTTCACGTGAAGGCTGAAGGGACCATTGTATGAATTTACAAGCCACAAAAATGGCATTGGCATGTAGAAATGTGAAGATGTGCCTAAACCCACCTACCACCCTATCGATCGACGGCTTGCGCGTCCCGTCTCTCTGGCCGACGTAGTACCCGCCCGCCCGCCCGCTCGTTTCATCGGTTGGCTTAGGCATACGGAGTTCATTCCTAGTCTAAGATTGGACCAGACTGAGAGTTGCAGCAACAGGATCAACAGCACACAGAGGGGGAACCGGTCGATCCCCGACTCGCACATCCCGCCCCTCTGGCCGACTAAGCACCCGCACGCTCGTTTCGTGGGTTGACTAAGGCATACGGAGTTCATTCCCAGTCTAAGATCGGATCGGACCGAGGGTTGCTACAGCACATGCTGTGCTTAGGCATGTGCTAGTGCCGCATTTTTCTTCGTCGGGGCACCATCGTCGGAGAACCTAACCGGCGGCATTGGGGTTCCGACAATCGGGGGGCCGGGGGGTGGTGCAAATGATGTGCGATGGGTGCTGGTACTTGGCCCTTATGTTGGGCCCCTATCCCTCATCAAACCTCGAGAACTCACACCCCCTTAAAGAGCATTTGAGATTTTACAAGTTTGCTGCCAGTAGACATTAAAGTGTCTGAAATGGGACACTTTTTTCAATTGGTCACAAAATCTTGTACACTTCGAGTTTTTAGCTGAATTTTTTTGTGCATGCCAACAAAAATACAAGGATCACGCCTACCAAGTTTAGGGCCAAAACTCCTTCCGAAAAAATTTTAAAAAATCTCGAACAGCAAAAGTTTTAAAAATCATGAAAAATAAAAAACGAGTCTTTGCCATGAAACTTTACATGAAGGCTTAAGGGACCATTTTATGAATTTACAAGCCATAAAAATGGCATTGGCATGCAGAAATATGAAGATGTGCCTAAACCCACCTACCACACTATCGATCCACGGCTTGCGCATCTCGTCTCTCTAGCCGGCGTAGTGCCCCCCCGCCCGCTCGTTTCGTCGATTCGCTTAGGCATACAGAGTTCATTCCCAGTCTAAGATCGGACCAGACTGAGGGTTGCAGCAACAGGATCGGCAGCAGGCAGAGGGGGACCAGTCGATCCCCGATTTGCGGATCCCTCCCCTCTGGCCGGCTGAGCGCCCACACGTTTGTTTCGTGGGTTGACTTAGGCATACGGAGTTCATTCCCAGTCTAAGATCAGACCGGATCGAGGGTTACGGTAGCACACGCTGGGCTCGGGCAGGTGCTGGTGCCGCATTTTTCTTCGTAGGGGACCATCGTCGGAGCATCGTCGGAGAACCTGACCGGTGGCATTGGGGTTCCGACGATCGGGGGGCCAGGAGGGGGGTGTGCGTACATGATGTGCGATGGGTTCTGGTACTTGGCCCTTATATTAGCCCCCTATGCCTCATCGAACTTTGAGAACTCACACCCCCTTAAAGAGCATTTGAGATTTTACAGGTTTGCTACCAGTAGCCATTAAAGTGTCTGAAATGGGGACACTTTTTTCAAATGGTCACAAAATCTTGTACACTTCGAGTTTTTAGGCTGAATTTTTTTTGCATGGCCAACAAAAGTACAAGGATTACGTCTTCCAAGCTTTGGGGCCAAAACTCTCTTCTGAAAAAATTTTAATAAAATCATGAACCACAAAAAGTTTTGAAAATCATGAAAAAATAGGGAAAACGGGTTGTCTTGCCGGTGGAAACTTCACATGAAGGCTTAAGGGACCATTGTATGAATTACAAGTGGATAAAAATCGGCAAATGGCACATAGAAATATTGAAGATGCTGCATAAACCCACCTACCATCGTATCGATCCAACGGCTTGCGCATCCTATCTCTCTGGCCGACGTAGTGCCCGCCACTCCGCCAGCCCGCTCGTTTTCTTCGGTCTGGCTTAGGCATACGGGTTCATTCCCAATCTAAGGTCCAAATCGGGCCTGGAGCGTGTGTGGATAGCAGGATCGGCAGCACGCAGAGGGGTCCTGGCCGATCCCCAGCTTTGCCATCCTGCCCCTCTAGCCGGTTGAGCGCCCGCACGCTCATTTCATGGGTTGACTTAGGCATACGGAGTTCATTCCAAGTCTAAGATCGGACCGGACCGAGGGTTGCGGCAGCACATGCTGGGCCCGAGAATGTGCTGGTGCCGTATTTTTCTTCGTCAGCGCACCATCGCCGGAGAACCTGACCGGCAGCATTGGGGTTCCGGCGATCGGGGGGCCGAGGGGGTTTTGCGCACATGATGTACGATGGGTGCTGGTACTTGGCCCTTATATTGGCCCCCTATCCCTCATCAAACCTAGAGAACTCTCACCCCCTTAAAGAGCATTTGAGATTTTACAGGTTTGCTACCAGTAGCCATTAAAGTGTCTGAAATGGGGACACTTTTTTCAAATGGTCACAAAATCTTGTACAGTTCGAGTTTTTAGCTAAATTTTTTTGTGCATGCCAACAAAAATACAAGGATCACGTCTACGAAGTTTGGGGCCAAAACTCCTTTTGAAAAAATTTTAAAAAATCTTGAATTGCAAAAAGTTTCAAAAATCGTGAAAAATAGAAAACAAGTCGTCTTGCCGTGAAACTTCACGTGAAGGCTTAAGGGACCATTTTATGAATTTACAAGCCATAAAAATGGCATTGGCATGCAGAAATATGAAGATGTGCCTAAACCCACCTACCACCCTATCGATCCACGGCTTGTGCATCCCGTCTCTCTAGCCGGCGTAGTGCCCGCCCGCCCGCCTGCCAGCTCGTTTCGTCGGTTGGCTTAGGCATACAGAGTTCATTCCCAGTCTAAGATCTGATTAGAACAGGGGTTGCAGTAGCAAGATCGGCAGCACGCTGAGGGGGGCCCAGTTGATCCCCGACTTACGCATCCCGCCCCTCTGGCCGGCTGAGCGCTTGCACGCTCGTTTTGTGGGTTGACTTAGGCATATGGAGTTCATTCCCAGTCTAAGTAAACGGAGTTCATTCCCAGTCTAAGATCGAACCGGACCGAGTGTTGCGGCAGGACGTACTGGGCTCGGGCATGTGCTGGTGTCACAATTTTCTTCATCGAGGCACCATCGTCGGAGCATCGCCGGAGAACTTGACCGGCGGCATTAGGGTTTCGACGATCGAGGGGGCCGGGGGGTGTGCGCACATGATGCGCGATGGGTGCTGGTACTTGGCCCTTATATTGGCACCCTATCCCTCATCAAACCTCGAGAACTCACACCCCCTTAAAGTGCATTTGAGATTTTACAGGTTTGCTGCCAGTAGCTTTTAAAGTGTCTGAAATGGGGACACTTTTTTCAAATGGTCACAAAATCTTGTACACTTCCAGTTTTTTGGTGAATTTTTTTGTGCATGCTAAAAAAAATACAAGGATCATGTCTACCAAGGTTGGGGCCAAAACTCCTTCCAAAAAAATTTTAAAAAATCCCGAATAGCAAAAACTTTCAAAAATCATGAAAAATAGAAAATGAGTCGTCTTGCCATGAAACTTCACGTGAAGGCTTAAGGGACCATTGCATGAATTTACAAGCCATAAAAATGGCATTGGCACACAGAAATATGAAGATATGCCTAAACCCACCTACCACCCTATCGATCCAAGGCCTGCGCATCCCGTCTCTTTGGCCAGCGTAGTGCCCTTCCGACTGCCCGCCCGCTCGTTTCATCGGTTGGCTTAGGCGTACAGAGTTCATTCCCAGTTTAAGATCAGATCGGACCAAGGGTTTCAGCAGTAGGATCGACAGCACGCAGAAGGGGACCCGGTCAATCCTCGGCTTGCACATCCCGCCCCTCTGGCCGGTTGAGCACCCGTACGCTTGTTTCGTGCGTTGACTTAGGCATATGGAGTTCATTCCCAGTCTAAGCATACGGAGTTCATTCCTAGTCTAAGATCAGACCAGACCGAGGGTTGTGGCAGCACATGTTGGGCTCGAGCATGTGCCGGTGCCGCATTTTTCTTCGCCAGTACACCATCGCTGGAGAACCTGACCGACGGCATTGAGGTTCCGGCGATCGGGGGGGCCGGGGGGTGTGCGCACATGATGTACAATGGGTGATGGTACTTGACCCTTATATTGGCCCCCTATCCCTTATCAACTCTCGAGAAGTCACACCCCCTTAAAGAGCATTTGAAATTTTACAGCTTTCTTGCAGTAGCAATTAAAGTGTCTGGAAATTGGGTACACTTTTTTCAAATGGTCACAAAATCTTTTACACTTCGATTTTTTAGCTGAATTTTATGTGCATGCCAACAAAAATACAAGGATCACGTCTACCATGTTTGGGGCCAAAAATATTTCCAAAAAAATTTTAAAAAATCCTGAACCGTAAAAAGTTTGAAAAATAATGAAAAATAGAAAACTAGTCATCTTGCCATGAAACTTCACGTGAAGGCTTAAGGGACCATTATATGAATTTACAAGCCACAAAAATGGCAATGGCATACAGAAATATGAAGATGTGCCTAAACCCACCTACCACCCTATCAATCCACGGCTTGCGCATCTCGTCCGTTCGTTTCATCGGTTGGCTTAGGCATACAGAGTGCATTCCCAGTCTAAGATCAGATTGGATCGAGGGTTGTAGCAACAGGATCAGTAGCACGCAGAGGGGGACCCGACCGATCCCCGGCTTGGGCATTCCGCCTCTCTGGCTAGCTGAGCGCCCGTACGCTCGTTTCGTGGGTTGACTTAGGCATATGGAGTTCATTCCCAGTCTAAGATCGGACCGGATAGAAGGTTACGACAGCACATGCTGGGCTCGGGCATGTGCTGGTGTCGTATTTTTCTTCGCCGGGGCACCATCGTCGGAGCATCGCTGGAGAACTTGATCGGCGGCATTGGGGTGTGTGCGCACATGATGTGCGATGGGTGCTGGTACTTGGCCCTTATATTGGCCCCCTATCCCTCATCAAACCTTGAGAACTCACACCCCCTTAAAGAGCATTTGAGATTTTATAGTTTGCTGCCAGTAGCCATTAAAGTGTCTAAAATGGGGACACTTTTTTCAATTGGTCACAAAATATTGTACACTTCAAATTTTTTGTTGAATTTTTTATGCATGCCAACAAAAATACAAGGATCACATCTACTTACTTTGGGGCCAAAAATCCTTTCAAAAAAATTTTAAAAAATCCCGAACCGCAAAAAGTTTCAAAAATCATGAAAAATAGAAAACGAGTGGTCTTGCTATGAAACTTCACGTGAACGCTTAAGGGACCATTGTATGAATTTACAAGCCATAAAAATGGCATTGGCACGTAGAAATATGAAGATGTGCCTAAACCCACCGACCACCCTATCGATCCACGGCTTGCGTATCCCGTCTCTCTGGCCGACGTAGTGCCCGCCCACCCACCCGCCCGCTCGTTTTATCGGTTGGCTTAGGCATACAAAATTCATTCCTAGTCTAAGATTAGACTGAATTGAGGGTTGCGGCAACGGGATCGGCAGCATGCAGAGGGGGACTCGGTTGATCCCCGGCTTGCACATCCGGCCCCTCTGGCCGACTAAGTGCCCGCCCGCCCGCCCACTTGTTTCATTGGTTGGCTTAGGCATATGGAGTTCATTCCCAGTCTAAGATCAAACCAGGCCAACGGTTGTGGCAGCAGGATAGACAGCACGCAGAGGGGGACTCGGTTGATCCTCGGCTTGCGCATCCTGCCCTTCTGGAAAGCTGAGCGCCCGCACGCTTGTTTCGTGGGTTGACTTAGGCATACGGAGTTCATTCCTAGTCTAAGCATACGGAGTTCATTCCTAGTCTAAGATCAGACCGGAGTGAGGGTTGCGTTAGCACATGCTGGACTCGAGCATGTGCTGGTGCCGCATTTTTCTTCACCGGGGCACCATCACCGGAGTATCGCCAGACAACCAAGTTCAGGGCCAAAACTCCTTCTGAAAAAATTTTAAAAAATCCCGAACCGTAAAAGTTTCAAAAATCGTGAAAAATAGAAAACGAGTCGTCTTGACATGAAACTTCACGTGAAGCCTTAAGGGACCACTGTATGAATTTACAAGCCATAAAAATGGCATTGGCATGTAAAAATATAAAGATGTGCCTAAACCCACCTACCACCCTATCGATACACAGCTTGCGCATCCGTCTCTCTGGCCGACGTAGTGCTCGCCCGCCAGCCCTCCCGTTCGTTTCATCGGTTGGCTTAGGCTTACGGAGTTCATTCCTAGTCTAAGATTAGATCGGACCGAGGGTTGCTGCAGCAGGATCGACAGCATGTAGAGGGGGACCCGATCGATCCCTGGCTTACGCATCTCACCCCTCTAGATAGCTGAGCACCCGCACGCTCTTTTCGTGGGTTGACTTAGGCATACGGAGTTCATTCCCAGTCTAAGAATACGAAATTTATTCCCAGGCTAAGATCGAACCAGACCGAGGCTTTCGACAGCACATGCTGGGCTCGGGCATGTGCTGGTGCCATAGTTTTCTTCGTTGGGGCACCATCGTCAGAGAACCTGACCGACGGCATTGGGGTTCAGACGATCGGGGGGGCCAGGGGGGAGTGCGCACATGATGTGCTATGGGTGCTGGTACTAGGCCCTTATATTGGACCCCTATCCCTCTTCAAACCTTGAAAACTGACACCCCCTTAAAGAGCAATTGAGATTTTACAGGTTTGCTACCAGTAGCTATTAATGTGTCTGAAATGGGGACACTTTTTTCAAATGGTCACAAAATCTTGTACACCTCGAGTTTTTAGCTGAATTTTTTTGTGCATGGCAAAAAAAATACATGGACCACGTCTACCAAGTTTGTTGCCAAAACTCCTTCTGAAAAAATTTTAAAAAATCTCGAACCGCAAAAAGTTTCAAAAATCATGAAAAATAGAAAACGAGTCGTCTTGCGATGAAACTTCATGTGAAGGCTTAAGGGACCATTGTATGAATTTACAAGCCATAAAAATGGCATTGGAATGCAGAAATATGAAGATGTACCTAAACCCACCTACCACCCTATCGATCCACGGCTTGCGCATCCCATCTCTCGGGCCGACGTAGTGCCCACCCGCCCGCTCCTTTCGTCGATTGGCTTAGGCATACGGTGTTCAATCCCAGTCTAAGATCAGACCAGACCGAGGGTTACGGCAGCACATGCTGGACTCAGGCATGTGCTGGTGCTGTATTTTTCTTTACCGGGACACCATCGCCAGAGCATCGTCAGAGAACCTGATCGGCGGCATTGAGGTTCTGGCGATCGGGGTGGTCGGGGGGGTGTGGGCACATGATGTGCGATGGGTGATGGTACTTGGCCCTTATATTGGCCCCCTATCCCCCATCAAACCTTGAAAACTCACACCTCCTTAAAGATCATTTGAGATTTTACAGGTTTGGTCAGTAGCCATTAAAGTGTCTGAAATGAGGACACTTTTTTCAAATGGTCACAAAATCTTGTACACTTCGAGTTTTTAGCTAAATTTTTTTATGCATGCCAAGAAAAATACAAGGATTACGTCTACCAAGTTTGGGGCCAAACCTCCTTCCGAAAAATTTTAAAATATCCCGAACCGTAAAAAGTTTCAAAAATCATGAAAAATAGAAAATGAGTCGTCTTGCCATTAAACTTCACGTGAAGGCTTAAGGGGCCATTGTATGAATTTAAAAGCCATAAAAATGGCATTGGCATGCAGAAATATGAAGATGTGACTAAACCCACCTACCACCCTATCGATCCACGGCTTGGCATCCCGTCTCTCTGGCTGGCGTAGTGCCCGCCCGTCCGCACGTTTCGTCGATTCGCTTAGGCATACGGAGTTCATTCCTAGTCTAAGATTGGACCGGGCCGAGGGTTGTGGCAGCAGGATCAGCAGTACGTAGAGGGGGACCCGACCGATCCATGGCTTGTACATCCCGCCCCTCTGGTCGACTAAACATCTGCGCGCTCGTTTTGTGGTTTGACTTAGGCATACGGAGTTCATTCCCAGTCTAAGCATACGGAGTTCATTCCAAGTCTAAGATCGAACCGGACTAGGGGTTAAGGTAGCACATGCTGGGCTCGGCAATGCGTTGGTGCCGTATTTTTCTTCGTTGGGGCAACATCACCGGAGAACCTGACTGGCGGCATTAGGGTTCTGATGATCAGGGGGCCGGGGGGTATGCGCACATGATGTGCGATGGGTTCTGGTACTTGGCCCTTATAGTGGCCCCCTATCCCTCATCAAACATCGAGAACTCACATCCCCTTAAGAGCATTTGAGATTTTACAGGTTTGCTACCAGTAGCCATTAAAGTGTCTGAAATGGGGACACTTTTTTCAAATGGTCACAAAATCTTGTACACTTCGAGTTTTTAGCTGAATTTTTTTGTGCATGCCAACAAAAATACAAGTATCATGTCTACCAAGTTTGTTGCCAAAACTCCTTCCGAAAAAATTTTAAAAAATCTCAAACCGTAAAAGGTTTCAAAAATCATGAAAAATATAAAATGAGTCGTCTTGCGATGAAACTTCATATGAAGGCTTAAGGGACCATTGTATGAATTTACAAGCCATAAAAATGGCATTGGAATGCAGAAATATGGAGATGTGCCAAAACCCACCTACCACCCTATCGATCCACAGCTTGCGCATCCCATCTCTCTGGCCGACGTAATGCCCGCCCGCCCACCCGCCCGCTCGTTTCGTCGGTTGGCTTAGGCATACGGAGTTCAATCCCAGTCTAAGATCGGACTGGACCGAGGGTTGCGGTAGCACATGCTGGGCTCAAGCATGTGCTGGTGCTGTATTTTTCTTCACCGGGGTACCATCGCCAAAGCATCGTCGGAGAACCTGACCGGTGGCATTGGGGTTCCTGCGATCGGGGGGCCGGGGGGTGTGCGCACATGATGTGCGATGGGTGACGGTACTTGGCCCTTATATTGGCCCCCTATCCCTCATCAAACCTCAAGAACTCACACCCCCTTAAAGAGCATTTGTGATTTTACAGGTTTGCTGCCAGTAGCCCTTAAAGTGTCTAAAATGGAGACGCTTTTTTCAAATGGTCACAACATCTTGTACACTTCGAGTTTTTAGCTGATTTTTTTATGCATGCCAACAAAAATAAAAGGATCACGTTTCCCCAATTTGGGTCCAAAACTCCTTCCGAAAAAATTTTAAAAAATCTCGAACCATAAAAGGTTTCAAAAATCATGAAAAATAAAAAAATGAGTCGTCTTGCCATGAAACTTCACGTGAAGGCTTAAGGGACCATTGTATGAATTTACAAGCCATAAAAATGGCATTGGCACGTAGAAATATGAAGATGTGCCTAAACCCACCTACCAGCCTATCGATCCACGGCTTACGCATTCCGTCTCTCTGGCCGACGCAGTGCCTGCCCACCCGTCCGCACGCTCATTTCATCGATTGGCTTAGGCTTTCAAAGTTCATTCCCAGTCTAAGATCGCCAGAGCATCGCTGCAGAACCTGGTCGATGGCATTAGGGTTCGGGCGATCAAAGGGGTCGGGGGTGTGTGCGCACATGATGTGCGATAGGTGCTAGTACTTGGCCCTTATATTGGCCCTTATATTGGCCCCTATCCCTTATCAAGCCTCGAGAACTCACACCCCCTTAAAGAGCATTTGAGATTTTACAGGTTTACTGCCAGTAACCATTAAAGTGTCTGAAATGGTGACATTTTTTCAAATGGTCACAAAATCTTGTACACTTCAAGTTTTTAGCTGAATTTTTTTGTGCTTGCCAACAAAAATACAAGGATCATGTCTACCAAGTTTGGGGCCAAAAATCCTTCCAAAAAAATTCTAAAAAATCTTGAACCGTAAAAAGTTTTAAAAATCATGAAAAATAGAAAACGAGTGGTCTTGCCATGAAACTTCACGTGAAAGCTTAAGGGACCATTGTTGAATTTACAAGCGATAAAAATGGCATTGGCATGTAGAAATATAAAGATGTGCCTAAACCCACCTACCACCCTATCGATCCACAGCTTGCGCATCCCGTCTCTCTAGCCGGTGTAGTGCCCGCCCGCCCGTTCGCCCACTCGTTTCGTTGGTTGGCTTAGGCATATGGAGTTCCTTCCCAGTCTAAGATTGCACCGGACTGAGGGTTGCGGTAGCAGCATCGGTAGCACACTGAGGGGGACACGGTCGATCCCCGGTTTATGCATCCCGCCCTCTGGCCGTCTGAGCACCCGCACGCTCGTTTCGTAGGTTGACTTAGGCATACATAGTTCATTCCCAGTCTAAGCATACGGAGTTCATTCCCAGCCTAAGATCAGATCAGACCAAGTGTTAGGGCAGCACATGCTGGGCTCGGGCATGTGTTGGTGCAGCATTTTTCTTCCTCGGGGCACCATCGCCGGAGCATCGTCGGAGAACCTGACCGATGGCATTAGGGTTCCAGTGATTAGGGGGGCCGGGGATGTGTGCGAACATGATGTGAGATGGGTGCTGGTACTTGGCCCTTATATTGGCCCCCTATCCCTCATCAAACCTCGAGAACTCACACCCCTTTAAAGAGCATTTGAGATTTTACAGGTTTGCTGCCAGTAGCAATTAAAGTGTTTGAAACGGGGACACTTCTTTCAAATGGTCACAAAATCTTGTACACCTCAAGTTCTTAGCTTAATATTTTTGTGCATACCAACAAAAATACAAGGATCACATCTACGAAGTTTGGGGCCGAAACGCCTTCCGAAAAAATTGTAAAAAATCCCCAACCGTAAAAAGTTTCAAAAATGTTGAAAAATAGAAATTGGGTCATCTTGCCATGAAACTTCACGTGAAGGCTTAAGAGGCCAATGTTTGAATTTATAAGCCATAAAAATGGCATTGGTATGCAGAAATATGAAGATGTCCCCAAACCCACCTACCACCCTATCGATCGACGGCTTGCGCATCCCGTCTCTCTAGCAGGCGTAGTGCCTGCCCGCCCGCCCGCTTGTTTCGTCGGTTGGCTTGGGCATACGGAGTTCATTCCTAGTCTAGGATTGGACCGGACCGAGGGTTGTGGCAGCAGAATCGGCAGCACGTAGAAAGTGACCCGACCAATCCCCGGCTTGCGCATCCCTCCCCTCTGGCTGGCTGAGCGCCCGTATGCTCATTCTGTGGGTTGACTTAGGCATACGAAGTTCATTCCCAGTCTAGGCATACGGAGTTCATTCCCAGTCTAAGATCGGATTGGATCGAATGTTGCGGCAGAACATTCTAGGCTCGGGCATGTGCTAGTGCCACATTTTTCTTCGTCGAGGCACCACCATCGGAGCATCACCGGAGAACCTAACCGACGGCATTGGTGTTCCGACGATCGGGGGGCCGAGGGGGTGTACGCACATGATGTGTGATGGGTGCTGGTACTTGGCCCTTATATTGGCCCCCTATCCCTCATCAAACCTTGAGAACTCACACCCCTTTAAAGAGCATTTGAGACTTTACAGGTTTGCTGCCAGTAGCCATTAAAGTGTCTGAAATGGGGACACTTTTTTCAAATGGTCACAAAACCTTGTACACTTCTAGTTTTTAGCTGAATGTTTTTGTACATGCCAACAAAAATACAAGGATCACGTCTACCAAGTTTGGGGCCAAAACTCCTTCCGAAAAAATTTTAAAAAATCTCGAACCGTAAAAGGTTTTGAAAATCATGAAAAGTAGAAAACGAGTCATCTTTCCATGAAACTTCACGTGAAGATGTGCCTAAACCCACCTACCACCCTATCGATCCACGGCTTGCGCATCCCGTTTCTCTGGTCGGCGTAGTACCCGCATGCCCGCGCGTCCACTCGTTTTATTGGTTGGCTTAGGCATGCGGAGTTCATTCCCAGTCTAGGATTAGATCGGACCAAGGTTTACGGTAGCAAGATCAGCAGCACGTAGAGGGGGACCCGATCGATCCCCAGCTTGCGCATCCCACCCCTCTAGCCGACTGAGCGCCCGCACGCTCGTTTCGTGGGTTGACTTAGGCATACGGAGTTCATTTCTAGTCAAGCATACAGATTTCATTCCCAGTCTAAGATCGGATCGGACTGAGGGTTGTGGCAGCACATGCTAGGCTCGGGCATGTCCTGGTGCCACATTTTTCTTCGTCGGGGCACCAACGTCGGAGCATCGTCGGAGAACCTGACCGGCGGCATTGGGGTTCCGACGATCGGGGGGTCGGGGGGTGCGCACACATGATGTGCGATGGGTGCTGGTACTTGGCCCTTATATTGGCCCCCTATCCCTCATCAAACATCGAGAACTCACCCCCCTTTAAAGAGCATTTGAGATTTTATAGGTTTGCTGCCAGTAGCCATTAAAGTGTCTGAAATGGGGACACTTTTTTCAAAAGGTCATAAAACCTTGTACACTTCGAGTTTTTAGCTGAATGTTTTTGTGCATGCCAAAAAAATACAAGGATAACATCTACCAAGTTTGGGGCCAAAACTCCTTCCGAAAAAATTTAAAAAAATCCCGAACCGTAAAAAGTTTCAAAAATCATGAAAAATAAAAAACAAGTCGTCCTGCCATGAAACTTCACGTGAAGGCTTAAGGGACCATTGTATGACTTTACAAGCCATAAAAATGGCATTTTCATATAGAAATATTAAGATGTACCTAAACCCGCCTACCATCCTATCGATCCACGGCTTGTGCATCCCATCTCTCTGAACGACGTAGTGACCACCCGCTCGCCCGCCCGCTCGTTTCGTCGGTTGGCTTAGGCATATGGAGTTCATTCCCAGTCTAAGATTGGACCGGACCGAGGGTTGTGGCAGTAAAATTGGCAGCACGCAGAAGGGGACCCAGCCAATCCCCGGCTTGCGCATCCCTCCCCTCTGGCCGGCTGAGCGCCCGCACGCTCATTTCGTGGGTTAACTTAGGCATACGGAGTTCATTCCCAGTCTAAGCATACGGAGTTCATTCCTAGTCTAGAATCGAACCGGACCAATGGTTGCGGCAGCACATGCTGGGCTCGGGCATGTGCTGGTGCCGCATTTTTATTCGTCGGAGCATCGCCGGAGAACCTGACCGACGGCATTGGGGTTCCGACGATCGGGGGGGCCGGGGGTGTGCACACATGATGTGCGATGGGTGCTGGTACTTGGCCCTTCTATTGGCCCCCTATCCCCCATCAAACCTCGTGAACTCATACCCCCTTAAAGAGCGTTTGAGTTTTATAGGTTTGCTGCCAGTAGCCATTAAAGTGTTTAAAATGGGGACACTTTTTTCAAATGGTCACAAAATCTTGTACACTTTGAGTTTTTAGCTGAATTTTTTTTTGCATGCCACAAAAAATACAAGGATCACGTCTACCAAGTTTGGGGCCAAAACTCCTTCCGAAAAAAGTTTAAAAAATCCCGAACCGTAAAAAGTTTTAAAAATCAGGAAAAATAAAAAACGAGTCGTCTTGCCATGAAACTTCACGTGAAGGCTTAAGGGACCATTGTATGAATTTTTAAGCCATAAAAATGCATTGGCATGCAAAAATGTGAAGATGTGCCTAAACCCACCTACCACCCTATCGATCCACGGCGTGCGCATCCCGTCTCTCTGGCCGACGTAGTGCCCGCCCGCCCGCTTATTTCGTCGGTTGGCTTAGGCATACGGAGTTCATTCCTAGTCTAAGATTGGACCAGACCGAGGGTTGCAGCAGCATGATCGGCAGCACATAGAGGGGGACGCGATCGATCCCCGACTTGCGCATCCCGCCCCCTGGCTGGCTGAGCGCCCGTACGCTCGTTTCGGGGTGATAGGCATACGAGTTCATTCCAGTCAAGCATACGAAGTTCATTCCTAGCAGCAGTGATCAGCCAGTCGAAGAGGTTCGCGCACATCAGGCTGGGCATGTCTTGTGCCACATTTTTCTTCGCAGCGGCTACATCCGGAATCGCAGAGAACCTTACGGCGGCATTGGTTCCATGATGCGGGGCCGGGGGGGTTTGCGCACATGATGTGCGATGGGTGCTGGTACTTGGCCCTTATATTGGCCCCCTATCCCTCATCAAACCTCGAGAAGTCACACCCCTTTAAAGAGCATTTGAGATTTTACAGATTTGCTGCCAGTAGCCATTAAAGTGTCTGAAATGGGGACACTTTTTTCGAATGGTCACAAAATCTTGTACACTTCGAGTTTTTAGCTGAATTTTTTTGCACATGCCAACAAAAATACATGGATCATGTCTACCAAGTTTAGGGCCAAAAATCCTTCCGAAAAAATTTTAAAAAGTCCCGAACCGCAAAAAGTTTTGAAAATCGTGAAAAATAAAAACGAGTCGTCTTGCCATGAAACTTCACGTAAAGGCTTAAGGGACCATTGTATGAATTTACAAGCCATAAAAATGGCATTGGCAGGCAGAAATATGAAGATGTGCCTAAACCCACCTACCACCCTATCGATCCACGGCTTGCGCATCCCGTTTCTCTGGCCGGCATAGTACCCGCACGCCCACGCGTCCACTCGTTTCGTTGGTTGGCTTAGGCAAACGGAGTTCATTCCCAGTCTAGGATCAGATTGGACCAAGGTTTACGGCAGCAAGATCAGCAGCACGTAAAAGGGGACCTGACCGATCCCCGGCTTGCACATCCCGCTCCTCTGGTCGACTGAGCGCCCGCACGCTCGTTTCGTGGGTTGACTTAGGCATACGGAGTTCATTTCTAGTCTAAGCATACGGATTTCATTCCGAGTCTAAGATCGGATCGGACCGAGGGTTGTGGCAGCACATGCTGGGCTCGGGCATGTGCTGGTGCCGCATTTTTCTTCGTCGGGACACCAACGTCGGAGCATCGTCGGAGAACCTGACCGGCAGCATTGGGGTTCCGGCGATCGGGGGGGCCAGGGGGTGCGCACACATGATGTGCGATGGGTGCTGGTACTTGGCCCTTATATTGGCCCCCTATCCCTCATCAAACCTCGAGAACTCACCCCCCCTTAAAAAGCATTTGAGATTTTATAGGTTTGCTGCCAGTAGCCATTAAAGTGTCTAAAATGGGGACACTTTTTTCAAATGGTCACAAAACCTGGTACACTTCGAGCTTTTAGCTGAATGTTTTTGTGCATGCCAAAAAAAATATAAGGATAACATCTACCAAGTTTGGGGCCAAAACTCCTTCCGAAAAAATTTTAAAAAATCTCGAACCGTAAAAAGTTTCAAAAATCGTGAAAAATAAAAAACAAGTCGTCTTGCCATGAAACTTCACGTGAAGGCTTAAGGGACCATTGTATGACTTTACAAGCCATAAAAATGGCATTGTCATGCAGAAATATGAAGATGTACCTAAACCCACCTACCATCGTATCGATCCACGGCTTGCGAATCCCGTCTCTCTGGCCGACGTAGTGACCACCCGTTCGCCCGCCCGCTCGTTTCGTCGGTTGGCTTCGGCATACGGAGTTCATTCCTAGTCTAAGATTGGAACAGACTGAGGGTTGTGGCAGTAGAATCAGCAGCACGCAGAAGGGGACTCGGCCAATCCCTAGCTTGCGTATCCCTCCCCTCTGGCTGGCTGAGCCCCCGCACGCTCGTTTCGTGGGTTAACTTAGGCATACGGAGTTCATTCCCAGTCTAAGCATACGGAGTTCATTCCTAGTCTAAGATCGAACCGGACCGAGGGTTGTGGCAGCACATGCTAGGCTCAGGCATGTGCTGGTGCCGTGTTTTACTTCGTCGGGGCACCATCGTCGGAGCATCGCTGGAGAACCTAACCGACGGCATTGGGGTTCCGGCAATCGGGGGAGCCGGGGGGTGTGCACACATGATGTGCGATGGGTGCTGGTACTTGGCCCTTATATTGGCCCCCTATCCCTCATCAAACCTCGAGAACTCACCCCCCCTTAAAAAGCATTTGAGATTTTATAGGTTTGCTGCCAGTAGCCATTAAAGTGTCTGAAATGGGGACACTTTTTTCAACTGGTCACAAAATCTTGTACACTTTGAGTTTTTAGCTGAATTTTTTTGTGCATGCCAACAAAAATACAAGGATCACGTCTACCAAATTTCGGCCAAAAATCCTTCCAAAAAAATTTTAAAAAATCCCGAACCGTAAAAAGTTTTGAAAATCATGAAAAATGGAAAACGAGTCGTGTTGCCATGAAACTTCACGTGAAGGCTTAATGGACCATTGTATGATTTTATAAGCCATAAAAATGGCATTGGCACACAAAAATGTGAAGATGTGCCTAAACCCACCTACCACCCTATCGATCCACGCCTTGCGCATCCCGTCTCTCTGGCCGACGTAGTGCCCCCGCCCGCTCATTTCGTCAGTTGGCTTAGGCATACGGAGTTCATTCCCAATCTAAGATTGGACTGGACCGAGGGTTGCAGCAGCAGGATCAGCAGCATGTAGAGGGGGATGCGACCGATCCCCGGCTTGCGCATCCCGCCCCTCTGGCCGGCTGAGCGCCCGCACGCTTGTTTCATGGGTTGACTTAGGCATACGGAGTTTATTCCCAGTCTAAGCATATGGAGTTCATTCCCAGTCTAAGATCAGACCGGATCGAGGGTTGCGGAAGCACATTTTGGGCTTGGGCATGTGCGGGTGCCACATTTTTCTTCGCCAGGGTACCATTGCCAGAGCATCGTCGGAGAACCTTACCAGCGGCATTAGGGTTCCGACGTTCAGGGGGGCGGGGGGTTTGCGCACATGATGTGCGATGGGTGCTGGTACTTGGCCCTTATATTGGTCCCCTATCCCTCATCAAACCTCGAGAAGTCACACCCCTTTAAAGAGCATTTGAGATTTTACAGGTTTGCTGCCAATAACCATTAAAGTGCCTGAAATGGGGACACTTTTTTCGAATGGTCACAAAATCTTGTACACTTCGAGTTTTTAGCTGAATTTTTTTGTGCATGCCAAAAAAATACATGGATCATGTCTACCAAGTTTACGGCCAAAAATCCTTCTGAAAAAATTTTAAAAAATCTCGAACCGTAAAAATTTTTAAAAGTCGTGAAAAATACAAAACGTGTCGTCTTGCCATGAAACTTCACGTGAAGGCTTAAGGGACCATTGTATGAATTTACAAGCCATAAAAATGGCATTGGCACACAGAAATATGAAGATGTGCCTAAACCCACCTACTACCCTATCGATCCACGGCTTACGCATCCCGTTTCTCTGGCCGGCGTAGTACCTGCACGCCCACGCGTCCACTCGTTTCGTTGGTTGGTTTAGGCATACGGAGTTAATTCCCAGTCTAGGATCAGATCGGACCAAGGTTTATGGCAACAAGATCAGCAGCACGTAGAGGGGGACCCGATCGATCCCCGGCTTGCGCATCCCCCCCCTCTGGCCGGCTAAGCGCCCGCACGCTCGTTTTGTGGCTTGACTTAGGCATACGAAATTCATTTCTAGTCTAAGCATACAGAGTTCATTCCCAGTCTAAGATTGGATCGGACCGAGGGTTGTGGCAGCACATGCTGCACTCGAGCATGTGCTGGTGCCGCATTTTTCTTCGTCGAGGCACCAACGTTGGAGCATCGTCGGAGAACCTGACCGGCGGCATTGGGGTTCCGACGATCGGGGGGCCGGGGGGTGCGCACACATGATGTGCGATGGGTGCTGGTACTTGGCCCTTATATTGGCCCCCTATCCCTCATCAAACCTCGAAAACTCACCCCCCCTTAAAGAGCATTTGAGATTTTATAGGTTTGCTGCCAGTAGCCATTAAAGTGTCTGAAATGGGGACACTTTTTTCAAATGGTCACAAAATCTTGTACACTTCAGGTTTTTAGCTGAATTTTTTTGTGCATGCCAACAAAAATACAAGGATCACGTCTACCAAGTTTGGGGCCAAAACTCCTTCCGAAAAAATTTTAAAAAATCCCGAACCGTAAAAAGTTTCAAAAATCATGAAAAATAGAAAACGAGTCGTCTTGCCATGAAACTTCACGTGAGGGCTTAAGGGACCATTGTATGAATTTACAAGCCATAAAAATGGCATTGGCACACAAAAATGTGAAGATGTACCTAAAACCACCTACCAGCCTATCGATCCATGGCTTGCGCATCCAGTCTCTCTGGCTGACGTAGTGCCCGCTTGCCTGCTCATTTTGTCGGTTGACTTAGGCATACGGAGTTCATTCCTAGTCTAACATTGGACCAGACTGAGGGTTGCAGCAGCAGGAGTGGCAGCACGTAGAGGGGGACTCGACCGATCCTCAGCTTGCGCATCATGCCCCTCTAGCCGGCTGAGCGCCCGCATGCCCGTTTCGTTGGTTGACTTAGGCATACGGAGTTCATTCCCAATCTAAGCATACGGAGTTAATTCCCAATCTAAGATCGGACCGGACCAAGCGTTACGGCAGCACATGCTGGGCTCGGGGGGTTCCGATGATCGGGGGGGCCGGGGGTGCGCGCACATGATGTGCGATGGGTGCTGGTACTTGGCCCTTATATTGGCCCCCTATCCCACATCAAACCTGGAGAACTCACACCCCCTTAAAGAGCATTTGAGATTTTATAGGTTTACTGCCAGTAGCCATTAAAGTGTCTGAAATGGGGACACTTTTTTCAAATGGTCACAAAATCTTGTACACTTTGAGTTTTTAGCTGAATTTTTTTTGCATGCCAACAAAAATACAAGGATCATGTCTACCAAGCTTGGGGCGAAAACTCTTTTCGAAAAAGTTTTAAAAAATCCTGAACCACAAAAAAATTTAAAAATTGTGAAAAATAGAAAACGAGTCGTCTTGCGATGAAACTTTAGGTTAAGGCTTAAGGGACCATTGTATGAATTTAGAAGCCATAAAAATGGCATTGGCACACAGAAATATGAAGATGTCCCTAAACCCACCTACTACCCTATCTATCCACGGCTTGCGCATCTCGTCTCTCTAGCCGGCATAATGCCCGCCCGCCCACCCGCCTGCTCGTTTCATCGGTTAGCTTAGGCATACGGAGTTAATTCTCGGTCTAAGATCAGACTGGATCAAGGGTTGTAGCAGTAGGATTGGCAGCATGTAGAAGGGGACCCGGCTGATCCTCAGCTTGCGCATCCCGCCCCTCTGGCCAGCTGAGTGCCCGCACGCTTGTTTCATGGGTTGACTTAGGCATACGGAGTTCATTCCCAGTCTAAGCATACGGAGTTCATTCCCAGTCTAAGATTGAACCAGACCGATGGTTGTGACAGCACATGCTGGGCTCGGGCATGTGCTGGTGCCACATTTTTCTTCGCCAGGGCACCATTGCCGGAGCATCGCCGGAGAACCTGACCGACGGCATTGGGGTTCCGACGATCGGGGGGGCCGGGGGGTGTGTGCACATGATGTGCGATGGGTGCTGGTACTTGGCCCTTATATTAGCCCCCTATCCCTCATCAAACCTCGAGAACTCACACCCCCTTAAAGAGCATTTGAGATTTTATAGGTTTGCTGCCAGTAGCCATTAAAGTGTCTGAAATGGGGTACTTTTTTCAAATGGTCACAAAATCTTGTACACTTCAAGTTTTTAGCTGACTTTTTTTGTGCATGCCAACAAAAATACAAGGATCACGCCTACCAAGTTTGGGGCCAAAAATCCTTTCGAAAAAATTTTAAAAAATCCCGAACCGCAATAAGTTTCATAAATCGTGAAAAATAGAAAACGAGTCGTCTTGCCATGAAACTTCATCGAAGGCTTAGGGGACCACTGTATGAATTTACAAGCCATAAAAATGGCATTGGCATGTAAAAATATGATGATGTGCCTAAACCCACCCACTACCCTATCGATCCACGACTTATGCATCCCGTGTCTCTGGCTCGCGTAGTGCCCAACTGCCCGCCCGCTCATTTCATCGACTGGCTTAGGCATACGGAGTTCATTCCTAGTCTAAGATCAGACTGAAGCGAGGGTTACGGCAGCAAGATCGGCAGCAGGCAGAGGGGAACTTGACTGATCCTTGGCTTGTGTATCCCACCCCTCTGGCCGGCTGAGCACCCGCACGCTCATTTCGTGGGTTGACTTAAGCATAAGGAGTTCATTCCCAGTCTAAGCATACGGAGTTCATTCCCAGTATAAGATCGAACCGGACCGAGGGTTGCGGCAGCACATGTTGGGCTCGGGCATGTGCTGGTGCCGTATTTTTCTTCGTTGGGGCACGATCGTCGGAGCATCATCGAAGAACCTGACCGACGGCATTGGGTTTCGGTGATCGGGGGGGCCGGGGCGGTGTGCGCACATGATGTGCGATGGGTGCTGGTACTTGGCCCTTATATTTACCCCCTATCCCTCATCAAACCTCGAGAACTCACACCCCTTAAAGAGCATTTGAGATTTTACAGGTTTGCTGCCAGTAGCCATTAAAGTGTCTGAAATGGGGATACTTTTTTCAAATGGTCACAAAATCTTGTACACTTCGAGTTTTTAGCTGAATTTTGTTTGTGCATGCCAACAAAAATACAAGGATCACATCTACCAATTTTGGGGCCAAAACTCCTTCCGAAAAAATTTAAAAAAATCCAAAACCGTAAAAAGTTTCAAAAATCGTGAAAAATATAAAACGAGTCGTCTTGCCATGAAACTTCATGTGAAGGCTTAAGGGAACATTGTACGAATTTACAAGCCATAAAAATGGCATTGGCACATAGAAAAATAAAGATGTGCCTAAACCCACCTACCACCCTATCGATCCACGGCTTGCGCTTCCCGTCTCTTGGCCGGCGTAGTGCCCACCCACCCGCCCGTCTGCTCGTTTCGTCGGTTGGCTTAGGCATACGAAGTTCATTCCCAGTCTAAGATCAGACCGGAGCGAGGGTTGCGGTAGCAGGATCGACAGCACACAGAGGGGGACCCGGTCGATCCTCGACTTGCGCATCCCGCCCCTCTGGCCAGCTGAGCGCCCGTACGCTCATTTCGTGGGTTGACTTAGGCATACGGAGTTCATTCCCAGTCTAAGATCAGATCGGACTGAGGGTTGCGGCAGCACATGCTGGGCTCGGGCATGTGCTGGTGTCGTATTTTTCTTCACCGGGGCACCATTGCCAGAGCATCGCTGGAGAACCTGACCGACGACATTGGGGTTCCGACGATCGGGGGGCCGGAGGGGGTGTGTGCACATGATGTGCGATGGGTGCTGGTACTTGTCCCTTATATTGGCCCCCTATCCCTCATCAAACCTCAAGAACTCACACCACCTGAAAGGGCATTTGAGTTTTACAGGTTTGCTGCCAGTAGCCATTAAAGTGTCTGAAATGGGGACACTTTTTTCGAATGATCACAAAATCTTGTACACTTCGAGTTTTTAGCTGAATTTTTTTTTGTGTGCCAACAAAAATACAAGGATCATGTCTAGAAAGTTTGGGGCCAAAAATCCTTCTGAAAAAATTTAAAAAAATTCAGAACCGTAAAAAGTTTTAAAAATCGTGAAAAATAGAAAACGAGTCGTCTTGCCATGAAACTTCACGTGAAGGCTTAAGGGACCATTGTATGAATTTACAAGCCATAAAAATGGCATTGCCACGTAGAAATATGAAGATGTGCGTAAACCCACCTACCACCCTATCGATCCACGGCTTGCGCATCCCGTCTCTCTGCTTGGCATAGTACCCGCCCGTGCGTCCGCTCGCTCGTTTCGTTGGACGGCTTAGGCATACGGAGTTCATTCCCAGTCTAAGATCGGACTGGGCCGAGGGTTGCGGTAGCACGCAGAGGGGGACCAGACCGAGGGTTGCAGGCAGTAAGGATCGACAAACCGATCCCAGGCTTGCACATCCCGCCCCTCTAGCCGACTGAGCGCTCGCACGCTCGTTTTATGGGTTGACTTAGGCATACGGAGTTCATTCCCAGTCTATGATCGGACCGGACCAAAGGTTGCGATAGCACATGCTGGGCTCAGGCATGTGCTGGTGCCACATTTTTTTTCACCGGGGCACCATCGCCAGAGCATCGTCGGAGAACCTGATCGGCGGCATTGGGGTTCCAGCGATCGGGGGGCCGGGGGGGTGTGCGCACATGATGGGTGATGGGTACTGGTACTTGGCCCTTATATTGGCCCCCTATCCCACATCAAACATCGAGAACTCACACCCCCTTAAAGGGCATTTGAGATTTTACAGGTTTGCTGCCAGTAGCCATTAAAGTGTCTTAAACGGAGACACTTTTTCAAATGGTCACAAAATCTTGTACACTTTGAGTTTTTAGCTGAATTTTTTTGGGCATGCCAGCAAAAATAAAAGGATCACCTCTACCAAGTGTGGGACCAAAACTCCTTCCAAAAAATTTTTAAAAGATCCGAACCGCAAAAAGTTTCAAAAATCGTGAAAAATAGAAAACGAGTCGTCTTGCCATGAAACTTCACGTGAAGGCTTAAGGGACCATTGTATGAATTTACAAGCCATAAAAATGGCATTGCCACGTAGAAATATGAAGATGTGCCTAAACCCACCTACCACCCTATCGATCCATGGCTTGCGCATCCCGTCTCTCTGGCCGACGTAGTACCCACCCGCGCGTCCTCTCGCTCGTTTCGTCGGATGGCTTAGGCATAGGAGTTCATTCCCAATCTAAGATCAAACTGGACCGAAGGGTTGCGACAGCACGTAGAGGGGGACCGGACCGAGGGTTGCAGGAGCAGGATCGGCAGATCAATCCCAGGCTTGCACATCTCGCCCCTCTAGCAGGCTGAGCGCCCGCACGCTCGTTTTGTGAGTTGACTTAGGCATACAAAGTTCATTCCCAGTCTATGATCGGATCGGACCGAGGGTTGCGGCAACACATGCTGGGCTCGAGCATGTGCTGGTGCCACATTTTTTTTCACCGGGGCACCATCGCCAGAGCATCGTCGGAGAACCTGATCGGCGTCATTGGGGTTCCGACGATCGGGCGGCCGGGGGGGGTCTGCGCACATGATGTGCGATGGGTACTGGTACTTGGCCCTTATATTGGCCCCCTATCCCACATCAAACATCGAGAACTCACACCCCCTTAAAGAGCAATTGAGATTTTACAGGTTTGCTGCCAGTAGCCATTAAAGTGTCTTAAATGGGGACACTTTTTTCAAATGGTCACAAAATCTTGTACACTTCGAGTTTTTAGCCGAATTGTTTGGGGCATGCCAGCAAAAATAAAAGGATCACATCTACCAAGTTTGGGACCAAAACTCCTTCCAAAAAAATTTTAAAAGATCCCGAACCGTAAAAAGTTTCAAAATCGTGAAAAATAGAAAACGAGTCGTCTTGCCATGAAACTTCACGTGAAGGCTTAAGGGACCATTGTATGAATTTACAAGCCATAAAAATGGCATTGGCATGCAAAAATATAAAGATGTGCCTAAACCCACCTACCACCCTATCGATCTACGGCTTGCACATCCCGTCCCTCTAGCCGGCGTAGCGCCCGCCCGTTCGCCCGCATGTTTCATCGATTGGCTTAGGCATGCAGAGTTCATTCCCAGTCTAAGATCAGACCGGACCGAGGGTTGTGGCAGGACATAGAGGGGGATCTAGCTGATCTCCGGGTTACGCATCCTGCCCCTATGGCCGGCTGAGCGCCCGCACGATCGTTTTGTGGGTTGACTTAGGCATACGGAGTTCATTCCCAGTCTATGATCAGACCGGACCGAGGGTTGCGGCAGCACATGCTGGGCTCGGGCATGTGCTGGTGCCACATTTTTTTTCACCGGGGCACCATCGCCAGAGCATCGCTCAGAACTTGATCGGCGGCATTGGGGTTCCGACGATCGGGGGGCCGGGGGGTGTGCGCACATGATGTGTGATGGGTACTGGTACTTGGCCCTTATATTGGCCCCCTATCCCACATCAAACATCGAGAACTCCCACCCCCTTCAAGAGCATTTGAGATTTTACAGGTTTGCTGCCAGTAGCCATTAAAGTGTCTTAAATGGGGACACTTTTTTCAAATGGTCACAAAATCTTGTACACTTCGAGTTTTTAGCTGAATTGTTTTTGGCTTAGGCATACGGAGTTCATTCCCAGTCTAAGATCGGACTGGACCGAGGGTTAAGGCAGCAGGATCGGCAGCACGCAGAGGGGGACCCGGTCGATCCTCGGCTTGCGTATACTGCCCCTCTGGCTGGCTGAGCGCCCGCACGCACGTTTCGTGGGTTGACTTAGGCATACGGAGTTCATTCCTAGTCTAAGCATACGGAGTTCATTCCAAGTCTAAGATCGGACCGAACCAAGGGTTGCAACAGCACATGCTTGCCTTGGGCATGTGCTGGTGCCGTATTTTTCTTCGCTGGGGCACCATCGCTGGAGCTTCACCAGAGAACCTGACCGGCGGCATTGGGGTTCCGACGATCGGGGGGGCCGGGGGTATGCGCACATGATGTGCGATGGGTGTTGGTACTTGGCCCTTATATTGGCCCCCTATCCCTCATCAAACCTTGAGAACTCACACCCCCTTAAAGAGCATTTGAGATTTTACAGGTTTGCTGCCAGTAGCCATTAAAGTGTCTGAAATGGGGACACTTTTTTCAAATGGTCACAAAATCTTGTACACTTCGAGTTTTTAGCTGAATTTTTTTGTGCATGCCAACAAAAATACAAGGATCATGTCTACCAAGTTTGGGGCCAAAAATCTTTCTGAAAAAATTTTCAAAAATCACGAACCGTAAAAAGTTTCGAAATCATGAAAAATAGAAAACGAGTCGTGTTGCCATTAAACTTTACGTGAAGGCTTAAGGGACCATTGTATGAATTTACAAGCCATAAAAATGGCATTGGCACGCAGAAATATGAAGATGTGCCTAAATCCACCTAGCACCCTATCGATCCACGGCTTGCGCATTCCGTCTCTCAGGCCGGCGTAGTGCCCGCCTGCCCGCCAGCCCGCTCATTTCATCGGTTGGCTTAGGCATACGGAGTTCATTCCCAATCTAAGATTGGACCGGACCGAGGGTTAAGGCAGCAGGATCGATAGCACGCAGAGGGGGACCCGACTGATCCTCGATTTGTGCATACTGCCCCTCTGGCTGGCTGAGCGCCCGCACGCTCGTTTCGTGGGTTAACTTAGGCATACAGAGTTCATTCCCAGTCTAAGCATACGGAGTTCATTCCCAGTCTAAGATCAGACCAAACCAAGGGTTGTGGCAGCACAAGCTGGGCTCGGGCATGTGCTGGTACCGCATTTTTCTGCGTCGGGGCACCATCGCCGGAGCATCGCCGGAGAACCTGACCGGCGGCATTAGGGTTTCGGCGATCGGGGGGCCAGGGGGTGTGCGCACGTGATGTGCGATGGGTGCTGGTACTTGGCCCTTATATTGGCCCCCTATCCCTCATCAAACCTTGAGAACTCACACCCCCTTAAAGAGCATTTGGGATTTTACAGGTTTGCAGCCAGTAGCCATTAAAGTGTCTGAAATGGGGACACTTTTTTCAAATGGTCACAAAATCTTGTACATTTCGAGTTTTTAGCTGAATTTTTTTGTACATGCCAACAAAAATACAAGGATCATGTCTACCAAGTTTGGGGCTAAAACTCCTTCTGAAAAAATTTTAAAAAATCCCGAACCACAAAAAGTTTCAAAAATCATAAAAAATAGAAAACGAGTCATCTTGCCATGAAACTTCACGTGAAGGCTTAAGGGACCATTGTATGAATTTACAAGCCATAAAAATGGCATTGGCATGCAGAAATATGAAGATGTGCCTAAACCCACCTACCATCCTATCGATCCACTGCTTGCGCATCCCGTCTCTCTGGCCGGCGTAGTGCCCGCCCGCCCGCCCGCTTGTTTCGTCGGTTGGCTTAGGCATACGGAGTTCATTCCCAGTCTAAGATCAGACCGGATCTGAGGGTTGTGGCAGCAGGATCGGTAGCACATAGAGGGGGACCCGACCGATCCCCGACTTGCGCATCCTGCACCTCTGGCCGGCTGAGTGCCTGCACGCTTGTTTCGTGGGTTGACTTAGGCCTACGGAGTTCATTCCCAGTCTAAGCATACAGAGTTCATTCCCAGTCTAAGATCAGACTAGACTGAGGGCTGCGACAGCACATGCTGGGCTCGGGCATGTGTTGGTGCGGCATTTTTCTTCGCCGGGGCACCATCGCGAGCATTGTCGGAGAACCTGACCGGCGGCATTGTGGTTCCGACGATCGGGGGGGCCAGGGGGTGTGCGCACTTGATGTGCGATGGGGGCTGGTACTTGGCCCTTATATTGGTGCCCTGTCCCTCAACAAACCTTGAGAACTCACACCCCCTTAAAGAGCATTTGAGATTTTACAGGTTTGATGCCAGTAGCCATTAAAGTGTTTAAAATGGGGACACTTTTTTCAAATGGTCACAAAATCTTGTACACTTCGAGTTTTTAGCTGAATTTGATTGTACATTCCAACAAAAATACAAGGATCACGTCTACCAAGTTTGGGGCCAAAACTCCTTCCGAAAAAATTTTAAAAAATCTCGAACCGTAAAACGTTTCAAAAATCGTGAAAAATAGAAAACGAGTCATCTTGCCATGAAACTTCATGTGAAGGCTTAGGGGACCATTGTATGAATTTACAAGCCATAGAAATGGCATTGGCATGTAGAAATACGAAGATGTGCCGAAACCCACCTACCACCCCATCGATCCACGGCTTGCGCATCCCGTCTCTCTGACCGGGGTAGTGCCCGCCCGCCCGCTCGTTTTGTCGGTTGGCTTAGGCATACGGAGTTAATTCCCAGTCTAAGATTAGACCGGATCGAGGGTTACGATAGCAGGATCAACAGTACGCAGAGGGGGACCCGACCGATCCCCGGCTTGCGCATCCCGCCCCTTTGGCCGGCTGAGCGCCCGTACGCTCGTTTCGTCGGTTGACTTAGGGATACGGAGTTCATTCGCAGTCTAAGCATACGGAGTTCATTCCCAGTCTAATATCAGACCGGATCGAGGGTTGCGGCAGCACATGCTGGGCTCGGGCATGTGCTGGTGCCGTATTTTTCTTCGTCGGGGCACCATTGCTGGAGCTTCGCCGGAGAACCTGACCGGCGGCATTGGGGTTCCGACGATCGGGGGGCTGGGGGGTGTGCGCACATGATGTGCGATGGGTGCTGGTACTTGGCCCTTATATTGGCCCCCTATCCCTCATCAAACCTCGAGAACTCATACCCCCTTAAAGAGCATTTGAGATTTTACAGGTTTGCTACCAGTAGCCATTAAAGTGTCTGAAATGGGGATACTTTTTTCAAATGGTCACAAAATCTTGTAGACTTCGAGTTTTTAGCTGAATTTTTTTGTGCATGCCAAAAAAAATGCAAGGATCACGTCTACCAAGTTTGGGGCCAAAACTCTTTCCAAAAAAATTTTCAAAAATCACGAACCGTAAAAAGTTTCGAAATCATGAAAAATAGAAAACGAGTCCTCTTGCCATGAAACTTTACGTGAAGGCTTAAGGGACCATTGTATGAATTTACAAGCCATAAAAATGGCATTGGCACGCAGAAAATATTAAGATGTGCCTAAACCCACCTAGCACCCTATCGATCCACGGCTTGCGCATCCCGTCTCTCAGGCCGGCGTAGTGCCCGCCTGCCCACCAACCCGCTCGTTTCGTCGGTTGACTTAGGCATACGGAGTTCATTCCCAGTCTAAGATCGGATCAGACCGAGGGTTAAGGCAGCAAGATCGGCAGCATGCAGAGGGGGACCCGACCGATCCTCGGCTTATGCATACTGCCCCTTTGGCCGGCTGAGCGCCCGCACGCTCATTTCGTGGGTTGACTTAGGCATACGGAGTTCATTCCCAGTCTAAGCATATGGAGTTCATTCCCAGTCTAAGATCGAATCGAACCGAGGGTTGCGACAGGACATGCTTGGCTCAGGCATGTGCTGGTGCCGCATTTTTCTTCGCCGTGGCACCATCGCTGGAGCTTCGGAGGAGAACCTGATCGGTGGCATTGGGGTTCCGACGATCGGGGGGGCCGGGGGTGTGCGCACATGATGTGCGATGGGTACTGGTACTTGGCCCTTATATTGGCCCCCTATCCCACATCAAACATTGAGAACTCCCACCCCCTTCAAGAGCATTTGAGATTTTACAGGTTTGCTGCCAGTAGCCATTAAAGTGTCTTAAATGGGGACACTTTTTTCAAATGGTCACAAAATCTTGTACACTTCAAGTTTTTAGCTAAATTGTTTTTGGCTTAGGCATACGGAGTTTATTCCCAGTCTAAGATCGAATCGGACCAAGGGTTAAGGTAGCAGGATCGGCAGCACGCAGAGGGGGACCCGATCGATCCTCGGCTTATGCATACTGCCCCTCTGGCTGGCTGAGCGCCCGCACACTCATTTTGTGGGTTAACTTAGGCATACGGAGTTCATTCCCAGTCTAAGATCAGACCGAACCGTGGGTTACGGCAGCACATGCTTGACTCAGGCATGCGCTGGTGTCGCATTTTTCTTCACTGGGGCACCATCGCTGCAGCATCGTCGGAGAACCTGATCGGCGGCATCGGGGTTCTGACGATCGGGGGGTCGAGGGGTGTGCGCACATGATGTGCGATGGGTGCTGGTACTTGGCCCTTATATTGGCCCCCTATCCCTCTGGCCGGCTGAGCGCCCGCACGCTCGTTTCGTGGGTTGACTTAGGTATACGGAGTTCATTCCCAGTCTAAGCATATGGAGTTCATTCCCAGTCTAAGATTGGATCGGACTGAGGGTTGCTGGAGGAGGATCGGCAGCACGCAGAGGGGGACCCGATCGATCCCCGGCTTGCGCATCCCGCCCCTCTGGCCGACTGAGCGCCCGTACGCTCGTTTCATGGGTTGATTTAGGCATACGAAGTTCATTCCCAGTCTAAGCATATAGAGTTCATTCCCAGTCTAAGATCGGACCGGACCGAGGGTTGCGACAGCACATGCTGGGCTCGAGCATGTGCTGGTGCCGCATTTTTCTTCCCCGGTGCACCATCGCCTGAGCATCGTCGGAGAACCTGACCGACGGCATTGCGGTTCTGACGATCGGGGGGGCCGAAGGGGTGTGCGCACATGATGTGCGATGGGTGCTGGTACTTGGCCCTTATATTGGCCCCTTATCCCTCATCGAACCTCGAGAACTCCCACCCCCTTAAAGAGCATTTGAGATTTTACAGGTTTGCTGCCAGTAGCCATTAAAGTGTCTGGAATGGGGACACTTTTTTCAAATGGTCACAAAATCTTGTACACTTCGAGTTTTTAGCTGAAATTTTTTGTGCATGCCAACAAAAATACAAGGATCACGTCTAATTTGTTTGGGGCCAAAACTCCTTCCGAAAAAATTTTCAAAAATTCCAAATCGTAAAAAGTTTCAAAAATCATGAAAAATAGAAAACGAGTCGTCTTGCCATGAAAGTTCATGTGAAGCCTTAAGGGACCATTGTATGAATTTATAAGCCATAAAAATGGCATTGGCACGTAGAAATATGAAGACGTGGATAAACCCACCTACCACCCTATCGATCCACGGCTTGCGCATCCCGTCTCTCTGGCCGGCGTAATGCCTGCCCGCCCGCCCGCTCGTTTCGTCGATGGGCTTAGGTATACGGAGTACATTCCCATTCTAAAATCGAATCGGACCGAGAGTTGTGACAGTAGATCGGTAGCACGCAGAGGGGGACCCGACCGATCCCCGAGTCACGCATCCCACCGCTCCGACCGGTTGAACGCCCGCACGCTCGTTTCATGAGTTGACTTAGGCATACATAGTTCATTCCCAGTCTAAGCATACGGAGTTCATTCCCAATCTAAGATCAGACTGGACCGAGGATTGCGGTAGCACATGTTGGGCTCGGGCATGTGCTGGTGCCGCATTTTTCTTCGTTGGGGCACCATCGTCGGAGCATCGCCGGAGAACCTGACCGGCGGCATTGGGGTTCCGGCGATCGGGGGGGCCGGGGGGTGTTCGCACATGATGTGCGATGGGTGCTGGTACTTGGCCCTTATATTGGTGCCCTATCCCTCTTCAAACCTCAAGAACTCACACCCCCTTAAAGAGCATTTGAGATTTTACAGGTTCAATGCCAGTAGCCATTAAAGTGTCTGAAATTGGGACAATTTTTTCGAATGGTCACAAAATCTTGTACACTTCGATTTTTTAGCTGAATTTTTTTGTGCATGCCAACAAAAATACAAGGATCACGTCTACCAAGTTTGGGTCCAAAACTCCATCTAAAAAAATCCCGAACCTTAAAAAGTTTCGTAAGTCGTAAAAAATAGAAAATGAATCGTCTTGCCATGAAACTTCACGTGAAGGCTTAAGGGACCATTGTATGAATTTACAAGCCATAAAAATGGCATTGGCACGCAGAAATATGAAGATGTGCCTAAACCCACCTACCACCCTATCGATACACGGCTTGCGCATCCCACCGGCGTAGTGCTCGCCCGCCCGCCCGTTTATTTCGTCGGTTGGCTTAGGCATACGGAGTTCATTCCAAGTCTAAGATCGGACCGAACCGAGGGTTATGGCAGCACATGCTGGGCTCGGGCATGTGCTGGTGCCGTATTTTTCTTCGTCGGGGCACCATCGCCGGGGAACCTGACCGGTGGCATTGGGGTTCCGGCGATCGAGGGGGCCGGGGGGTGTGCGCACATGATGTGCGATTGGTGCTGGTACTTGGCCCTTATATTGGCCCCCTATCCCTCATCAATTCTCGAGAACTCACACCCCCTTAAGGAGCATTTGAGATTTTACAGGTTTGCTGTCAGTAGCCATTAAAGTGTCTGAAATGGGGGCACTTTTTTCAATTGGTCACAAAATCTTTTACACTTCGAGTTTTTAGCTGAATTTTTTTGTGCATGCCAACGAAAATACAAGGATCACGTCTACCAAGTTTGGGGCCAAAAATCCATCCAAAAAAATTTTAAAAAATCCTGAACCGCAAAAAGTTTTAAAAATCGTGAAAAATAGAAAACGAGTCGTCTTGGCATGAAACCTCACGTGAAGGCTTAAGGGACCATTGTATGAATTTACAAGCCATAAAAATGGCATTGGCATGCAGAAATATGAAGATGTGCCTAAACCCACCTACCACCCTATCGATCCACGGCTTGCGCATCCCGTCTCTCTGGCCGGCGTAGTGCCCGCCTGCCCGTTCGTTTTATCAGTTGGCTTAGGCATACGGAGTTCATTCCCAGTCTAAGCTCGGACCGGACCGAGGGTTACTGCAGCACATGATGGGCTCGAGCCTATGCTGGTGCCGCATTTTTCTTCACCGGGGCACCATTGCCGGAGCATCACCGGAGAACGACCGGCGACACTAGGGTTCCGGTGATCGGGGGGCCGGGGGGTGTGCGCACATGATGTGTGATGGGTGCTGGTACTTGGCCCGTATATTGGCCCCTATCCCTCATCAAACCATGAGAACTCACACCCCCTTAAAGAGCATATGAGATTTTACAGGTTTGCTGCTAGTAGCCATTAAAGTGTCTGAAATGGGGACACTTTTTTTAAATGGTCACAAAATCTTGTACACTTTGAGTTTTTAGCTGATTTTTTTTGTGCACGCCAAAAAAATACAAGGATCACGTCTACCAAGTTTGGGGCCAAAATGCCTTCCGAAAAAATTTTAAAAAATCTTGAACCACAAAAAGTTTCAAAATCATGAAAAATAGAAAACGAGTTGTCTGGCCATGCAACTTCACGTGAAGGCTTAAGGGACCATTGTATGAATTTACAAGCCATAAAAATGGCATTGGCATGCAGAAATATGAAGATGTGCCTAAACCCACCTACCACCCTATCGATCCATGGCTTGCGCATCTCGTCTCTCTGGCTAGCGTAGTGCCCGCCCGCCGCCCGCTCGTTTTGTTTCGGAGCATCGTCGGAGAACCTGATCGGTGGCTTCGCGATTCCGATGATCGGGGGGGCGGGGGGTGTGCGCACATGATGTGCGATGGGTGCTGGTACTTGGCCCTTATATTGGCCTCCTATCCCTCATCAAACCTCGAGAACTCAAACCCCCTCAAAGAGCATTTCAGATTTTACAGGTTTGCTGCTAGTAGCAATTAAAGTGTCTGAAATGGGGACATTTTTTTCAAAAGGTCACAAAATCTTGTACACTTCAAGTTTTTAGCTGAATTTTTTTTGTGCATAGCAATAAAAATACAAGGATCACGTCTACCAAGTTTGGGGCCAAAACACCTTCAAAAAAAATTTTTAAAAATCCCGAACTGCAAAAAGTTTTAAAAATCGTGAAAATTAGAAAATGAGTCGTCTTGCCATGAAACTTCATGTGAAGGCTTAAGGGACCATTGTATGAATTTACAAGCCATAAAAATGGCACTGGCACACAGAAATATGAAGATATGCCTAAACCCACTTACCACCCTATCGATCCACGGCTTGCGCATCCCGTCTCTCTGGCCGGCGTTGTGACCGCCCGCCCGCCCGCTCATTTCGTCGGTTGGCTTAGGCAACGGAGTTCATTCCAAGTCTAAGATCAGACTGGACTGAGGGTTGCGATAGCACATGCTGGGCTCGGGCATGTGCTGGTGCCGTATTTTTCTTCGTCGGGGCACCATCATCGGAGCATCGCCAGAGAACCGACCGACGGCATTAGGGTTCCAGCGATCGGGGGGCGGGGGGTGTGCGCACATGATGTGCGATGGGTGCTGGTACTTGGCCCTTATATTGGCCCCCTATCCCTCATCAAACCTCAAGAACTCACACCCCCTTAAGGAGCATTTGAGATTTTACAGGTTTGCTGCCAGTAGCAATTAAAGTGTCTGAATTAGGGACACTTTTTTCAAATGGTCATAAAATCTTGTACACTTCGAGTTTTTAGCTGAACTTTTTTGTGCATGCCAACAAAAATACAAGGATCACATCTACCAGGTTTGGGAGCAAAACTCCTTTCGAAAAAGATTAAAAAATCACGAACCGCAAAAAGTTTTGAAAATCGTGAAAAATAGAAAACGAGTCGTCTTGCCATGAAACTTCACGTGCAGGCTTAAGGGACCATTGTATGAATTTACAAGCCATAAAAATGGCATTGGCACATAGAAATATGAAGATGTGCCTAACCCACCTACCACCCTATCGATCCACGGCTTGCGCATGCCCTCTCTCTGGCCGGCGTAGTGCTCGCCTGCCCGCCCGCTCATTTCGTCAGTTGGCTTAGGCATACGGAGTTCATTCCTGATCTAAGATCGGATCGGATCGAGGGTTGTGGCAACGGGATTGGCAGCACGCTGAGGGGCACCCGACCAATCCCCGGCTTGCACATCCTGCCCCTCTATCCGATTGAGCGCCCGTACGCTCGTTTCGTGGGTTGACTTAGTCATATGGAGTTCATTCCCATTCTAAGCATACGGAGCTCATTCCTAGTCTAAGATCGGATCGGACCGAGGGTTGCGGCAGCACATGCTGGGCTCGAGCATGTGCTGGTGCCGCATTTTTCTTCGCTGGGGCACCATCGTCAGAGCATCGCCGGAGAACCTGACCGACGGCATTGGGGTTCCGGTGATCGGGGGGCCGGGGGGTGTGCGCACATGATGTGCGATGGGTGCTGGTACTTGGCCCTTATATTGGCCCCTATCTTTCATCAAACCTCGAGAACTCACACCCCCTTAAAGAGCATTTGAGATTTTACAGGTTTGCTGCCAGTAGTTATTAAAGTGTTTGAAATGGGGGCACTTTTTTTGAATTGTCACAAAATCTTGTACACTTCGAGTTTTTTGCTAAATTTTTTTCCCATGCCAACAAAAATACAAGGATCACGTCTACCAAGTTTGGGGTCAAAAATCCTTCCAAAAAAATTTTCAAAAATCTTGAACCGCAAAAAGTTTCAAAAATCGTGAAAAATAGAATACGAGTCGTCTTGCCTTGAAACTTCACGTGAAGACTTAAGGGACCACTGTATGAATTTACAAGCCATAAAAATCGCATTGGGATGCAGAAATATGAAGATGTGCCTAAACCCACCTACCACCCTATCGATCCACAGCTTGCACATCCCGTCTCTATGGCCGGCGTAGTGCCCGCCCGCCCACTCATTTCGTCGGTTGGCTTAGGCATACGGAGTTCATTCCCAGTCTAAGATCATACCAGACTGAGGGTTGTGGTAACAGGATCGACAGCACGCAGAGAAGGACCCGGTCGATCCCCGGCTTGCGCATCCTGCCCCTCTGGCCGGCTGAGCTCCCGTACGCTCGTTTCGTGGGTTGACTTAGGCATATGGAGTTCATTCCCAGACTAAGCATACGGAGTTCATTCCCAGTATAAGATCAGACTGGACCGAGGGTTGCGGCAGCACATGTTGGGTTCGGGCATGTGCTGGTGCCACATTTTTCTTCACCGGGGCACCATCGTCGGAGCATCACCGGAGAACCTGATCGACGGCATTGGGGTTCCGACGATCGAGGGGCCGGGGGGTTTGCGCACATGATGTGCGATGGGTGCTGGTACTTGAAACTTATATTGGCCCCCTATCCCTCATGAAACCTTGAGAACTCACACCCCCTTAAAGAGCTTTTCAGATTTTACAGGTTTGCTGCCAGTAGCCATTAAAGTGTCTGAAATGGGGACACTTTTTTCAAATGGTCACAAAGTCTTGTACATTTTGAGTTTTTAGCAGAATTTTTTTGTGCATGCCAACAAAAATACAAGGATCACATCTACCAAGATTGGGGCCAAAACTTCTTTCGAAAAAATTTTAAAAAATCCCGAACCGTAAAATGTTTCAAAAATTATTAAAAATAGAAAACGAGTCGTCTTGCCATGAAACTTCACGTGAAGGCTTAAGGGACCATTTATGAATTTACAAGCCATAAAAATGGCATTGGCACGCAGAAATATGAAGACGTGCCAAAACCCACCTACCACAATATCGATCCACGGCTTGCAGATCCCGCCTCTCTGGTCGGCATAGAGCCCGCCCGCCCATCCGCCTGCTCGTTTCATCGGTTGGCTTAGGCATACGGAGTTCATTCCTAGTCTAAGATCAGACCCGATCGAGGGTTGCGATAGCACGTAGAGGGGGACTCGGTCGATCCCCGGTTTGCGCATCCTGTCCCGCTGGCCGGCTGAGCGCCCACATGTTCGTTTCGTGGGTTGACTTAGGCGTACGGAGTTCATTCCCAATCTAAGCATTTGGAGTTCATTCCTAGTCTAAGATCGGATCGGATCGAGGGTTGCAGGCAGCACATACAAGGCCCGAGCATGTGCTGGTGTCGCATTTTTCTTCGTCGGAGCATCGTCGGAGAACCTGACCGACAGCATTGGGGATTCGGCGATCGTGGGGGCCGGGGGGGTGTGCGCACTTGATGTGCGATGGGTGCTGGTACTTGGCCCTTATATTAGCCCCCTATCCCTCATCAAACCTCGAGAACTCCCACCCCCTTAAAGGACATTTGAGATTTTACTGGTTTGCTGCCAGTAGTCGTTAAAGTGTCTGAAATAGGGATAATTTTTTTTAAATGGTCACAAAATCTTGTACACTTCGAGTTTTTAGCTGAATTTTTTTGTGCATGCCAATAAAAATACAAGGATCACGTCTACCAAGTTTGGGGCCAAAACTCCTTCCAAAAAAATTTTAAAATCTCGAACCGCAAAAAGTTTCAAAAATCGTGAAAAATAGAAAACGAGTCATCTTGCCATGAAACTTCACGTGAAGGCTTAAAGGACCATTGTATGAATTTACAAGCCAGAAAAACAGCATTGGCAGGCAGAAATATGAAGATGTGCCTAAACCCACCTACCACCCTATCGATCCACGGCTTACGCATCCCGTCTCTCTAGCCGGCGTAGTGCCTGCCCGCCCGCACGTTTCGTCGGTTGGCTTAGACATACGGAGTTCATTCCCAGTCTAAGATCAAACCAGACTGAGGGTTGCAGCAGCAAGATCGGCAGCACGTAGAGGGGGCCACCCGATCCCCGGCTTGTGCATCCCGCCCCTCTGGTAGGCTGAGCACCCGAACGCTCGTTTCATGGGTTGACTTAGGCATACAGAGTTCATTCCCAGTCTAAGCATACAGAGTTCATTCCCAGTCTAAGATCGAACCAGATCGAGGGTTGCAGCAGCACATGCTGGGCTCGAGCATGTGCTGGTGCCGCATTTTTCTTCCCTGTGGCACCATCCCTGGAGCATCGTTGGAGAACCTTACCAGCGGCAATGGGGTTCTGGTGATCGAGGTGGCCGGGGGGGTGTGCGCACATGATGTGTGATGGGTGCTGGTACTTGGCCATTATATTGGGCCCCTATCCCTCATCAAACCTCGAGAACTCACACCCCCTTAAGGAGCATTTGATATTTTACAGGTTTCCTACCAGTAGCCATTAAAGTGTCTGAAATGGGGACACTTTTTTCAAATAGGGCCCAAAATCTTGTACACTTCGAGTTTTTAGCTGAATTGTTTTGTGCATGCCAACAAAAATACAAGGATCACGTATACCAAGTTTGGGGCCAAAACTCCTTCCGAAAAAATTTTAAAATCCCGAACCGCAAAAAGTTTCAAAAATCGTGAAAAATAAAAAACGAGTCGTCTTGCCATGAAACTTCATGTGAAGGCTTAAAGAACCATTGTATGAATTTACAAGCCATAAAAACGACATTGGCATGCAGAAATATGAAGTTGTGCCTAAACCCACCTACCACCCTATCGATCCATGGCTTGCGCATCCCGTCTCTCTAGCCGGCGTAGTGCCTGCCCGCCCGCCCGCCCGCTCGTTTCGTCGGTTGGCTTAGACATACGGAGTTCATTCCTAGTCTAAGATCAAACCAGACTGAGGGTTGCAGCAGCAAGATCGGCAGCACACAGAGGGGGACCCACCCGATCCCCAATTTGTGCATCCCGCCCCTCTGATAGGCTGAGCACCCGAACGCTCGTTTCATGGGTTAACTTAGGCATACGGAGTTCATTCCCAGTCTAAGCATACGGAGTTCATTCCCAGTCTAAGATCGAACTGGACCGAGGGTTGCAGTAGCACATGTTGGGCTCGGGCATGTGCTGGTGCCGCATTGTTCTTCACTGGGTCACCATCGCCGGAGCATCGCCGGAGAACCTTACCGACGGCATTGGGGTTCCGACGATTGAGGTGGCCGAGGGGTGTGCGCACATGATGTGCGATGGGTGGTGGTACTTGGCCGTTATATTGGGCCCCTATCCCTCATCAAACCTTGAGAACTCACACACCTTTAAGGAGCATTTGATATTTTACAGGTTTCCTACCAGTAGCCATTAAAGTGTTTGAAATGGGGACACTTTTTTCAAATGGTCACAAAATCTTGTACACTTCAAGTTTTTAGCTGAATTTGTTTGTGCAAGCCAACAAAAATACAAGGATCATCTCTACCAAGTTTGGTGCCAAAACTCCTTCCGAAAAAATTTTAAAAAATCCCAAACCGCAAAAAGTTTCAAAAATTATGAAAAATAGAAAACGAGTCGTCTTGCCATGAAACTTCACGTGAAGGCTTAAGGGACCATTGTATGAATTTACAAGCCATAAAAATGGCATTGGCACATAGAAATATGAAGATGTGCCTAAACCCATCTACCACCCTATCGATCCACGGCTTGCGCATCCTATCTCTCTGGCTGACGTAGTGCCTGCCCGCCCACCCTCCTGCTCGCTCGTTTCGTCAATTGGCTTAGGCATATGGAGTTCATTCCCAGTCTAAGATTGAACCGGACTGAGGGTTGTGACAGCAAGATCAACAGCACACAGAGGGGGACCCAACCGATCCCAGGCTTACGCATCTCGCCCCTCTGGCCGACTGAGCGCCCGCATGCTTGTTTTGTGGGTTGACTTAGGCATACGGAGTCCATTCTGAGTCTAAGCATATGGAGGTCATTCCCAGTCTTAGATCAGATGGACCAAGGGTTGCGGCAGCACATGCTGGGCTCAGGCATGTGCTGGTGCTGCATTTTTCTTCGTCGGCCGCCATCGCCGGAGAACCTGACCGACGGCAATGGGGTTCTGACGATCGGGGGGGTCGGGGGGGTGTGCGCAAATGATGTGCGATGGGTGCTGGTACTTGGCCCATATATTGGCTCCCTATCCCTCATCAAACCTCGAGAACTCACACCCCCTTAAAGAGCAATTCAGATTTTACTGGTTTGCTGCCAGTAGCCATTAAAATGTCTGAAATGGGGACACTTTTTTCAAATGGTCACAAAATCTTGTACACTTAGAGTTTTTAGCTGAATTTGTTTGTGCAAGCCAACAAAAATACAAGGATCACGTCTACCAAGTTTGGTGCCAAAACTCCTTCCGAAAAAATTTAAAAAAATCGAAACCACAAAAAGTTTCAAAAATTGTGAAAAGTAGAAAACGAGTCATCTTGCCATGAAACTTCATGTGAAGGCTAAGGCATACGGAGTTCATTCCCAGTCTAAGATTGAACCGAACCGAGGGTTACGACAGCAAGATCAGCAGCACACAGAAGGGGACCCAGCCGATCCTAGGCTTGCGCATCCCGCCCCTCTGGCCGGCTGAGCACCCGCACACTCGTTTTGTGGGTTGACTTAGGCATACGGAGTCCATTCCGAGTCTAAGCATACGGAGTTCATTCCCAGTCTTAGATCAGACTGGACGGAGGGTTGCGACAGCACATGCTGGGCTCGGGCATGTGCTGGTGCCACATTTTTCTTTGTCGGGGTACCATCACCGCAGCATCACCGGACAACCTGACCGACGGCGTTGGAGTTCTAACGATCGGGGAGGCTGGGGGGTGTGCGTAAATGATGTGCAATGGGTGCCGGTACTTGGCCCGTATATTGGCTCCCTATCCCTCATCAAACCTCAAGAACTCACACCCCCTTAAAGAGCATTTGAGATTTTACAGGTTTGCTGCTAGTAGCCATTAAAGTGTCTGAAATGGGGACACTTTTTCCAAATGGTCACAAAATCTTGTGCACTTCGAGTTTTTGGCTGAAATTTTTTGGGCATGCCAACAAAAATACAAGGATCACGTCTACCAAGTTTGGGGCCAAAATGCCTTCGAAAAAATTTTAAAAAATGTCGAACCCCAAAAAGTTTTGAAAAACATGAAAAATAAAAAAAGAGTCGTCCTGCCATGAAACTTCACGTGAAGTCTTAAGGGACCATTGTATGAATTTACAAGCCATAAAAATGGCATTGGCATGCAGAAATATGAAGATGTGCCTAAACCCATCAACCACCCTATCGATCCACAGCTTGCGCATCCCGTCTCTCTAGCCAGCATAGTGCCCGCCCGCCTGCCCTTCCGCTCATTTCATCGGTTGGATTAGGCATACGGAGTTCATTCCTAGTCTAAGATTGGACCAAACCAAGGGTTACGGCAACAGGATCGACAGCACGCAGAAGAGGACCTGGTCGATCCCCGACTTGCACTTCTCGCCCCTCTGGCTGACTGAGCGCCCGCACGCTCGTTTCGTGGTTTGACTTAGGCGTACAGAGTTCATTCCCAGTCTAAGCATACGGAGTTCATTCCCAGTCTAAGATCGGACCAGACTAAGGGTTGCGACAATAAATGTTGGGCTCGGGCATGTGCTGGTGCCATATTTTTCTTCGTCGGGGCACCATTGCCGGAGCATCACCGGAGAACTTTACTGGTGGCATTGGGGTTCCGGTGATCGGGGGGGTCGGGGGGGGTGTGCGCACATGGTGTGCGATTGGTGCTGGTACTTGGCCCTTATATTGGCCCCCTATCCCTCATCAAACCTCGAGAACTCACACCCCCTTAAAGAGCATTTGAGATTTTATAGGTTTGCTGGCAGTAGTCATTAAAGCGTCTGAAAAGGGGACACTTTTTTCAAATTGTCACAAAATCTTGTTCACTTCGAGTTTTTAGTTGAATTTTTTTATGCATGCCAACAAAAATTCAAGGATCACCTCTACGAAGTTTGGGGCCAAAACGCTTTCCAAAAAAAGTTTAAAAAATCTCGAACCCCCAAAGTTTCAAAAATCGTGAAAAATAGAAAATGAGTCGTCTTGCCATGAAACTTCACGTCAAGGCTTAAGGGACCATTGTATGAATTTACAAGCCATAAAAATGGCATTGGCATGCAGAAATATGAAGATGTGCCTAAACCCATCAACCACCCTATCGATCCACAGCTTGCGCATCCCGTCTCTCTAGCCAGCATAGTGCCCGCCCGCCTGCCCTTCCGCTCATTTCATCGGTTGGATTAGGCATACGGAGTTCATTCCTAGTCTAAGATTGGACCAAACCAAGGGTTACGGCAACAGGATCGACAGCACGCAGAAGAGGACCTGGTCGATCCCCGACTTGCACTTCTCGCCCCTCTGGCTGACTGAGCGCCCGCACGCTCGTTTCGTGGTTTGACTTAGGCGTACAGAGTTCATTCCCAGTCTAAGCATACGGAGTTCATTCCCAGTCTAAGATCGGACCAGACTAAGGGTTGCGACAATAAATGTTGGGCTCGGGCATGTGCTGGTGCCATATTTTTCTTCGTCGGGGCACCATTGCCGGAGCATCACCGGAGAACTTTACTGGTGGCATTGGGGTTCCGGTGATCGGGGGGGTCGGGGGGGTGTGCGCACATGGTGTGCGATTGGTGCTGGTACTTGGCCCTTATATTGGCCCCCTATCCCTCATCAAACCTCGAGAACTCACACCCCCTTAAAGAGCATTTGAGATTTTATAGGTTTGCTGGCAGTAGTCATTAAAGCGTCTGAAAAGGGGACACTTTTTTCAAATTTCACAAAATCTTGTTCACTTCGAGTTTTTAGTTGAATTTTTTTATGCATGCCAACAAAAATTCAAGGATCACCTCTACGAAGTTTGGGGCCAAAACGCTTTCCAAAAAAAGTTTAAAAAATCTCGAACCCCACAAAGTTTCAAAAATCGTGAAAAATAGAAAACGAGTCGTCTTGCCATGAAACTTCACGTCAAGGCTTAAGGGACCATTGTATGAATTTACAAGCCATAAAAATGGCATTGGCACGTAGATATATGAAGATGTGCCTAAACCCATCTACCACCCAATCGATCCATGGCTTGCGCATCCTATCTCTCTGGTCAACGTAGTGCCCGTCCACCCGCTTGTTTCATCGGTTGTCTTAGGAATACAGAGTTCATTCCCAGTCTAAGATCGGATCGGATCGAGGGTTGCGGTAGCAGGATCGGTAGCACACAGAGGGGGACCCGACCGATCCCCGATTTGCGCATCCTGCCCCTCTGGCCGGCTGAGCGCCCGCACGCTCATTTCGTGGGTTGACTTAGGCATACAGAGTTCATTCCCAGTCTAAGATCGGACCGGACCAAGGGTTGCGGCAGCAAATGTTGGGCTGAGCATGTGCTGGTGCCGTATTTTTCTTCATCAAGGCACCATTGCCGGAGCATCGTCGGAGAACTTTACTGGTGGCATTGGGGTTCCGGTGATCGGGGGCCGGGGGGTGTGCGCACATGATGTGTGATGGGTGCTGGTACTTGACCCTTATATTGGCCCCAATCCCTCATTCAAACCTCGAGAACTCACACCCCCTTAAAGAGCATTTGAGATTTACAGGTTTGCTGGCAGTAGTCATTAAAGTGTCTGAAATGGGGACAACTTTTTTTCAAATGGTCACAAAATCTTGTTCACTTCGAGTTTTAGTTGAATTTTTTATGCATGCCAACAAAATTCCAAGGGATCACCTCTACCAAAGTTTGGGCCAAAACCGCTTTCCAAAAAATTTTAAAAAATCTCGAACCCCACAAAGTTTTCAAAATCATGAAAATAGAAAACGAGTCGATCTATGCCTGAAACTTCACGTGAAGGCTTAAGGGACATTGTATGAATTTACAAGCCATAAAAATGGCATTGGCACGCAGATATATGAAGATGTGCCTAAACCCATCTACCACCCTATCGATCCACGGCTTGCGCATCCTGTCTCTCTGGTCGACGTAGTGCCCGCCCGCCCGCTTGTTTCATCGGTTGTCTTAGGAATACAGAGTTCATTCCCAGTCTAAGATCAGATCGGATTGAGGGTTGCGGCAGCAGGATCGGTAGCACACAGAGGGGGACCCGACCGATCCCCGACTTGCGCATCCCGCCTCTCTGGCCGGCTGAGCGCCCGCACGTTCGTTTCGTGGGTTGACTTAGGCAAACGGAGTTCATTCCCAGTCTAAGCATACGGAGTTCATTCCCAGTCTAAGATCGGATCGGACCAAGGGTTGCGGCAGCAAATGTTGGGCTCGGGCATGTGCTGGTGCCGTATTTTTCTTCATCGGGGCACCATTGCCGGAGCATCGTCGGAGAACTTTACTGGTGGCATTGGGGTTCCGGCGATCGGGGGGGCCGGGGGGTGTGCGCACATGATGTGCGATGGGTGCTGGTACTTGGCCCTTATATTGGTCCCCTATCCATCATCAAACCTCGAACTCACACCCCCTTAAAGAGCATTTGAGATTTTACAGGTTTGCTGCCAGTATCCATTAAAGTGTCTGAAATGGGGACACTTTTTTCAAATGTTCACAAAATCTTGTACACTTCAAGTTTTTAGCTGAATTTTTTTGTGCATGCCAAAAAAAATACAAGGATCACATCTACAAAGTTTGGGGCCAAAACTCCTTCCGAAAAAATTTCAAAAAATCTCGAACCGCAAAAGGTTTTGAAAATCGTGAAAAATAAAAAAGGAGTCGTCTTGCCATGAAACTTCACGTGAAGGCTTAGGGGACCATTGTATGAATTTACAAGCCATAAAAATGGTATTGGCATCCAGAAATATGAAGATGTGCCTAAACCCACCTACCACCCTAGCGATTCATGGCTTGCGCATCCCGTCTCTCTGGCAGGCGTAGTGCCCGCCCACCTACCCGCCCACTCGTTTCATCGGTTGGCTTAGGCATACGAAGTTCATTCCCAGTCTAAGATCAGACCAGACCGAGGGTTGTGGCAGCAGGATCGGTAGCACGCAGAGGGGGACACGGCCGATTATCAGCATGCGCATCCCGCCCTTCTGGCCGGCTGAGTGCCCGTATGCTCCATTCGTGGTTTGACTTAGGCATACGGAGTTCATTCCCAGTCTAAGCATACGGAGTTCATTCCCAATCCAACATTGGACCGGATCGAGTGTTACGACAGCAAATACTGGGCTTGGGCATGTGCTGGTGCCGTATTTTTCTTCGCCGGGGCACCATCGCCGGAGAACCTACCGGCAGCATTAGGGTTCTGGCGATCGGGGGGTCCGAGGGGGGTGTGCGCACATGATGTGCGATGGGTGCTGGTAGTTGGCCCTTATATTGGCCCCCTATCCCTCATCAAACCTCAAGAACTCACACCCCCTTAAAGAGCATTTGAGATTTTACAGGTTTGCTGCCAGTAGCCATTAAAGTGTCTGAAATGTGGACACTTTTTTCAAATGGTCACAAAATCTTGTACACTTCGAGTTTTTAGCTGAATTTTTTTATGCATGCCAACAAAAATACAAGGATCACGTCTACCATGTTTAGGGCCAAAACTCCTTCCGAAAAAATTTTAAAAAATCCCGAACCGCCAAAAGTTTCAAAAATCATGAGAAATAGAAAACGAGTTGTCTTGCCATGAAACTTCACGTGAAGGCTTAAGGGACCATTGTATGAGTTTACAAGCCATAAAAATGTCATTGCATGTAGAAATATGAAGATGTGCCTAAACCCACCTACCACCCTATCGATCCACGGCTTACGCATCCCGTCTATGTAGCCAGCGTAGTGCCCGCTCGCCCGCCCGCTCGTTTCATCGATTGGCTTAGGCATACGGAGTTCATTCCCAATCTAAGATCGGACCGAGCTGAGGGTTGCAGTAGCAAGATCGAAAGCACGCAGAGGGGGACTCGGCCGATCCCCGGCTTGCGCTTCCCGCCCCTCTGGCCGACTGAGCGCTCACGATCGTTTCGTGGGTTGACTTAGGCATACGGAGTTCATTCCCAGTCTAAGCATACGGAGTTCATTCCCAGTCTAAGATCACACCAGACCGAGGGTTGCGACAGCACATGCTGGGCTCGAGCATGTGCTGGTGCCGCATTTTTCTTCGTCAAGGCACCATCGTCGGAGCATCGCCAGAGAACCTAACCGACGGCATTGGGGTTCTAGCGATTGGGGGGCCGGGGGCCGTGTGCGCACTTGATGTGCAATGGGTGCTGGTACTCAGCCCTTATATTGGCCCCCTGTCCCTCATCAAACCTCTAGAACTCACACCCCCTTAAAGAGCATTTGAGATTTTACAGGTTTGCTGCCCATAGCCATTAAAGTGTCTAAAATGGGGACACTTTTTTCAAATGGTCACAAAATCTTGTAGAGTTTGAGTTTTTAGCTGAATTTTTTTGTGCATGCCAACAAAAATACAAGGATCATGTATGAAAGTTTGGGGCCAAAAATCCTTCCGAAAAAATTTTAAAAAGTCCTGAACCGCAAAAAGTTTTGAAAATCGTGAAAAATAAAAAACGAGTCATCTTGCCATGAAACTTCACGTGAAGGCTTAAGGGACCATTGTATGAATTTACAAGCTATAAAAATGGGATTGGAATGCCGAAATATGAAGATGTGCCTAAGCCCACCTACCACCCTATCGATCCATGGCTTGCGCATCTCGTCTCTCTGGCCGGCGTAGTGCCCGTCTGCCCACCCGCTCGTTTCGTCGGTTGGCTTAGGTTTAGGGAGTTCATTCCTAGTCTAAGATTGGACCGGACTGAGGGTTGCGGCAGCAGGATCGACAGCACACAAATAGAGACCCGGTCAATGCCTGGTTTGTGCATCCCACCCATATGGCCGGCTAAGCGCCCGTAAGCTCGTTTCGTGGTTGAATTAGGCATACGCAGTTCATTCACAATCTAAGATCAGACTAGACCGAGGGTTATAGCAGCACATGCTGGGCTCGGGCATGTGTTGGTGCCGTATTTTTCTTCACTGGGCACCATCACCGGAGCATCGTCGGAGAACTTGACTGGCGGCATAGGTGTTCCAACGATCAAGTCGGCGGGGGGCGGCGGGGGGCGGGGCGGGGGGGTGTGCACACATGATGTACGATGGGTGCTGGTACTTGGCCCTTATATTGGCCCCTATCCGTCATCAAACCTCGAGAACTCACACCCCTTTAAAGAGCATTTGAGATTTTACAGGTTTGCTAGCAGTAGCCATTAAAGTGTCTGAAATGGGGACACTATTTTCAAAGGGTCACAAAATCTTGTACACTTTGAGTTTTTGGCTGAATTGTTTTTTGTATGCCAACAAAAATACAAGGATCACGTCTACCAAGTTTGGGACCAAAACTCCTTCAAAAAATATTTTAAAAAAATCTTAAATCGTAAAAAGTTTCAAAAATCGTGAAAAATAAAAAATGAGTCGTCTTGCCATGAAACTTCACGTGAAGGCTTGAGGGACCATTGTATGAATTTACAAGCCATAAAAATGGCATTGGCATGTAGAAATATAAAGATGTGCCTAAACCCACCTACCACCCTATCTATCCACGACTTTCGCATCCCGTCCTTCTGACCGGCGTAGTGCCTGCCTGCCCGCTCGTTTCATCGGTTAGATTAGGCATACGGAGTTCATTCCTAGTCTAAAATCAAACCAGACCGAGGGTTGCTATAGCAGGATCGGCAGCACGCAGAAGGGGACCCGGCCATCCCTGATTTGCACATCCCACCCCTCTGGCCAGCTGAGCGCCTGCACGCTTGTTTTGTGGTTTGACTTAGGCATACGGAGTTCATTACCAGTTTAAGATTGGACCAAACTGAGGGTTGCGACAGCACATGTTGGGTTCGGGCATGTGCTGGTGCCGTATTTTTTTTCGTCGGGGCACCGTCATCGAAGCATCGTCGGAGAACATGACCAGCGGCATTGGGGTTCCGACGATCGGTGGGGTGTGCGAACATGATGTGCGATGGATGCTGGTACTTGGCCCTTATATTGACCCCCTATCCCTCGTCAAACCTCGAGAACTTACACCCCCTTAAAGAGCATTTGAGATTTTACAGGTTTGCTGCCAGTAGCCATTAAAGTGTTTGAAATAGGGACACTTTTTTCAAATGGTCACAAAATCTTGTACACTTCGAGTTTTTAGCTAAATTTTTTTGTGCTTGCCAAAAAAAATAAAAGGATCATGCCTACCAAGTTTGGGGCCAAAACCCCTTCCCAAAAAATTTTAAAAACTCTCAAACCGCAAAGAGTTTCGAAAATCGTAAAAAATAGAAAACGAGTTGTCTTGCCATGAAACTTCCTGTGAAGGCTTAAGGGAGCATTGTATGAATTTACAAGCCATAAAAATGGCATTATCATGCAAAAATATGAAGATGTGCCTAAACCCACCTACCACCTTATCGATCCACGGCTTGCGCATCCCGTCTCTTTGGCCGACGTAGTGCCCGCCCACCCGCCCGCCCGCTCGTTTCATCTGTTGGCTTAGGCATACGGAGTTCATTCCCAGTCTGAGATCACACCGGACCAAGGGTTGTGATAGCCGGATCGCCAGCACGCAGAGGGGGACCCGATCGATCCCGGGCTTGCGCATCCCGCCCCTCTGGCCGGCTGAGCGCCGCACGCTCGTTTCGTGGGTTGACTTAGGAATACGGAGTTCATTCCCAGTCTAAGATCGGACCGGACCGAGGGTTGCGGTAGCACATGCTGGGCTTGGGCATGTGCTAGTGCCGTATTTTTCTTCGCTGGGGCACCATCACCAGAGCATCACCGGAGAACCTGATCGGCGGCATTGGGGTTCCGACGATTGCGGGGCCAGGGGGTGCGCGCACATGATATGCGATGGGTGCTGGTACTTGGCCCTTATATTGGCCCCCTATCCCTCATCAAACCTCGAGAACTCACACCCCCTTAAAGAGCATTTGAGATTTTATAGGTTTGCTGCCAGTAGCCATTAAAGTGTTTGAAATGGGGACACTTTTTTCAAATGGTCACAAAACCTTGTACAGTTCGAGTTTTTAGCTGAATTTTTTTGTGCATGCCAACATAAATACAAGGATCACATCCACCATGTTTGGGGCCAAAATTCATTCTGAAAAAAGTTTAAAAAATCTCGAACAGTAAAAAGTTTCCAAAATCGTGAAAAATAGAAAATGAGTTGTCTTGCCATGAAACTTCACGTGAAGGCTTAAGGGACCATTGTATGAATTTACAAGCCATAAAAATGGCATTGGCACACAGAAATATGAAGATGAGCCAAAACCCACCTACCACCCTATCGATCCATGGCTTGCGCATCCCGTTTCTCTGGCCGGCATAGTGCCCGCCCGCCCGCTCGTTTTGTCGGTTGGCTTAGGCATACGGAGTTCATTCCCAGTCTAAGATCAGATCAGACTGAGGGTTGCGACAGCAGGATCAACAGCATGTAGAGAGGGACCCGGTCGATCCCTAGCTTGCACATCCCGCCCCTCTGGCCGGCTGAGCGGCTACATGCTCGTTTTGTGGGTTGACTTAGGCATACAGAGTTCTTCGCCAATCTCAGCATATAGAGTTCATTCCCAGTCTAAGATCAGACTGAACAGATGATTGGAGCAGCACATGTTGCGCTCAGGCATGTTCTGGTGTCGCATTTTTCTTCCCCGGGGCACCATCGTCGGAGCATCGCCGGGGAACTTGACTGGCAGCATTAAGGTTCCGACGATCAGAGGGGCCGAGGGGGTGTGCGCACATGATGTGCAATGGGTGCTGGTACTTGGCCCTTATATTGGCCCCCTATCCCTCATCAAACCTCGAGAACTCACACCCCCTTAAAGAGCATTTGAGATTTTACAGGTTTGCTGCCAGTAGCCATTAAAGTATCTGAAATGCGGACACTTTTTTCAAATGGTCACAAAATCTTGTACACTTCGAGTTTTTAGCTGAATTTTTTTATGCATGCCAACAAAAATACAAGGATCACATCTACCAAGTTTGGGGACAAAAATCCTTCCAAAAAAATTTTAAAAAATCTCGAACCGCAAAAAGTTTCAAAAATCATGAAAAATAGAAAACGAGTCGTCTTACCATGAAACTTCACGTGAAGGCTTAAGGGACCATTGTATGAATTTACAAGCCATAAAAATGGCATTGGCACACAGAAATATGAAGATGAGCCAAAACCCACCTACCACCCTATCGATCCATGGCTTGCGCATCCCGTTTCTCTGGCCGGCATAGTGCCCGCCCGCCCGCTCGTTTTGTCGGTTGGCTTAGGCATACGGAGTTCATTCCCAGTCTAAGATCAGATCAGACTGAGGGTTGCGACAGCAGGATCAACAGCATGTAGAGAGGGACCCGGTCGATCCCTAGCTTGCACATCCCGCCCCTCTGGCCGGCTGAGCGGCTACATGCTCGTTTTGTGGGTTGACTTAGGCATACAGAGTTCTTTGCCAATCTCAGCATATAGAGTTCATTCCCAGTCTAAGATCAGACTGAACAGATGATTGGAGCAGCACATGTTGCGCTCAGGCATGTTCTGGTGTCGCATTTTTCTTCCCCGGGGCACCATCGCCGGAGCATCGTCGGGGAACTTGACCGGCAGCATTAGGGTTCCGACGATCAGGGGGCCGAGGGGGTGTGCGCACATGATGTGCAATGGGTGCTGGTACTTGGCCCTTATATTGGCCCCCTATCCCTCATCAAACCTCGAGAACTCACACCTCCTTAAAGAGGATTTGAGATTTTACAGGTTTGCTGTCAGTTGCCATTAAAGTGTCTGAAATGGGGAAACTTTTTTCAAATGGTCACAAAATCTTGTACACTTCAAGTTTTTAGCTGAATTTTTTTTTTGCATGCCAACAAAAATACAAGGATCACGTCTACGAAGTTTTGGGCCAGCAATCCTTCTGAAAAAATTTTAAAAAATCCCGAACCGTAAAAAGTTTCAAAAATCATGAAAAATAGAAAATGAGTCATCTTGCCATGAAACTTCACGTCAAGGCTTAAAGGACCATTGTATGCATTTACAAGCCATAAAAATGGCATTGGCATGCAGAAATATGACGATGTGCCTAAACCCACCTACCACCCTATCGACCCACGGCTTACGCATCCCGTCTCTCTCGTCGGCGTAGTGCTTGCCCGCCCGCCCGCCCGCTCATTGCATCAGTTGGCTTAGGCATACAAAGCTCATTCCCAATCTAAGATCGGATCGGATCGAGGGTTGAGGCAACAGGATCGACAGCACGCAGAGGGGGACCCGATCGATCCCCGGCTTGCGCATCCCGCCCTTATGGTCGGCTGAGCGTCCGCACGCTTGTTTCATGTGTTGACTTAGGCATACAAAGTTCATTCCCAGCCTAAGCATACAGAGTTTATTCCCAGTTTAAGATCAGACCGGACCGAGGGTTACGACAGCACTTGCTGGGCTCGGGCATGTGTTGATGCCGCATTTTTCTTCGTCGGGGCACCATCGTCGGAGCATCGTTGGAGCATCGTCGGAGAACCTGATCGGTGGCTTTGGGGTTCCGGTGACCGGACGAGGGTTGCAGCAAAAAGATCGATCGCACGCAGAGAAGGACCCAGCTGATCCCTGGCTTTCGCATCCGGCCCCTCTGGCCGGCTGAACTCCCGCACACTCGTTTCGTGGGTTGACTTAGGCATACGGAGTTCATTCCCAGTCTAAGCATATGGAGTTCATTCCCAGTCGAAGATCGAATTGGACTGAGGGTTGTGGCAGCACATGCTGGGCTCGGGCATGTGTTGGTGCAGCATTTTTCTTCGCCGGGGCACCATCGCCAGAGCGTCACCGGAGAACCTGACCGGTGACATTGGGGTTCCGGTGATCGGGGGGCCGGGGGGTGTGCGCACATGATGTGCGATGGGTGCTGGTAGTTGGCCCTTATATTGGCCCCCCTATCCTCATCAAACCTTGAGAACTCACACCCCCTTTAAAGAGCATTTGAGATTTTACAAGTTTGCTGCCAGTAGCCATTAAAGTGTCTTAAAAAGGGATAGTTTTTTCAAATGGTCACAAAATCTTGTACACTTCAAGTTTTTAGCTGAATTTTTTTGTGCATGCCAAAAAAAATACAAGGATCATGTATACCAAGTTTTGGGCCAAAACTACTTCCGAAAAAATTTTAAAAAATCCCGAACCAGAAAAAGTTTCAAAAATCGTGAAAAATAGAAAACGAGTCGTCTTGCCATGAAACATCACGTGAAGGCTGAAGGGACCATTGTATGATTTTACAAGCCATAAGAATGGCATTGGCATGCAGAAATATGGAGAAGTACCCAAACCCACCTTCCACCCTATCGATCCACGACTTACGCATCCTGTCTCTCTGGCCGACGTAGTGCCTGCCCGCCCTCCAGCCCGCTCGTTTTGTCAGTTGGCTTAGGCATACGGAGTTTATTCCCAGTCTAAGATCAGATCAGACCGAGGGTTGTGCAGCAGGATCAGCAGCACGCAGAGGGGGACTCGACCGACCCCCGGCTTGCGCATCCCGCCCCTCTGGCCAGCTGAGTGCTCGCACGCTCGTTTCGTGGGTTGACTAAGGCATACAGAGTTCATTCCCCAGCTAAGATCGGATCAGACCAAGGGTTGCGGCAGCACATGCTGGGCTCAGGCATGTGCTGGTGCCACATTTTTCTTCATCGGGGCACCATCGCCGAAGCATCGCCGGAGAACCAGACCGATGGCATTGGGGTTCCGACGATCGGGGGGCCAGGGGGTGTGCGCACATGATGTGCGATGGGTGCTAATACTTGTCCCTTATATTGGCCTCCTATCCTTCATCAAACCTCGAGAACTCACACCCCCTTAAAGAGCATTTGAGATTTTACAGGTTTGCTGCCAGTAGCCATTAAAGTGTCTGAAATGGGGACACGTTTTTCAAATGGTCACAAAATCTTGTACACTTTGAGTTTTTGGCTGAATTTTTTAGTGCATGCCAACAAAAATACAAGGATCACGTCCTTTAAGTTTGGGGCCAAAAATCCTTCCAAAAAAATTTTAAAAAATCTCGAACCGCAAAAATTTTCAAACATCGTGAAAAATAGAAAACGAGTCGTCTTGCCATGAAACTTCACGTGAAGGCTTAAGGGACCATTGTATGAATTTACAAGCCATAAAAATGGCATTGGCATGCAGAAATATGAAGATGTGCCTAAACCCACATACCACCCTATCGATCCACGGCTTGCGAATCCCGTCTCTCTGGCCGGCGTAGTGCCCACCCGCCCACCCTCTCGCTCATTTCGTCAGTTGGCTTAGGCATACGGAGTTCATTCCCAGTCTAAGATCAGATCAGACAGAGGGTTGCGGCAGCAGGATCGACAGTGTGCAGAGGGGGACCCGACCGATCCTCGGCTTGTGCATCACACCCCTCTGGTTGGCTGAGCACCCACACGCTCGTTTCTTGGGTTGAGTTAGGCATACGGAGTTCATTCCCTGTCTAAGATCAGACTGGACCAAGGGTTACGGCAGCACATGATGGGCTCGGGCATATGCTGGTGCCGCATTTTTCTTCACTGGGGCACCATCGTCGGAGCATCACTGGAGAACCTGACCGACGGCATTGGGGTTCCGACGATCGGGGGGCCGAGGGTGTGCGCGCATGATGTGCGATGGGTGCTGGTACTTGGCCCTTATATTGGCCCCCTATCCCTCATCAAACCTCGAGAACTCACACCTCCTTAAAGAGGATTTGAGATTTTACAGGTTTGCTGTCAGTTGCCATTAAAGTGTCTGAAATGGGGAAACTTTTTTCAAATGGTCACAAAATCTTGTACACTTCAAGTTTTTAGCTGAATTTTTTTGTGCATGCCAAAAAAAATACAAGGATCATGTATACCAAGTTTTGGGCCAAAACTACTTCCGAAAAAATTTTAAAAAATCCCGAACCAGAAAAAGTTTCAAAAATCGTGAAAAATAGAAAACGAGTCGTCTTGCCATGAAACATCACGTGAAGGCTGAAGGGACCATTGTATGATTTTACAAGCCATAAGAATGGCATTGGCATGCAGAAATATGGAGAAGTACCCAAACCCACCTTCCACCCTATCGATCCACGACTTACGCATCCTGTCTCTCTGGCCGACGTAGTGCCTGCCCGCCCTCCAGCCCGCTCGTTTTGTCAGTTGGCTTAGGCATACGGAGTTTATTCCCAGTCTAAGATCAGATCAGACCGAGGGTTGTGGGCAGCAGGATCAGCAGCACGCAGAGGGGGACTCGACCGACCCCCGGCTTGCGCATCCCGCCCCTCTGGCCAGCTGAGTGCTCGCACGCTCGTTTCGTGGGTTGACTAAGGCATACAGAGTTCATTCCCCAGCTAAGATCGGATCAGACCAAGGGTTGCGGCAGCACATGCTGGGCTCAGGCATGTGCTGGTGCCACATTTTTCTTCATCGGGGCACCATCGCCGAAGCATCGCCGGAGAACCAGACCGATGGCATTGGGGTTCCGACGATCGGGGGGCCAGGGGGTGTGCGCACATGATGTGCGATGGGTGCTAATACTTGTCCCTTATATTGGCCTCCTATCCTTCATCAAACCTCGAGAACTCACACCCCCTTAAAGAGCATTTGAGATTTTACAGGTTTGCTGCCAGTAGCCATTAAAGTGTCTGAAATGGGGACACGTTTTTCAAATGGTCACAAAATCTTGTACACTTTGAGTTTTTGGCTGAATTTTTTAGTGCATGCCAACAAAAATACAAGGATCACGTCCACCAAGTTTGGGGCCAAAAATCCTTCCAAAAAAATTTTAAGAAATTCCGAACTACAAAAAGTTTCAAAAGTCGTGAAAAATAGAAAACGAGTCGTCTTGCCATGAAACTTCACGTGAAGGCTTAAGGGACCATTGTATGAATTTACAAGCCATAAAAATGGCATTGGCATGCAGAAATATGAAGATGTACCTAAACCCACATACCACCCTATCGATCCACGGCTTGCGAATCCCGTCTCTCTGGCCGGCGTAGTGCCCACCCGCCCACCCTCTCGCTCATTTCGTCAGTTGGCTTAGGCATACGGAGTTCATTCCCAGTCTAAGATCAGATCAGACAGAGGGTTGCGGCAGCAGGATCGACAGTGTGCAGAGGGGGACCCGACCGATCCTCGGCTTGTGCATCACACCCCTCTGGTTGGCTGAGCACCCACACGCTCGTTTCTTGGGTTGAGTTAGGCATACGGAGTTCATTCCCTGTCTAAGATCAGACTGGACCAAGGGTTACGGCAGCACATGATGGGCTCGGGCATATGCTGGTGCCGCATTTTTCTTCACTGGGGCACCATCGTCGGAGCATCACTGGAGAACCTGACCGACGGCATTGGGGTTCCGACGATCGGGGGGCCGAGGGTGTGCGCGCATGATGTGCGATGGGTGCTGGTACTTGGCCCTTATATTGGCCCCCTATCCCTCATCAAACCTCGAGAACTCACACCCCCTTAAAGTGCATTTGAGATTTTACATGTTCGCTACCAGTAGCCATTAAAGTGTCTAAAATGAAACACTTTTTCCAAATGGTCACAAAATCTTGTACACTTTGAAGTTTTAGCTGAATATTTTTGTGCATGCCAAAAAAAATAAAAGGATCACGTCTACAAAGTTTGGGGTCAAAACTCCTTCCGAAAAAATTTTAAAAAATCATGAACTGCAAAAAGTTTCAAAAATTGTGAAAAATAGAAAACGAGTCGTCTTGCCATGAAACTTCACGTGAAGGCTTAAGGGACCATTGTATGAATTTACAAGCCATAAAAATGGCATTGGCACACAGAAATATAAAGATGTGCCTAAACCCACCTACCACCCTATCGATCCACGGCTTGCGCATCCCGTCTCTCTGGCCGACGTAGTGCCCACCCGCCCGCCCGCTTGTTTCATCGGTTGGCTTAGGCATACGGAGTTCATTCCCAGTCTAAGATCGGATCGAACCAAGGGTTGCGGTAGCAGGATCAGCAGCACGCAGAGGGGGACCCAACCGATCCTTGGCTTCCGTATCCCGCCCCTATGGTCGACTGAGTGCCCGTACACTCGGTTCGTGGGTTGGCTTTGGCATACGGATTTCATTCCCAGTCTAAGATTGGACTGAACCGAGGGTTACGGCAGCACATGCTGGGCTCGGGCATGTGCTGGTGCTGCATTTTTCTTCCTCGGGGCACCATCGCTGGAGCATTATCGAAGAACCTAACTGATGGCATTGGGGTTCCGGTGATCGGGGGGGCCGGGGGGTGTGCGCACATGATGTGTGATGGGTGCTGGTACTTGGCCCTTATATGGGCCCCCTATCCCTCATCAAACCTCAAGAACTCACACCCCCTTAAAGACCATTTAAGATTTTATAGGTTTGCTGCCAATAGCCATTAAAGTGTCTGAAATGGGGACACTTTTTTTAAATGGTCACAAAATCTTGCTCACTTCGAGTTTTTAGCTGATTTTTTTTGTGCATGCCAACAAAAATACAGGGATCACGTCTACCAAGTTTGGGGCCAAAACTCCTTCCGAAAAAATTTTAAAAAATCTCGAACCGCAAAAAGTTTTGAAAATCATGAAAAATAGAGAACAGTCGTCTTGCCATGAAACTTCACGTGAAGGCTTAAGGGACCATTGTATGATTTTACAAGCCATAAAAATGGCATTGGCATGTAGAAATATGAAGATGTGCCTAAACCCACCTACCACCCTATCAATCCATGACTTGCAGATCCCGTCTCTCTGGCCGGTGTAATGCACGCCTGCCCCGTGCCCGCTCGTTTTGTCGGTTGGCTTAGGCATACAGAGTTCATTCCCAGTCTAAGATCGGACCGGACTGAGGGTTACGGCAGCACATGCTGGCCTCGGCCATGTGCTGGTGCCACATTTTTCTTCACCGGGGCACGATCGTCGGAGCATCACCGGAGAACCTGACCGACGGCATTGGGGTTCCGGCAATCTGGGGGGCCGGGGGGTTTGTGCACATAATGTGCGATAGGTGCTGGTACTTGGCACTTTTATTGGCCCCCTATCCCTCATCAAACCTCGAGAACTCACACCCCCTTAAAGAGCATTTGAGATTTTACAGGTTTGCTGCCAGTAGCCATTAAAGTGTCTGAAATGGGGACAATTTTTTCAAATGGTCACAAAATGTTGTACACTTCAAGTTTTTAGCTGAATTTTTTTGGCATGCCAAAAAAAATACAAGGATCACGTCTACCAAGTTCGGGCCAAAACTCCTTCCAAAAAAATTTTAAAAAATCTCAAACCGCAAAAAGTTTTAAAAATCGTGAAAAATAGAAATCGAGTCGTCTTGCCATGAAACTTCACCTGAAGGCTTAAGGGACCAATGTATGATCTTACAAGCCATAAAAATGGCATTGGCACGTAGAAATACGACGATGTGCCTATACCCACCTACCACCCTATCGATCCACGGCTTGCACATCCCGTCTTTCTAGCCAGCATAGCGCCCGCCCGCTCGTTTCATCGGTTGGCTTAGGCAGACGGAGTTCATTCCCAGTCTAAGATTGACCGAATCGAGGGTTGTAGCAGCACATGCTAGGCTCGGGCATGTGCTGTAGCCACATTTTTCTTCGTCGGGGCACCATCGTCGGAGCATCGTGGAGAACCTGACCGGCGGCATTCGGGTTCCGACGATCGGGGGGTTCGGGGGGTGTATGCACATGATGTGCGATGGGTGCTGGTATTTGGCCCTTATATTGGCCCCCTATCTCTCATCAAACCTTGAGAACTCACACCTCCTTAAAGTGCATTTGAGATTTTACAGGTTTGCTGCCAGTAGCCATTAAAGTGTCTGAAATGGGGACACTTTTTTCCAATCATCACAAAATCTTGTACACTTCGAGTTTTTAGCTGAATTCTTTTGTTCATGCCAACAAAAATACAAGGATCGAGTCTACCAAGTTCGGGGCCAAAACTCCTTTCGAAAAAATTTTTAAAAATCCCGAACCGTAAAAACCTTCAAAATCGTGAAAAATAGAAAACGAGTCGTCTTGCCATGAAACTTCGCGTGAAGGCTTAAGGGACAATTGTATGAATTTACAAGCCATAAAAATGGCATTCACACACAGAAATATGAAGATGTGCGTAAACCCACCTACCACCCTAACGATCCACGGCTTGCGCATCCCGCCTCTCTGGTTGACGTAGTGCCCGCCCGCCCGCTCGCCCGTTCGTTTCGTCGGTTGGCTTAGTCATACAGAGCTCATTCCTAGTCTAAGATCAGATCAGACTGAGTGTTACGGCAACAGGAACGACAGCACGCAGAGGGGGACTCGATCGATCATCGGCTTACGCACGCTCATTTCGTGGGTTGACTTAGGCAGACGGAGTTCATTCCCAGTCTAAGATCAGACCGAACCGAGGGTTGCAGCAGCACATACTGGGCTCGGGCAGGTGCTGGTGCCATATTTTTCTTCGTCGGGGCACCATCATCGGAGCATCACCGGAGAACCTGACCGGCGGCATTGGGGTTTCGGTGATCGGGGGGCCGGGGGGTGCGCGCACATGATGTGCGATAGGTACTGGTACTTGGCCCTTATATTGGCCCCCTATCCCTCATCAAACCTCGAGAACTCACACTCCCTTAAAGTGCATTTGAGATTTTACAGGTTTGCTGCCAGTAGCTATTAAAGTGTCTGAAATGGGGACACTTTTTTCAAATGGTCACAAAATCTTGTACATTTTGAGTTTTTTAGCTAAATTTTTTTGTGCATGCCAAAAAAAATACAAGGATCACGTCTACCTAGTTTGGGGCCAAAAATCCTTTCGTAAAAATTTTGAAAAATTCTGAACCGCAAAAAGTTTTCCAAATCGTGAAAAATCGATAACGAGTCATCTTACCATGAAACTTCACGTGAAGGCTTAAGGGACCATTGTATGAATTTACAAGCCATGAAAATGGCATTGTTATGCAAATATGAAGAAGCGCCTAAACCCACCTACCACCCTATCGATCCACGGCTTGGCATCCCGTCTCTTTGGCCGGCGTAGTGACCGCCCGCCCGCCTCCGCATTCATTTTGTCGGTTGGCTTAGTCATATGGAGTTCATTCCCAGTCTAAGATCCGACCAGATCAAGGGTTCCAGCAGCAGGATCGACAGCACGCAGAGGGGGACCCGGCCGATCCCCAGCTTGAGCATCCCGCCCCTCTGGCTTGGCTGAGCCCCCGCACGCTCGTTTCATGGGTTGACTTAGGCATACGGAGTTCATTCCCAGTCTAAGATTGGACAGGATTGAGGGTTGCGGTAGCAAGATCTACAACATGCAAAGGGGGACCCGACCGATCCCCGGCTTGCGCATCCCGCCCCTCTGGCCGACTGAGCGCCCGCACTCTCATTTCGTGCGTTGACATAGGCATACGAAGTTCATTCCTAGTCTAAGCATGCGGAGTTCATTCCCAGTCTAAGATCAGATCGGACCGAGGGTTGCGACAGCACATGCTGGGTTCGGGCATGTGCTGCTGCCGTATTTTTCTTCACCGGGGCACCATCGTCGAAGCATCGTCAGAGAACCTGACCGACGGCATTGGGGTTCCAACGATCGGGGGGGCCGGGGGGTGTGCACACATGATGTACGATGGGTACTGGTACTTGGCCCTTATATTGGCCGCCTATCCCTCAGCAAACCTCGAGAACTCACACCCCCTTAAAGAGCATTTGAGATTTTACAGGTTTGTTGCCAGTAGCCATTAAAGTGTTTGAAATGCAGACACTTTTTTCATATAGTCACAAAATCTTGTACACATCGAGTTTTTAGCTGAATGTTTTTATGCATGCCAAAAAAAATACAAGGATCACGTTTACCAAGTTAGGGGCCAAAACCCCTTTCGAAAAAATTTAAAAAATTCCCGAACCGTAAAAAGTTTCAAAAATCGTGAATAATAAAAAATGAGTCGTCTTGCCATGAAACTTCACGTGAAGGCTTAAGGGGCCATTGTATGAATTTACAATCTATAAAAATGGCATTGGCACGCAGAAAGTATGAAGATGTGCCTAAACCCACCTACCACCCTATCGATCCATGGTTTGCGCATCCCGTCTCTCTGGCCGGTGCAGTGCCCGCCTGCTTGCCCGCCGCTCGTTTCATCATTTGGGTTAGGCATACGGAGTTCATTCCCAGTCTAAGATCAGATAGGACTGAGGGTTGTGGTAGCAGGATCGGCAGCACACAGAAAGGGACCCGACCGATCCCTGGCTTATGCATCTCGTCCCTCTGGCGGCTGAGCGCCCGCACACTCGTTTCGTGGGTTGACATAGGCATACAGAGTTCATTCCCAGTCTAGGCATACGGAGTTCTTTCTCAGTCTAAGATCGGCCCAGACTGAGGGTTACAACAACACATGCTGGGCTTGGGCATGTGCTGGTGTCGCATTTTTCTTCGTCGGGGCACCAACGGTGGAGAACCTGATCAGCGGCATTGGGGTTTCGATGATCGGGGTGCCGGGGGGTGTGCGCACATGATGATCGATGGGTGTTGGTACCTGGCCCTTATATTGGCCCCTTATCCCTCATCAAACCTCAAGTACTCACACCCTCTTAAAGAGCATTTGAGATTTTACAGGTTTGCTGCCAGTAGCCTTTAAAGTTTCTGAAATGGGGACACTTTTTTCAAATGGTCACAAAATCTTGTACACTTCGAGTTTTTAGCTGATTTTCTTTGTGGATGCCAAAAAAAATACAAGGATCATGTCTACCAAGTTTGGGGCCAAAACCCCTTCCGAAAGAATTTTAAAAAATCCTGAACCACAAAAAGTTTCGAAAAGCATGAAAAATAGAAAACGAGTTGTCTTGCCATGAAACTTCACGTGAAGGCTTAAGGGACCATTGTATGAATTTACAAGCCATAAAAATGGCATTGGCACATAGAAATATGAAGATGTGCCTAAACCCACCTACCACCCTATTGATCCACGGCTTGCACGTCCCGTCTCTTTGGCCGGCGTTGTGCCCGCCCGCCCGCTCGTTTCGTCGGTTGGCTTAGGCATATGGACTTCCTTCCCAATCTAAGAATGGACTAGACTGAGGGTTGTGGCAGTAGGATCGACAGCATGCAGAGGGGTCCAGGTCGATCCTCGACTTGGGCATCCTACACCTCTAGCTGGCTGAACGCCCTCGCGCTCGTTTAATGGGTTCACTTAGGCATACGGAGTTCATTCTAGTCTAAGATTAGACTGGACCGAGGGTTACGGTAGCACATGCTGGGCTCGGGCAAGTGCTGGTGCCGTATTTTTCTTCCCTAGGGCACCATCCCTGGAGCATCGCCAGAGAAACTGATTGGCGGCATTGGGGTTTCGATAATCGAGAGGGCCGGGGGGTGTCAGCGCATGATGTGCGATGGGTGCTAGTACTTGGCCCTTATATCGGCCCTTTATCACTCATCAAACCTCGAGAACTCACACCCCCTTAAAGAGCATTTAAGATTTTACAGGTTTGCTGCCAGTAGCCATTAAAGTGTCTGAAATGGGGACACTTTTTTCAAATGGTCATAAAATCTTGTACACTTCGAGTTTTTAGCTGATTGTTTTTGTGCATGCCAACAAAAATACAAGGATCACGTCTACCAAGTTTGGGGCCAAAACTCCTTCTGAAAAAATTTTAAAAAATCCCAAACCGTAAAAGTTTTGAAAATCGTGAAAAATAGAAAACGAGTTGTATTGCCATGAAACTTCACGTGAAGGCTTAAGGGACCATTGTATGAATTTACAAGCCATAAAAATGGCACTGGCATGCAGAAATATGAAGATGTGCCTAAACCCACCTACCACCCTATCGATCCACGGGTAGCGCGTCCCGTCTCTCTAGCCGACGTAGTGCCCGCCCGCACGCCCACCCACTCGTTTCGTCGGGTGGCTTAGGCATACGAAGTTCATTCCCAGTCTAAGATCGAACCAGACTGAGGGTTATGGTAGCAGGATCAATAGCACGCAGAGTGGGACCCGACCGATCCCAAGCTTGTGCATCTCGCCCCTCTGGCAAGCTGAGAGCCCGCACGCTTGTTTCGTGTGTTGACTTAGGCATACGGAGTTCATTCCCAGTCTAAGCATACGGAGTTCATTCCCAGTCTAAGATCGGACCGGACCAAGGGTTGTGACAGAACATGCTGGGGTCGAGCATGTGCTGGTGCCACATTTTTCTCCGTCAGGGCACCATCGTCGGAGCATCGTCGGAGAACCTGATCGACGGCATTGGGGTTCTGACGGTTGGGAGGGCCGGGGGGGTTTGCGCATATGATGTGTGATGGGTGCTGGTACTTGGCCTTATATTGGCCCCCTATCCCTCATGAAACCTCAAAAACTCACACCCCCTTAAAGAGCATTTGAGATTTTACAGGTTTGCTGCCAGTAGCCATTAAAGTGTTTGAAATGGGGACACTTTTTTCAAATGGTCACAAAATTTTTTTGTACACTTTGAGTTTTTGGCTAAAGTTTTTTGTGCATGCAAAGAAAAATACAAGGATCATGTCTACCATGTTTATTGCTAAAACTCCATCCGAAAAAATTTTAAAAAATCCCAAACCGCAAAAAAGTTTCAAAAATTGTGAAAAATAGAAAACGAGTCGTCTTGCCATGAAACTTCACGTGAAGGCTTAAGAGACCGTTGTATGAATTTAGAAGCCATAAAAATGGCATTGTCATGCAGCAATATGAAGATGTACCTAAACCCACCTACCACCCTATCGATCCACAGCTTGCGCATCCCGTCTCTCTGGCCGGCGTAGTGCCCGCCCGCGCGTCCGCCCACCCGCTCGTTTCGTCGGGTGGCTTAGGCATACGAAGTTCATTCCTAGTCTAAGATCGAACCAGACTGAGGGTTATGGCAGCAGGATCAATAGCACGCAGAGGGGGACCCGACCGATCCCAGGTTTGCGCATCTCGCCCCTCTGGGAAGCTGAGAGCCCGCACGCTCGTTTCGTGTGTTGACTTAGGCATACGGAGTTCATTCCCAGTCTAAGCAAATGGAGTTCATTCCCAGTCTAAGATCGGACCAAACCAAGGGTTGTGACAGCACATGCTGGGGTTGGGCATGTGCTGGTGCCACATTTTTCTCCGACGGGGCACCATCGCCGGAGAACCTGACTGGTGGCATTGGGGTTCCGACGATCGGGGGGGACGGGGGGTGTGCGCACATGATGTGCAATGGGTGCTGGTACTTGGTCCTTATATTGGCCCCCTATCCCTCATCAAACCTTGAGAACTCACACCCCCTTAAAGAGCATTTGAGATTTTATAGGTTTGCTGCCAGTATCCATTAAAGTGTCTGAAATGGGGACACTTTTTTCAAATGTTCACAAAATCTTGTACACTTCGAGTTTTTAGCTGAATTTTTTTGGGCATGCCAACAAAAATACAAGGATCACGTCTACCAAGTTTGGGGCCAAAACTTCTTCCGAAAAATTTTTTAAAAATCCCAAACCGCAAAAAGTTTTGAAAATCATGAAAAATAGAAAACAAGTCGTCTTGCCATGAAACTTCACGTGAAGGCTTAAGGGACCATTGTTTGAATTTACAAGCCATAAAAATGGCATTGGCATGCAGAAATATGAAGATGTGCCTAAACCCACCTACCACCCTATCGATCCACGGCTTGCGCATCCCGTCTTTCTGGCCGACGTAGTACCCGCCCGCCCGTCCGCCCGCTCATTTTGTCGGTTGGCTTAGGCAAACGAAGTTCATTCCTAGTCTAAGATCAGACCGGACCGAAGGTTACGATAGCAAATGCTGGGCTCGGGCATGTGCTGGTGTCGCAGTTTTCTTCGTCCGGGCACCATCGTCGGAGCATCGTCGGAGAACCTGACCGGCGGCATTGGGGTTCCGACGATCGGCGGGGCCGGGGGGTGTGCGCACATGATGTGCGATGGGTGCTGGTACTTGGCCCTTATATTGGCCCCCTATCCCTCATCAAACCTTGAGAACTCACACCCCTTTAAAGAGCATTTGAGATTTTATAGGTTTGCTGCCAGTAGCCATTAAAGTGTCTGAAATGGGGACACTTTTTTCAAATGGTCACAAAATCTTGTACACTTCGAGTTTTTAGCTGAATTTTTTTGTGCATGCCAAAAAAAATACAAGGATCACGTCTACCATGTTTGGGGCCAAAACTCTTTCCGAAAAAATTTTAAAAAATCCGGAACCGTAAAAAGTTTTAAAAATCATGAAAAATAGAAAACGAGTCATCTTGCCATGAAACTTCACGTGAAGGCTTAAGGGACCATTGTATGAATTTACAAGCCATAAAAATGGCATTGGCATCTAGAAATATGAAGATGTGCCTAAACCCACCTACCACCCCTATCAATCCACCCCTTGCGCATCCTGTCTCTTTAGCCGACGTAGTGCCCGCCCGCTCGCCCGCGCGCTCATTTCGTTGGTTAGCTTAGGCATACAGAGCTCATTCCCAATCTAAGATCAGACCGGACCGAGGGTTACGGCAGCACATGCTAGGCTCGGGCATGTGCTGGTGCCACATTTTTCTTCGTCGGGGCACCATCGTCGGAGCATCGCTGGAGAACCTGACCGGCGGCATTGGGGTTCCGACGATCGGGGGGGCCGGGGGGTATGCACAAATGATGTGCGATGGGTGCTGGTAGTTGGCCTTTATATTGGCCCCTTATCCCTCATCAAACCTCGAGAACTCACACCCCCTTAAAGAGCATTTGAGATTTTACAAGTTTGCTGCCAGTAGCCATTAAAGTGTCTGAAATGGGGACACTTTTTTCAAATGGTCACAAAATTTTTTTGTACACTTCGAGTTTTTAGCTAAATTTTTTTGTGCATGCAAAGAAAAATACAAAGATCATGTCTACCAAGTTTATAGCTAAAACTCCTTCCGAAAAAATTTTAAAAAATCCCAAACCATAAAAAAGTTTCAAAAATTGTGAAAAATAGAAAACGAGTCATCTTGCCCTGAAACTTCACTTGAAGGCTTAAGGGACCATTGTATGAATTTACAAGCCATAAAAATGGCATTGGCATGCAGAAATATGAAGATGTACCTAAACCCACCTACCACCCTATCGATCCACGGCTTGCGCATCCTGTCTTTCTGGCCGGCGTAGTGCCCGCCCGCCCGCTCGTTTCGTCGGGTGGCTTAGGCATACGAAGTTCATTCCCAGTCTAAGATCGAACCAGACTGAGGGTTATGGCAGCTGGATCAATAGCACGCAGAGGGGGACTCGACTGATCCCAAGCTTGCGCATCTCGCCCCTCTGGCAAGCTGAGAGCCCGCACGCTCGTTTCGTGTGTTGACTTAGGCATACGGAGTTCATTCCCAGTCTAAGCATACGGAGTTCATTGCCAGTCTAAGATCGGACTGGACCAAGGTTTGTGACAGCACATGCTGGGGTCGGGCATGTGCTGGTGCCACATTTTTCTCCGTCGGGGCACCATTGCCAGAGCATCGTCGGAGAACCTGACTGGTGACATTAGGGTTCCGGCGATCGGGGGGACCGGGGGGTGTGCGCACATGATGTGCAATGGGTGCTGGTACTTGGTCCTTATATTGGCCCCCTATCCCTCATCAAACCTCGAGAACTCACACCCCCTTAAAGAGCATTTGAGATTTTATAGGTTTGCTGCCAATATCCATTAAAGTGTCTGAAATGGGGACACTTTTTTCAAATGTTCACAAAATCTTGTACACTTCGAGTTTTTAGCTGAATTTTTTGGGCATGCCAACAAAAATACAAGGATCATGTCTACCAAGTTTGGGGCCAAAAATTCTTCCAAAAAAATTTTAAAAATTCCCAAACCGCAAAAAGTTTTGAAAATCATGAAAAATAGAAAACGAGTCGTCTTGCCATGAAACTTCACGTGCAGGCTTAAGGGACAATTGTATGAATTTACAAGCCATAAAAATGGCATTGGCACACAAAAATATGAAGATGTGCCCAAACCCATCTACCACCGTATCGATCCATGGCTTGCGCATCCCGTCTCTCTGGCCGACGTAGTGCCTGCCCGCCCGCCCGCCCACTCGCTCGTTTCGTTGGTTGGCTTAGGCATACAGAGTTCATTCGCAGTCTATGATCAAACCGGACCAAGGGTTACGACAGTAGGATCGACATCACATAGAGGGGGACCCAGCCGATCCCAGGCTTGCGCATCCCGCCCCTCTAGCCGGCTAAGCGCCCGCACGCTCATTTTGTGGGTTGACTTACACATACGGAGTCCATTTCGAGTCTAAGCATACGGAGTTCATTCCCAGTCTTAGATCAGACCAGACCGAGGGTTGTGGCAGCACATGCTGGGCTCGGGCATGTGCTGGTGCCACATTTTTCTTCGTCGGGGCACCATCGCCGGAGCATCGCCGGAGAACCTGACCGGCGGCATTGGGGTTCCGGCGATCGGGGGGGCCGGGGGGTATGCACAAATGATGTGCGATGGGTGCTGGTACTTGGCCTTTATATTGGCCCCTTATCCCTCATCAAACCTCGAGAACTCACACCCCCTTAAAGAGCATTTGAGATTTTACAGGTTTGCTGCCAGTAGGCATTAAAGTGTCTAAAATGGGGACACTTTTTTCAAATGGTCACAAAATCTTGTACACTTCGAATTTTTAGCTGAATTTTTTTGTGCATGCCAACAAAAATACAATGATCATGGCTACCAGGTTTGGGGCCAAAACTCCTTCCGAAAAAATTTTAAAAAATCTGGAACCCCAAAAAGCTTCAAAAATCGTGAAAAATAGAAAACGAGTCGTCTTGCCATGAAACTTCACGTGAAGGCTTAAGGGACCATTGTTTGAATTTTCAAGCCATAAAAATGGCATTGGCACGTAGAAATATGAAGATGTGCCTAAACCCAACTACCACGCTATCGATCCACGGCTTGCGCATCCCGTCTGTCTGGCCAGCGTAGTGCTCGCCTGCCCGCCCGCCCGCTCGTTTCGTCAGTTGGATTAGGCATACGGAGTTCATTCCTAGTTAAGATCGGACCAGACCGAGGGTTACGGCAACAGGATCGACAGCACGCAGAGGGGGACTTGGGCGATCCCCGGGTTGCGCTTCCCGCCTCTCTGGCCGGCTGAGCACCCGCACGCTCATGTCGTGGTTTGACTTAGGCATACGGAGTTCATTCCCAGTCTAAGCATACGGAGTTCATTCCCAGTCTAAGATCAGACCAGACCGAGGGTTGCGACAGCAAATGTTTGGCTCGGGCATGTGTGGTGCCGTATTTTTCTTCGTCGGGGCACCATTGCCGGAGCATCGCCGGAGAACTTTACCGGTGGCATTGGGGTTCAGGCGATCGAGGGGGCCGGGGGGTGTGCGCACATGATTAGCGATGGGTGCTGGTACTTGGCCCTTATATTGGCCCCCTATCCCTCATCAAACCTCGAGAACTCACACCCCCTTAAAGAGCATTTGAGATTTTACAGGTTTGCTGCCAGTAGCCATTAAAGTGTCTAAAATTGGGACACATTTTTCAAATGGTCACAAAATCTTGTTCACTTCGAGTTTTTAGCTGAATTTTTTTGTGCATACCAACAAAAATACAAGGATCACGTCTACCAAGTTTGGGGCCAAAACTCCTTCCAAAAATTTTTTAAAAATCTCGAACCCAAAAAAGTTTCAAAAATCGTGAAAAATAGAAAACGAGTCGTCTTGCCATGAAACTTGAGTGAAGGCTTAAGGGACCATTGTATGAATTTACAAGCCATAAAAATGGCATTCACACTTAGAAATATGAAGATGTGCCTAAACCCATCTACCACCCTATCGATCCACAGCTTGCGCATCCCGTCTCTCTGGCTGACGTAGTGCCCGCCCGCCCGCCCGCTTGTTTCCTCGGTTGGCTTAGGAATACGGAGTTCATTCTCAGTCTAAGATTGGATCAGACTGAGGGTTGTGGTAGTAGGATTGGTAGCACGTAGAGGGGGACCCATCGATCCCCGACTTGCGCATCCCGCCCCTCTGGCCGGCTGAACGCCCGCACGCTCGTTTCGTGGGTTGACTTAGGCATACAGAGTTCATTCCCAATCTAAGATCGGACTGGACCGGGGGTTGCGGTAGCACATGCTGGGCTCGGGCATGTGCTGGTGCCATATTTTTCTTCGCCGGGGCACCATCGTCGGAGCATCCCGGAGAACCTGACCGGCGGCATTGGGGTTCCGGGGATCGGGGGGGCCAGGGGGGGTGTGCGCACATGATGTGCGATGGGTGCTGGTACTTCGTCCTTATATTGGTCCTCTATCCATCATCAAACCTTGAGAACTCACTCCCCTTAAAGAGCATTTGAGATTTTACAGGTTTGCTGCCAGTATCCATTAAAGTGTCTGGAATGGGGACACTTTTTTCAAATGTTCACAAAATCTTGTACACTTCGAGTTTTTAGCTGAACTTTTTTGTGCATGCCAACAAAAATACAAGGATCACGTCTACCAAGTTTGGGACCAAAACTCCTTCCGAAAAAAGTTTAAAAAATCTCAAACCGTAAAAAGTTTTGAAAATTGTGAAAAATAGAAAACAAGTCATCTTGCCATGAAACTTCACGTGCAGGCTTAAGGGACCATTGTATGAATTTACAAGCCATAAAAATGGTATTGGCATCCAGAAATATGAAGATGTGCCTAAACCTACCTACCAACCTATCGATCCATGGCTTGCGCATCCCGTCTCTCTAGCCGGCATAGTACCCGCCCGCCCGCCCGCTCATTTCGTCAGTTGGCTTAGGCATACGGAGTTCATTCCCAGTCTAAGATCAGACCAGACTGAGGGTTACGACAGCAGGATCGGCAGCACACAGAGGGGGACCCAGTCGATCATCGGCTTGTGCATCCTGCCCCTCTGGCGGCTAAGTGCCCGCAAGCTCCATTCGTGCTGGTGCCATATTTTTCTTCATCGGGGCACCATTGCCTGGGCATCGCCGGAGAACCTTACCGGCGGCATTTGGGTTCCGACGATCGGGGGCGTCGGGGGGGTGTGCGCACATGATGTGTGATGGGTGCTGGTACTTGACCCTTATATTGGCCCCCTATCCCGCATCAAACCTCGAGAACTCACACCCCCTTAAAGAGCATTTGAGATTTTATAGGTTTGCTGCCAGTAGCCATTAAAGTGTCTGAAATGGGGACACTTTTTTCAAATGTCACAAAATCATGTATACTTCGAGTTTTTAGCTGAATTTTTATGTGCATGCCAACAAAAATACAAGGATCACGTCTACCAAGTTTGGGGCTAAAACTCCTTCTGAAAAAATTTGAAAAACTCTCGAACCGTAAAAAGTTTCAAAAATCGTGAAAAATAGAAAACGAGTCGTCTTGCCATGAAACTTCATGTGAAGGCTTAAGGGACCATTGTATGAATTTACAAGCCATAAAAATGGCATTGGCATGGAGAAATATGAAGATGTTCCTAAACCCACCTACCACCCTATCGATCCACGGCTTGCACATCCCGTCTCTGGTCGGCGTAGTACCCGCCCACCCGCTCGTTTCGTCGGTTGGCTTAGGCAAACGGAGTTCATTCCCAGTCTAAGATCAGACCGGACCGAGGGTTGCGGCAGTAGGATCGGCAGCACGTAGAAGGGGACCCGATTGATCCTTGGCTTGTGCATCTCGCCCCTCTGGTCGGCTGAGCGCCTGTACGCTCGTTTCGTGGGTTGACTTAGGCATACGGAGTTCATTCCCAGTCTAAGCATACCGAGTTGATTCCCAGTCTAAGATTGGACCCGACCGAGGGTTACGACAGCACATGCTGGGCTCGGGCATGTGCTGGTGCCATATTTTTCTTCGCCAAGGCACCATCACCGGAGCATCACCGGAGAACCTGACCGACGGCATTGGGGTTCCGGCGATCGGGGGGGCCGGGGGGTCTGCGCCCATGATGTGCGATGGGTGCTGGTACTTGGCCCTTATATTGGCCCCCTATCCCTCATCAAACCTTGAGAACTCACACCCCTTTAAAGAGCATTTGAGATTTTACAGGTTTGCTGCCAGTAGCCGTTAAAGTGTTTGAAATGGGGACACTTTTTTCAAATGGTCACAAAATCTTGCACATTTCGAGTTTTTGGCTGAATTTTTTTGTGCATGCCAAAAAAAATGCAAGGATCACGTTTACCAAGTTTGGGAGAAAAACTCTTGAAAAAATTTTAAAAAATCTCAAACCGCAAAAAGTTTCAAAAATCATGAAAACTAGAAAACGAGTCATGTTGCCATGAAACTTCATGTGAAGGCTTGAGGGACCATTGTATGAATTTACAAGCCATAAAAATGGCATTGGCACCCAGAAATATGAAGATGTGCTTAAACCCATCTACCACCCTATCGATCCATGGCATGCGCATCCAGTCTCTCTGGCCGACGTAGTGCCCATCCGCCCGATCATCGGCTTGTGCATCCCGCCCCTCTGGCGGCTGAGTGCCCGCATGCTCCATTCATGGTATGACTTAGGCATACGGAGTTCATTCCCAGTCTAAGATCAGACCGGACCAAGGGTTACGGCAGCACATGCTGGGCTCGAGCCTGTGTTGGTCCGTATTTCTCTTCGTCGGGGCACCATCGTTAGAGCATTGCCAGGGAGCCTGACCAATGGCATTGGTGTTTCGACGATCGGAGGGGCCGGGGGGGGTGTACGTACATGATGTGTGATGGGTGCTGGTACTTGGCCCTTATGTTGGCCCCCTTTCCCTCATCAAACCTCGAGATCTCACACCCCCTTAAAGAGAATTTGAGATTTTACAGGTTTGCTGCCAGTAGCCATTAAAGTGTCTGAAATGGGGACACTTTTTTCAAATGGCCACAAAATCTTGTACACTTCGAGTTTTTAGCTGAATTGTTTTGTGCATGCCAACAAAAATACAAGGTCACGTTACCAAGTTTGGGGCAAAACTCCCCAAAAATTTTAAAAAATCTCGAACCGAAAAGTTTCAAAATCATGAAAAATAGAAAACGAGTCGTCTTGCCATGAAACTTCACGTGAAGGCTTAAGGGACCATTGTATGAATTTACAAGCCATAAAAATGGCATTGGCACGCAGAAATTATGAAGATGTGCCTAAACCCACCTACCACCCTATCGATCCACTGGCTGCGATACCGTCTCTCTGGCCGAACGTGATGCCCGCCCTGTCGCCGCCGCTCGCTGTTTCATCGGTCGTCTGGAATAGCATACGGAGTTCATTCCCAGTCTAAGATCGGACCGGACTGAGGGTTGCGGTAGTAGGATCGGCAGCACACAGAGGGGGACCCAACCGATCCCCGGCTTGGGCATCCCGCCTTTCTGGCCGACTGAGTGCCCGCACGCTCGTTTCGTGGGTTGACTTAGGCATATGGTGTTCATTCCCATTCTAAGCATACGGAGTTCATTCCCAGTCTAAGATCGGATCGGATCGAGGGTTGTAGCAGCACATGCTGGGCTCGGGCATGTGCTGGTGCCGCATTTTTCTTCATCGGGGCACCATCGTCGGAGCATCGCCGGAGAACTTGATCGACGGCATGGGGTTCCGACGATCGGGGGGGCCGGGGGGTTATGCTCACATGATGTGCAATGGATGCTGGTACTTGGCCCTTATATTGGCCCCCTATCCCTCATCAAACCTCGAGAACTCACACCCCCTTAAAGAGCATTTGAGATTTTACAGGTTTGCTACCAGTAGCCATTAAAGTGTCTGAAATGGGGACACTTTTTTCAAATGGTCACAAAATCTTGTACACTTCGAGTTTTTAGCTGAATTTTTTGTACATGCCAAGGGAAATACAATGATCATGTCTATGATGTTTGGGGCCAAAACTCATTCCGAAAAAGTTTTAAAAAATCCCGAACAAAAAAAAGTTTCAAAAATCATGAAAAATACAAAACGGGTCATCTTGCCATGAAACTTCACGTGAAGGCTTAAGGAACCATTGTATGAATTTACAAGCCACAAAAATGGCATTGGCATGCAGAAATATGAAGATGTGCCTAAACCCACCTACCACCCTATCGATCCACGGCTTGCGCATCTCGTCTCTCTGGCCGACGTAGTGCCCGCTCGCCCGTCCGCTCGCTCGTTTCGACGATTGGCTTAAGCATACGGAGTTCATTCCCAGTCTAAGATTGGACCAGACCGAGGGTTGGGGTAGCACGTAAAGGGGGACCCGACGGATCCCCGGCTTGGACATCCCTTCGCTTTGGTTGGCTGAGCGCCCGCATGCTTATTTTGTGGGTTGACTTAGGTATAAGGAGTTCATTCTTAGTCTAAGCATACAGAGTTCATTCCCAATCTAAGATCAGATCGGACCAAGGGTTGCGGCAGCACATGTTGGGCTCGGCCATGTGCTGGTGCCGGTATTTTTCTTCATCTGGGCACCATCGCCAGAGCATCACCGGAGAACCTAACCGACGACATTGGGGTTCTGGCGATCGGGGGCCAAGGGGGTGTGCACACATATGTGCGATGGGTGCTGGTACTTGGCCCTTATATTGGCCCCCTATCCCTTATCAAACCTTGAGAACTCACACCCCCTTAAAGAGCATTTGAGATTTTATAGGTTTGCTGTCAGTAGCAATTAAAGTGTCTGAAATGGGGACACTTTTTTCAAATGATCACAAAATCTTGTACACTTCGAGTTTTTTGTGCATGCCAACAAAAATGCAAGGATCATGTCTACCAACTCCTTTCGAAAAAATTTTGAAAAATCTCGAACCGTAAAAAGTTTCAAAAATCGTGAAAAATAGAAAATGAGTCGTCTTCCCATGAAACTTCACGTGAAGGCTTAAGGGACCATTGTATGAATTCACAAGCCATAAAAATGGCATTGGCATGCTGAAATATGAAGATGTGCCTAAACCACCTACCACCCTATCGATCCATGGCTTGCGCATCCCGTCTCTCTCGCCGGTGTAGTGCCCGCCCGTCCGCCCGCTCGTTTCGTCGGTTGGCTTAGGCATACGGAGTTCATTCCCAGTCTAATATCAGATTGGACTGAGGGTTGCACCAGCAGGATTGACAACACATAGAGAGGACCCGATCGATCCCCGGCTTGTGCATCCCACCCATCTGGCTGGCTGAGCGCCCGCACACTCATTTTATGGGTTGACTTAGGCATACGGAGTTCATTCCCAGTCGAAAGCATTCGGAGTTCATTCTCAGTCTAAGATCGGACTGGACCAAGGGTTACAGCAGCACATGCTGGGCTTGGGCATGTGCTGGTGCCGCATTTTTCTTCGCCGGGGCACCATCACCAAAGCATCACCGGAGAATCTGACCTGTGGCAATAGGGTTCTAACGATCGGGGGGGCCGGGTGGTGTGCGCACATGATGTGCGATGGGTGCTGGTACTTGGCCCTTATATTGGCCCCCTATCCCTCATCAAACCTTGAGAACTCACACCCCCTTAAAGAGCATTTGAGATTTTACAGGTTTGCTGCCAATAGCTATTAAATTGTCCGAAATGGGGACACTTTTTTCAAATGGTCACAAAATCTTGTACACTTCGAGTTTTTAGCTGAATGATTTTGTGCATGCCAACAAAAATACAAGGATCACGTCTACCAGGTTAGGGGCCAAACCTGTTCCGAAAAAATTTTACAAAATCCCAAACCGCAAAAAATTTTGAAAATCATGAAAAATAGAAAATGAGTCGTGTTGCCATGAAACTTCACGTGAAGGCTTAAGTGACCATCGTCTGAATTTACAAGCCATAAAAATGGAACTGGCATGCAAAAATATAAAGATGTGCCTAAACCCACCTACCACCCTATCGATCCACGGCTTGCGCATCCCGTCTCTCTGGCCGACGTATGTGCCCGCCCGTCCACCCGCCCGCTTGTTTCGTCGGTTGGCTTAAGCATACGGAGTTCATTCCCAGTCTAAGATCAGACCCGACGGAGGGTTGTGATAGCAGGATCGACAGCACCCAGAGGGGGACTCGACCGATCCCTGACTTGTGCATCCCACCCCTCCGGCCGGCTGAGCACCCGCACTCTCGTTTCGTGGGTTGACTTAGGCATACAGAGTTCATTCCCAATATAAGCATATGGAGTTCATTCCCAGTCTAAGATCAGATTGGACCAAGGGTTAAGACAGCACATGCTAGGCTCGAGCATGTGCTGGTGCCGCATTTTTCTTCACCGGGGCACCATCATCGGTGCATCGCTGGAGAACCTGATCGACGGCATTGGGGTTCCTGCGATCGGGAGCACCGGGGGGAGGTGTGCGCACATGATGTGCGATATGTGCTGGCACTTGGCCCTTATATTGGCCCCCTATCCCTCATCAAACCTCAAGAACTCACACCCCCTTAAAGAGCATTTGCGATTTTACAGGTTTGCTGCCAGTAGCCATTAAAGTGTCTGAAATGGGGACACTTTTTTCAAATCATCACAAAATCTTGTACACTTCGAGGTTTTAGCTGAATTTTTTTGTGCATGCCAAAAAAATACAAGGATCACGTCTACCAAGTTTGGGGCCAAAAATCCTTCCAAAAAAATTTTAAAAAATCCTGAACCGTAAAAAGTTTCAAAAATCATGAAAAATAAGAAACGAGTTGTCTTGCCATTAAACTTCACGTGAAGGCTTAAGGGACCATTGTATGAATTTACAAGCTATAAAAATGGCATTGGCACACAGAAATATGAATATGTGCCTAAACCCACCTACCACCCTATCAATCCACGGCTTGCGCATCCCGTCTCTCTTACCGGCGTAGTGCCCGCCCGTCCGCCTACCCGCTCGTTCTGTCGGTTGGCTTAGGCATACGGAATTCATTCCCAATCTAAGATCAAACCAGATCGAGGGTTGCGGTAGCAGGATCGGTAGCGCGTAGAGGGGGACCCGGCCGATCCCCGGCTTCTGCTTCCCGCCCCTCTGGCCGACTGAGTGCTCGCACGCTCGTTTCGTGGGTGGCTTAGGCATACGGAGTTCATTCCCAGTCTAAGATCGGACCAGACCAAGGGTTGCAGTAGCACATGCTGGGCTCGGGCATGTGCTGGTGCTGCATTTTTCTTCGTCGGGGCACCATCACCGTAGCTTCACCGGAGAACTTGACCGGCAGCATTGGGGTTTCGATGATCGGAGGGGCCGGGAGGTGTGCGCACATGATGTGTGATGGGTGCTGGTACTTGGCCCTTATATTGGCCCCCTATCCCTCATCAAACTTCAAGAACTCACACCCCCTTAAAGAGCATTTGAGATTTTACAGGTTTGCTGCCAGTAGCCATTAAAGTATCTAAAATGGGGACACTTTTTTCAAATCGTCACAAAATCTTGTACACTTCGAGTTTTTAGATGAATTTTTTTGTGCATGCCAGCAAAAATACAAGCATCCTGTCTACCAAGTTTGGGGCTAAAAATCCTTCCGAAAAAATTTTAAAAAATCTCGAACCCCAAAAAGTTTTAAAAATCATGAAAAATAGAAAACGAGTCGTCTTGCCATGGAACTTCACGTGAAGGCTTAAGGGACCATTGTGTGAATTTACAAGCCATAAAAATGGCATTGACATGCAGAAATAAGAAGATGTGCCTAAACCCACCTACCACCTTATCGATTCACGGCTTGCGCATCCTGTTTCTCTAACCCGTCCGCTGGTTTCATCGGTTGGCTTAGGCATACGGAGTTCATTCCCTGTCTAAGATTGGACTAGACCGAGGGTTACGACAGCATGCAGAGGGGGACCCGACGGATCCCCGGCTTGCGCATCCCGCCCCTCTGGTTGGCTGAGCACCCGTACGCTCATTTCGTGGGTTGACTTAGGCATACGGAGTTCATTCCCAGTCTAAGCATATAGAGTTCATTCCCAATCTAAGATCAGACCAGACCAAGGGTTGCGAGAGCACATGCTGGGCTCGGGCATGTGCTGGTGCTGCATTTTTCGTCGTCGGGGCACCATCGTCGGAGCATCATCGGAAGAACCTGACCGACAGCATTGGGGTTCCGGTGATCGGATGGGCCGGGGGGGTGTGCGCACATGATGTGCGATGGGTGCTGGTTCTTGCCCTTATATTGGCCCCCTATCCCACATCAAACTTTGAGAACTCACACCCCCTTAAAAGCATTTGAGATTTTACAGGTTTGCTGCCAGTAGCAATTAAAGTGTTTGAAATGGGGACACTTTTTTCAAATTGTCACAAAATCTTCTACACTTCGAGTTTTTAGTTGAATTTTTTTGTGCATGCCAGCAAAAATACAAGCATCCTGTCTACCAAGTTTGGGGCTAAAAATCCTTCCGAAAAATTTTAAAAAATCCTAAACCGTAAAAAGTTTTGAAAATCGTGAAAAATAGAAAACGAGTCGTCTTGCCATGAAACTTCACGTGAAGGCTTAAGGGACCATTGTGTGAATTTACAAGCCATAAAAATGGCATTGGCATGTAGAAATAAGAAGATGTGCCTAAACCCACCTATCACCCTATCGATTCACGGCTTGCACATCCTATCTCTCTAACCCGCCCGCTGGTTTCGTCGATTGGCTTAGGCATACGGAGTTCATTCCTAGTCTGAGATCAGATCGGACTGAGGGTGTTTGGCAGCAGATCGTAGCATTGCCAGGGTGGGACCCAGTCGCATCTCGCCCCCTCTGGTCGGACTGAGGGCCCGTTACTCTCGTTTTGTGGGTTGACTTAGGCATACGGAGTTCATTCCCAGTCTAAAGCATACGAGTTCTTTCCCAGTCTAAGATTGGGACTAGATCTAAGGGTTTGGCAAACCACCATGCTGCGGTCGGGCATGGTGCTGGTGCTAACTTTTTTCTTCGTTGGGGCACCATCGCCGAAGCATTCGTCGCCAGAGAACCTGACCGGCGGCAATGGGGTTCTGACGATCGAGGGGAACGGGGGGGGGGTGTGCGCACATGATGTGCGATGGGTGCTGGTACTTGGCCCTTATATTGGCCACCTATCCCTCATCAAACCTTGAGAACTCACACTCCCTTAAAGAGCATTTGAGATTTTACAGGTTTACTGCCAGTACCCATTAAAGTGTCTAAAATGGTGACACTTTTTTCAATTCGTCACAAAATCTTGTACACTTGGAGCTTTTAGCTGAATTTTTTTGTGCATGCCAAAAAAAATACAGAGATCACGTCTACCATGTTTGGGGCCAAAACTCCTTTTGAAAAAATTTAAAAAATCCCGAACCGTAAAAAGTTTTGAAAATCAGTGAAAAATAGAAAACGAGTCGTCTTGCCATGAAACTTCACGTGAAGGCTTAAGGGACCATTGTATGAATTTACAAGCCATAAAAATGGCATTGGCATGTAAAAATATGAAGATGTGACTAAACCCACCTATCACCCTATCGATTCACGGCTTGCGCATCCCGTCTCTCTGGCTGACATAGTGCCTGCCCGCCCGCTTGTTCCGTCGGTTAGCTTAGGCATACGAAGTTCATTCCCAGTCTAAGATTTGACCGGACCGAGGGTTGTGACAGTAGGATCAATAGCATGCAGAGGGGGACCCGACTGATCCCCGGCTTGCTCATCCCGCCCCTCTGGCCAGCTGAGCGCCCGCACGCTCATTTCGTGAGTTGACTTAGGCATACGGAGTTTATTCCCAGTCTAAGCATACGGAGTTCATTCCTAGTCTAAGCATACGGAGTTCATTCCCAGTCTAAGATCGAACCAGACTGAGGGTTGCGGTAGCACATGCTGGGCTCGGGCATGTGCTGGTGCCGTATTTTTTTTCACCGAGGCACCAACGTCAGAGAACCTGACCGATCGCATTGGGGTTCTGACGATCGGGGGTCGGGGGGTTGTGCGTACATGATGTGCGATGGGTGCTGGTACTTGGCCCTTATATTGGCCCCCTATCCCTCATCAAACCTCAAAAACTCACACTCCTTTAAAGAGCATTTCAGATTTTACAGGTTTGCTGCCAGTAGCCATTAAAGTGTCTAAAATGGGGACGCTTTTTTCGAGTGGTCACAAGATATTGTACACTTCGAGTGTTTAGCTGATTTTTTTTGTGCATGCCAACAAAAATACAAGGATCTCGTCTACCAATTTTGGGGCCAAAAGTCCTTCTGAAAATATTTTAAAAAATCTCAAACAGCAAAAAGTTTTGAAAATCATGAAAAATAGAAAACGAGACGTCTTGCCATGAAACTTCACGTGAAGGCTTAAGGGACCATTGTATGAATTTACAAGCCATAAAAATGGCATTGGCATGCAGAAATATGAAGATGTGCCTAAACCCACCTACCACCCTATCAATCCACGGCTTGCGCATCCCGCCTCTCTGGCCGACGTAGTGCCCGTCCACCATGCTGGGCCCGGGCATGTGGTGGTGCCACATTTTTCTTCTCCGGGGTATCATCACCGGAGCATCGCCAGTGAACCTGACCGGCGGCATTGAGGTTTTGACGATCGAGGGGGCCGGGGGGTGTACGCACATGATGTGCGATGGGTGCTGGTACTTGGCCCCTATACTGGCCCCCTATCCCTCATCAAACCTCGAGAACTCACACCCCCTTAAAGAGCATTTGAGATTTTACAAGTTTGCTACTAGTAGCCATTAAAGTGTCTGAAATGGGGATACTTTTTTCAAATGGTCACAAAATCTTCTACACTTCGAGTTTTTAGCTGAATTTTAAAAAATCTCGAACCGTAAAATAGAAAACGAGACGTCTTGCCATGAAACTCCACGTGAAGGCTTAAGGGACCATTGTATGAATTTACAAGCCATAAAAATGGCATTGGCACGTAGAAATATGAAGATGTGCCTAAACCCACCTACCACCTTATCGATCCACGGCTTGCGCATCCCGCCTCTCTGGCCGGCGTAGTGCCCGCCCGCCTGCTCGCCCGCTCGTTTCATCGGTTGGCTTAGGCATACAGAGTTCATTCCTAGTCTAAGATCAAACCGAACCGAGGGCTGCGGTATTAGGATCGACAGCACGCAGAAGGGGACCCGACCGATCCCATCTACCATGTTGGCTCGGCATGTGCTGATGCCACATTTCTTCACCGGGCACCATGCCGGAGCATCGCCAGTGAACCTGACCGGCGACATTGGGGTTTCGACGATCGGGGGCCGGGGTGTGCGCACATGATGTTGTGATGGGTGCTGTACTTGGCCCCTATATTGGCCCCCTATCCCTCCATCAAACCTTGAGAAGTCACCCCCTTAAAGAGCATTTGAATTTTGCAGGTTTGCTGCCAGTAGCCATTAAAGTGTGCTGAAATGGTGACAATTTTTTCAAATGTCACAAATCTTGTACACTTCGAGTTTTAAGCTGATTTTTTTTGTGCATGGCAACAAAAATACAAGGATCACAACTACAAAGTTTGGGGCCAAAACTCCTTTCGAAAAAAATTTAAAAAATCCCGAACTCCAAAAATTTTGAAAATTTTGAAAAATAGAAAACAAGTCATCTTGCCATGAAACTTCACGTGAAGGCTTAAGGGACCATTGCATGAATTTGCAAGCCATAAAAATGGCATTGGCATGCAAAAATATGAAGATGTCCCTAAACCCACCTACCACCCTATCGATCCATGACTTGCGCATCCCATCTCTCTGGCCAGCGTAGTGCCCGCCCGTCGGCCTGACCACTCATTTTGTCGGTTGGCATAGGCATACAGAGTTCATTCCCAGTCTAAGATCACACTGACCGAGGGTTGTGGCAGCAGGATCGGGAACACCCTGAGGGGGACTCGATCGATCCCCAGTTGTGCATCCCACCCCTCTGGCCGGCTGAGCGCCCGTACGCTCGTTTCGTGGGTGGACTTAGGCATACGGAGTTCATTCCCAGTCTCAGCATACGGAGTTCATTCCCAGTCTATGATCGCACCAGACCGAGGGTTGTGGCAGCACATACTGGGCTCAGGCATTTGCTGGTGCCGCATTTTTCTTCGTCGGGGCACCATCGCCAGAGCATCGTCGGAGAACCTGGCCGGCGGCATTGGGGTTCCGGCGATCGGGGGCCGGGGGGTGTGCACAAATGATGTGCGAGGGGTGCTGGTACTTGGCCCGTTATATTGGCCCCCTATCCCTCATCAAACCTCGAGAACTCACACCCCCTTAAAGAGCATTTGAGATTTTACAGGTTTGGTGCAGTGGGCCATTAAAGTGTCTGAAATGGGGACACTTTTTTCAAATGGTCAACAAATTTCCACTTAATTTTTAGCTGAATTTTTTGTGCATGCCAAAAAAAATACAAGGATCATGTCTACCAGGTTTGGGGCCAAAACTCCTTTCGAAAAAAAATTTTAAAAAATGCCAAACCCCTAAAAAGTTTTAAAAATCTGTGAAAAATAGAAAACGAGTCAGTCTTGCCATGAAACTTCACGTGAAGGCTTAAAGGACCATTGTTTGAATTTATCAAGCATAAAAATGGCATTGGCATGTAGAAATTATAAAGATGTGCCTAAACCCACCTACCACGCTATCGATCACGGCTTGAGCATCCGTCTGTCTAGCCAGGTAGTGCTCGCCTGCCCGCCCCGGCATGCTCGTTCATCGATTGATTAGGGCATACGGGATTTCATTCCGTATTATAAATCGGACCCAGACCGAGGGTACAGGCAACAGGATCAACAGCCGCAGAGGGGGAACTTGGGCGATCCCCGGCTTGCGCTTCCCGCCCCTCTGGCCGGCTGATGCACCGCACGCTCATGTCATGCGTTTTGACTTAGAGCATACGGAGTTCATTCCCGTCTAGCATTACGGAGTTCCATTCCCAATCTAAGATCAGATCGGACCGAGGGTTCAACAGCAATGTTTGGCATCGGGCATTGTGTATGTGCCGTATTTTTTCTTCGTCGGGGCACCATTGCCGGAGCATCGCGGAGAACTTTACCGGTGGCATTGGGGGTTCAGGGCGATCGAGGGGGGCCGGGGGGTGTGCGCACATGATTAGCGATGGGTGCTGGTACTTAGCCCTATATTGGCCCCCGTATCCCTCATCAAACCTCTAGAACTCACACCCCCTTAAAGAGCATTTGAGATTTTATAGTTTTGCTACCAGTAGCCATTAAAGTGTCTGAAATGTGGACACTTTTTTCGAATGGTTACAAAATCTTGTACACTTCGAGTTTTTAGTTGAATTTTTTTGTGCATACCAACAAAACTACAAGGATCACATCTACCAAGCTTGGGGCTAAAACTCCTTTCGAAAAAATTTTAAAAAATCCCAAACCGTAAAAAGTTTCAAAAATCGTGAAAAATAGAAAACGAGTCGTGTTGCCATGATACTTCAGGTGAAGGCTTAAGGGACCATTGTATGAATTTACAAGCCATAAAAATGGTAGTGGCATGCAGAAATATGAAGATGTGCCTAAACCCACCTACCACCCTATCGATCCACGGCTTGTGCATCCCGTCTCTCTGGCCGACGTAGTGCCCGCCCGCCCGCCCGGCCGCTCGTTTCATCGGTTGGCTTAGGCATACTGAGTTCATTCCCAGTCTAAGATCAGACCAGACCAAGGGTTGCGGTAGCAGGATTGGTAGCATGCAGAGAGGGACCCAGCCGAGCATCCCACCCCTCTGGCCGGCTGAGCAACCGCACGCTCGTTTCGTTGGTTGACTTAGCCATACAAAGTTCATTTCTAGTCTAAGCATACAGAGTTCATTCCCAGTCTAAGATCAGACCAGACCGAGGGTTGCGACAGCACATGCTGGGCTCGGGCATATGCTGGTGCCGTATTTTTCTTCATCGGGGCACCATCTTCGTAGCATCGCCGGAGAACCTGACCAACGGCATTGGGGTTCTGGTGATCGGGGGGGCCGGGGGGTGTGCGCACATGATGTGCGATGGGTGCTAGTACTTGGCCCTTATATTGGCCCCCTGTCCCTCATCAAACCTCGAGAACTCACACCCCCTTAAAGAGCATTTGAGATTTTACAGGTTTGCTCCCAGTAGCCATTAAAGTGTCTGAAATGGGGACACTTTTTTCAAATGGTCACAGAATCTTGTACACTTCGAGTTTTTAGCTGAATTTTTTTTTTTGCAAAGCAAAAAAAATACAAGGATCACGTCTACCAAGTTTGGGGCCAAACCTCCTTACGAAAAAATTTTAAAAAATCCCGAACCGTAAAAAGTTTCGAAAATCTTGAAAAATAGAAAACGAGTCGTCTTGCCATGAAACTTCACGTGAAGGCTTAAGGGAACATTGTATGAATTTACAAGGCATAAAAATGGCATTGGCATGCAGAAATATGAAGATGTGCCTAAACCCACCTACCACCCTATCGATCCACGGCCTGCGCATCCTGTCTCTCTTGGCCGGCGTAGTGCCCGCCCACCCGCCCGCCCGTTCGTTTCGTCGGTTGGCTTAGGCATATGGAGTTCATTCCCAGTCTAAGATTGGACCAGACTGAGGGTTGCGGCAGCAAGATCGATAGCATGCAGAGGGGGACTCGGTCGATCCCTGGCTTACGCATCCCGCCCCTCTGGCCGGCTGAGCGCCCGCACGGTCGTTTCGTGGGTTGACTTAGGCATACGGAGTTCATTCACAGTCTAAGCTTACAGAGTTCATTCCCAGTCTAAGATCGGATTGAACCGAGGGTTGCGGCAGCACATGCTGGGCTCGAGCGTGTGCTGGTGCCGTATTTTTCTTCACCGGGGCACCATCGCCGGAGCATTATCGGAGAACCTGACCGGCGGCATTGGGGTTCCGACGATCGGAGGGCCGGGGGGTGTGCGTACATGATGTGCGATGGGTGCTAGTACTTGTCCCTTATATTGGCCCCCTATCCCTCATCAAACCTCGAGAACCAACAGCCCCTTAAAGAGCATTTGAGATTTTACAGGTTTGCTGCCAGTAGCCGTTAAAGTGTCTGAAATGGGGATACTTTTTTTAAATGGTCACAAAATCTTGTACAGTTCGAGTTTTTTGCTGAATTTTTTATGCATGCCAACAAAAATACAAGGATCACGTCTACCAAGTTTGGGGCTAAAACTCCTTCCGAAAAACTTTTAAAAAATCCTGAACCACAAAAAGTTTCAAAAATATTGAAAAATAGAAAACGAGTCGTCTTGCCATGAAACTTCATGTGAAGGCTTAAGAGACCATCGTATGAATTTACAAGCCATAAAAATGGCATTGGCACAAAGAAATATGAAGATGTGCCTAAACCCACCTACCACCCTATCGATCCACGGCTTGCGCATCCCGTCTCTCTGGCCGACGTAGTGCCCGACCACCTGCCCGCCTGCTCGTTTTGTCGGTTGGCTTACACATACGGAGTTCATTCCTAGTCTAAGATAGGATCAGATCGAGGGTTGCTGCAGCAGGATCGGTAACACGCAGAGGGGGACCCGGTCGATCCCCAGTTTGTGCATCCCGTTCACTGGCCGGTTGATCGCCCGTACGCTCGTTTCATGTGTTGACTTAGGCATACAGAGTTCATTCCTAGTCTAAGCATTCGGAGTTTATTCCCAGTCTAAGATCAGACCAGACCAAGGGTTGCGACAGCACATGCTGGGCTGGAGCATGTGCTGGTGCCCCATTTTTCTTCATCGGGGCACCATCGTCGGAGCATCGCCGGAGAACCTGACCGACGGCATTGGGGTTCCGGAGATCGGGGGGCCGGGGGATGTGCGCACATGATGTGCGATGGGTGCTGGTACTTGGCCCTTATATTGGCCCGCTATCCCTCATCAAACCTCGAGAACTCACACCCCCTTAAAGAGCATTTGAGATTTTACAGGTTTGCTGCCAGTAGCCATTAAAGTGTCTGAAATGGGGACACTTTTTCTAAATGGTCACATAATCTTGTACACTTCGAGTTTTTAGCTGAATTTTTTTGTGCATGCCAAAAAAAATACAAGGATCACGTCTACCAAGTTTAGGGCCAAAACTTTTTCCAAAAAAATTTTAAAAAATCTTGAACTGCAAAAAGTTTTAAAAATTGTGAAAAAAAGAAAACGAGTCATCTTGCCATGGAACTTCATGTGAAGGCTTAAGGGACCATTGTATGAATTTACAAGCCATAAAAATGGTATTGGCACGTAGAAATATGAAGATGTACCTAAACCCACCTACCACCCTATCAATCCACGGCTTGCGCATCCCGTCCTCTGGCCGACGTAGTGCTTGCCCGCCCGCCCGCCCGCTCATTTCGTCGGTTGGCTTAGGCATATGGAGTTCATTCCCAGTCTAAGATTGGATCGGACCAAGGGTTGAAGTAGCAGGATCGGCAACATGCAGAGGGGGACCCGGCCGATCCCTGGCTTGCATATCCCACCCCTCTGGCCAGTTGAGCGCCCGTACGCTCGTTTCGTGGGTTGACTTAGGCATACAAAGTTCATTCACAGTCTAAGCATACGAAGTTCATTCCCAGTCTAAGATTGGACCGCACCGAGGGTTGCGGCAGCACATGCTGGGCTCAGGCATGTGCTTGTGCCGCATTTTTCTTCGCCATGGCACCATCGTCGGAGCATCGTTAGAGAACCTGACCGGCGGCGTTCTGGTTTCGACGATCAGTGGGGCCGGGGGGGTGTACGCACATGATGTGCGATGGATGCGGGTACTTGGCCCTTATATTGGGCCCCTATCCCTCATCAAACCTCAAGAACTCACACCCCCTTAAAGAGCATTTGAGATTTTACAGGTTTGCTGCCAGTAGCCATTAATGTGTCTGAAATGGGGACACTTTTTTCAAATGGTCACAAAATCTTGTACACTTCGAGTTTTTAGCTGAATTTTTTTGTGCATACCAACAAAAATACAAGGATCACGTCTACCAAGTTTGGGGCCAAAAAACCTTTCGAAAAAATTTTAAAAAATCCGGAACCGTAAAAAGTTTCCCAAATCGTGAAAAAAAGAAAATGAGTCGTCTTGCCATGGAACTTCACGTGAAGGCTTAAGGGACCATTGTATGAATTTACAAGCCATAAAAATGGCATTGGCACGTAGAAATATGAAGATGTGCGTAAACCCACCTACCACCCGATCGATCCACGGCTTGCGCATCCCGTCTCTCTGGCTGGCATAGTGCCCGTCCGCCCGCCCGCCCGTTCGTTTCATCGGTTGGCTTAGGCATACGGAGTTCATTCCCAGTCTAAGATCAGACCAGACCAAGGGTTACAGTAGCAGGATCGATAACACGTAGAGGGGGACACGGCTGATCCCCGGCTTGCGCATCCCGCCCCTCTGGCCGGCTGAGCGCCCGCATGCTCGTTTCGTGGGTTGACTTAGGCATACGGAGTTCATTCCCAGTCTAAGCATACGAAGTTCATTCCCAGTCTAAGATCGGACCAGACCGAGGGTTGCAGCAGCACATTCTGGGCTCGGGCATGCACTGGTGCCGCATTTTTCTTCAGCGAGGCACAATCGCCGAGCATCGTCGGAGAACCTATCCGGCGGCATTCGGGTTCTGGCGATCGGGGGGGCCGGGTGGGGTGTGCGCACATGATGTGCGATGGGTGTGAGTACTTGGCCCTTATATTGGCCCCCTATCCCTCATCATACCTTAAGAACTCACACCCCCTTAAAGAGCATTTGAGATTTTACAGGTTTGCTGCCAGTAGCCATTAAAGTGTCTGAAATGGGGACACTTTTTTCAAATGGTTACCAAATCTTGTACACTTTGAATTTTTAGCTGAATTTTTTTGTGCATATGAAAAAAAATACAAGGATCACGTCTACCAAGTTTGGGGCCAAAACTCTTTCCGAAAAAATTTTAAAAAATCTGGAACCGCAAAAAGTTTCCAAAATCGTGAAAAAAAGAAAACGAGTCGTCTTGCCATGAAACTTCACGTGAAGGCTTAAGGGACCATTGTATGAATTTACAAGCCATAAAAATGGCATTGGCACGTAGAAATATTAAGATGTGCCTAAACCCACCTACCACCCTATCGATCCACGGCTTGCGTATCTCGTCTCTCTGGCCGGCATAGTGCCCGCCCGCCCGCCCGTTCGTTTCGTCTGTTGGCTTAGGCATACGGAGTTCATTCCCAGTCTAAGATCAGACCGGGTCGAGGGTTGTGGCAATAGGATTGGTAGCACACAGAAGGGGACACGGCCGATCCCCGACTTGCGTATCCCGCCCCTCTGGCCAGCTGAGCGCCTGCACGCTCGTTTCGTAGGTTGACTTAGGCATACGGAGTTCATTCCTAGTCTAAGCATACAGAGTTCATTCCCAGTCTAAGCATACAAAGTTCATTCCCAGTCTAAGATTGGACTAGACCGAAGGTTGCCGCAGCACATGCTGGGCTCGGGCTGGTGTCACCTTTTTCTTCGCCAGGGCACCATCGTCGGATCATAGTCGGAGAACTTGACCGGCGGCACTAGGGTTCCGCCGATCGGGGGGCTGAGGGGGTGTGCGCACATGATGTGCGATGGGTGCTGGAACTTGGCCCTTATATTGGGCCCCTATCCCTCATCAAACCTCGAGAACTCACACCCCTTTAAAGAGCATTTGAGATTTTACAGGTTTGTTGCTAGTAGCCATTAAAGTTTTGAAATGGAGACACTTTTTTCAAATGGTCACAAAATCTCGTACACTTTGAGTTTTAAGCCGATTTTTTTGTGCATGCCAAAAAAAATACAAGGATCACGTCTACCAAGTTTCGAGCCAAAACTCCTTTCAAAAAAATTTTAAAAAATCCTGAACTGCAAAAAGTTTTAAAAATCATGAAAAATAAAAAACGAGTCGTCTTGCCACGAAACTTCACGTGAAGGCTTAAGGGACCATTGTATGAATTTACAAGCCATAAAAATGGCATTGGCATGCAAAAATATGAAGATGTGCCTAAACCCACCTACCACCCTATGGATGCACGGCTTGCGCATCCCGTCTCTCTAACCGACGTAGTGCCCGCCTGCCCGCCCGCCCGCTCGTTTCGTCGGTTGGCTTAGGCATACGGAGTTCATTCCCAGTCTAAGATCGTACCATATCGAGGGTTACGATAGCACATGCTGGGCTCGGGCATGTGCTGGTGCCGCATCTTTCTTCACTGGGGCACCATCACCGGAGCATCGTCGGAGAACCTGACCGACGGCATTAGGGTTCCGACGATCGGGGGGGCCGGGGGTGTGTATGGGCTATCCCTCATCCAACCTCGAGAACTCACACCCCCTTATAGAGCATTTGAGATTTTACAGGTTTGCTGCCAGTAGCCATTAAAGTGTCTGAAATGGGGACACTTTTTTCAAATGGTCACAAAATCTCATACACTTCGAGTTTTTAGCTGAATTTTTTGTGCATGCCAACAAAAATACAAGGATCACATCTACCAAGTTAGGGGCCAAAACCCCTTCCTAAAAAATTTTAAAAAATCTCAAACCGTAAAAAGTTTCAAAAATCATGAAAAATAAAAAACGAGTCGTCTTGCCATGAAACTTCACGTGAAGGCTTAAGGGATCATTGTATGAATTTACAAGCCATAAAAATGGCATTGGCATGCAGAAAATATGAAGATGTGCCTAAACCCACCTACCACCCTATCGATCCATAGCGTGCGCATCCCGTCTCTCTGGCCGACGTAGTGCCCGCCAGCCCGCTCGCCCGCTCGTTTCGTCAGTTGGCTTAGGCATACGGATTTCATTCCCAGTCTAAGATCGGACCGACTGAGGGTTGCGGCAGTAGAATCGGCAGCACGCAGAGGGGGACACGGCCGATCCCCGACTTACGCATCCCACCCCTCTGGCCGGCTAAGCACTCGCACTCTCATTTCATGGGTTGACTTAGGCATACTGAGTTCATTCCCAGTCTAAGATCGGACTGGACCGAGGGTTGCAACAGCAAATGCTGGGCTCAGGCATGTGCTGGTGTCGCATTTTTCTTCGTCGGGGCACCATCGTCGGAGCATTTGAGATTTTACAGGTTTGCTGCCAGTAGCCATTAAAGTGTCTGAAATGGGGACACTTTTTTCAAATGGACACAAAATCTTGTATACTTCGAGTTTTTAGCTGAATTTGTTTGTGCATGCCAACAAAAATACAAGGATCATGTATACCAAGTTTGGGGCCAAAACTCCTTCCGAAAAAATTTAAAAAAATATCAAACCGTAAAAAGTTTCAAAAATCATGAAAAATAGAAAACGAGTCATCTTGACATGAAACTTCACATGAAGGCTTAAGGGACCATTGCATGAATTTACAAGCCATAAAAATGGCATTGGCACACAAGAATATGAAGATGTGCCTAAACCCGCCTACCACCCTATCGATCCTCGGCTTGCGCATCCCGTCTCTCTGGCCAGCGTCGTGCCTGCCCGCTGTCCGCTCGCTTCGTTGGTTGGCTTAGGCATACGGAGTTCATTCCCAGTCTATGATCGGACCAAATCGAGGGTTGCGGCAGTAGGATCGATAGCACGAAGAGGGGGACTTGGCCGATCCCCGGCTTGTGCATCCTGCCCCTCTGGCCGGCTGAGCGCCCGCACGCTCGTTTTATGGGTTGACTTAGGCATACGGAGTTCATTCCCAGTCTAACCATATGGAGTTCATTCCCAGTCTAGGATCGGACCGGACCGAGGGTTGTGACAGCACATGCTGGGCTCGAGCATGTGCTGGTGTCACATTTCTCTTCACCGGGGCACCATCGTCGGAGAACCTGACCGACAGTATTGGTGTTCCGACGATCGAGGGGGCTGGGGGTGTGCGCACAAGATGTGCGATGGGTGCTGGTACTTGGCCCTTATATTGGCCACCTATCCCTCATCAAACCTCGAGAACTCACACCCTTTTAAAGAGCATTTGAGATTTTACAGGTTTGCTGCCAGTAGCCATTAAAGTGTCTGAAACGGGAACACTTTTTTCAAATGGTCGAAAAATCTTGTACAGTTCGAGTTTTTAGCTAAATTTTTTTGTGCATGCCAGAAAAAAACACAAGGATCACGTCTACAAGTTTGAGGGCAAAACTCCTTCCGAAAATATTTTTAAAAATCCCAAACCATAAAAAGTTGCGAAAATCATGAAAAATAGAAAACGAGTTGTCTTACCATTAAACTTCACGTGAAGGCTTAAGGGACCATTGTATGAATTTACAAGCCATAAAAATGGCATTGGCACGTAGAAATATGAAGATGTGACTAAACCCACCGACCGCCCTATCGATCCACGACTTGTGCATCCCGTCTCTCTGGCCGGCGTAGTGCCCGCCCGCCCGCTCGTTTCGTCGGTTGGCTTAGGCATACGGAGTTCATTCCCAGTCTAAGATCAGACTGGACCGAGGGTTGCGGCAGCAGGATCGGTAGTATGCAGAGGGGGACCCAATCGATCCTCGGCTTACGCATCCCGCCCCTCTGGCCTGCTGAGCAGCCGCACACTCGTTTTATGGGTTGACTTAGGCATACGGAGTTCATTTCCAGTCTAGGATCGGACCAAACTGAGGGTTGCGGTAGCAAGATCGACAGCACGTAGGGGGGACCCAGTCGATCCCCGACTGAGCACCCGTAGGCTCGTTTCGTGGGTTGACTGTGGCATATGGAGTTCATTCCCAGTCTAAGAATACGGAGTTCAGTCCTAGTCTAAGATCGGACTGGATCAAGGGTTACGGCAGCACATGCTGGGCTCGGGCATGTGCTGGTGCCACATTTTTCTTCGTCGGGGCACCATCGTCGGAGCATCGCCAGAGAACCTGACCGACGGCATTGGGGTTCCGACGATCGGGGGGGCTGGGGGGTGTGTGCACATGATGTGTGATGGGTGCTGGTACCTAGCCCTTATATTGGATCCCTATCCCTCATCAAACCTCGAGAACTCACACCCCCTTAAAGAGCATTTGAGATTTTACAGGTTTGCTGCCAGTAGCCATTAAAGTGTCTGAAATGGGGACATTTTTTTCAAATGGCCACAAAATACAAGGATCACATCTACCAAGTTTGGGGCCAAAAATCCTTCCAAAAAAATTTTTAAAAATCTCGAACTGTTAAAAGTTTCAAAAATTGTGAAAAATAGAAAATGAGTCTTCTTGCCATGAAACTTCACGTGAAGGCTTAAGGGACCATTGTATGAATTTACAAGCCATAAAAATGGCATTGGCACGCAGAAATAAGAAGATGTGCCTAAACCCACCTACCCCTATCGATCCATGGCTTGGGCAACCCGTCTCTTTGGCCGATGTAGTGCCCGCCCACCCGTCCACCCGATCTTTTCATCGGTTGGCTTAGGCATGCGGAGTTCATTCCCAGTCTAAGGTTGGACCGGACCGAGGGTTGTAGCAGTAGGATCGGCATCACACAACAGCTGATCCTCGGCTTACGCATCCCGCCCCTCTGGCCGGCTGAGCGGCTGCACGCTTGTTTCATGGGTTGACTTAGCCATACGGAGTTCATTTCCAGTCTAAGCATACGGAGTTCATTCCCAATCTAAGATTGGACCGGACCGAGGGTTGCGACAGCACATACTGGGCTCAAGCATTCTTCGTAGGGGCACCATCGCCGGAAAACCTAATCGGCAGCAAAGGGGTTCCGACGATCGAGGGGGTCAGGGGGGTGTGCGCATATGATGTGTGATGGGTACTGGTACTTGGCCCTTATATTGGCCCCTATCAATCATCAAAGCTCAAGAACTCACACCCCTTTAAAAAGCATTTGAGATTTTACAGGTTTACTGCCAGTAGCCATTAAAGTGTATGAAATGGGGACACTTTTTTCCAATGGTCACAAAATCTTGTACACTTCGAGTTTTTAGCTGAATTGTTTTGTGCATGCCAACAAAAATAGAAGGATGACGTCTACCAAGTTTGGGGCCAAAACTCATTCTGAAAAAATTTTAAAAAATCTCAAACTGCAAAAAGTTTTAAAAATCGTAAAAAATAGAAAACGAGTCATCTTGCCATGAAACTTCACGTGAAGGCTTATGGGACCATTGTATGAATTTAAAAGTCATAAAAATGGCATTGGCATGCAGAAATATGAAGATGTGCCTAAACCCACCTACCACCCTATTGATCCACGGTTTGCGCATCCCGTGTCTCTTGCCGGCGTAGTGCCTGCCTGCTTGTTTCGTCGGTTGGCTTAGGCTTACGGAGTTCATTCCCAGTCTAAGATAGGACCAGACCGAAGGTTGCGGTAGTAGGATCAACAGCATGCAGAGGGGGACCCGGCCAATCCCCGACTTACGCATCCCTTCCCTCTGGCCGGTTGAGTGCCCGAACGTTCGTTTCATGGGTTGACTTAGGCATACGGAGTTCATTCCCAGTCTAAGCATACGGAGTTCATTCCCAGTCTAAGATCAGACTAGACTGAGGGTTGCGGCAGCACATGCTAGGCTCGAGCATGTGATAGTGCTGCATTTTTCTTCGTCGGGGCACCATCGTCGGAGCATCGTCGGAGGACCTGACCGACGACATTGGGGTTCCGACGATCGGAGGGGTGTGCGACATGATGTGCGATGGGTGTTGGTACTTGGCCCTTATATTGGGCCCCTATCCCTCATCAAACCTCGAGAACTCACACCCCCTTAAAGAGCATTTGAGATTTTACAGGTTTGCTACCAGTAGCCATTAAAGTGTCTGAAATGGGGACAGTTTTTTCAAATGGTCACAAAATCTTGTACACTTCGAGTTTTTAGCTGAATTTTTTTGTGCATGCCAAAAAAAATACAAGGATCACGTCTACCATGTTTGGGGCCAAAACTTCTTACGAAAAAATTTTAAAAAATCTCGAACCATAAAAAGTTTCAAAAATCATGAAAAGTAGAAAACGAGTCGTCTTGCCATGAAACTTCACGTGAAGGCTTAAGGGACCATTGTATGAATTTACAAGCCATAAAAATGGCATTGCCACATAGAAATATGAAGATGTGCCTAAACCCACCTAGCACCCTATCGATTCACGGCTTGCGCATCCCGTCTCTCTGGCCGAGGTAGTGCCCGCTCGCTCGCCCGCCCGCTCGTTTCATCGGTTGGCTTAGGCATACGGAGTCCATTCCTAGTCTAAGATCAGACTGGACCAAGGGTTGTGGCAGCAGGATCGGCAGCACACAGAGGGGGACCCGACCGATCCCCGGCTTACGCATCCCGCCCCTCTGGGCGATTGAGCACCCGCATGCTCGTTTCGTGGGTTGACGTAGGCATACGAATTCATTCCCAGTCTAGGCATACGGAGTTCATTCCCAGTCTAAGATCAAACCGGATCGAGGGTTGCGGCAGCACATGCTGGGCTTGGGCATGTGCTGGTGCCGCATTTTTCATCGTCGGGGCACCATCTCCGGAGCATCACCGGAGAACCTAACTGGCGGCATTAGGGTTACGACGATCGGGGGGCCGGCGGGGGGTGTACGCACATGATGTGCGATGGGTGCTGGTATTTGGCCCTTATATTGGCCCCCTATCCCTCATCAATCCTCAAGAACTCACACCCCCTTAAAGAGCATTTGAGATTTTACAGGTTTACTGCTATTAGCCATTAAAGTGTCTGAAATGGGGACACTTTTTTCAAATTGTCACAAAATCTTGTACACTTTGAGTTTTTAGCTGAATTTTTTTGTGCATGCCAAAAAAAATACAAGGATCACCTCTACCAAGTTTGGGGCCAAAAATCCTTTCGAAAAAATTTTACAAAATCCCGAACCATAAAAAGTTTCAAAAATCATGAAAAATAGAAAACGAGTCGTCTCGCCATCAAACTTCACGTGAAGGCTTAAGGTACCATTGTATGAATTTACAAGCCATAAAAATGGCATTGGAATGCAGAAATATCAAGATGTGCCTAAACCCACCTACCACCCTATTGATCCACAGCTTGCGCATCCCGTCTCTCTGGCTGGCGTAGTGCCCGCCCGCCCGCCCGCTCGTTTCATCGGTTGGCTTAGGCATACGGAGTTCATACCCAACCTAAGATTCAACCGGACCAAGGGTTGCGGTAGCAGGATCAGCAGCACGCAGAGGGGGACCCGACCGATCCTCGGCTTGCGCATCCCGCCCCTCTGGGCGGCTGAGCACCCGCACGCTCGTTTCGTGGGTTGACTTAGGCATACGGAATTCATTCCTAGTCTAAGCATACGGAGTTCATTCCCAGTCTAAGATTGGATCAGACCGAGGGTTGCAGCAGCACATGCTGGGCTCAGGCATATGCTGGTACCGTATTTTTTTTCGTCGGGGCACCATCGTCGGAGCATCGCCGGAGAACCTGACCGGCGGCATTGGCATTTCGGCGATCGGGGGGGCTGGGGGGTGTGCACACATGACGTGCGATGGGTGCTGGTACTTGGCCCTTATATTGGCCCCCTATCCCTTATCAAACCTCGAGAACTCACACCCTCTTAAAAAGAATTTGAGATTTTCCAGGTTTCCTGCCAGTAGCCATTAAAGTGTCTGAAATGGGGACACTTTTTTTCAAATGGTCACAAAATCTTGTACACTTCGATTTTTTAGTTGAATTTTTTTGCGCATGCTAACAAAAATACAAGGATCAAATCTACCAAGTTTGAGGCCAAAACTCCTTCTGAAAAAATTTTAAAAAATCCTGAATCGCAAAAAGTTTCAAAAATCATGAAAAATAAAAAACGGGTCGTCTTGCCATGAAACTTCACGTGAAGGCTTAAGGGACCATTGTATGAATTTACAAGCCATAAAAATGGCATTGGCATGCAGAAATATGAAGATGTGCCTAAACCCACCTACCACCCTATCGATCCACGGCTTGGGCATCCCGTCTCTCTGGCCGACATAGTGCCCACCCGCTCGCCCGCCCGTTCATTTCGTCGGCTGGCTTAGGCATACGAAGTTTATTCCCAGTCTAAGATCAGACCAGACCGAGGGTTGTGGCAGTAGGATCGGTAGCACGTAGAGGGTGACTCGACCGATCCCCGGCTTGCGTATCCCATCCCTTTGGCCGGCTGAGCTTCGTACGCTCGTTTCATGGGTTGACTTAGGCATACGGAGTTCATTCCCAGTCTAAGCATACGGAGTTCATTCCCAGTCTAAGATCAGACCGAACCGAGGGTTGCGATAGCACATGCTGGCCTCGGTCAATACGTAAAGGGGGACCCGACCGATCCCCGACTTGCGTATCCTGCCCCTCTGGCCGACTGAGTGCCCGCACGCTCATTTCTTGGGTTGACTTAGGCATACGGAGTTCATTCCCAGTCTAAGATCAGATCGATCCGAGGGTTGCGGCAGCACATGCTGGGCTCGAGCATGTGCTGGTCCAATATATTTCTTCATCGGGGCACCATCGTTGGAGCATCGTCGGAGAACCTGATCGGTGGCATTGGGGTTCCGACGATCGGGGGGGCCGGGGGGTGTGCGCACATTATGTGCGATGGGAGCTGGTACTTGGCCCTTATATTGGCCCCCCATCCCTCATCAAACCTCGAGAACTCACACCCCCTTAAAGAGCATTTGAGATTTTACAGCTTTTCTGCCAGTTGCCGTTAAAGTGTCTGAAATGGAAACACTTTTTTCAAATGGTCACAAAATCTTGTACACTTTGAGTTTTTAGCTGAATTTTTTTGTGCATGCCAACAAAAATACAAGGATCATGTCTACAAAGTTTGGGGCTAAAACTCCTTCCAAAAAAATTTTAAAAAAATTCCAAACCGTAAAAAGTTTCAAAATCATGAAAAATAGAAAACGAGTCGTCTTGCCATGAAACTTCACGTGAAGGCTTAAGGGACCATTGTATGAATTTACAAGCCATAAAATGGCATTGGAAACCAGAAATATGAAGATGTGCCTAAACCCACCTACCACCCTATCGATCCACGGCTTGCGCATCCTGTCTCTCTGGCCAGCGTAGTGCCCGCCCGCCCGTTCGTTTCGTCGGTTGACTTAGGCATACGGAGTTTATTCCCAGTCTAAGATTGGATCGGACCAAGGGTTGCAGCAGCAAGATCGGCAGCACGTAGAGGGTGACCCAATCGATCCCCGTCTTGCGCATCTCGCCCCTCTGGTCGGCTGAGCACCCCCACACTCGTTTCGTGGGTTGACTTAGGCATACGGAGTTCATTCCTAGTCTAAGTGTACGGAGTTCATTTCCAGTCTAAGATCGGACCAGATCGAGGGTTGTGGCAGCACATGCTGGGCTCGAGCATGTGTCGGTGCCTCATTTTTCTTCACCGGGGCACCATCGCTGGAGCATCGTCGAAGAACTTGACCGATCGAGGTTCCACCAATCGTGGGGGCCGGTGAGGGTGTGCGCACATGATTAGCGATGGGTGCTGGTACTTGGCCCTTATATTGGCCCCTATCCCTCATGAAACCTCGAGAACTCACACCCCCTTAAAGAGCATTTGAGATTTTACAGGTTTGCTGCCAGTAGCCATTAAAGTGTTTGTAATGGGGACACTTTTTTCAAATGGTCACAAAATCTTGTACACTTTGAGTTTTTAGCTGAATTTTTTTGTGCATGCCAACAAAAATACAAGGATCACGTCTACCAAGTTTGGGGCTAAAACTCCCTCCAAAAAATTTTTACAAAATCCCGAACCGTAAAATGCTTTGAAAATCATGAAAAATAGAAAACGAGTCATCTTGCCGTGAAACTTCATGTGAAGGCTTAAGGGACCATTGTATGAATTTACAAGCAATAAAAATGGCATTGGCATGGAGAAATATGAAGATGTGTCTAAACCCACCTACCACCCTATCGATCCACGGCTTGCGCATCCCGTCTCTCTGGCTGGCGTAGTGCCCGCCCGCCCGCCCACCCGCTCGTTTCATCGGTTGGCTTAGGCATACGGAGTTCATTCCCAGTTTAAGATCAGACCGGACCGAGGGTTACGCGAGCAGGATCGACAGCACGCAAAGGGGGACCCGACCGATCCCCGGCTTGCGCATCCCATCCCCTGGCCGGATGAGCACTCGCACGCTCGTTTTGTGGGTTGACTTAGGCATACGGAGTTCATTCCCAGTCTAAGCATACAGAGTTCATTCCCAGTCTAAGATTGGACCAGACCGAGGGTTACGACAGCACATGCTGGGCTCGAGCATGTGCTGGTGCTGCATTTTTCTTCGCCAGGGCACCATCGCCAGAGCATCACCGGAGAACCTGACCGGCAGCATTGGGGTTTCGACGATCGGGGGGGCCGGGGGTGTGGGCACATGATGTGTGATGGGTGCTGGTACTTGGCCCTTATATTGGCCCCCTATCCCTCATCAAACCTCGAGAACTCACAACCCCTTAAAGAGCATTTGAGATTTTACAGGTTTGCTGGCAGTAGCCATTAAAGTGTTTGAAATGGGGACATTTTTTTCAAATGGTCACAAAATCTTGTACACTTCGAGTTTTTGCTGAATTTTTTTATGCATGCCAACAAAAATACAAGGATCACGTCTACCAAGTTTTGGGCCAAAAATCCTTCTGAAAAAATTTTAAAAAATCCCAAACCGTAAAAAGTTTCAAAAATCATGAAAAATAGAAAACGAGTCGTCTTGCCATGAAACCTCACGTGAAGGCTTAAGGGACCATTGTATGGATTTACAAGCCATAAAAATGGCATTGGCATGGAGAAATATGAAGATGTGCCTAAACCCACCTACCACCCTATCGATCCACGGCTTGCGCATCCCGTCTCTCTAGCTGGCGTAGTGCCCGCCGCCCACCCGCTCGTTTCATCAGTTGGCTTAGGCATACAGAGTTCATTCCTAGTTTAAGATCAGACCGGACCGAGGGTTGTAGGAGTAGGATCGACAGCACGCAAAGGGGGACCCGACCGATCCCTAGCTTGTGCAACCCGCCCCTCTGGCCGGATGAGCACCCGCACGCTCGTTTTGTGGGTTGACTTAGGCATACGGAGTTCATTCCCAGTCTAAGCATACGGAGTTCATTGCCAGTCTAAGATCAGACCAGACCGAGATTTACGGTAGCAAATGCTGGGTTCGGGCATGTGCTGGTGCCGTATTTTTCTTCACCGGGGCACCATTGCCGGTGCATCGTCGGAGAACCTTACCGACAGCATTAGGGTTCTGGTGATCGGGGGGTCGGGGGGTGTGCACCCATGATGTGCGATGGGTGCTGGTACTTGGCCCTTATATTGGCCCCCTATCCCTCATCAAACCTCGAGAACTCACACCCCCTTAAAGAGCATTTGAGATTTTATAGGTTTGCTGCCAATAGCCATTAAAGTGTCTGAAATGGGGACACTTTTTTCAAATGGTCACAAAATCTTGTACACTTTGAATTTTTAGCTGAATTTTTTTTTGCATGCCAACAAAAATACAAGGATCACGTCTACCAAATTTGGGGCCAAAACTCTTTTCGAAAAAATTTTAGAAAATCCTGAACCGTAAAAAGTTTCGAAAATCATGAAAGATAGAAAACGAGTCGTCTTGCCATGAAACTTCATGTGAAGGCTTAAGGGACCATTGTATGAATTTACAAGCCATAAAAATGGCATTGGCACATAGAAATATGAAGATGTACCCAAACCCAACTACCACCCTATCGATCCACGGCTTGCGCATCCCGTCTCTCTGGCTGACGTAGTGCCCGCCCGCCCACCTGCTTGTTTCGTCGGTTGGCTTAGGCATACGAAGTTCATTCCTAGTCTAAGATCAGTCCAGACTAAGGGTTACGACAGTAGGATTGGCAGCACGTAGAGGAGGGCCCGACCGATCCCCGACTTGCGCATCCCGCCCTTCTGGCTGGCTGAGCGCCCGCACACTCGTTTCATGGGTTGGCATAGGCATACGGAGTTCATTCCCAGTCTAAGCATAAGAAGTTCATTCCCAGTCTAAGATTGGACTAGACCGAGGGTTGCAGCCGCACATGCTGGGCTCGAGCATATGCTGGTGCCGTATTTTTCTTCTCCGGGGCACCATCGCCGGAGAACATGACCGGTGGCATTCGATTTTTGACGATCGAGGGGGCCGGGTGGGTGTACGCACATGATGTGCGATGGGTGCTGGTACTTGGCCCTTATATTGGCCCCCTATACCTCATCAAACAACGAGAACTCACACCCCTTTAAAGAGCATTTGAGATTTCACAGGTTTGCTGCTAGTAGCAATTAAAGTGTCTGAAATGGGGACACTTTTTTCAATTGGTCACAAAATCTTGTACACTTCGAGTTTTCAGGTGAATTTTTTTGTGCATGCCAACAAAAATACAAGGATCACGTCTACCAAGTTTGGGGCCAAAACTATATTTGAAAAAACTTTAAAAAATCTCGAACCATAAAAAGTTTTAAAAATCATGAAAAATAGAAAACGAGTCGTCTTGCCATGAAACTTCACGTGAAGGCTTAAGGGACTATTGTATGAATTTACAAGCCATAAAAATGGCATTGGCATGTAGAAATATTAAGATGTGCCTAAACCCACCTACCACCCTATCGATCCACGACTTGCGTATCCTATCTCTCTGGCCAGCGTAGTGCCCACCCACCCGCGTGCCCACTCGTTTCGTCGGTCAGTTTAGGCATACGGAGTTCAATCCCAGTCTAAGATTGGACCGGATCGAGGGTTACGGCATCAGGATCGACAACACGCAGACAGGGACCAGACCGATCCCCGGCTTGTGCATCTTGCCCCACTGGCCGGCTGAGCGCCCGCATGCTCGTTTCGTGGGTTGACTTAGGCATATGGAGTTCATTCCCAGTGTAAGATCGGATCGGACTGAGGGTTGCAACAGCATATGCTAGGCTCGGGCATGTGCTGGTGCCGTATTTTTCTTCGTCGGGGCACCATCGTTGGAGTATAGCCGGAGAACTTGACCGGTGGCATTGGGGTTCCGACGATCGACGGGGCCGGGGGGGTGTGCGCACATGATGTGCGATGGGTGCTGGTACTTGGCCCTTCTATTGGCCCCCTATCCCTCATCAAACCTCGAGAACTCACACCCCTTAAAGAGCATTTGAGATTTCACAGGTTTTCTGCCAGTAGCCATTAAAGTGTCTGAAATGGGGACACTTTTTTCAAATGGTCACAAAATCTTGTACACTTCGAGTTTTTAGGTGAATTTTTTTGTGCGTGCCAAGAAAAATACAGGGATCACGTATACCAAGTTTTGGGGCCAAAACTCCTTCCAAAAAAATTTTAAAAAATCTTGAACTGTAAAAAGGATAAAAAATCATGAAAAATAAAAAACGAGTCGTCATGCCATGAAACTTCATGTGAAGGCTTAAGGGACCATTGTATGAATTTACAAGCCATAAAAATGGCATTGGCACGCAAAAATATGAAGATGTGCCTAAACCCACCTACCACCCATCGATCAACGGCTTGCGCATCCTGTCTCTTTGGCCGGTGTAGTGCCTGCCTGCCCGTTCGCCCTCTCGTTTCGTCGGTTGGCTTAGGCATACGAAGTCCATTCCCAGTCTAAGATTGGACAGGATCAAGGGTTGCGGTAGCAAGATTGATAGCACACAGAGGGGACCCGACAGATCCCCGGCTTGCGCATCTCGCCCCTCTGGCCAACTGAGTGCCTGCACGCTCGTTTCGTGGGTTGACTTAGGCATACAGAGTTCTTTCTCAGTCTAATATCAGATCAGACCGAGCGTTACGGCAGCACATGCTGGGCTTGGGCATGTGCTGGTGCCGTATTTTTCTTCGTCGGGGCACCATCACCGGAACATCACCGGAGAACCTGACCGGTGGCAATTGGGTTCCGAGGATTGAGGGGGCCGGGGGGTGTGCGCACACGATGTGGAATGGGCGTTGGTACTTGGCCCTTATATGGGCCCCCTATCCCTCATCAAACCTCGAGAAGTCACACCCCCTTAAAGAGCATTTGAGATTTTACAGGTTTGCTGCCAGTTGCCATTAAAGTGTCTGAAATGGAAACACCTTTTTCAAATGGTCACAAAATCTTGTACACTTCGCGTTTTTAGCTGAATTTTTTTTGTGCATGCCAACAAAAATGCAAGGATTACGTCTACCAAGTTTGGGGTCAAAACTCCTACCGAAAAAATTTTAAAAAATCCTGAACCCCAAAAATGGGTTGACTTACGCATACGGAGTTCATTCCCAGTCTAAGCATACGGAGTTCATTCCCAGTCTAAGATCGGACTGGACCGAGGGTTACGGCAGCACATGCTGGGCTCGGGCATGTGCTGGTGCCACATTTTTCTTTGCCGGGGCACCATCGTCGAAGCATCGCTGGAGAACCTGACTGGCGGCATTGGGGTTCCGGTAATCGGGGGGGCCGGGGGTGTGCGCACATGATGTGCGATGGGTGCTGGTACTTTACCCTTATATTGGCCCCCTATCCCTCATCAAACCTCGAGAACTCACACCCCTTTAAAGAGCATTTGAGATTTTATAGGTTTACTGCCAATAGCCATTAAAGTGTCTGAAATGGGGACACTTTTTTCAAATGGTCACAAAATCTTGTACACTTCGAGTTTTTAGCTGAATTTTTTTGTGCATGCCAACAAAAATAAAAGGATCACATCTACCAAGTTTGGGGCCAAAAGTCCTTCCGAAAAAATTTTAAAATCCCGAACTACAGAAAGTTTCAAAAATCATGAAAAATAGAAAACGAGTTGTCTTGCCATGAAACTTCACGTGAAGGCTTAAGGGACCATTGTTTGAATTTACAAGCCATAAAAATGGCATTGGCACACAAAAATATGAAGATGTGCCCAACCCACCTACCACCCTATCGATCCACGGCTTGCGCATCCCGTCTCTCTAGCCGGCGTCTTGCCCTCCCGCCCGCCCGCCCACTCATTTCATCGGTTGGCTTAGGCATACAGAGTTCATTCCCAGTCTAAGATCAGACCGGATCAAGGGTTGCAACAGCAAGATTGGTAGCACATAGAAGGGGACACGACCGATCCCCAGCTTGCACATCCCGCCCCTCTGGCCGGCTGAGCGCCCGCACGCTCGTTCCGTGAGTTGACTTAGGCATATAGAGTTCATTCCCAATCTAAGCATATGGAGTTCATTCCCAGTCTAAGATCAGAGCGGATCGAGGGTTATGGCAGCACATGCTAGGCTCAGGAATGTGCTGGTGCCGTATTTTTCTTCGTTGGGGAACCATCGCCGTAGCATCACCGGAGAACCTGACCGACGGCATTGGGGTTCCGGCGATCGGGGGGGCCGGGGGGGTGTGCGCACATGATGTGTGATGGGTGCTGGTACTTCGCCCTTATATTGGCCCCCTATCCCTCATCAAACCTCCAGAACTCACACCCCCTTAAAGAGCATTTGAGATTTTATAGGTTTGCTGCCAGTAGCCATTAAAGTGTCTGAAATGGGGACACTTTTTTCAAATGGTCACAAAATCTTGTACACTTCGAGTTTTTAGCTGAATTTTTTTGTGCATGGCAAAAAAAATACAAGGACCACGTCTACCAAGTTTGGGGCCAAAACTCCTTCCGAAAAAATCTTAAAAAATCCTGAACTGTAAAAATTTTTGAAAATCATGAAAATAGAAAACGAGTCATCTTGCCAATAAACTTCACGTGAAGGCTTAAGGGACCATTGTATGAATTTACAAGCCATATAAATGGCATTGGCATGCAAAAATATGAAGATGTGCCTAAACCCACCTACCACCCTATCGATCCACGGCTTGCGCATCCCGTCTCTCTGGCCGGCGTACTGCTCGCCCGCCTGCCCGCCCACCCGCTCGTTTCGTCGGTTGGCTTAGGCATACGGAGTTCATTCCCAGTTTAGGATCAGACCGGACCGAGGGTTGTGGCTATAGGATCCACAGCACGCAGAGGGGGACCCGATCGATTCCCGGCTTGCACATCCCGCCCATCTGGTCGGCTGAGCGCCCGTACGCTCGTTTCGTGCGTTGAGTTAGGCATACGGAGTTCATTCCTAGTCTAAGCATACGGAGTTCATTCCCAATCTAAGATCGAACTGGACCAAGGGTTGTCACAGCACATGCTGGGCTCCGGCATGTGCTAGTGCCGTATTTTTCTTTGCCGGGGCACCATCACCGGGCATCACTGGAGAACCTAACCGACGGCATTGGGGTTCCAATGATCGGGGGGTCAGGGGCGGTGTACGCACATGATGTGCGATGGGTGCTGGTACTTGGCTCTTATATTGGCCCCTATCCCTCATCAAACCTCGAGAACTCACACCGCCCTAAAGAGCATTTGAGATTTTACAGGTTTGCTGCCAGTAGCCATTAAAGTGTCTGAAACGGGGACACTTTTGTCAAATGGTCACAAAATCTTGTACACTTCGAGTTTTTAGCTGAATTTTTTTGTGCATGCCAACAAAAATAAAAGGATCATGTCTACCAAGTTTTGGGGCCAAAACTCCTTCGAAAAAATTTTAAAAAATCCCGAATCGTAAAAAGTTTTGAAAATCATGAAAAATATAAAATGAGTCATCTTGCCATGAAGCTTCACGTGAAGGCTTAAGGGACCATTGTATGAATTTACAAGCCATAAAAATGGCATTTACACGCAAAAATATGAAGATATGCCTAAACCCACCTACCACCTATCGATCCACGGCTTGCGCATCCCGTCTCTCTGGCCGACGTAGTGCCCGCCCCCCGCCCATCTGCTCGTTTTGTCGATTGGCTTAGGCATACAGAGTTCATTCCCAGTGTAAGATTGGACCAGACCGAGGGTTGCGATAGTACTATCGGTAGCACATAGAGGGGGACCCGACTGTTCCCCGACTTGCGTATCCCACCCTTTTGGCCGGTTGAGCGCTCGTACGATCGTTTCATGGGTTGACTTAGGCATACGGAGTTCATTCCCAGTCTAAGCATATGGAGTTCGTTCCCAGTCTAAGATCAGACCGAACCGAGGGTTGCGGCAGCACATGTTGGGCTCGGGCATGTGCTGGTGCCGCATTTTTCTTCGCCAGGGCACCATCATCGGAGCATCGCCGGAGAACTTGATCGACGGCATTGGGGTTCCGACGATCGTGGGGGTCGGGGGGTGTGCGCACATGATGTGCGATGGGTGCTGGTACTTGGCCCTTATATTGGCCCCCTATCCCTCATCAAACCTCGAGAACTCACACCCCCTTAAAGAGCATTTAAGATGTTACAGGTTTGCTGCCAGTAGCCATTAAAGTGTCTGAAATGGGGACACTTTTTTCAAATGGTCACAAAATCTTGTACACTTCAAGTTCTTAGCTGAATTTTTTTTTGAATGCCAACAAGGATCACGTCTACCAAGTTTGGGGCCAAAACTCCTTCCAAAAAAATTTTAAAAAATCCCGAACCGTAAAAAGTTTTAAAAATCATGAAAAATAGAAAACGAGTCGTCTCACCATCAAACTTCACGCGAAGGCTTAAGGACCATTCTATGAATTTACAAGCCATAAAAATGGCATTGGCACGTACAAATATGAAGACGTGCCTAAACCCACCTACCACCCTATCGATCCACGACTTGCGCATCCCGTCTCTCTGGCCGGCATTGTGCCCGCTCGCGCGACTGCTCGCCCGCTCGTGTCGTCGGTTGGCTTAGGCTTACGGAGTTCATTCCCAGTCTAAGATCAGATGAGACTGAGGGTTGCGACAGCAAGATCGGTAGCACGTAGAGGGGGACCCAGTCGATCCTCGGCTTACGCATCCCGCCCTTCTAACTGGCTGAGCGCTCGCACTCTCGTTTCATGGGTTGACTTAAGCATATGGAGTTCATTCCCAGTCTAAGCATACGAAGTTCATTCCCAGTCTAAGATCAGACTGGATCAAGGGTTGCAGCCACACATGCTGGGCTCGGGCATGTGCTGGGGTCACATTTTTCTTCGTCGGGGCACCATCGTCGGAGCATCACCAGAGAACCTGACCGACGGCATTGAGGTTCCAGCGATCGGGCGAGCTGGGGGGTGTGCGCACATGATATACGATTGGCTGCTGGTACTTGGCCCTTATATTGGCCCCCTATCCCTCATCAAACCTCGAGAACTCACACCCCCTTAAAGAGCATTTGAGATTTTATAGGTTTGTTGCCAGTAGCAATTAAAGTGTCAGAAATGGGGACACTTTTTTCAAATGGTCACAAAATCTTGTACACTTTGAGGTTTTAGCTGAATTTTTTTGTGAATGCCAACAAAAATACAAGGATCATGTCTACCAAGTTTGGGGCCAGAACTCTTTCCAAAAAAATTTTCAAAAATCTCGAACCACAAAAAGTTTCAAAAATCATCAAAAAAATAGAAAACAAGTCGTCTTGCCATGAAACTCCACGTGAAGGCTTAAGGGACCATTGTATGAATTTACAAGCCATAAAAATGGCATTGGCATGTAGAAAAATGAAGATGCACCTAAACCAACCTACCACCCTATTGATCCACAGCTTGCGCATCCCGTCTCTCTGGCCGGCGTAGTGCCCACCTGCCCGCCCACTCGTTTCGTCGGTTGGCTTAGGCATAGGGAGTTCATTCCAAGTCTAAGATAGGATCAGATTGAGGGTTACGATAGTAGGATCGATAGCACGCAGAGGGGGACCCGGTCGATCCCCGGCTTGCGCATCCCGCCCCTCTGGCCGGTTGAGCGCCCGCACGGTCGTTTTATGGGTTGACTTAGGCATACGGAGTTCAGTCCCAGTCTAAGCATACGGAGTTCATTCCCAGTCCAAGATCGGACTGGACTGAGGGTTGTGGCAGCACTTGCTGGGCTTGGGCTTGTGCTGGTGCCTCATTTTTCTTCGTCGGGGCATCACTGGAGAACCTGACCGACGACATTGGGGTTCCAGCGATCGAGGGGGCCGGGGGGTGTGTGCACATGATGTGCAATGGGTGCTGGTACTTGACCCTTATATTCACCCCCTACCCCTCATCAAACCTCAAGAACTCACACCCCCTTAAAGAGCATTTGAGATTTTACAAGTTTGCTGCAAGTAGCCATTAAAGTGTCTGAAATAGGGACACTTTTTTCAAAAGGTTACAAAATCTTGTACACTTCGAGTTTTTAGCTGAATTTTTTTTTACATGCCAAAAAAATACAAGGATCACGTCTACCAAGTTTGGACCCAAAACTCCTTCCGAAAAAATTTTAAAAAATCCCGAACCATAAAAAGTTTCAAAAATCATGAAAAATAGAAAATGAGTCGTCTTGCCATGAAACTTCACGTGAAGGCTTAAGGGACCATTGTATGAATTTACAAGCCATAAAAATGGCATTGGCATGCTGAAATATGAAGATGTGCCTAAACCCACCTACCACCCTATCGATCCACGGCTTGTGCATCTCGTCTCTTTGGCCGGCGTAGTGCCCGCCCGCCCGTCTGCTCGTTTCGTCGGTTGGCTTAGGCGTACGAAATTCATTCCCAATCTAAGATCAGACCGGATCGAGGGTTGTGGTAGTAGGATCGACAGCACGTAGAGGGGGACCCAACCGATCCCCGGCTTACGCATCCCGCCCCTCTGGCCGGCTGAGCGCCCGCACGCTCATTTCATAGGTTGACTTAGGCATACGGAGTTCATTCGCAGTCTAAGCATACGAAGTTCATTCCCAGTCTAAGTTTGGATCAGACTGAGGGTTACGGCAGCACGTGCTGGGCTCGGGCATGTGCTGGTGTCGTATTTTTCTTCGTCGGGGCACCATCGCCGGAGCATCGCCAGTGAACCTGACCAGCGACATTGGGGTTCCGGCGATCGGGGGCCGGGGGGTGTGCGCACATGATGTGCGATGGGTGCTGGTACTTGGCCCTTATATTGGCCCCTATCCCTCATCAAACCTCGAGAACTCACACCCCCTTAAAGTGCATTTGAGATTTTGCAGGTTTGCTACCAGTAGCCATTAAAATGTCTGAAATGGAGACACTTTTTTCAAATGGTCACAAAATCTTGTACACTTCGATTTTTTAGCTGAATTTTTTTGTGGATGCCAAAAAAAATACAAGGATCATGTCTACCAAGTTTGGGGCCAAATCCCTTCCGAAAAAATTTTAAAAAATCCCGAACCACAAAAAGTTTCAAAAATCATGAAAAATAAAAAACGAGTCGTCTTGCCATGAAACTTCATGTGAAGGCTTAAGGGACCATTGTATGAATTTACAAGCCATAAAAATGGCATTGGTACACAAAATTATGAAGATGTGCCTAAACCCACCTACCACCCTATCGTTCCACAGCTTGCGCATACTGCCTTTCTGGCCGACGTAGTGCCCGCCCGCCCGCCTGCCAGCTCGTTTCGTCGGTTGGCTTAGGCATACGAAGTTCATTCGCAGTCTAAGATCAGACCGGCTGAGTGTTTTGGCAGCAGGATCGGCAGCACGAAGAGGGGGACCCGGTCGATCCCTGGCTTGCGCATCCCGCCCCTCTGGCCGACTGAGCACCGCACACTAATTTCGTGGGTTAACTTAGGCATATGGAGTTCATTCCCAGTCTAAGCATACGGAGTTCACTACCAGTCTAAGATCGGATCGGACCGAGGGTTGCACAGCACATGCTGGGCTCAGGCATGTGGTTGTGCCGGATTTTTATTCGTCGGGGCACCATCGTCGGATAACCTGACCGACGGCATTGGGGTTCTGGTGATCGGGGGGCCCAGGTGGGGTGTGCACACATGATGTGCGTTGGGTGCTGGTACTTGGCCCTTATATTGGCCCCCTATCCCTTATCAAACCTCGAGAACCCGCACCCCCTTAAAGAGCATTTGAGATTTTACAGGTTTGCTGCCACTGCCAATAAAGTGTCTGAAATGGGAACACTTTTTTCAAATGGTCACAAAATCTTGTACACTTCAAGTTTTTAGCTGAATTTTTTTGTGCACGCCAAAAAAAATACAAGGATCACGTCTACCAAGTTTGGGGCCAAAACTCCTTCTGAAAAAAGTTTAAAAAATCCCAAACCGCAAAAAGTTTCAAAAATTGTGAAAAATAGAAAACGAGTCGTCTTGCCATGAAACTTCATGTGAAGGCTTAAGGGACCATTGTATGAATTTACAAGCCATAAAAATGGCATTGGCACGTAGAAATATGAAGATTTGCCTAAACCCACCTACCGTCCTATCGATCCACGGCTTGCGCAACCCGTCTCTCTGGCCGACATAGTGCCCGCCCGCTCGCTCGTTTCGTCGGTTGGCTTAGGCATACGGAGTTCATTCCCAGTCTAAGATGGGATCGGACCGAGGGTTGCGGCAGCAAGATCAGTAGCATGCAAAGGGGGACCCGACCGATCCCCGGCTTGCGTATCCCGCCCCTCTGGCCGACTGAGCGCCCGCACGCTCGTTTCGTGGGTTGACTTAGGCATACAAAGTTCATTCCCAGTCTAAGCATACGGAGTTCATTCCCAGTCTAAGATCAGACAGGACCGAGGGTTGCAGCAGCAAATGCTGGGCTCGGGCATGTGCTGGTGTCGTATTTTTCTTCGTCGGGGCACCATCGCCGGAGAACTTGACCGACGGCATTGGGTTCTGGCGATCGGGGGGCCAGGGGGTGTGTGCGCACATTATGTGCGATGGGTACTGGTACTTGGCCATTATATTAGCCCTATCCCTCATCAAACCTCGAGAACTCACACCCCCTTAAGGAGCATTTGAGATTTTACAGGTTTGCTACCAATAGCCATTAAGTGTTTGAAATGGGGACACTTTTTTGAAATGGTCACAAAATCTTGTACACCTCGATTTTTAGCTGAAATTTTTTGTGATGCCACCAAAAATACAAGGATCACGTCTACCAAGTTTGGGGCCAAAAACCCTTCCAAAAAAAATTTTAAAAAATCCCGAACCATAGAAAGTTTCAAAAATCATGAAAAATAGAAAACGAGTCATCTTGCCATGAAACTTCATGTGAAGGTTTAAGGGACAATTGTATGAATTTACAAGCCAGAAAAATAGCTTTGGCCATAGAAATATGAAGATGTGCCTAAACCCACCTACCACCATATCGATCGACGGCTTGCGCATCCCGTCTCTCTGGCCGGCATAGTGCCAACCCGCTCGTTTCATCGGTTGGCTTAGGCATACGGAATTCATTCCTAGTATAAGGTCAGACCAGACCGAGGGGTTACGATAGCAGGATTGACTCCATGCAATGGGGGACCCGGCCAATCCCCAGCTTGCGCATCCCACCCCTTTGGCTGGTTGAGCGCCCGCACACTCATTTCGTGGGTTGACTTAGGCATACAGAGTTCATTTGCAATCTAAGCATATGGAGTTCATTCACAGTCTCAGATCAGACTAGATCAAGGGTTGCGGCAGCACATGCTGGGCTCGAGCATGTACTGGTGCTGCATTTTTCTTCACCGGGGCACCATTACCGGAGCATCATCGGAGAACCTGACCGGCGGTATTAGGGTTCCGACGATCGGGGGGGCCAGGGGGTGTGCGCACATGACATGCAATGGGTGCTAGTATTTTGCCCTTATATTGGCCCCCTATCCCTCATCAAACCTCGAGAACTCACATCCCCTTAAAGAGCATTTGAGAATCTACAGGCTTGCTACTAGTAGCCATTAAAGTGTCTGAAATGGGGACAGTTTTTTCAATTGGTCACAAAATCTTGTACACTTTGACTTTTTAGCTAAAGTTTTTTGTGCATGCCAAAGAAAATACAAGGATCACGTCTACAAAGTTTGGGGCCAAAAATCCTTCCAAAAAAATTTTAAAAAATCCCAAACCGTAAAAAGTTTCAAAAATCATGAAAAATAGAAAACGAGTTGTCTTGCCATGAAACTTCACGTGAAGGCTTAAGGTAACATTGTATGAATTTACAAGCCATAAAAATGGCATTGGCACGTAAAAATATGAAGATGTGCCTAAACCCACCTACCACCCTATCAATCCATGGCTTGCGCATCACATCTCTCTGGCCGGCGTAGTGCCCGCCTGCCCATTCGTTTCGTCGGATGGCTTAGGCATACAGAGTTCATTCCTAGTCTAAGATCGAATTGGACTGAGGGTTGCGGCAGCAGGATCAGTAGCACGCAGAGAGGGACCCAGTCGATCCCCGGCTTGCACATCTCGCCCCTCTGGCTGGCTGAGCACCCGTACGCTCATTTCGTGGGTTGACTTAGGCATACGGAGTTCATTCCCAGTCTAAGATCAAACCGGATCGAGGGTTGCAGCAGCACATGCTGGGCTCGGGCATGTGCTGGTGCCACATTTTTCTTCCCCAGGGCACCATCATCGGAGCATCGCCGAAGTACCTGGCCGACGGCATTGGGGTTCCGACGATCGGGGGGCCGGGGGGGTGTGCGCACATGATGTGCAATGGGTGCTGGTACTTGGCCCTTATATTGGCCCCCTATCCCTCATCAAATCTTGAGAACTCACACCTCCTTAAAGAGCATTTGAGATTTTATAGGTTTGCTGCCAGTAGCCATTAAAGTGTCTGAAATGGGGAAACTTTTTTCAAATGGTCACAAAATCTTGTACACTTCGATTTTTTAGCTGAATTTTTTTGTGCATGCCAATAAAAAATACAAGGATCATGGCTACCAAGTCTGTGGCCAAAACTCCTTCTAAAAAAATTTTAAAAAATCCCGAACCACAAAAAGTTTCAAAAATCATGAAAAATAGAAAACGGGTGTCTTGCCATGAAACTTCACTTGAAGGCTTAAGGGACCATTGTATGAATTTACAAGCCATAAAAATGGCATTGGCACGCAGAAATATGAAGATGTGCCTAAACCCACCTACCATCCTATCGATCCAAGACATGCGCATCCTATCTCTTCGGCCGGCGTAGTGCCCCCTGCCCGCTCGTTTCATCGGTTGGCTTAGGCATACGGAGTTCATTCCTAGTCTAAGATTAGACCAGACCGGGGGTTACGGCAGTAGGATCAGCAGTACGCAAAGGGGGACTTGGTCGATCCCCGGCTTGCGCATCCCGCCCCTCTGGCCGGTTGAGTGCCCAAACGCTCGTTTCGTGGGTTGACTGTGGCGTACGGAGTTCATTCCCAGTCTAAGCATATGGAGCTCATTCCCAGTCTAAGATCGGACCCGACCGAGGGTTGTGGCAGCACATGCTGGGCTCGAGAAATGGCTGGTGCCGCATTTTTCTTCGTCAGGGCACCATTGTCAGAGAACTTGACCGGCGGCATTGGGGTTCTGACGATTGGGGGAGCCGGGGGGGCTGTGCGCACATAATGTGTGATGGGTGCTGGTACTTGGCCCTCATATTGGCCCCCTATCCCTCATCAAACCTCGAGAACTCACATCCCCTTAAAGAGCATTTGAGATTTTACAGGTTTGCAGCCAGTAGCCATTAAAGTGTTTGAAATGGGGACACTTTTTTCAAATGGTCACAAAATCTTGTACACTTCAAGTTTCTAGCTGAATTGTTTTGTACATGCCAACAAAAATACAAGGATTACGTCTACCAAGTTTGGGGCCAAAACTCCTTCTGAAAAAATTTCAAAAAATCTCGAATCGCAAAAAATTTCAAAAATCGTGAAAAATAGAAAACGAGTCGTCTTACCATGAAACTTCACGTGAAGGCTTAAGGGACCATTGTATGAATTTACAAGCCATAAAAATGGCACTGGCATGTAGAAATATGAAGATGTGCCTAAACCCACCTACCACCCTATCGATCCACGGCTCGCGCATCCCGTCTCTCTGGCTAACGTAGTGCCCGCCCACCACCCGCTCGTTTCGTCGATTGGATTAGGCATATGGAGTTCATTCCTAGTCTAAGATTGGATCGGACCAAGGGTTGCAGCAGTAGGATCAGTAGCACGCAGAGTGGGTCCTGGCCGATCCTCGACTTATGCATCCCGCCCCTCTGGTCGGCTGAGCGCCCGTACGCTCGTTTCGTGGGTTGACTTAGGCATACGGAGTTCATTCCCAGTCTAAGATCGGACCGGACTGAGGGTTGCGACAGCACATGCTGGGCTCGGGCATGTGCTGCTGCCGTATTTTTCTTCGTCGGGGTACCATCACCGGAGAACTTGACCGGCGGCATTGGGGTTCCGACGATCGGGGGGGCCGTGGGGGGCTGTGTGCACATAATGTGTGATGGGTGCTGGTACTTGGCCCTCATATTGGCCCCCTTTCCCTCATCAAACCACAAGAACTCACACCCCCTTAAAGAGCATTTGAGATTTTGCAGGTTTGCTGCCAGTAGCCATTAAAGTGTCTAGAATGGGGACACTTTTTTCAAATGGTCAGAAAATCTTGTACACTTCGAGTTTTTAGCTGAATTTTTTTGTGCATGCCAACAAAAATACAAGGATCACGTCTACCAAGTTTGGGGCCAAAACTCGTTCCGAAAAAATTTTAAAAAATCCCAAACCGCAAAAAGTTTCAAAAATTGTGAAAAATAGAAAACGAGTCATCTTGCCATGAAACTTCACGTGAAGGCTTAAGGGACCATTGTATGAATTTAAAAGCCATAAAAATGGCATTGGCACATAGAAATATAAAGATGTGCCTAAGCTCACCTACCACTATATCGATCCACGACTTGCGCATCCCGTCTCTCTGGCCGGCGTAGTGCCTGCCTGTCCGCCCGCCCACTCGTTTCGTCGGTTGGCTTAGGCATACGGAGTTCATTCCTAATCTAAGATCACGGAGTTCATTCCCAATCTAAGATCAGATCGGACCGATGGTTGCGGTAGCAAATGCTGGGCTCGGGCATGTGCTGGTGCCATATTTTTCTTCGTCGGGGCACCATCGTCGGAGCATCACTAGAGAACCTGACTAGCGGCATTGGGGTTCCGACGATCGGGGGGTCAGGGGGTGTGCGCACATGATGTGCGATGGGTGCTGGTACTTGGCCCTTATATTGGCCCCCTATCCCTCAATAAACCTCGAGAACTCACACCCCCTTAAAGAGCATTTGAGATTTTACAGGTTTAGTGCCAGTAGCCATTAAAGTGTCTGAAATGGGGACACTTTTTTCAAATGGTCCCAAAATCTTGTACACTTCGAGTTTTTAGCTGAAATTTTTTGTGCATGCCAACAAAAATACAAGGATCTCATCTACCAAGTTTGGGGCCAAAACTCCTTCTGGAAAAATTTTAAAAAATCCCGAACTGCAAAAAGTTTCAAAAATCGTGAAAAATAAAAAACGAGTCATCTTGCCATGAAACTTCACGTGAAGGCTTCAGGGACCATTGTATGAATTTACAAGCCATAAAAATGGCATTGGCATGCAGGAATATGAAGATGTGCCTAAACCCGCCTGCCACCCTATCGATCCACGGCTTGCGCATCTCGTCTTTCTGGTCGGCGTAGTGCCCGCCCGCCCGCTTGCCCGTCTGTTTCATCGGTTGGCTTAGGCATACGGAGTTCATTCCCAGTCTAAGATCAGACCTGACCGAGCGTCGTGGCACCAGGATCGGCAGCACGCAGAGAGGGACCCGATCAATCCCCGGCTTGCACATCTCCCCCCTCTGGCTGGCTGAGCGCCCGTACGCTCGTTTTGTGGGTTGACTTAGGCATACGGAGTTCATTCCCAGTCTAAGATCAAACCGGATCGAGGGTTGCAGCAGCACATGCTGGGCTCGAGCATTTGTTGGTGCCACATTTTTCTTCGCCGGGGCACCATCATCAGAGCATCGCCAGAGAACCTGACCGGCGGCATTAGGGTTCCGACGATCGGGGGGGCCTAGGGGGTGTGTGCACATGATGTGCGATGGGTGCTAGTACTTAGCCCTTATATTGGCCCCCTATGCCTCATCAAACTTCAAGAACTCACACCCCCGTAAAGAGCATTTGAGATTTTACAGGTTTGCTGCCAATAGCCATTAAAGTGTCTGAAATGGGGACACTTTTTTCAAATGGTCACAAAATCTTGTACACTTCAGGTTTTTACCTGAATTTTTTTGTGCATGCCAAAAAAAAATGCAGGGATCACGTCTACCAAGTTTCGAGCCAAAACACCTTTCGAAAAAATTTTAAAAAATCTCGAACCGCAAAAAGTTTCAAAAATCGTGAAAAATAAAAAATAAGTCCTAATGCCATGAAACTTCACGTGAAGGCTTAAATGACCATTGTATGAATTTACAAGCCACAAAAAATGGCATTGGCATGAAGAAATATGAAGATTTGCCTAAACCCACCTACCACCCTATCGATCCACGACTTGCGCATCCTGTCTCTCTGGCCGGCGTAGTGCCTGCCCGTCCGCCCGCCCACCCGCGTGCTCGTTTCGTTGGTTGGCTTAGGCATACGGAGTTCATTCCTAGCCTAAGATCAGACTAGACTGAGGGTTACGGTAGCAAGATTGGCAGCACGCAAAGGGGGACCTGACCGATCCCCGGCTTGTGCATCCTGCCCCTCTGGTTGGCTGAGCACCCGCAAGCTCGTTTCGTGGGTTGACTTTGGCATATGGAGTTAAATCCCAATCTAAGCATACGGAGTTCATTCCCAGTCTAAGATCGGATCGGACCGATGGTGACGACAGCACATGCTGGGCTCGGGCATGTGCTGGTCCGTATTTTTCTTCGTCGGGGCACCATCGTCGGAGAACCTAACCGACGGCATTAGGGTTTCGGCAATCGGGGGGGCCTGGGGGGTGTGCACACATGATGTGCGATGGTTGCTGGTACTTGCCCCTTATATTGGCCCCCTATCCCTCATCAAACCTCAAGAACTCACACCGCCTTAAAGAGCATTTGAGATTTTACAGTTTTGCTGCCAGTAGCCATTAAAGTGTCTGAAATGGGGACACTTTTTTCAAATGGTCCCAAAATCTTGTACACTTCGAGTTTTTAGCTGAAATTTTTTGTGCATGCCAACAAAAATACAAGGATCTCATCTACCAAGTTTGGGGCCAAAACTCCTTCTGGAAAAATTTTAAAAAATCCCGAACTGCAAAAAGTTTCAAAAATCGTGAAAAATAAAAAACGAGTCGTCTTGCCATGAAACTTCACGTGAAGGCTTCAGGGACCATTGTATGAATTTACAAGCCATAAAAATGGCATTGGCATGCAAAAATATGAAGATGTACCTAAACCCACCTACCACCCTATCGATCGACGGCTTGCGCATCCCGTCAGTTGGCTTAGGCATACGGAATTCATTCCCAATCTAAGATCAGACCAGACTGAGGCTTATGACAGCAAGATCAACAGCACACAGCGGGGGACCCGGTCGATCCCCGGCTTGCGCATCCGACCCCTCTAGCCGGCTGAGAGCCCGCACACTCATTTCGTGGGTTGACTTAGGCATACAGAGTTCATTCCCAATCTAAGCATACGAAGTTCATTCCCAGTCTAAGTTCAGACCGGACCAAGGGTTACGGCAGCACATGCTGGGTTCAGACATGTGCTGGTGCCATATTTTTCTTTGTCGGAGCATCGTCGGAGAACCTGACCCACGACATTAGGGTTCTGGTGATCAGAGGGGTCGGGAGGGTGTGCGCACATGATGAGCGATAGGTGCTGGTACTTGGCCTTTATATTGGCCCCTATCCCTCGTCAAACCTCGAGAACTCACACCCCCTTAAAGAGCATTTGAGATTTTACAGGTTTGCTGGCAGTAGCCATTAAAGTGTCTGAAATGGGAACACTTTTTTCAAATGGTCACAAAATCTTGTACACTTCGAGTTTTTAGCTGAATTTTTTTATGCATGCCAAAAAAAATACAAGGATCATGTCTACCAAGTTTGGGGATAAATATCCTTCCGAAAAAATTTTAAAAAATCCCAAACCGCAAAAAGTTTCAAAAATCATGAAAAATAGAAAACGAGTCATCTTGCCATGAAACTTCACGTGAAGGCTTAAGGGACCATTGTATGAATTTACAAGCCATAAAAATGGCATTGGCACATAGAAATATGAAGATGTGCCCAAACCCATCGAATTCCCTATCGATCCACGACTTGTGCATCCCGTCTCTCTGGTCGGCGTTGTGCCCACCCACACGCCCGTTCGCTCATTCTGTCGGTTCGCTTAGGCATATGGAGTTCATTCCCAGTCTAAGATTGGATCGAATCGAGGGTTGCGGTAGTAGGATCGGCAGCACGTAGAGGGGGACCAGGTCGATCCTCGAGTTGCGCATCCCGCCCCTCTGGCCGACGGAGCACCCGCACGCTCGTTTTGTGGGTTGACTTAGGCATACGTAGTTCATTCCCAGTCTAAGCATACGAAGTTCATTCCCAATATAAGATCAGATCAGACCGAGGGTTGCGGCAGCACATGTTGAGATCGGGCATGTGCTGGTGCCACATTTTTCTTCGTCGGGGCACCATCGCCGGAGCATCGCTGGAGAACCTGACCGACGGCATTAGGGTTCCGGCGATCGGGGGAGCCGGGGGGGTGTGCGCACATGATGTGCCATGGATGCTGGTACTTGGCCCTTATATTGGCCCCCAATCCCTCATCAAACCTCCAGAACTCACACCCCCTTAAAGAGCATTTGAGATTTTACAGGTTTGCTGCCAGTAGCCATTAAAGTGACTAAAATAGGGACACTTTTTTCAAATGGTCACAAAATCTTGTACAGTTCGAGTTTTTAGCTGAATTTTTTTGTGCATGCCAACAAAAATACAAGGATCACGTCTATCTACTTTGGGGCCAAACCTCCTTCCGAAAAAATTTTAAAAACTCTCGAACTGTAAAAAGTTTCAAAATTTGTGAAAAATAGAAAACGAGTCATCCTGCCATGAAACTTCACGTGATGGCTTAAGTTACCATTTTATGAATTTACAAGCCATTAAAATGGCATTGGCATGCCGAAATATGAAGATGTTCCTAAATCGAGTTACCGCCCTATCGATCCACGGCTTGCGTATCCCGTCTCTCTGGCCGACGTAGTGCCCGCACGCCCATTCGCTTCATCGGATGGCTTAGGCATACGGAGTTTATTCCCAGTCTAAGATCAGACCGGATTGAGGGTTGTGGCAGTAGGATCGACAGCACGTAGAGGGGGACCCGATCGATCCCTGGCTTACGCATCCCGCCCCTCTGGCCGACTGAGCGCTCGCACGCTTGTTTCATGGGCTGACTTAGGCATACAGAGTTCATTCCCAGTCTAAGCATACAGAGTTTATTCCCAGTCTAATATCAGATCGGACCGAGGGTTGCGGCAGCACATGCTGGGCTCGAGCATGTGCTGGTGACGTATTTTTCTTCATCGGGGCACCATCGTCGGAGCATCGCCGGAGAACCTGACCAATGGCATTAGGGTTCCGACAATCGAGGGAGCCGGGGGGTGTGCACACATGATGTGCGAAGGGTGCTGGTACCTGGCCCTTATATTGGCCCCCTATCCCTCATCAAACCTGGAGAAGTCACACCCCCTTAAAGAGCATTTGAGATTTTACAGGTTTGCTACCAGTAGCCATTAAAGTGTTTGAAATGGGGACACTTTTTTCAAATGATCACAAAATCTTGTACACTTCGAGTTTTTAATTGAATTTTTTTGTGCATGCCAACAAAAATACAAGGATCACGTCTACCAAGTTTGGGGCTAAAACTCCTTCCGAAAAAATTTTAAAAAATCCTGAACCGCAAAAAGTTTCAAAAATCTTGAAAAATAGAAAACAAGTCGTCTTGCCATGAAACTTCACATGAAGGCTTAAGGGACCATTGTATGAATTTACAAGCCATAATAATGGCATTGGCACATAGAAATATGAAGATGTGCCTAAGCCCACCTACCACCCTATCAATCCACGGCTTGCGCATCCCATCTCTCTGGCCGACGTAGTGCCCGTCCGTCGGCCCGCCCGCTTGTTTCTTCGGTTGGCTTAGGCATACGGAGTTCATTCCCAGTCCAAGATCGAATCGGACCGAGGGTTGTGGCAGCAGGATCGATAGCATGTAGAGGGGGACCCGATCGATCCCCGACTTACGAATCCCACCCCTCTGGTGGGCTGAGTGCCCGCACGCTCATTTCGTGGGTTGACTTAGGCATACGGAGTTCATTCCTAGTCTAAACATATGGAGTTCATTCCCAGTTTAAGATCGGACCGGACCGAGGGTTGCGGCAGCACATCCTGGGCTCGGGCATGTACTGATGCCACATTTTTCTTTGCCAGGGCACCATCGTCGGAGCATTGCCAGAGAACCTGACCGACGGCATGGCGTTCCGGCGATTGGGGGGCCGTGGGGTGTGTGTGCACATGATGTGCAATGGGTGCTGTACTTGGCCCTTATATTGGCCCCCTATCCCTTACCAAACCTCGAGAATTCACACCCCCTTAAAGAGCATTTGAGATTTTACAGTTTTGCTGCCAGTAGCCATTAAAGTGTCTGAAATGGGGACACTTTTTTCAAATGGTCACAAAATCTTGTACACTTTGAGTTTTTAGCTGAATTTTTTTGTTCCTGTCAACAAAAATACAAGTATCACGTCTACCAAGTTTGGGCCCAAAAATTTTTTCGAAAAAATTTTAAAAAATCCTGAACCGTAAAAAGTTTCAAAAATCGTAAAAAATAGAAAACGAGTCGTCTTGCCATGAAACTTCACGTGAAGGCTTAAGGGACCATTGCATGAATTTACAAGCCATAAAAATGGCATTGGCACACAGAAATATTAAGATGTGCCTAAACCCGCCGGCCCGCCCGCTCGTTTCGTCGGTTGGCTTAGGTATACGGAGTTCATTCCCAGTCCAAGATCGAACCGGACCGAGGGTTGTGGCAACAGGATCGACAGCATGCAGAGGGGGACTCGGCCGATCCCTTACTTACGAATCCCGCCCCTCTGGTCGACTGAGTGCCCGTATGCTCGTTTCGTGGGTTGACTTAGGCATACGAAGTTCATTCCCAGTCTAAGATCGGATCGGACCAAGTGTTACGGCAGCACATGCTGGGCACGGGCATGTGCTGGTGTTGCATTTTTCTTCTCCGGGGCACCATCGCCAGAGCATCGTCGGAGAACCTGACTGGCGGCATAAGGGTTCCGGCAATCTGGGGGGCCAGGGGGGTTGTGCGCACATCATGTGCGATGGGTGCTGGTACATGGCCCATATATTGGCCCCCTATCCCTCATCAAACCTCAAGAACTCACATCCCCTTAAAGAGCATTTGAGATTTTGCAGGTTTGCTGCCAATAGCCATTAAAGTGTCTGAAATGGGGACACTTTTTTCAAATGGTCACAAAATCTTGTACACTTCGAGTTTTTAGCTGAATTTTTTGTGCATGCCAACAAAAATACAAGGATCACGTCTACCTATTTTGGGGCCAAACTCTTTCTGAAAAATTTAAAAAAATCCCGAATCGCAAAAAGTTTCAAAAATCGTGAAAAATAGAAAACGAGTCATCTTCCCATGAAACTTCACATGAAGGCTGAAGGGACCATTGTATGAATTTACAAGCCATAAAAATGGTATTGGCACACAAAAATATGAGGATGTGCCTAAACCCACCTACCACCCTATCGATCCACGGCTTGCGCATCCGGTCTCTCTGGCCAGCGTAGTGCCCGCCCGCCTGCCCGCCCACTCGTTTCATCGGTTGGCTTAGGCATACGGAGTTCATTCCCAGTCTAAGATCAGACCGGATCGAGGGTTATGGCAGTAGGATCCGCAGCACGCAGAGGGGGACCCAGTTGATCCCCGGCTTGCGCATCCCGCCCCTCTGGCCGGCTGAGCGCCCGCACGCTTATTTTGTGGGTTGACTTAGGCATACCAAGTTTATTCCCAATCTAAGCATACGGAGTTCATTCCCAGTCTAATATCGAATCGAACCGAGGGTTCTGACAGCACATGCTGGGCTCGAGCATGTGCTGGTGCTGCATTTTTCTTCGTCGGGGCACCATCGTCAAAGCATCACCGAAGAACCTGACCGGCGGCATTGGGGTTCCGGTGATCGAGGGAGCCAAAGGGGGTGTGCACACATGATGTGCGATGGGTGCTGGTACTTGGCCCTTATATTGGCCCCCTATCCCTCATCAAACCTCCAGAACTCACACCCCCTTAAAGAGCATTTGAGATTTTATAGGTTTGCCGCCAGTAGCCATTAAAGTGTTTGAAATGGGGACACTTATTTCAAATGGTCACAAAATCTTGTACACTTCGATTTTTTAGCTGAATTTTTTTGTGCATGCCAAAAAAAATACAAGGATCACGTCTTTCAAGTTTGGGGCCAAAAATCCTTCTGAAAAAATTTTAAAAAATCCAAACTGCAAAAAGTTTCAAAAATCGTGAAAAATAGAAAATGAGTCGTCTTGCCATGAAACTTCACGTGAAGGCTTAAGGTACCATTGTATCAATTTACAAGCCATAAAAATGGCATTGGCATGCAGAAATATGAAGATGTGACCAAACCCACCTACCACCCTATCGATCCACGGCTTGGGCATCCCGTCTCTCTGGCCGGCGTAGTGCCCACCCGTCCGCCCGTTCGTTTCATCGGTTGGCTTAGGCATACGGAGTTCATTCCTAGTATAAGATCAGACCGGATAGAGGGTTCCGATAGCAGGATCGGCAGCACATAGTGGGGGACCAGATCGATCCCTGGCTTGCGCATCCCATCCCTCTGGCCGACTGAGCGCCCGCACGCTCGTTTCGTGGGTTGACTTAGGCATACGGGGTTCATTCCTAGTCTAAGCATATGGAGTTCATTCCCAGTGTAAGATCGGACCAGACCGAGGGTTGTGGCAGCACATCCTAGGCTCGGGCATGTGCTGATGCCACATTTTTCTTCATCGGGGCACCATCGCCGGAGCATCGCCAGAGAACCTGACCGACGGCATTAGGGTTCCGACGATTGGGGGGCCGGGGGGTGTGTGCGCAGATGATGTGCAATGGGTGCTGGTACTTGGCCCTTATATTGGCCCCCTATCGCTCACCAAACCTCGAGAACTCACACCCCCTTAAAGAGCATTTGAGATTTTACAGGTTTGCTGCCAGTAGCCATTAAAGTGTCTGAAATGGGGACACTTTTTTCAAATGGTCACAAAATCCTGTACACTTCGAGTTTTTAGCTGAATTTTTTTGTTCATGTCAACAAAAATACAATTATCACGTCTACCAAGTTTGGGCCCAAAACTCCTTTCGAAAAAATTTTAAAAAATCCTGAACCGCAAAAAGTTTCAAAAATCGTGAAAAATAAAAAACTAGTCGTCTTGCCATGAAACTTCACGTGAAGGCATAAGGGACCGTTGCATGAATTTACAAGCCATAAAAATGGCATTGGCACATAGAAATATGAAGATGTGCCTAAACCCACCTACCACCCTATCGATCCACGGCTTGCGCATCCCGTCTCTCTGGCCAGCGTTGTGCCTGCCCGCCCGCCCGCCCACTCGTTTCGTCGTTGGCTTAGGCATACGGAGTTCATCCCTAGCCTAAGATCAAACCAGACCGAGGGTTGCAGCAGCAGGATTAGCAGCACACAGAGGGGGACCCTGTCGATCCCCGACTTGCGCATCCCGCCCCTCTGGTCGGTTGAGCGCCCGCACGCTCGTTCCGTGCGTTGACTTAGGCATACAGAGTTCATTCCCTGACTAAGCATACGGAGTTCATTCCCAGTCTAAGATCAGACCGAACCGAGGGTTACGGCAGCACATGTTGGGCTCGGGCATGCGCTGGTGCTACATTTTTCTTCGTCGAGGCACCATCGTCGGAGAACCTGACCGACGGCATTGAGGTTCCGACGATCGGGGGGGTCGGGAGGGCGTGCGCACATGATGTGCGATGAGTGCTTGTACTTGGCCCTTATATTGGCCTCCTATCCCTCATCAAACCTTGAGAACTCACACCCCCTTATAGAGCATTTGAGATTTTACAGGTTTGCTACCAGTAACCACTAAAGTGTCCGGAAATGGGGACACTTTTTTCAAATGGTCACAAAATCTTGTACACTTCGAGTTTTTAGCTGATTTTTTTGTGCATGCCACAAAAAATACAAGAATCATATCTACCAAGTTTGGGGCCAGAACTCCTTCCGAAAAAATTTTAAAACATCCCGAACCATAAAAAGTTTCAAAAATCGTGAAAAATAGAAAACGAGTCGTCTTGCCATGAAACTTCACATGAAGGCTTAAGGGACCATTCTATGAATTTACAAACCATAAAAATGGCATTGGCACACAGAAATATGAAGATGTGCCTAAACCCACCTACCACCCTATCGATCCACGGCTTGCACATCCCGTCTCTCTGGCCGGCGTAGTGCCCACCCGCCCGCTCATTTCGTCGGTTGGCTTAGGCATACGGAGTTCATTCCCAGTCTAAGATCAGACCGGATCGAGGGTTGCGGCAGCAGGATCGACAGCACGCAGAGGGGGACCCGACCGATCCCCGGCTTGCTCATCCCGCCCCTCTGGCCGGCTGAGCGCCCGCACGCTCGTTTCTTGAGTTGACTTAGGCATACGGAGTTCATTCCCAGTCTAAGCATACGGAGTTCATTCCCAGTCTAAGCATACGGAGTTCATTCCCAGTCTAAGATCGGACTGGACTGAGGGTTGTGGTAGCACATACTGGTCTCGAGCATGTGCTGTGCCGCATTTTCTTCGTCGAGGCAACCATCGCCGGAGCATCGTCGAGAGAACTTGACCGGCGGCATTGGGTTTCGATGATCGGGGGGCTGGGGGTGTGCGCACATGATGTGCGGTGGGTGCTGGTACTTGGCCCTTATATTGGCCCCTTATCCCTCATCAAACCTTGAGAACTCACACCCCCTTAAAGAGCATTTGAGATTTTACAAGTTTGCTGCCAGTAGCAATTAAAGTGTTTGAAATGGGGTCACTTTTTTCAAACGGTCACAAAATCTTGTACACTTTGTGTTTTTTAATTGAATTTTTTTATGCATGCCAAAAAAAATACAAGGATCATGTCTTCCAAGTTTCGGGCCAAAACTCCTTCCAAAAGAATTTTAAAAAATCCCAAACAGTACAAAGTTTCGAAAATCGTGAAAAATAGAAAACGAGTCATCTCGCCATGAAACTTCACGTGAAGGCTTAAGGGAATGTTGTATGAATTTACAAGCCATAAAAAAGGCATTGGCATGCAGAAATATGAAGATGTGCCTAAACCCACCTACCACCCTATCGATCCACGGCTTGCGCATCCCGTCTCTCTGGCCGGCGTAGTGCCCACCCACCCGCTCGTTTCGTCGGTTGGCTTAGGCATATGGAGTTCATTCCCAGTCTAAGATCGGATCAGACTAAGGGTTGCAGCAAAAGGATTGGCAGCATGCAGAGGGGCACCCGATCGATCCCCAGCTTGCGCATCCTGCCCCTCTGGCCGACTGAGCGCTCGCACGCTCGTTTCATAGGTTGACTTAGGCATACGGAGTTCATTCCCAGTCTAAGCATACAGAGTTCATTCGCAATCTAAGATCGGACCAGACCGAGTGTTGCGGCAGCACATGCTGGGCTCGGGCATGTGCTGGTGCCACATTTTTCTTCGTCGGGGCACCATCGTCGAAGCATCGCCAGAGAACCTAACCGACGGCATTGGGGTTCCAACGATCGAGGGGGCCGGGGGGGGTGTGCGCACATGATGTGCGATGGGTTCTGGTACTTGGCCCTTATATTGGCCCCCTATCCCTCATCAAACCTCGAGAAGTCGCACCCCTTTAAAGAGCATTTGAGATTTTACAGGTTTGCTGCCAGTAGCCATTAAAGTGTCTGAAATGGGGACACTTTTTTCAAATGGTCACAAAATCTTGTACAGTTTGAGTTTTTAGCTGAATTTTTTTGTGCATGCCAACAAGAATACAAGGATCACGTCTACAAAGTTTGGGGCCAAAACTCCTTTCGAAAAAATTTTAAAAAATCTTGAACCGCAAAAAGTTTTGAAAATCATGAAAAATAGAAAACGAGTCGTCTTGCCATGAAACTTCACGTGAAGGCTTAAGGGACCATTGTATGAATTTACAAGCCATAAAAATGGCATTGGCACACAAAAATATGAAGATGTGCCTAAACCCACCTACCACCCTATCGATCCACGGCTTGCGCATCCCGTCTCTCTAGCCGGCGTAGTGCCCACCCACCCACCCGCTCGCTCATTTCGTCGGTTGGCTTAGGCATACGGAGTTCATTCCCAATCTAAGATCGGACTAGACTAAGGGTTGCAGCAGCAGGATTGGCAGCATGCAGAGGGGACCCAGCCAACCCTCGGCTTACGTATCCAGCCCCTTTGGCCGGCTGAGCGCCCGCACGCTCATTTCGTGGGTTGACTTAGGCATACGGAGTTCATTCCCAGTCTAAGCATACGGACTTCATTCCCAGTCTAAGATCAAACTGGACCAAGGGTTGCGGCAGCAAATGCTGGGCTCGGGCTTGTGCTGGTGCCATATTTTTTTCGTTGGGGCACCATCACTGGAGCATCACCAGAGAACCTGACCGACGGCATTGGGGTTCCGACGATCGAGGGGCCCGGGGGGGTGTGCGCACATGCTGTGCGATGGGTGCTGGTACTTGGCCCTTATATTGGCCCCTTATCCCTCATCAAACCTTGAGAACTCACACCCCCTTAAAGAGCATTTGAGATTTTACAGGTTTGCTACCAGTAGCCATTAAAGTGTCTGAAATGGGGACACTTTTTTCAAATGGTCACAAAATCTTGTACACTTCAAGTTTTTAGCTGAATTTTTTTATGCATGCCAACAAAAATATAAGGATCACGTCTACCAAGTTTTGGCCAAAACTCCTTCGAAAAAAATTTTAAAAAATCTCGAACTGTAAAAAGTTTCAAAAATCGTGAAAAATAGAAACGAGTTGTCTTGCCATGAAACTTCACGTGAAGGCTTAAGGGACCATTGTATGAATTTACAAGCCATAAAAATGGCATTGGCACGTAGAAATATGAAGATGTGCGTAAACCCACCTACCACCCTATCGATCCACGGCTTGCGCATCCCATCTTTCTGGTCGACGTAGTTCCTGCCTGCCCGACCGCCCGCTCGTTCATTTCGTCGGTTGGCTTAGGTATACGGAGTTCATTCCCAGTCTAAGATTAGACCAGACCGAGGGTTGCGGTAGCAGCATCGGCAGCACGTAGAGGGGGACCGGCCGATCCCCGGCTTGCGCACCCTACCTCTCTGGCCGGCTAAGCACCCGTACGCTCGTTTTGTGGGCTAGCTTAGCCATACAGAGTTCATTCCCAGTCTAAGCATACGGAGTTCATTCCCAGTCTAAGATCAGACCGGAATGAGGGTTGCGGTAGCACATGCTGGGCACGAGCATGTGCTGGTGAGCAGTTGAGATTTTACAGGTTTACTGCCAGTAGCCATTAAAATGTCTCAAATGGGGGACACTTTTTTCAAATGGTCACAAAATCTTAAAACCCACCTACCACCCTATCGATCCACGGCTTGCGCATGCCGTCTCTCTAGCCGGCGTAGTGCCCGCCCGCCCTCCCGCTCGTTTCGTCGGTCGGCTTAGGCATACAGAGTTCATTCCCAGTCTAAGATCGGATCAGACCGAGGGTTGCGACAGTAGGATCGACAACAGGCAGAGGGGGACTCGGTCGATCCCAGCTTGCGCATCCCACCCCTCTGGCCGGCTGAACGCCTGTACGCTCATTTCATCGGTTGACTTTGGCATATGGAGTTCATTCTCAGTCTAGGATCAGAACGGACTGAGGGTTGCGACAGCACATGCTGGGCTCGAGCATGTGCTGGTGCCACATTTTTCTTCGTCGGGGCACCATCGCAGGAGCATCGCCCGAGAACCTAACCGACGACATTGGGGTTTCGGTGATCGAGGGGGCCGGGGGGTGTGTGCGCACATGATGTGCGATGGGTGCTGGTACTCGGCCCTTATATTGGCCCCCTATTCCTCATCAAACCTTGAGAACTCACACCCCCTTAAAGAGCATTTGAGATTTTACAGGTTTGCTGCCAGTAGCCATTAAAGTGTCTGAAATGGGGACACTTTTTTCAAATGGTCACAAAATCTTGTACACTTCAAGTTTTTAGCTGAATTGTTTTGTGCATGCCAACAAAAATACAAGGATCACCTTTACCAAGTTTGGGGCCAAAAATACTTTCGAAAAAATTTTAAAAAATTCCAAACCGTAAAAAGTTTTGAAAATCGTGAAAAATAGAAAACGAGTCGTCTTGCCATGAAACTTCATGTGAAGGCTTAAGGGACCATTGTATGAATTTACAAGCCATAAAAATATCATTGGCACATAGAAATATGAAGATGTGCCTAAACTCACCTACCACCCTATCGATCCACGACTTGCGCATCACGTCTCTCTGGCCGGCGTAGTTCCTGCCCGCCCACCCGCTCGTTTCGTCGATTGGCTTAGGCATACGGAGATCATTCCCAGTCTAAGATCAGACCGAACTGAGGGTTGCGGTAGCAGGATCGGTAGCATGTAGAGGGGGACCCGGCCGATCCCCGTCTTGCGTATCCTGCCCTTTTGGCCGGTTGAGCGCCCGCACGCTCGTTTCATGGGTTGACTTAGGCATATGGAGTTTATTCACAGTCTCAGATCAGACCAGACCGAGGGTTGCAGCAGCACATGCTGGGCTAGGGCATGTGCTGGTGCCACATTTTTCTTCACCGGGGCACCATCGTCGGAGCATCATCGGAGAACCTGATTGGCGACGTTGGACTTCTGGTTATCGGGGCCCGGGGGGTGTGCGCACATGATGTGAGATGGGTGCTGGTACTTGGCCCTTATATTGGCCCCCAATCCCTCATCAAACCTCAAGAACTCACACCCCTTTGAAGAGCATTTGAGATTTTACAGGTTTGCTACCAGTAGCCATTAAAGTGTCTAAAATGGGGACAGTTTTTTCAAATGGTCACAAAATCTTGTGCACTTCGAGTTTCTAGCTGAATTTTTTTGTGCATGCCAACAAGAATACGAGGATTACGTCTACCAAGTTTGGGGCCAAAACTCCTTCCAAAAAAATTTTAAAAAATCCCGAACCGTAAAAAGTTTTGAAAATCATGAAAAATAGAAAATGGGTGGTCTTGCCATGAAACTTCACGTGAAGGCTTAAGGGACCATTGTATGAATTTACAAGTCATAAAAATGGCATTGGCACATTGAAATATGAAGATATCCCTAAACCCACCTACCACCCTATGGATCCACGGCTTGTACATCCCATCTCTCTAGTCGGCGTAGTGCCCGCCCGCCCGCCCGCTCGCTCGTTTCGTCAGTTGTCTTAGGCATACGAAGTTCATTCCCTTTCTAAGATTGATCTGGACCAAGGGTTGCGGTAGCAGGATCGACAGCACATAGAGGGGGACCCGGCCGATCCCCGGCTTGCGCATCCCGCCCCTTTGGCCGGCTGAGCGCCCGTACACTCGTTTCATGGGTTGACTTAGGCATACGGAGTTCATTCCCAGTCTCAGATCGAACCGGATTAAGGGTTGCAGCAGCACATGCTGGGCTCGGGTATGTGCTGGTGCCGCATTTTTCTTCGCCGGGGCACCATCGTCAGAGCATCGTCGAAGAGCCTGACCAACGGCATTGGGGTTCCGGTGATCAGGGGGGCCGGGGGGTGTGCGCACATGATGTGAGATGGGTGCTGGTACCTGGCCCTTATATTGGCCCCCTATCCCTCATCAAACTTCGAGAACTCACACCCCCTTAAAGAGCATTTGAGATTTTACAGGTTTGCTACCAGTAGCCATTAAAGTGTCTAAAATGGGGACAGTTTTTTCTAATGGTCACAAAATCTTGTGCACTTCGAGTTTTTAGCTGAATTTTTTTATGCATGCCAAAAAAATACAAGGATCATGTCTACCAAGTTTGGGGCTAAAACTCCTTCTGAAAAAATTTTAAAAAATCCCAAACCACAAAAATTTTTGAAAATCATGAAAAATAGAAAACGAGTTGTCTTGCGATGAAACTTCACGTGAAGGTTTAAGGGACCATTGTATGAATTTACAAGCCATAAAAATGGCATTGGAATGCATAAATATGAAGATGTGCCTAAACCCACTACCACCCTATCGATCCACGGCTTGCGCATCCCGTCTCTTTAGCCGGCGTAGTGCCCGCCCGCTCACCCGCTCGCTCGTTTCGTCGGTTGGCTTAGGCATGCGGAGTTCATTCCCTGTCTAAGATTGAACCAGACTGAGGGTTATGGTAGCAGGATTGGCAGCACATAGAGGGGGACCCGGCCGATTCCCAGCTTGCGCATCCACCCCCTCTGGCCGGCTGAGTGCCCGCACACTCATTTCGTGGGTTGACGTAGGCATACGGAGTTCATTCCCAGTCTAAGCATACAGAGTTCATTCCCAGTCTCAGATCAGACCGGACCAAGGGTTGCGGCAACACATGCTGGGCTCGGGCATGTGCTGGTGCCGCATTTTTCTTCGTCGGGGCACCATCGTCGGAGAACCTGACCGGCGGCATTGGGGTTACGACGATTGGGGGGGCCGGGAGGGGTGTGCGCACATGATGTGCGATGAGTGCTGGTACTTGGCCATTATATTGGCTCCTTATCCCTCATCAAAACTCGAGAACTCACACCCCCTTAAAGATCATTTGAGATTTTACAGGTTTGCTGCCAGTAGCCATTAAAGTGTCTGAAATGGGGACACTTTTTTCAAATGGTCACAAAATCTTGTACACTTCGAGTTTTTAGCTAAATTTTTTTGTGCATGCCAAAAAATATACAAGGATCAAGTCTACCAAGTTTGGGGCCAAAACTCCTTTCAAAAAAATTTTAAAAAATCCCGAACCGTAAAAAGTTTCAAAAATCATGAAAAATAGAAAACGAGTCGTCTCACCATTAAACTTCACGTGAAGGCTTAAGGGACCATTGTATGAATTTACAAGCCATAAAAATGGCATTGGCATGCAGAAATATGAAGATGTGCCTAAACCCACCTACCACCCTATCGATCCACGGCTTGTGCATCCAGTCTCTCTGGCCGACTTAGTGATCGCCCGCCCGCCCGCCCGCTCATTTCGTCCGTTGGCTTAGGCATACGGAGTTCATTCCCAGTCTAAGATCAAATCGGATCGAGGGTTGTGGCAACAGGATTGGTAGCACACAGAGGGTGACCCAGCCGATCGCCGACTTGTGCATCCCACCCCTCTGGCCGGCTGAGCACCCGCATGCTCGTTTCGTGGGTTGACTTAGGCATACGAAGTTCATTGCCATTCTAAGCATACGGAGTTCATTCCCAGTCTAAGATTGGATCGGACCGAGGGTTGTGGCAGCACATGCTGGGCTCGGGCATGTGCTGGTGCAGCATTTTTCTTCGTCGGGGCACCATCGTCGAAGCATCGTCGGAGAACCTGTCCAGTGGCATTGGGGTTCCGACGATCGGGGGGCCGGGGGGTGCGCGCACTTGATGTGAGATGGGTGCTGGTACTTGGCCCTTATATTGGCCCCCTATCCCTCATCAAACCTCGAGTACTCACACCCCCTTAAAGAGCATTTAAGATTTTACAGGTTTGCTGCCAGTAGCCATTAAAGTGTCTCGATGGGGATACTTTTTTCAAATGGTCACAAAATCTTGTACACTTCAAGCTTTTAGTTGAATTTTTTTGTGCATGCCAAAAAATATGCAAGGATCACATCTACCAAGTTTGGGGCCAAAAATCCTTCCAAAAAAAGTTTAAAAAATCTCGAACCGTAAAAAGTTTCAAAAATCATGAAAAATAGAAAACGAGTTGTCTTGCCATGAAACTTCACGAGAAGGCTTAAGGGACCATTGTTTGAATTTACAAGCCATAAAAATGGCACTGGCATGCAGAAATATGAAGATGTGCCTAAACCCACCGACCACCCTGTCGATCCACGGCTTTCGCATCCCGTCTCTCTGGCCGGCGTAGTGCCCACCCGCCTGCCCGCCCGCTCAGTGCCCGCCTGCCCGCCTGCCCGCTCGTTTTGTCAGTTGGCTTAGGCATACGGAGTTCATTCCCAGTCTAAGATCGGACCAGACTGAGGGTTGCGACAGTAGGATCGACAGCACGTAGAGGGGGACCCGGTCGATCCTCGGCTTGCGCATCCCACCCCTCTGGCCGACTGAGCACCCGTACGCTCGTTTCATGGGTTGACTTAGGCATACGGAGTTCATTCCCAGTCTAGGATCAGGCGGGACCGATGGTTGCGACAGCACATTCTGGGCTCAGGCATGTGCTGGTGATGTATTTTTCTTTGTCGGGGCACCATCTCCAGAGCATCACCGGGGAACCTGACCGGCGGCATTAGGGTTTCGATGATCGGGGTGGCCGGGGGGTGTGCGCACTTGATGTACGATGGGTACTGGTACTTGGCCCTTATATTGGCCCCCTATGCCTCATCAAACCTTGAGAACTCACACCCCCTTAAAGAGCATTTAAGATTTTAGAAGTTTGCTGCCAGTAGCCATTAATGTGTCCAAAATGAGGACACTTTTTTCAAATGGTCACAAAATCTTGTACACTTCGAGTTTTTAGCTGAATTGTTTTGGGAATGCCAACAAAAATACAAGGATCACGTCTACCAAGTTTGGGGCTAAAACTCCTTCCAAAAAAATTTTGGAAGATCTCGAACCGTAAAAAGTTTTGAAAATCGTGAAAAATAGAAAATAAGTCTTCTTGCCATGAAACTTCATGTGAAGGCTTAAGGGACCATTGTATGAATTTACAAGCCATAAAAATGGCATTGCCATGCAGAAATATGAAGATGTGCCTAAACCCACCTACCAACCTATCGATCCACGGCTTGCGCTTCCCATCTCTCTGGCCGGCATAGTTCCCGCCCACCCGCTCGTTTCATCGGTTGGCTTAGGCGTACGAAGTTCATTCCCTATCTAAGATTGGATCAGACTGAGGGTTGTGGCAGCAGGATCGACAGCACACAGAGGGGGACCCGACCAATCCCCAGCTTGCGCATCCCGCCCCTCTAGCCAGCTTAGCGCCCGCACGCTCGTTTCGTGGGTTGACTTAGGCATACGGAGTTCATTCCCCGTCTAAGCATATGGAGTTCATTCCCAGTCTAAGATCGGACCGGGCTGAGGGTTGCGGCAGCACATGCTGGGCTCGAGCATGTGTTGGTGCTGCATTTTTCTTCGTCGGGGCACCATCGTCGGAGCATCACCTGAGAACCTAATTGACGGTATTGGGGTTCTGGCGATCGGGGGTGCCGGGGGGTGTAAGCACATAATGTACAATGAGAATTGGTACTTGGCCCTTATATTGGCCCACTATCCCTCATCAAACCTCGAGAACTCACACCCCCTTAAAGAGCATTTGAGATTTTACAGGTTTGCTGGCAGTAGCCATTAAAGTGTCCGAAATGGGGACACTTTTTTCAAATGGTCACAAAATCTTGTACACTTCGAGTTTTTAGTTGAATTTTCTTGTGCATACCAACAAAAATACAAGGATCAAGTCTACCATGTTTGAGGCCAAAACTCCTTCTGAAAAAATTTTAAAAAATCCTTAACCGCAAAAAGTTTTGAAAATCATGAAAAATAGAAAACGAGTCGTCTTGCCATGAAACTTCACGTGAAGGCTTAAGGGTCCATTGTATGAATTTACAAGCCATAAAAATGGCATTGGCATGCAGAAATATGAAGATGTGCCTAAACCCTCCTACCACCCTATCGATCCATAGCTTTTGCATCCCGTCTCTCTGGCCGATGTTGTGCTCGTCCTCCCGCCCGCCCGCTCGTTTCGTCGGTTGGCTTAGGCATACGGAGTTAATTCCCAGTCTAAGCATACGGAGATCATTCCCAATCTAAGATCAGACCGAACCGAGGGTTACGACAGCACATGCTCTGTTCGGGCATGTGCTGGTGCCGCATTTTTCTTTGTCGGGGCACCATCACCGGAGCATCGCCGGAGAACCTGACCGGCGGCATTGGGGTTCGGCGGCCGGGGGGGTGTGCGCACATGATGTGCAGTGGGTGCTGGTACTTGGCCCTTATATTGGCTCCCTATCCCTCATCAAACCTCGAGAACTCACACCCCCTTAAAGAGCATTCGATATTTTACAGGTTTGCTGCCAGTAGCAATTAAACTGTCTGGAATGGGGACACTTTTTTGAAATGGTCACAAAATCTTGTACACTTCGAGTTTTTATCTGATTTTTTTTGTGCATGCCAACAAAAATAAATGCATCACGCCTACCAAGTTTGGGGCCAAAACACCTTCCAAAAAATTTTTAAAAAATCCCGACCTGTAAAAGGTTTCAGAAATTGTGAAAAATAGAAAACGAGTCATCTTGCCATGAAACTTCACGTGAAGGCTTAAGGGACCATTGTATGAATTTACAAGCCATAAAAATGGCATTGGCATGCAGAAATATGAAGATGTGGCTAAACCCACCTACCACCCTATCGATCCACGGCTTGCGCATCCCGTCTCTCTGGCCGGCGTAGTGCCTACCCGCCCGCACGCTCATTTCGTCGGTTTGCTTAGGCATACAAAGTTAATTCCCAGTCTAAGATCGGATCAGACCGAGGGTTGGGGTAGTAGGATCGACAGCTCGAAAAGGGGGACCCGATCGATCCTCGGCTTGCGCATCCTGCCCCTCTGGCCAGCTGACCACCCGTACGCTCGTTTCATGGGTTGACTTAGGCATACGGAGTTAATTCCCAGTCTAAGCATACGGAGTTCATTCCCAGTCTAAGATCAGACCAGACCGAGGGTTGCGACAGCACATGCTGGGCTCGAGCATGTGCTGGTGCCACATTTTTCTTTGCCGAGGCACTATCACCAGAGCATCACCGGAGAACCTGACCGGCGGCATTGGGGTTCGACGGTCGGGGGGGTGTGCGCACATGATATGCGGTGGGTGCTGGTACTTAGCCCTTATATTGGGCCCCTATCCCTCATCAAACCTCGAGAACTCACACCCCCTTAAAGAGCATTTGAGATTTTACAGGTTTGCTGCCAGTAGCTATTAAAGTGTCTGAAATGGGAACACTTTTTTCAAATGGTCACAAAATCTTGTACACTTCGAGTTTTTAGCTGAATTGTTTTGTGCATGCCAACAAAAATACTAGGATCACGTCTACCAAGTTTGGGGCCAAAACTCCTTCCGAAAAAATTTTAAAAAATCCCAAACCCCAAAAAGTTTCAAAAATCATGAATAATAGAAAACGAGTCGTCTCGCCATGAAACTTCACGTGAAGGCTTAAGAGACCACTGTATGAATTTACAAGCCATGAAAATGGCATTGGCACGTAGAAATATGAAGATCTGCCTAAACCCACCTACCACCCTATCGATACACGGCTTGCGCATCCCGTCTCTCTGGCCGGCGTAGTGCCCGCCCGCCCGCACACTCACTCGTTTCGTCGGTTGGCTTAGGCATATAGAGTTCATTCCCAGTCTAAGATTGGATCGGACCAAGGGTGGTGGCAGCAGGATCGACAGCACGCAGAGGGGGACCCGGTCGATCCCCGGCTTGCATATCCCGCCCCTCTGGCTGGTTGAATGCCCACACGCTCATTTCGTGGGTTGACTCAGGCATACGGAGTTCATTCCCAGTCTAAGCATACGGAGTTCATTCCATGTCTAAGATCGGACCGGACCGAGGGTTGCGGCAGCACAAGCTCGGCTCAAGCATGTGCTGGTGCCACATTTTTCTTTGTCGGGGCACCATCGCCGGAGAACCTGACCGATGGCATTGGGGTTCCGGCGATCGGGGGAGCTGGTGGGTGTGCGCACATCATGTGCGATGGGTGCTGGTACTTGGCCCTTATATTGGACCCCTATCCCTCATCAAACCTCGAGAGCTTACACCCCCTTAAAGAGCATTTGAGATTTTACAGGTTTGCTGTCAGTAGCCATTAAAGTGTCTGAAATGGGGACACTTTTTTCAAATGGTCACAAAATCTTGTACACTTCTAGTTTTGAGCTGAATTTTTTGTGCATGCCAACAAAAATACAAGGACCACGTCTACCAAGTTTGGGGCCAAGACACCTTCCGAAAAAATTTTAAAAAATCCCAAACCGTAAAAACTTTCAAAAATCGTGAAAAATAGAAAACGAGTCATCTTGCCATGAAACTTCATGTGAAGCCTTAAGGGACCATTGTATGAATTTACCAGCCATAAAAATGGCATTAGCATGCAGAAATATGAAGAAGTGCCTAAACCCGCCTAGCACTCTATCGATCCTCGGCTTGCGCATCCCATCTCTCTGGCCGGCATAGTGCCCACCCGCCCGCCCGCTCGTTTCGTCGGTTGGCTTAGGCATACGGAGTTCATTCCCAGTCGAAGATTGGACCGGATCGAGGGTTGCGGCAGCAGGATCGGCAGTACGTAGAGGGGACTCGGCCGATCCCCGGCTTGCGCATCTTGCCCCCCTGGCCGACTGAGCGCCCGCACGCTCGTTTCATGGGTTGACTTAGGCATACGGAGTTCATTCCCAGCCTAAGCATACGGATTTCATTCCCAGTCTATGATCAAACCGGACTGAGGGTTGCGCAGCACATGCTGGGCTCGGGCATGTGCTGATGCTGCATTTTTCTTCACCGGAGCATCATCGGAGAACCTGACCGATGGCATTGAGGTTCCGACGATCAAGGGGGCTGGGGGGTGTGCGCACATGATGTGAGATGGGTGTTGGTACTTGGCCCTTATATTTACCCCTTATCCCTCATCAAACCTCAAGAACTAAAACCCCCTTAAAGAGCGTTTGAGATTTTACAGGTTTGCTATCAGTAGCCATTAAAGTGTCTGAAATGGGGACACTTTTTTCAAATGGTCACAAAATCTTGTACACTTTGAGTTTTTAGCTGAATTTTTTGTGCATGCCAACAAAAATACAAGGATCACGTCTACCAAGTTTGGGGCCAAAAATCCTTCTGAAAAAATTTTAAAAAATCCCAAATCGTAAAAAGTTTCAAAAATCGTGAAAAATAGAAAACGAGTCGTCTTGCCATGAAACTTCAAGTGAAGGCTTAAGGGACCATTGTATGAATTTACAAGCCATAAAAATGGCATTGGTATGAAGAAATATGAAGATGTGCCTAAACCCACCTACCACCCTATCGATCCATGGCTTGCGCATCCCGTCTCTCTGGCCGACGTAGTGCCCGCCCGCCCTCCCACCCACGGTAGCAGGATCGACAGCACGCAGAGGGGGACCCGACCGATCCTCGGCTTGCGCATCCCGCCCCTCTGGCCGGCTGAGCGCCCGCACGCTTATTTCATGGGTTAACTTAGGCATACGGAGTTCATTCCCAGTCTAAGCATACGGAGTTGATTCCCAGTCTAAGCATACGGAGTTGATTCCCAGTCTAAGATCAGACCGGATCGAGGGTTGCGCCAGCACATGCTGGGGTCGAGCATGTGCTGGTGCCGTATTTTTCTTCGTCGGGGCACCATCGCCAGAGAACCTTGACCGGCGGCATTGGGGTTTCGCGTGATCGGGGGGCCGGGGGGTGTGCACATATGATGTGCGATGCATGCTGGTACTTAGCCCTTATATTGGCCCCCTATCCCTAATCAAACCTCGAGAACTCACACCCCCTTAAAGAGCATTTGAGATTTTACAGGTTTGCTGCCAGTAGCCATTAAAGTGTTTGAAATACAAGGATCACGTCTAAGAAGTTTGGGCCAAAACTCCTTCCAAAAAAATTTTAAAAAATCCCGAACCGTAAAAAGTTTCAAAAATCGTGAAAAATAGAAAACGAGTCATCTTGCCATGAAACTTCACGTGCAGGCTTAAGGGACCATTGTATGAATTTACAAGCCATAAAAATGGCATTGGCACACAGCAATATGAAGATGTGCCTAAACCCACCTACCACCCTATCTATCCACGGCTTGCGCATCCCATCTCTCTGGCCGATGTAGTGCCCGGCCGCCCGGCCGCTCGCTCGTTTTATCGGTTTGCTTAGGCATACGGAGTTATTCCCTGTCTAAGATGAGACCAGACTGAGGGTTACGGTAGCAGGATCAGCAGCACGCAAAGGGGGACCCGGTCGATCCCCGGCTTGCTCATCCCGCCCCTCTGAATGCTCGTTTCGTTGGTTGACTTAGGCATACGGAGTTCATTGCCAGTCTAAGATCAGACCAGACCGAGGGTTGCGACAGCACATGCTGGTGCCCTCGGGCATGTGCTCGTGCCACATTTTTCTTCGTTTGGGCACCATCACCGGAGAACCTGACCAGCGGCATTGGGGTTCCGACGATCGGGGGCTCGGGGGGTGTGCGCACATGATGTACGATGGGTGCTGGTACTTGGCCCTTATATTGGCCCCCTATCCTTCAGTAAACCTCGAGAACTCACACCCCCTTAAAGAGCATTTGAGGTTTTATAGGTTTACTGCCAGTAGCCATTAAAGTGTCTTAAATGGGGACACTTTTTTCAAATTGTCACAAAATCTTGTACACTTCGAGTTTTTAGTTGAATTTTTTTATGCATGCCAACAAAAATACAAGGATCACGTCTACAATGTTTAGGGCCAAAAATCCTTCTAAAAAAATTTTAAAAAATCCCGAACAGCAAAAAGTTTCAAAATCATGAAAAATAGAAAACTAGTGGTCTTGCCATGAAACTTCACGTGAAGGCTTAAGGGGCCATTGTACGAATTTACAAGCCATAAAAATGGCAGTGGCACACAACAATATGAAGATGTGCCTAAACCCACCTACCACCCTATTGATCCACAGCTTGCGCATCCCGTCTCTCTGGCCGACGTAGTGCCCGCCCGTCCGCCCACCCGCTCGTTTCATCGGTTGGCTTAGGCATACGGAGTTCATTCCCAATCTAAGATCAGACCGGACCGAGGGTTGCGGCAGCAGGATCGGCAGCACGCAGAGGAGGACTCAGTCGATCCCCGGCTTACGCTTCCTACCCCTCTGGCCGGTTGAGTGCCCGCACGCTTATTTCATTGGTTGACTTAGGCATATGAAGTTCATTCCCAGTCTAAGCATACGGAGTTCATTCCCAGTCTAAGATCGAACTGGATCGAGGGTTGCGGCAGCACATGCTGGGCTCGAGCATGTGCTGGTGGCACATTTTTCTTCACCGGGGCACCATCGCCGGAGAACCTGACCGATGACATTGGGGTTTTGACGATCGAGGGGGCTGGGGGGGTGTGCGCACATGATGTGCGATGGGTGCAATGTGCAATGGTGTCTTAAATAGGGACACTTTTTTCAAATTGTCACAAAATCTTATACACTTCGAGTTTTTAGTTGAATTTTTTTGTGCATGCCAACAAAAATACAAGGATCACGTCTACAATGTTTTGGGCCAAAAATCGTTCCGAAAAAATTTTAAAAAATCCCGAAGCGTAAAAAGTTTTAAAAATCATGAAAAATAGAAAACGAGTCATCTTGCCATGAAACTTCACATGAAGGCTTAAGTGACCATTGTATGAATTTACAAGCCATAAAAATGGCTTTGGCATGTAGAAATATGAAGATGTGCCTAAACCCACCTACCACCCTATCGATCCACGGCTTGCGCATCCCATTTCTCTGGCCGGCGTAGTGCCCGCCTGCCCGCCCAGTCGTTTCATCGGTTGGCTTAGGCATACAGAGTTCATTCCCAGTATAAGATCAGATCAGACCGAGGGTTGTCGCAGCAAGATCGATAGCACGCAGAGGGGGACCCGGCTGATTCTTGACTTGCGCATCCCGCCCCTCGGCCGGCTGAGCATCTGCACATGCGTTTCATGGGTTGACTTAGGCATACAGAGTTCATTCCCAGTCTAAGCATACGGAGTTCATTCCCAGTCTAAGCATACGGAGTTCATTCCCAGTCTAAGATTGGACCGAACCGAAGGTTACAGTAGCACATGCTGGGCTCAGGCATGTGCTGGTGCTGCATTTGTCTTCGCCGGGGCACTATCGTCAGAGCATCACCGGAGAACCTGACCGACGACATTATGGTTTCGGTGATCGAGGGGGGTGTGCGCAAATGATGTGCGATGGGTGCTGGTATTTGGCCCTTATATTGGCTCTCTATCCCTCATCAAACCTCGAGAACTCACACCCCCTTAAAGAGCATTTGAGATTTTACAGGTTTACGGCCAGTAGCCATTAAAGTGTCTGAAATGGGAACACTTCTTTCAAATGGTCACAAAATCTTGTACACTTTGAGTTTTTAGCTGAAGTTTTTTGCACATGCCAATAAAAATACAAGGATCATGTGTACCAAGTATGGGGCCAAAATTCCTTCCGAAAAAATTTTAAAAAATCTCGAACCGTAAAAAGTTTCAAAAATCATGAAAAAAAGAACATGAGTCATCTTGCCATGAAACTTCATGTGAAGCCTTAAGGGACCATTGGATGAATTTACAAGCCATAAAAATGGCATTGGCATGCAGAAATATGAAGATCTGCCTAAACCGACCTACCACCTTATCGATCCACAGCTTGCGCATCCCGTCTCTCTGGCCGGCGTAGTGCCCGTCGGTCCGCCCGCTCGTTTCATTGGTTGGCTTAGGCATACGGAGTTCATGCCTACTCTAAGATCGGACCAGACTGAGTGTTGTGGCAGCAGGATCGATAGTACACTGAGGGGGACCCGGTTGATCCCCGGCTTGCACATCCCGCCCCTCTGGCCGACTGAGCGCTCACTCGCTCGTTTCGTTGGTTGACTTAGGCATACGGAGTTCATTCCCAGTCTAAGCATGCGAGTTCATTCCCAGTCTAAGATTGGACTGGACCGAGGGTTACGACAGCACATGCTGGGCTCGGGCATGTGCTGGTGCCGCATTTTTCCTCGTCGGGGCACCATCGCCAGAGCATCGTTGGAGAGCCTTACTAGCGGCATTAGGGTTCCGGCGATCAGGGGGGCCGGGCGGGTGTGCGCACATGATGTGCGATGGTTGCTAGTACTTGGCTCTTATATTGGCCCCCTATCCCTCATCAAACCTCGAGAACTCACACCCCTTTAAAGAGCATTTCAGATTTTACAGGTTTGCTACCAGTAGCCATTAAAGTGTCTGAAACGGGGACACTTTTTTCAAATGGTCACAAAAATCTTGCACACTTTCGAGTTTTTCGCTAAATTTTTTTGTGCATGCCAACAAAAATACAAGGATCATGTCTACCAAGTTTGGGGCCAAAACTCCATCTGAAAAAATTTTTAAAAATCCTGAACCGTAAAAAGTTTCAAAAATTATGAAAAATAGAAAACGAGTCATCTTGCCATGAAACTTCACGTGATGGCTTAAGGGAAAATTGTATGAATTTACAAGCCAGAAAAATTGCATTGGCATGTAGAAATATGAAGATGTGCCTAAACCCACCTACCACCCTATCGATCCACGGCTTGCGCATCTCGTCTCTCTAGCCTGCGTAGTGCCAGTCCGCCCCCCCTCCCGCTCGTTTCATTGGTTAGCTTAGGCATATGGAGTTCATTCCCAGTCTAAGATCAGACAGGATCGAGGGTTGCGGTAGCAGGATCGGTAGCGCGCAGAGGGGGACCCGATCGATCCCCGACTTACACATCCCGCCCCTCTGGTCGGCTAAGCACCCGCACACTCGTTTTGTGGGTTGACTTAGGCATACGGAGTTCATTCCTAGTCTAAGCATACGGAGTTCATTCCCAGTCTAAGGTCAGATCGGACTGAGGGTTGCGGCAGCACATGCTGGGCTTGGGCATGTGTTGGTGCTGCATTTTTCTTCGCTAGGCCACCATCGCCGGAGATTGGGGTTCCGACGATTGGGGGGCCCGGGGGGATCTGCGCACATGACTTAGGCATATAGAGTTCATTCCCAGTCTAAGATCGAACCGGACTGAGGGTTGCGGCAGCACATGCTGGGCTTGGGCATGTGCTGGTGCCGTATTTTTCTTCACCGGGGCACCATCCCCGGAGAACCTAACCGACGGTAGTGGGGTTCCGACGATCGGGGGGGTCGGGGGGGTGAGCGCACATGGTGTGCGAAGGGTGCTAGTACTTGGCCCTTATATTGGCCCCCTATCCCTCATCAAACCTCGAGAACTCACACCCCCTTAAAGAGCATTTGAGATTTTACAGGTTTGCTGCCAGTAGCCATTAAAGTGTCTGAAATGGGGACAATTTTTTCAAATGGTCACAAAATCTTGTACACTTTGAGTTTTTAGCAGAATTTTTTTATGCATGCCAACAAAAATACATGGATCACGTCTACCAAGTTTGGGGCTAAAACTCCTTTCAAAAAAATTTTAAAAAATGTTGAACCACAAAAAGTTTTGAAAATCGTGAAAAATAGAAAACGAGTCGTCTTGCCATGAAACTTCACGTGAAGGCTTAAGGGACCATTGTATGAATTTACAAGCCATAAAATTGGCACGTAGAAATAAGAAGATGTGCCTAAACGCACCTACCACCCTATCGATCCACGGCTTGCGCATCCCGTCTCTCTGGCCAGCGTAGTGCTCGCCAGCCTGCCCGCCCGCTTGTTTTGTCGGTTGGCTTAGGCATATAGAGTTCATTCCCAGTCTAAGATCAGATCAGACTGAGGGTTGCAGCAGCAGGATCGATAGCATGCAGAGGGGGACCTGGTCGATCCCCGGGATGTACGCTCGTTTCATGGGTTGACTTAGGCATACGGAGTTCATTCCCAGTCTAAGATCGGACTGGTCTGAGGGTTGCGACAGCACATGCTGGGCTCGGACATGTGCTGGTGCCGTATTTTTCTTCACCGGGGCACCATCGTCGGAGCATCGCCGGACAACCTGACTGGCGGCATTGGGGTTCCGGCGATCGAGGGGGCGGGGGGTGTGCGCAGATGATGTGCGATGGGTGCTGGTACTTGGCCCTTATATTGGCACCCTATCCCTCACCAAACCACGAGAACTCACATCCCCTTAAAGAGCATTTGAGATTTTACAGGTTTGCTGAAACTAGCCATTAAAGTGTCTAAAATGGGGACACTTTTTTGAAATGGTCACAAAATCTTGTACACATCGAGTTTTTAGCTGAATTGTTTTTTGCATGCTAACAAAAATACAAGGATCACGTCTACAAAGTTTGGGGCCAGAACTCTTTCCGAAAAAATTTTAAAAAATTTCGAACCGCAAAACATTTCAAAAATCATGAAAAATAGAAAATGAGTCGTCTTGCCATGAAACTTCACGTGAAGGCTTAAGGGACCATTGTATGAATTTACAAGCCATAAAAATGGCATTGGCATGCAGAAATATGAAGATGTGCCTAAACCCACCTACCACCCTATCGATGCACGGCTTGCGCATCCCGTCTCTCTGGTCGGCGTAGTGCCCGCCCGCCAACCCACCCGCTCATTTTGTCGATTGGCTTAGGCATAGGGAGTTCATTCCCAGTCTAAGATCAGACCAGACCAAGGGTTGCAGTAGCATGCAGGGGGGACACGACCGATCCCCGGCTTGCGCATCCCACCCTTCTGGCCAGCTGAGCGCCCGCACGCTCGTTTCGTGGGTTGACTTAGGCATACGGAGTTCATTCCCAGTCTAAGATCGGATCAGACCGAGGGTTGCGACAACACATGCTGGGCTCGGGCATGTGGTGGTGTCGCATTTTTATTCACCGGGGTGCCATCGTCGGAGCATCGCCGGAGAACCTAACCGACGGTTTTTGGGTTCCGGTGATCAGGCGGCCCGGGGGGGTGTGCGCACATGATGTGTGATGGGTGCTGGTACTTGGCCCTTATATTGGCCCACTTTCCCTCATCAAACCTTGAGAACTCACACTCGCTTAAAGAGCATTTGAGATTTTATAGGCTTGCTGTCAGTAGCCATTAAAGTGTCTGAAATGGGGACACTTTTTCCAAAATATCATAAAAGCTTGTACACTTCGAGTTTTTAGCTGAATTTTTTTGTGCATGCCAACAAAAATACAAGGATCATGTCTACCAAGTTTGGGGCCAAAACCCCTTGCAAAAAAATTTTAAAAAATCTAGAACCGTAAAAAGTTTCAAAAATCATGAAAAATAGAAAACGGGTCATCTTGCCTTGAAACTTCATGTGAAGGCTTAAGGGACCATTGTATGAATTTACAAGCCATAAAAATGGCATTGGCATGCAGAAATATGAAGATGTGCCCAAACCAACCTACCACCTTATCGATCCACAGCTTACGCATCCCGTCTCTCTGGCCGGCGTAGTGCCTGCCCGCCGCCCGCCCGCCCGCTCGTTTCGTCGGTTGGCTGAGGCATACAGAGTTCATTCTCAGTCTAAGATCATATAGGCTGAGGGGGACCCGGTCGATCCCCGGTTTGTGCATCCCGCCCCTCTGGCCAGTTGAACGCTCGCACACTCGTTTCGTGGGTTGATTTAGGCATACAGAGTTCATTCCCAGTCTAAGCATACAAAGTTCATTCCCAGTCTAATATCAGACCGGCTGAGGGTTACGGTAGCACATGCTGGGCTCGGGCATGTGTTGGTGCCGCATTTTTCTTCGTCGGGGCACCATCGTCGAAGCGTCGCTGCAGAACCTAACCGGCAGCATTGGGGTTCCGACGATCGGGGGGGCCGGGGGGGTGTGCGCACATGATGTATGATGGGTGTTGGTACTTGGCCCTTATATTAGCCCCCTATCCCTCATCACACCTCGAGAACTAACACCCCCTTAAAGAGCATTTGAGATTTTACAGGTTTGCTACCAGTAGCCATTAAAGTGTCTGAATTTTTAGCTGAATTTTTTTGTGCGTGCTAACAAAAATACAAGGATCACATCTACCAGGTTTGGGGAAAAAACTCCTTCCAAAAAAATTTTCAAAAATCCCGAACTGCAAAAAGTTTTGAAAATCGTGAAAAATAGAAAACAAGTCGTCTTGCCATGAAACTTCACGTGAAGGCTTAAAGGACCATTGTATGGCACATGAAAATATGAAGATGTACCTAAACCCACCTACCAGCTTATCGATCCACGACTTGTGCATCCCGTCTCTCTGGCTGGTGTAGTGCCCGCCCATCCTGTTTCATCGATTGGCTTAGGCATACGGAGTTCATTCCCAGTCTAAGATCGGACCTGACCGAGGGTTACGGTAGCAGGGTCGGCAACACACAGAGAAGGACCTGGCCGATCCCTTGCTTGTGCATCCCACCCCTCTGGTCGGCTGAGCGCCCGTACGCTCATTTCGTGAGTTGACTTAGGCATACGGAGTTCATTCCCAATCTACGATCGGACCGGACCGAGGGTTGCGGTAGCACATGCTGGACTAGGGCATGTGCTGGTGCCACATTTTTCTTCGCTGGAGCATTCGGAGAACCTGACCGACGGCATTGGGGTTCCGACGATCGAGGGGCTGGGGGTGTGCGCTCATGATGTGCGATGGGTGCTGGTACTTGGCCCTTATATTGGCCCCCTATCCCTCATCAAACCTCGAGAACTCACACCCCCTTAAAGAGCATTTGAGATTTTACAGGTTTGTTGCCAGTAGCCACTAAAGTGTCTAACATGGGGACACTTTTTTCAGATGGTCACAAAATCTTGTGCACTTCAAGTTTTTAGCTGAATTTTGTTTTGTGTGCCAACAAAAATACAAGGATCATGTCTACTAAGTTTGGGGCCAAAACTCCTTCCAAAAAAATTTTAAAAAATCCTGAACCTCAAAAATTTTCAAAAATCGTGAAAAATAGCGAACGAGTCGTCTTGCCATGAAACTTCACATAAAGGCTTAAGGGACCATTGTATGAATTTACAAGAGATAAAAATGGCATTGGCACGTAGAAATATGAAGATGTGCCTAAACCCACCTACCACCTTATCGATCCACGGCTTGCGCATCCCGTCTCTTTGGCCGGCGTAGATCCCGTCCGCCTGCCCGCCCCCTCGTTTTTTCGGTTGGCTTAGGCATACGAAGTTCATTCCCAATCTAAGATCAGACCGGCCAAGGGTTACGGCAACAGGATCGACAGCACGCGGAGGGGGACCTGGCCGATCCCCGGCTTGCACATCCCACCGCTCTGGCTGGCTAAGTGCCCGCACGCTCGTTTCGTGGGTTAACTTAGGCATACGGAGTTCATTCCCAGTCTAAGCATACAGAGTTCATTACCAGTCTAAGATCGGACTGGACCAAGGGTAGCGGTAGCACATGTTGGGCTCGGGCATGTGCTGGTGTCGCATTTTTCTTCATCGGGGCACCATCATCGGAGCATCACCGAAGAACCTGACCGACGGCATTGGGGTTCCGACGACCGGGGGGGCCGGAGGGGGGTGTGCGTACATGATGTGCGATGGGTGCGGGTACTTGGCCCTAACATTGGCCCCCAATCCTCATAAAACCTCGAGAACTCACACCCCTTAAAGAGCATTTGAGATTTTACAGGTTTGCTGTCAGTAGCCATTAAAGTGTCTGGAATGGGGACACTTTTTTCAAATGGTCACAAAATCTTGTACACTTCGAGTTTTTAGCTGAATTTTTTTATGCATGCCAACAAAAATACATGGATCACGTCTACCAAGTTTGGGCCAAAACGCCTTCCAAAAAAATTTAAAAAATCCCGAACCGTAAAAAGTTTTACAAATCATGAAAAATAAAAAACGAGTCTTCTTGCCATGAAACTTCACGTGAAGGCTTAAGGGACCATTGTAGGAATTTTCAAGCCATAAAAATGGCATTGGCATGCAGAAATAAGAAGATGTGCCTAAACCCACCTACCACCCTATCGATCCACGGCTTGCGCATCCCGTCTCTCTGGCCGGCGTAGTGCCTGCCCGCCTGCTCACCCACTCATTTTATCGGTTGGCTTAGGCATACGGAGTTCATTCCTTGTCTAAGATTAGACCAGATCAAGGGTTACGAAAGTAGGATCGGCAGCACGTAGAGGGGGACCCGACCGATCCCTTGGATGCACGCTCGTTTCGTGGGTTGACTTAGGCATACAGAGTTCATTTCCAGTCTAAGCATATGGAGTTCATTCCCAGTCTAAGCACATGCTGGGCTCGGGCATGTGCTGGTGCCACATTTTTCTTCGTCGGGGCACCATCGTCGGAGAACCTGACCGGCAGCATTGGGGTTATGGCGATCGGGGGGCCAGGGGGTGTACACACATGATGTGGGATGGGTGCTGGTACTTGGCCCTTATATTGGCCCCCTATCCCTCATCAAACCTTGAGAACTCACACCCCCTTCAAGAGCATTTGAGATTTTACAGGTTTGCTGCTAGTAGCCATTAAAGTGTCTAAAATAGGGACACTTTTTTCAAAAGGTCACAAAATCTTGTACACTTCGAGTTTTTAGCTGTTTTTTTTTTCTGCATGCCAATAAAAATACAAGGATCACATCTACCAAGTTTGGGGCCAAAAAACCTTTTGAAAAAATTTTAAAAAATCTTGAACCGTAAAAAGTTTCAAAAATCGTGAAAAATAGAAAACGAGTTGTCTTGCCATGAAACTTCACGTGAAGGCTTAAGGGACCATTGTATAAATTTACAAGCCAGAAAAATGGCATTGGCATGCAGAAATATGAAGATGTGCCTAAACCCACCTACCACCCTATCGATCCACGGCTTGCACATCCCGTCTCTCTGGCCGACGTAGTGCCCACCCGCCCGCTCGTTTCGTCGGATAGCTTAGGCATACGAAGTTCATTCCCAGTCTAAGATCGGACTGGATCAAGGGTTACAGCAGCACATGCTGGGCTCGAGCATGTGTTGGTGCTGCATTTTTCTTCGTCGGGGCACCATCGTCGGAGCATCGCCAGAGAACCTAACCGGCGACATTGGGGTTCCGGCGATCGGGGGGCCGGGGGGGTGTGCGCACATGATATGCGATGGGTGCTGGTACTTGGCCCTTATACCCCCTATCCCTCATCAAACCTCGAGAACTCACACCCCCTTAAAGAGCATTTCAGATTTTACAGGTTTGCTGCCAGTAGCCATTAAAGTGTCTAAAATGGGGACACTTTTTTCAAATGGTCAAAAAATCTTGTACACTTCGAGTTTTTAGCTGATTTTTTTTGTGCATGCCAAAAAAAATACGAGTCTCACGTGTACTGAGCTTGGAGCCAAAAATCCTTCTAAAAAAATTAAAAAAAAATCTTGAACCGCAAAAATTTTCAAAAATCGTGAAAAATAGAAAACGAGTCGTCTTGCCATAAAACTTCACGTGAAGGCTTAAGGAACCATTGTATGAATTTACAAGCCATAAAAATGGCATTGGCATGCAGAAATATGAAGATGTGCCTAAACTCACCTACCACCCTATCGATCCACGGCTTGCGCATCCCGTCTCTCTGGTCGGCGTAGTGCCCGCCCGCCTGCCCGCACGCTCGTTTTGTCGGTTGGCTTAGGCATACGGAGTTCATTCCCAGTCTAAGATCAGACCGGACCAAAGGTTGTGATAGGAGGATCAACAACACACAGAGGGGGACCCGACCGATCTCCGACTTGTGCATCCTGCCCCTATGGCCGGCTGAGCGCCCGCACGCTCGTTTCGTGGGTTGACTTAGGTATACGGAGTTCATTCCCAGTCTAAGCATACTTAGTTCATTCCCAGTCTAAGATTGGACCGGATCGAGGGTTGCGGCAGCACATGCTGGGCTCGGGCATGTGCTGGTGCCACCTTTTTCTTCGTCGGGGCACCGTCGCCGGAGAACCTGACCGGTAGCATTGGGGTTCTGGCGATCAGGGGGCCGGGGGGGTGTGCGCTCTTGATGTGTGATGTGTGCTGGTACTTGGCCCTTATATTGGCCCCCTATCCCTCATCAAACCTCGAAAACTCACACCCCCTTAAAGAGCATTTGAGATTTTATAGCTTTCCTACTAGTAACCATTAAAGTGTTTGAAATGGGGACACTTTTTTCAAATGGTCACAAAATCTTGTACACTTCAAATTTTTAGCTGAATTCTTTTTGTGCACGCCAACAAAAATACAAGGATCACTTCTACCAAGTTTAGAGCCAAAACTCCTTCCAAAAAAATTTTAAAAAATCTCGAATCGTAAAAAGTTTTGAAAATCTTGAAAAATAGAAAAAGAGTCGTCTTGCCATTAAACTTCACGTGAAGGGTTAAGGGACCATTGTATGAATTTACAAGCCATAAAATGGCATTGGCATGTAGAAATATGAAGATGTCCCTAAACCCACCTACCACCCTATCGATCACGGCTTGCACATCCCGTCTCTCTGGCCGACGTAGTTTCCGCCTACCCGCTCGCCCTCTCATTTCGTCGTTTGGCTTAGGCATACAGAGTTCATTCCCAGTCGAAGATCAGACCGGACTGAGGGTTATGGCAGCAGGATCGATAGCACGCAAAGGGGGACTCAGCCGATCCCCGGCTTGCGCATCCTACCCTTCTGGCCGGCTTAGCACCTGCACGCTCGTTTCGTGGGTTGACTTAGGCATACGGAGTTCATTCCCAGTCTAAGCATACGGAGTTCATTCCCAGTCTAAGATCGGACCAGACCGAGGGTTGTGGCAGCACATGCTGGGCTTGGGCATGTGCTGGTGCCGCATTTTTCTTCATCGGGGCACCATCGCCAGAGCATCGTCGGAGAACCGGACCGGTGGCATTAGGTTTCTAACGATCGGGGGGCCGGGGGGTGTGCGCACACAATGTGCGATGGGTGCTGGTACTTGGCTCTTATATTGGCCCCCTATCCCTTGTCAAACCTCGAGAACTCACACCCCCTTAAAGAGCATTTGAGATTTTACAAGTTTGCTGCTAGTAGCCATTAAAGTGTCTCAAATGGGGACACTTTTTTCAAATGGTCACAAAATCTTGTACAGTTCGAGTTTTTAGCTGAATTTTTTTGTGCATGCCAATAAAAATACAAGGATCACGTCTACCAAGTTTGGGGCCAAAACTCCTTCCGAAAAAATTTTGAAAAATCCCGAACCGTAAAAAGTTTTGAAAATCGTGAAAGTTAAAAAATGAGTCGTGTTGCCATGAAACTTCACGTGAAGGGTTAAGGGACCATTGTATGAATTTACAAGCCATAAAAATGGCATTGGCACATAGAAATATGAAGATGTGCCTAAACCCACCTAGCAACCTATCGATCCACGGCTTGTGCATCCCATCTCTCTGGCCGATGTAGTGCCCGCCCGCCCGCCTGCCTGCTCGTTTCGTTGGTTGGCATAGGCATACGGAGTTCATTCCCAGTCTAAGATTAAACCAGACTGAGGGTTGGGGCAGTACTATCGGTAGCACGCAGAGGGGTACTCGGCCGATCCCTGGCTAGCGCATCATGCCCCTCTGGCCGGCTGAGCGCCCGCACGCTCGTTTCGTGGGTTGACTTAGGCATACGGAGTTCATTCCCAGTCAAGCATACGAAGTTCATTCCCAGTCTAAGATCGGACCGGTTCGAGGGTTACGGTAGCACATGCTGGGCTCAGGCATGTGCTGGTGCCGTATTTGTCTTCATCGGGGCACCATCTCCAGAGCATCACCAGAGAACCTGACCGGAGGCATTCGGGTTCCGACAATCGGGGGGGCCGGGGGGCCGGGGGGGCTATGCGCACATGATGTGCTATGGGTGCTGGTACTTAGCCCTTATATTGGCCCCCTATCCCTCATCAAACCTTGAGAACTCACACCCACTTAAAGAGCATTTGAGATTTTACAGGTTTGCTGCCAGTAGCCATTAAAGTGTCTTAAATGGAGACACTTTTTTCAAATGGTCACAAAATCTTGTACACTTCGAGTTTTTAGCTGAATTTTTTTGTGCATGCCAAAAAAAATACAGGGATCACGTCTGCCAAGCTTGGGGCCAAAACTCGTTCCGAAAAAATTTTAAAAAATCCCGAACTGAAAAAAGTTTTGAAAATCATGAAAAATAGAAAACGAGTCGTCTTGCCATGAAACTTCACATGAAGGCTTAAGGGACCATTGTATGAATTTACAAGCCCTAAAAGTGGCATTGGCATGCTGAAATATAAAGATGTGCCTAAACCCACCTACCACCCTATCGATTCACGGCTTGCGCATCCCGTCTTTCTGGCCGATGTAGCGGTCGCCCGCCCGCCCGCCCGCTCATTCCGTCTGTTGGCTTAGGCATACGAAGTTTAGTACCAGTGTAAGATCAGACCAGACCGACGGTTGCGATAGCACATGCTGGGCTCGGGCATGTGCTGTTGCCGTATTTTTCTTCGCCAGGGCATCATCGTCGCAGCATCGCTGGAGAACCTGACCAGCGACGACGGGGGTTCCGACGATCGGGGGGCCGAGGGGGTGTGCGCAGATGATTTGCGATGGGTGTTGGTACTTGGCCCTTATATTGGCCCCCTATCCCTCATCAAACCTCAAAAACTCACACCCCCTTAAAGAGCATTTGAGATGTTACAGGTTTGCTGCCAGTAGCCATTAAAGTGTCTGAAATGGGGACACTTTGTTCAAATTGTCACAAAATCTTGTACACTTCGAGTTTTTACCTGATTTTTTTTGTGCATGACAAAAAAAATACAAGGACCACGTCTACCAAGTTTGGGGCCAAAACTCCTTCCGAAAAAATTTTAAAAAAATCTCAAACCGCAAAGAGTTTCAAAAATCATGAAAAATAGAAAACGAGTCGTCTTGCCATGAAACTTCACGTGAAGGCTTAAGGGACCATTGTATGAATTTACAAGCCATAAAGATGGCATTGGCATGCATGAATATAAAGATGTGCCTAAACCCACCTACCATCGTATCGATCCATGACTTGTGCATCCCGTCTTTCTGGCCGACATAGTGCCCGCCCGCCCGCTCATTTCGTTGGTTGGCTTAGGCATACGGAGTTCATTCCCAGTCTAAGATTATACCAGATCGAGGGTTATGGCAGTAGGATCGGTAGCATGCAAAAGGGGACCCGATCGAACCCCGGCTTGCTCATCTCGCCCCTCTGGCCGGCTAAGCGCCTGCACACTCGTTTTGTGGGTTGACTTAGGCATACATAGTTCATTCCCAGTCTAAGCATACAGAGTTCATTCCCAGTCTAAGATCGAACCGGACCGAGGTTTATGGCAGCACATGCTGGGCTCGGGGATGTGCTGGTGCCACATTTTTCTTCATCGGGGCACCATCATCGGAGCATTACCGAAGAACCTAACCGACGGTATTGGGGTTCCGACGATCGGGGGTACCGGGGGGGGTGTACACACATGATGTGCGATGGGTGCTGGTACTTGGCCCTTATATTGGCCCCCTATCCCTCATCAAACCTTGGGAACTCACACCCCCTTAAAGAGCATTTGAGATTTTACAGGTTTGCTGCCAATAGCCATTAAAGTGTCTTAAATGGGGACACTTTTTTCAAATGGTCACAAAATCTTGTACACTTTGAGTTTTTAGCTGACGTTTTTTATGCATGCCAACAAAAATACAAGGATCATGTCTAAAAAGTTTGGGTCCAAAAATCCTTCCGAAAAAATTTAAAAAAATCCTGAACCGTAAAAGGTTTCAAAAATCATGAAAAATAGAAAAGGAGACGTCTTGCCATGAAACTTCACGTGAAGGCTTAAGGGACCATTGTGTGAATTTACAAGCCATAAAAATGGCATTGAAATGCAGAAATATGAAGATGTGCCTAAACCCACCTACCACCCTATCGATCCACGACTTGCACATCCCGTCTCTCTGGCCGGCGTCGTGCCCGCCCGCCCGCCCGCTAGTCTCGTCAGTTGGCTTAGGCATACGGAGTTCACTCATAATCTAAGATCAGACCGGATCGAGGGTTGCGGTAGTAGGATCGGTAGCATGCAAAGAGGGACCCGACCGATCCCCAGCTTGCTCATCCTACCCCTCTGGCTGGCTGAGCGCCTGCACGCTTGTTTCTTGGGTTGACTTAGGCATACGGAGTTCATTCCCAGTCTAAGCATACGGAGTTCATTCCCAGTCTAAGATCGGACCAGACCGAGGGTTGCGGCAGCACATGCTGGGCTCGGGCATATGCTGGTTTCACATTTTTCTTCACCGGGGCACTATCGCCAAGCATCGCTAGAGAACCTGATCGACGACATTGAGGATCCAACGATCGGGGGGCCGAGGGGGTGTGCACACATAATGTGCAATGGGTGCTGGTACTTGGCCCTTATATTGGCCCCCTATCCCTCAAGAACTCACACCCCCTTAAAGAGCATTTGAGATTTTACAGGTTTGCTGCTAGTAGCCATTAAAGTGTCTGAAATCGGGACACTTTTTTCAAAAGGTCACAAAATCTTGTACACTTCAAGTTTTTAGCTGATGTTTTTTATGCATGAGAACAAAAATACAAGGATAATGTCTACCAAGTTTGGGGCAAAACTCCTTCCGAAAAAATTTTAAAAATCCCGAACTGCAAAAAGCTTCAAAAATCATGAAAAATAGAAAACGAGTCGTCTTGCCATGAAACTTCACGTGAAGGCTTAAGGGACCATTGTATGAATTTACAAGCCATAAAAATGGCATTGGCACGTAGAAATATGAAGATGTGCCTAAACCCACCTACCACCCTATCGATCCACGGCTTGCACATCCCGTCTCTCTGGCCGGCGTCGTGCCCACCCGCCCGCTCGTTTCATCGGTTGGCTTAGGCATACGGAGTTCATTCCCAGTCTAAGATCAAACAGGACCGAGGGTTGCAGCAGTAGGATCAACACCACGCAGAGGGGGACCCAGATCCCCGGCCTGTACATTCCACCCCTCTGGCCGCCTGAGCGCCCGCGCGCTCGTTTCATCGGTTGACTTAGGCATACGGAGTTCATTCCCAGTTTAAGCATACGAAGTTCATTTCCAGTCTAAGATCGGACCAAACCGAGGGTTACGGTAGCACATGCTGGGCTGGGCATGTGCTGGTGCCGTATTTTCTTCGTTGGGGCACCATCGTCGGAGCATCGCCAGAGAACCTAACCGGCGGCATTGGGGTTCTGACGATTGGACGGGCCGAGGGGGTGTGCGCAGATGATGTTCGATGGGTGCTGGTACTTGGCCCTTATATTGGCCCCCTATCCCTCATCAAACCTCGAGAACTCACACCCCCTTGAAGAGCATTTGAGATTTTACAGGTTTGCTGCCAGTAGCCATTAAAGTGTCTGAAATGGGGACACTTTTTTCAAATGGTCACAAAATCTTGTACACTTCGAGTTTTTAGCTGAAGTTTTTTGTGCATGCCAACAAAAATACAAGGATCACGTCTACCAAGTTTCGGGGCAAAACTCCTTTCGAAAAAATTTTAAAAAATCCGAATCGTAAAAAGTTTCAAAAATCGTGAAAAATAGAAAACGAGTCGTCTTGTCATGAAACTTCACGTGAAGGCTTAAGGGACCATTGTATGAATTTACAACCAATAAAAATGGCATTGGCATGCAAAAATATGAAGATGTGCCTAATCCCACCAACCACGTTATCGATCCACGGCTTGCGTATCCCATCTCTCTGGCGGACAAAGTGCCCGCCCTCCCGCTCGTTTCGTCGATTGGCTTAGGCATCCAAAGTTCATTCCTAGTCTAAGATTGGACCAGACCGAGGGTTGTGGCAGCAAGATCGGTAGCATGCAGAGGGGCACCCGATCGATCGTCGACTTGCTCATCCCGCCCCTCTGGCCGACTGAGCGCCCGCACGCTCATTTTGTGGGTTGACTTAGGCATACGGAGTTCATTTCTAGTCTAAGCATACGGAGTTCAGTCTAAGATTAGACTGGACCGAGGGTTGTGGTAGCAGGATCGGTAGCATGCAGATGGGGACCCGACCGATCCCCAGCTTGCTCATCCCACCCCTCTGGCCGGCTGAGCGCCCGCACACTCGTTTCATGGGTTGACTTAGGCATACGAAGTTCATTCCCAGTCTAAGCATATGGAGTTCATTCCAAGTCTAAGATCGGACCAAACCGAGGGTTGCGATAGCACATGCTGGGCTGGGCATGTGCTGGTGCCATTTTTCTTCGCCGGGGCACCATCGTCGGAGCATCGTTGGAGAACCTGACCACCAGCATTGGGGTTTCGACGATCGGGCAGGCCGGGGTGGTATGCGCACAGATGTGCAATGGGTGCTGGTACTTGGCCCTTATATTGGCCCCTTGTCCCTCATCAAACCTTGAGAACTCACACCCCCTTAAAGAGCATTTGAGATTTTACAGGTTTGCTGCCCGTAGCCATTAAAGTGTTTGAAATGGGGACACTTTTTTCAAATGGTCACAAAATCTTGTACTCTTCGAGTTTTTAGATGAATTTTTTTGTGCATGCCAAAAAAAATACAAGGATCACGTCTACCAAGTTTGCAGTGAAAACTCTTTCTAAAAAAATTTTAAAAAATCCCGAACCGTAAAAATTTGAAAATCATGAAAAATAGAAAACGAGTCGTCTTGCCATGAAACTTCATGTGAAGGCTTAAGGGACTGTTGTATGAATTTACAAGCCATAAAAATGGCATTGGCATGTAGAAATATGAAAATTTGCCTAAACCCACCTACCACCCTATCGATCCACGGCTTGCGCATCCCGTCTCTTTGGCGGACGTAGTGCCCGCCCGACCGCTCGTTTCGTCGGTTGGATTAGGCATACGGAGTTCATTCCCAGTCTAAGATTGGACAGGACCAAGGTTTGCGGCAGAAGGATCGACAGCGCGCAGAGGGGGAACCGGTCGATCCTCGGCTTGCTCATCCCGCCCCTCTGGCCCACTGCGCTCCCGCACGCTCGTTTCGTGGGTTGACTTAGGCATACGGAGTTCATTCCCAGTCTAAGCATACGGAGTTCATTCCCAGTCTAAGATCAGACCGGACCGAGGGTTACAGCAGTGCATACTGGGCTCGGGCATTTGCTGGTGCCGTATTTTTCTTCACCGAGGCACCATCGCCGAAGCATCGCCGGAGAACTTGACCGACAGCATTGCGGTTCCGGCGATCGGGGGGCCGAAGGGGATGTGCGCACATGATGTGCGATGGGTGCTGGTACTTGGCCCTTATATTGGGCCCCTATCCCTCTTCAAACCTCGAGAACTCACACTCCCTTAAAGAGCATTTGAGATTTTCCAAGTTTGCTACCAGTAGCCATTAAAGTGTCTAAAATGGGGACACTTTTTTCAAATGGTCACAAAATCTTGTACACTTCGAGTTTTTTGTTGAATTTTTTTGTGTGTCCCAAAAAAAATACAAGGATCACGGCTACCAAGTTTGGGGCCAAAATCCCCTTCGAAAAAATTTTAAAAAATCCAGAACCGAAAAAAGTTTCAAAAATCATGAAAAATAGAGAACGAGTCGTCTTTCCATGAAACTTCATGTGAAGGCTTAAAGGACCATTGTATGAGTTTACAAGCCATAAAAATCTCTTTGGAAAGCAGAAATATGAAGATTTGCCTAAACCAACCTACCACCTATTGATCTACGGCTCGCGCATCCCATCTCTCTGGCCGGCGTAGTGCCCGCCCGTTCATTTCGTCGGTTGGCTTAGGCATATGGAGTTCATTCCCAGTCTAAGATCAGACCAGACCAAGGGTTGCAGCAGCAAGATCGGCAGCACGCAGAGGGGGAATCGGCCGATCCTCGACTTGCGTATCCCGCCCCTCTGGTCAGCTGAGCGCCCGCACGCTCGTTTCGCGGGTTGACTTAGGGATACGGAGTTCATTCCTAGTCTAAGCATATGGAGTTCATTCCCACTCTAAGATCGGACCGGACCAAGGGTTACGGCAGCACATGCTGGGGTCGGGCATGTGCTGGTGCCGTATTTTTCTTCGTCAGAGCATCGTCGGAGAACCTGACCTGCGGCATTGGGGTTTCGGTGATCGGGGGGGTCAGGGGGTGTGCGCACATGATGTGCGATGGGTGTGGGTACTTGGCCCTTATATTGGTCCCCTATCCCTCATCAAACCTCGAGAACTCACACCCCCTTAAAAAGCATTTGAGATTTTACAGGTTTGCTGCCAGTAGCCACTAAAGTGTCTGAAATGGGGACACTTTTTTCAAATGGTCACAAAATCTTGTACACTTCGCGTTTTTAGCTGAATTTTTTTGTGCATGCCAAAAAAAATACAAGGATCACATATACCAAGTTTGGGGCCAAAAATCCTTCTGGAAAAATTTAAAAAAATCTCGAATCGCAACAAGTTTCAAAAATCATGAAAAATAGAAAACGAGTCGTCTTGCCATGAAACTTCACGTGAAGGCTTAAGGGACCATTGTATGAATTTACAAGCCATAAAAATGGCATTGGCATGCAGAAATAAGAAGATGTGCCTAAACGCACCTACCACCCTATCGATCCACGGCTTGCGCATCCCGTCTCTTTGGCCGGCATAGTGCCCGCCCACCTGCCCGCCCATTTGTTTCTTCGGTTGTTATAGGCATACAGAGTTCATTCCCAGTCTAAGATCGGACCAGACTGAGGGTTACGGTAACAGGATCGGCAGCACGCAGCAGGGGACCCGACCTATCCCTGGTTTGCGCATCCCGCCCCTTTGGCCGGCTGAGTGCCCGCACGCTCGTTTCGTGGGTTGATTGAGGCATACGGAGTTCATTCCCAGTCTAAGCATACGGAGTTCATTCCCAGTCTAAGATCGGATTGGACCGAACATTGCAACAACGCATGCTGGGCTCAGGCATATGCTGATGCCACATTTTTCTTTGCCGGTCGGAGCATCGTCGGAGAACCTGACCGGCGGCATTGGGGTTTCGGTGATCGGGGGGGCCGGGGGGTGTGCGCACATGATGTGCGATGGGTGCTGGTACTTGGCCCTTCTATTGGCCCCTATCCCTCATCAAACCTCAAGAACTGACACCCCCTTAAAGAGCATTTGAGATTTTACAAGTTTTTTGCCAGTAGCAATTAAAGTGTCTGAAATGGGGACACTTTTTTCAAATGGTCACAAAATCTTGTACACTTTGATTTTTTAGCTGAATTTTTTTGTGCATGCCAACAACAATACAAGGATCACGTCTGCCAACTTTGGGGCCAAAACTCCTTTCGAAAAAATTTTAAAACCTCCTGAACCGAAAAATACAAGGATCACATATACCAAGTTTGGGGCCAAAAATCCTTCTGGAAAAATTTTAAAAAATCTCAAATCGCAACAAGTTTCAAAAATCATGAAAAATAGAAAACGAGTCGTCTTGCCATGAAACTTCACGTGAAGGCTTAAGGGACCATTGTATGAATTTACAAGCCATAAAAATGGTAGTGGCACGTAGAAATATGAAGATGTGCCAAAACCCAGCTACCACCCTATCAATCCATGGCTTGCGCATCCCGTCTCTCTGGCCACGAAAGTGCCTGCCCGCTCACCCGCCCGTTCGTTTCGTTGGTTGGCTTAGGCATACAGAGTTCATTCCAAGTCTAAGATCAGACCAGACTGAGGGTTACAATAGCAGGATCGGCAGCACGTAGAGGGGGACCCAGTCGATCCCCATCTTGCACATCCCGCCCCTCTGGCCGGCTGAGTGACCGCATGCTCGTTTTGTGGGTTGACTTAGGCATATGGAATTCATTCCCACTCTATGCATACGGAGTTCATTCCCAGTCTAAGATGGGACTGGACAGCGGGTTGCGATAGCACATGCTGGGTTCGGGCATGTGCTGGTGCTGCATTTTTCTTCTCCGGGGCACCATCACCGGAGCATCGTCGGAGAACCTGACCGGTGGCATTAGGGTTCCGGCGATCGGGGGGGCCGGGGGGGGTGTGCGCACATGATGTGCAATGGGTGCTGGTACTTGGCCCTTATATTGGCCCCCTATCCCTCATCAAACCTCAAGAACTCACACCCCATTAAAGACCGTTTGAGATTTTACAGGTTTGCTGCCAGTAGCCATTAAAGTGTCTGTAATGGGGACACCTTTTTCAAATGGTCACAAAATCTTGTACACTTCGAGTTTTTAGCTGAATTTTTTTATGCATGCCAAAAAAAATACAAGGATCCCGTCTACTAAGTTCATGGCCAAAAATCCTTTCGAAAAAATTTTAAAAAATCCAAAATCGCAAAAAGTTTCAAAAATCGTGAAAAATAAAAAACGAGTCGTCTTGCCATGAAACTTCACGTGAAGGCTTAAGGGACCATTGTATGAATTTACAAGCCATAAAAATGGCATTGGCATGCAGAAATAAGAAGATGTGCCTAAACGCACCTACCACCCTATCGATCCACGGCTTGCGCATCCCATCTCTTTGGCCGGCATAGTGCCCGCCCACCTGCCCGCCCATTTGTTTCATCGGTTGTTATAGGCATACAGAGTTCATTCCCAGTCTAAGATCGGACCAGACTGAGGGTTACGGTAATAGGATCGGCAGCACGCAGCAGGGGACCCGACCTATCCCTGGTTTGCGCATCCCGCCCCTTTGGCCGGCTGAGTGCCCGCACGCTCGTTTCGTGGGTTGATTGAGGTATACGGAGTTCATTCCCAGTCTAAGCATACGGAGTTCATTCCCAGTCTAAGATCAAATCAGATTGAGGGTTCTGGCAGCACATGCTGGGCTCGAGCATGTTTTGGTGTCGTATTTTTCTTCACCGGGGCACCATCACCGGAGAACCTGACCGATGGCATTAGTGTTTCGATGATCGGGGGGGTTGGGGAGCTGTGCGCACGTGATGTGTGATCGGTGCCGGTACTTGGCCCTTATATTGGCCCCCTATCCCTCATCAAACCTCGAGAACTCACACCCCCTTAAAGAGTATTTGAGATTTTACAGGTTTGCTGCCAGTAGCCATTAAAGTGTCTGAAATGGGGACACTTTTTTCAAATGGTCACAAAATCTTGTACACTTCGAGTTTTTAGCTGAATTTTTTTGTGCATAACAAAAAAATACAAGGATCACGTCTACCAAGTTTGGGGCCAAAAATCCTTCCAAAAAAATTTTAAAAAATCTCGAACAGCAAAAAGTTTCAAAAATCGTGAAAAACAGAAAACGAGTCATCTAAACATCAAACTTCACGCGAAGGCTTAAGGGACCATTGTATGAATTTACAAGCCATAAAAATGGCATTGGCATACAGAAATATGAAGATGTGCCTAAACCCACCTACCACCCTATCGATCCATGGCTTGCGCATCCCGTCTCTCTGGCTGACGTAGTGCCCGCCAGCCCGCTCATTTCGTCGGTTGGCTTAGGCATACGGAGTTCATTCCCAGTCTAAGATCAGACAGGACCAAGGGTTGCGGCAGCAGGATCGACAGTGCGCAGATGGGGACCCGATCGATCCCCGGCTTGCGTATTCCGCCCCTCTGGTAGGCTGAGTGCCCGCACACTCGCTTCGTGGGCTGACTTAGGCATACGGAGTTCATTTCTAGTCTAAGCATGCGGAGTTCATTCCTAGTCTCAGATCGGACTGGACCGAGGGTTGTGGCAGCACATGCTGGGCTCGAGCATGTGATGGTGCGGCATTTTTCTTCGTCGGGGCACCATCACGATCGGGGGGGCCGGGGGGTGTGCGCACATGATGTGCGTTGGGTGCTAGTACTTGGCCCTTATATTGGCCCCCTATCCCTCATCAAACCTCGAGAACTCACACCCCCTTAAAGAGCATTTGAGATTGTACAGGTTTGCTGCCAGTAGCCATTAAAGTGTCTAAAATGGGGACATTTTTTTCAAATGGATACAAAATCTTTTGCACTTCAAGTTTTTAGCTGAATTTTTTTATGCATGCCAACAAAAATAAAAGGATCACTTTTACCAAGTTTAGGGCCAAAACTCCTTCCGAAAAAATTTTAAAAAATCCCGAACCGTAAAAAGTTTTAAAAATCATGAAAAATAGAAAATGAGTCATCTTGCCATGAAACTTCATGTGAAGGCTTTATGAAGATGGGCCAAAACCCACCTGCCACCGTATCAATCCACGGCTTGTGCATCCCGTCTGTCTGGCCACGGAAGTGCCCACCAGCCCGTCCGCCCGCTCATTTCGTCGATTGGCTTAGGCATACGGAGTTCATTCCCGGTCTAAGATCAGGCCAGACTGAGGGTTGCAGCAGTAAGATCGGCAGCACACAAAGGGGGGCCCGGTCGATCCCCATCTTGCGCATCCCATCCCTCTGGCCGGCTGAGTGACCTTATGCTCGTTTTGTGGGTTGACTTAGGCATATGGAATTCATTCCCACTCAAAGCATACAGAGTTCATTCCCAGTCTAAGATGGGACTAGATCGCGGGTTGTGGCAGCACATGCTGGGTTCGGGCATGTGCTGGTGCTCCATTTTTCTTCTCCGGGGCATCATCACCTGCGCATCGTCGGAGAACCTGACCGGTGGCATTGGGGTTCCGACGATCGGGGGGGCCGGGGGGTGTGCGCACATGATGTGCGATGGGGGCTGGTACTTGGCCCTTATATTGGCCCCCTATCCTTCATCAAACCTCGAGAACTCACACCCCCTTAAAGAGCATTTGAGATTTTACAGGTTTGCTGCCAGTAGCCATTAAAGTGTCTGTAATGGGGACACTTTTTTCAAATGGTCACAAAATCTTGTACACTTCGACTTTTTAGCTGAATGTTTTTGTGCATGCCAAAAAAATTACAAGGATCACGTCTACCAAGTTTGGGCCCAAAACCCCTTCCGAAAAAATTTTAAAAAATCCTGAATCGCAAAAAGTTTCAAAAATCATGAAAAATAGAAAACGAGTCATCTTGCCATGAAACTTCACGTGAAGGCTTAAGGGACCATTGTATGAATTTACAAGCCATAAAAATGGCATTGGCAAGCAGAAATATGAAGATGTGCCTAAACCCACCTACCATCCTATCGATCCACGGCTTGCGCATCCCGTATCTCTGGCCGGCGTAGTACCCGCCCGCCCGCCCGCCGCTTGTTTCCTCAGTTGGCTTAGGCATACGGAGTTCATTCCTAGTCTAAGATTGGATCAGACTGAGGGTTACGATCACAGGATCGGCAGCACGCAGAAGGGGACCCGTTCAATCCCCGGCATGCGCATCCTGCCCCTCTGGCCGACTGAGCGCCCGCACGCTCGTTTCGTGGGTTGACTTAGGCATACGGAGTTCATTCCCAGTCTAAGCATACAGAGTTCATTCCCAGTCTAAGATCAAATTGGATCAAGGGTTGCAGCAGCACATGCTGGGCTCGGGCATGTTGCTGGTGCCGCATTTTTCTTCACCAAGGCACCATCGCCGAAGCATCACAGGAGAACCTGACTGACGGAGTTGGGGTTCCGGCGATCGGGGGTCGGGTGGGTGTGCGCACATGATGTGCGATGGGTGCTGGTACTTGGCACTTATATCGGCCCCCTATCCCTCATCAAACCTCGAGAACTCACACCCCCTTAAAGAGCATTTGAGATTTTAAAGGTTTGCTGCCAGTAGCCATTAAAGTGTCTAATATCAGGGACACTCTGGCCGGTTGAGCGCCCGCACGCTTATTTCATTGGTTGACTTAGGCATACAGAGTTCATTCCAAATCTAAGATTGAACCGGACCGAGGGTTGTAGTAGCAGGATTGGCAGCACGTAGAGAGGGACCCGACCAATCCCTGGCTTGCGCATCCCGCCCCTCTAGCCAACTGAGCGCCCGCACGCTTGTTTCGTGGGTTGACTTAGGCATACGGAGTTCATTCCAAGTCTAAGCTTACGGAGTTCATTCTCAGTCCAAGATCGGATCGGATCGAGGGTTACGGCAGCACATGCTGGGCTTGGGATGTGTTGGTGCCTCATTTTTCTTCGTCGGGGCACCATCGTCGGAGCATCGCCTGAGAACCTGACCGGTGGCATTGGGGTTCCGCCGATCGGGGGGCCGAGGGGTGTGTGCACATGATGTGCGATGGGTGCTGGTACTTGGCCCTTATATTGGCCCCCTATCCCTCATCAAACCTCGAGAACTCACACCCCCTTAAAGAGCATTTGAGATTTTACAGGTTTGCTGCCAGTAGCCATTACAGTGTCTAAAATAGGGACACTTTTGTCAAATGATCACAAAATCTTGTACACTTCGAGTTTTTGGCTGAAATTTTTTGTGCATGCCAAAAAAAATACAAGGATCACGTCTACCAAGTTTGGGGCCAAAAATCCTTCCAAAAAAATTTTAAAAATTCTCGAACCGCAAAGGGTTTCAAAAATCATGAAAAATAGAAAACGAGTCATCTTCCGATGAAACTTCACGTGAAGGCTTAAGGGACCATTGTATGAATTTACAAGCCATAAAAATGGCATTGGCAAGCAGAAATATGAAGATGTGCCTAAACCCACTTACCACCCTATCGATCCATGGCTTGCGCATCCCGTCTCTCTGGCGGCGTAGTGCCTGCCTGCCCACCCGCCCCGCTCATTTCGTCAGTTGGCTTAGGCATACAGAGTTTATTCCCAGTCTAAGATTGCATCGAACCGAGGGTTACTGTAGCAGGATCGGCAGCACGCAGAGGGGGACCCGGTCGATCCCCGACTTGCGCATCCCGCCCCTCTGGCCGGCTGAGCGCCCGTACGCTCGTTTCGTGGGTTGACTTAGGCATACGGAGTTCATTCCCAGTCTAAGCATACGAAGTTTATTCCCAGTCTAAGATCGGATCGGATCGAGGGTCGCAGCAGCACATGCTGGGCTCGGGCATGTGCTGGTCCACATTTTTCTTCCCCAAGGAACCATCGTCGAAGCATCACCGGAGAACCTGATCGACAGCATTGGGGTTCCGGCGATCGGGGGGGCTCGGGGGGGTGTGCGCACATGATGTGCGATGGGTGCTGGTACTTGGCCCTTATATTGGCCCTCTATCCCTCATCAAACCTCGAGAACTGACACCCCCTTAAAGTGTCTAATATGGGGACACTTTTTTCAAATGGTAACAAAATCTTGTACACATCGAGTTTTTAGCTGAATTTTTTTGTGCGTGCCAAAAAAAATACAAGGATCACATCTACCAAATTTGGGGCCAAAACTCCTTCCGAAAAAAGTTTAAAAAATCTCGAACCGGAAAAAGTTTCAAAAATCATGAAAAATAGAAAACAAGTCGTCTTGCCATTAAACTTCACGTGAAGGCTTAAGGGACCTTTGTATGAATTTTCAAGCCATAAAAATGGCATTGGCATGCAGAAATATGAAGATGTGCCTAAACCAACCTGCCACCCTATCGATCCACGGCTTGCGCATCACGTCTCTCTGGCAGGAGTAGTACCCACCCGCCTGCCCGCCCGTTCATTTTATCGGTTGCCTTAGGCATACGGAGTTCATTCCCAGTCTAAGATCAGACTGGACTGAGGGTCACGGTAGCAAGATCGACAGCACGCAGAAGGGGCCCCACCGATCCCTGACTTACACATCCCACCCCTCTGGCCAGCTGAGAACCTGCACGCTTATTTCATGGGTTGACTTAGGCATACGGAGTTCATTCCCAGTCTAAGATCAGATCGGACTGAGGGTTGCAGCAGCACATGCTGGGCTCGGGCATGTGCTGGTGCCACATTTTTCTTCGCCAAGGCACCATCACTGAAGCATCACCGGAAACCTGACCGACGGCATTGGGGTTCCGACGATCGGGGCGGTCGGGGGGGGTGTCCGCACATGATTTACGATGGGTGCTGGTACTTGGCCCTTATATTGGCCCCCTATCCCTCATCAAACCTCGAGAACTCACACCCCCTTAAAGAGCATATGAGATTTTACAGGTTTGTTGCCAGTAGCCATTAAAGTGTCTGAAATGGGGACACATTTTTCAAATGGTCACAAAATCTTGTACACTTCGAGTTGTAGCTGAATTTTTTGTGCATGCCAACAAAAATACAAGGATCATGTCTACCAAGTTTGGGGCCAAAACTCCATCCAAAAAAATTTTAAAAAATCCCGAACCGCAAAAAGTTTCAAAAATCGTGAAAAATAGAAAATGAGTTGTCTCGCCATTAAACTTCACGTGAAGGCTTAAAGGACGATTGTATAAATTTACAAGCTATAAAAATGGCATTGGCATGTAGAAATATGAAGATGTGCCTAAACCCACCTGCCACCCTATCATCCACGGCTTGCGCATCCCATCTCTCTGGCTTGTGTAGTGCCACCCCGCCCGTTCGTTTCGTCGGTTGCCCTAGGCATATGGAGTTCATTCCCAGTCTAAGATCAGACTACACTGAGGGTTACAGCAGCAGGATCGATAACACGTAGAAGGGGACCCGGCCAATCCCCGGCTTGCGCATCTCGCCCCTCTGGCCGGTTGAGTGCCCGGACGCTCGTTTCGTGGGTTGACTTAGGCATACAGAGTTCATTCCCAGTCTAAGCATATGGAGTTCATTCCCACTCTAAGATTGAACCAGACCGAGGGTTGCGGCAGCACATGCTAGGCTCGAGCATGTGCTGGTGCCGCATTTTTCTTCATCGGGGCACCATCGTCGAAAAACCAGACCGGCGGCATTGAGGGTGTGCGTACATGATGTGCGATGGGTTCTGGTAATTGGCCTTTATATTGAACCCCTATCCCTCATCAAACCTCGAGAACTCACACCCCTTTAAAGAGCATTTGAGATTTTAAAGGTTTGCTGCCAGTAGCCATTACAGTGTCTGAAATGGGGACACTTTTTTCAAATGGTCACAAAATCTTGTACACTTTGAGTTTTTAGCTGAATTGTTTGTGCACGCCAAAAAAAATACAAGGATCACGTCTACCAACTTTGGGGCCAAAACTCTTTTCGAAAAAATTTTAAAAAATCCTGAACCGTAAAAAGTTTCAAAAATCATGAAAAATAGAAAACGAGTCGTCTTGCCATGAAACTTCGCATGAAGGCTTAAGGGACCATTGTATGAATGTACAAGCCATAAAAATGGCATTGGCATGCAGAAATGTGAAGATGTGCCTAAACCAACCTACCACCCTATCGATCCACGGCTTGTGCATCCCGTCTCTCTGGCCGGCGTAGTGCCTGCCCGTCCGCCCACCCGCTCGTTTCGTCGATTGGCTTAGGCGTACGGAGTTCATTCCCAGACTAAGATCGCACCAGATCGAGGGTTGCGGTAGCAAGATCGGCAGCACGCAGAGGGGGACCTGGCCGATCCCTGGCTTGCGCATCCCGCCCCTCTGGCTGGCTGAGCGCCCGCACGCTCATTTTGTGGGTTGACTTAGGCATACGGAGTTCATTCCCAGTCTAAGTATATGGAGTTTATTCCTAGTCTAAGATCGGACCAGACCGAGTGTTGCGGCAACACATGCTGGGTTCAGGCATGTGCTGGTGCCGCATTTTTTTTCGTCGAGGCACCATCGTCGGAGAACCTGACCGACGGCGCTGGGGTTCCGACGATCGGGGGTGCCGGGGGTTGTGCGCACATGATGTGCGATGGGTGCTAGTACTTGGCCCTTATATTGGCCCCCTATCCCTCATCAAACCTCGAGAACTCACACCCCCTTAAAGAGCCTTTCAGATTTTATAGGTTTGCTGCCAGTAGCAATTAAAGTGTCTGAAATGGGGATACTTTTTTCAAATGGTCACAAAATCTTGTACACCGTGAGTTTTTAGCTGAATTTTTTTGTGCATGACAAAAAAAAATACAAGGATCACGTCAACCAAGTTTGGGACCAAAACTCCTTTCGAAAAAATTTTAAAAAATCTCAAACCGTAAAAAGTTTCAAAAATCATGAAAAATAGAAAACGAGTTGTCTTGCCATGAAACTGGACGTGAAGGCTTTAGGGACCATTGTATGAATTTAGAAGCCATTAAAATGGCATTGGCATGTAGAAATATGATGATGTGCCTAAACCCACCTACCACCCTATCGATCCATGGCTTTCGCATCCCGTCTCTCTGGCCGACGTAGTGCCTGCTCACCCGCCCGCTCGTTTCATCGGTTGGCTTAGGCATACGGAGTTCATTCCCTGTCTAAGATCGGGCTGGACCAAGGGTTGCGACAGCAGGATCGGCAGCATGCAGAGGGGGACTCGACCGATCCCCGGCTTGCGCATCTCGCCCCTCTGGCCGACTAAGCACCTGTACGCTCGTTTCGTGGGTTGACTTAGGCATACGGAGTTCATTCCCAGTCTAAGCATACGGAGTTCATTCCCAGTCTAAGCATACGGAGTTTATTGCCAGTCTAAGATCGGATTGGACAGAGGGTTGCAGCAGCACATGCTAGGGTCAGGCATGTGCTGGTGATATATTTTTCTTCGTCGGGGCACCATCACCGAAGCATCACCGGAGAACCTAACCGGCGGCATTGAGGTTCCGACGATTGGGGGGTCGGGGGGGTGTGCGCACATGATGTGTGATGGGTACTGGTACTTGGCCATTATATTGGCCCCCTATCCCTCATAAAAAATTGAGAACTCACACCCCCTTAAAGAGCATTTGAGATTTTACAGGTTTGCTTCCAGTAGCCATTAAAGTTTCTGAAATGGGGACACTTTTTTCAAATGGTCACAAAATCTTGTACACTTTTGGTTTTTAGCTGAATTTTTTTTGCATGCCTTCAAAAATACAAGGATCACGTCTACCAAGTTTGGGGCCAAAACTACTTCCGAAAAAATTTTAAAATACCCCGAACCGTAAAAAGTTTCAAAAATCGTGAAAAATAGAAAACGAGTCGTCTTGCCTTGAAACTTCACGTGAAGGCTTAAAGGACCATTGTATGAATTTACAAGCCATAAAAATGGCATTGGCATGCAGAAATATGAAGATGTGCCTAAACCCACCTACCACCCTATCGATCCACGGCTTGCGCATCCCGTCTCTCTAGCCGGCGTAGTGCCCACCCGTGCGCCCGCTCGCTCGTTTCGTCGGTTGGCTTAGGCATACGGAGTTCATTCCCAGTCTAAGATCGAATCAGACTGAGCGTTGCGGCAGTAGGATCGACAGCACACAGAGGGGGACCTGGTCGATCCTCGGCTTGCGCATCCCGCCCCTCTGGGCGGCTGAGCATCCGCACGCTCGTTTCATTGGTTGACTTAGGCATATGGAGTTCATTCCCAGTCTAAGATCGAAATGGACCGAGGGTTGCGCCAGCACATGCTTGGCTCGGGCATGTGCTGGTGTCGTATTTTTCTTCGCCGGGGCACCATCACCGGAGCATCGTCGAAGAACCTGACCGGCGACATTGGGGTTCCGACGAGGGGGGGCCGGGGGGTGTGCGCACATGATGTGCGATGGGTGCTGGTACTTGGCCATTATATTGGCCCCCTATTCACACCCCTTTAAAGAGCATTTGAAATTTTAGAGGTTTGCTGCCAGTAGCCATTAAAGTGTCTGAAATGGGGACACTTTTTTCAAATGGTCACAAAATCTTGTACACTTTCTAGTTTTTAGCTGAATTTTTTTCTGCATGCCAACAAAAATACAAGGATCATGTCTACCATGTTTGGGGCCAAAACTACTTATGAAAAAAATTTAAAAAAATCCTGAACCGTAAAAAGTTTTGAAAATCGTAAAAAATAGAAAACGAGTCATCTTGCCATGAAACTTCACGTGAAGGCTTAAGGGACCATTGTATGAATTTACAAGCCATAAAAATGGCATCGGCATGTAGAAATATGAAGATGTGACTAAACCCACCTACCACCCTATCGATCCACGGCTTGCGCATCCCGTCTTTCTGGCCGGCGTAGTGCCCGCCCGCTCGCTTGTTTCATCGGTTAGCTTAGGCATACGGAGTTCATTCCCAGTCTAAGATTGGACAAGACTGAGTGTTGTAGTAGCAGGATCAGCAGCATGCAACGAACGACCCGACCGATCCCCAGCTTGCGTATCCCGCCCCTCTGGCCGACTGAGCACCCGCACGCTCATTTTGTTGGTTGACTTAGGCATACGGAGTTCAATCCTAGTCTAGGCATATGGAGTTCATTCCCAGTCTAAGATCAGACCAGACCTAGGGTTGTGGCAGCACATGTTGGGCTCGAGCATATGCTGGTGCCGTATTTTTCTTCACTGGGGCACCATCGTCGGAGAACCTGATCGGCTGCATTGGGGTTTCGACGATCGGGGGTGCCGGGGGGGTGTGCGCACATGATGTGCGATGGGTGCTGGTACTTGGCCCTTATATTGGCCCCCTATCCCTCATCAAACCTCAAGAACTCACACCTCCTTAAAGAGCATTTGAGATTTTACAGGTTTGCTGCCAGTAGCCATTAAAGTGTCTGAAATGGGGACACTTTTTTCAAATGGTCACAAAATCTTGTACACCTCGAGTTTGTAGCTGAATTTTTTTGTGCATGCCAAAAAAAATACAAGGATCACGTTCACCAATTTGGGGCCAAAACTCCTTCCGAAATAATTTTAAAAAATCCCGAACCGCAAAAAGTTTTGAAAATTGTGAAAAATAGAAAACGAGTCGTCTTGCCGTGAAACTTCACGTGAAGGCTTAAGGGACCATTGTATGAATTTACAAGCCATAAAAATGGCAATGGCACACAGAAATATGAAGATGTGCTTAAAACCACCTACCATCCTATTGATCCACGGCTTGCACATCCCGTCTCTCTGACCGGTGTAGTGCTCGTCTGCCCACTCGTTTCGTCGGTTGGCTTAGGTATATGGAGTTCATTCCAGTCTAAGCATATGGAGTTCATTGCCAGTCTAAGATTGGACCGGACCGAGGGTTGCGACAGCACATGCTAGGCTCGGGCATGTGCTGGTGACGTATTTTTCTTCGCCGGGGCACCATCATCGGAGCATCACCGGAGAACCTGACCGACGGCATTAGGGTTCCGACGATTGGGGGGGCCGGGGGGGTGTGCGCACACGATGGGTGCTGGTACTTGGCCCTTATATTGGCCCCTTATTCCTCATCAAACCTCGAGAACTCACACCCCCTTAAAGAGCATTTGAGATTTTACAGGTTTGCTGCCAGTAGCCATTAAAGTGTCTAAAATGGGGACATTTTTTTCAAATGGTCACAAAATCTTGTACACTTCGACTTTTTAGATGAATTCTTTTGTGCATGCCAAAAAAAATACAAGGATCTCGTCTACCAAGTTTGGGGCCAAAACTCCTTCCGAAAAAATTTTAAAAAATCCCGAACCGCATAAAGTTTTGAAAATCATGAAAAATAGAAAATGAGTCGTCTTGCCATGAAACTTCACGTGAAGGCTTATGGACCATTGTATGAATTTACAAGCCACAAAAATGGCATTGGCATGTAGAAATATGAAGATGTGCCTAAACCCACCTACCACACTATCGATCCATGGCTTGCGTATCCCGTCTCTCTGGCCAGCGTAATGCCCGCCCGCCCGCCCGCTCGTTTCATCGGTTAGCTTAGGCATACGGAGTTCATTTCCAGTCTAAGATCGGGCCAGACCAAGGGTTGCGGTAGCAGGATCGGCAGCACGCAAAAGGGGACCCGACCGATCCCCGGCTTGCGCATCCCGCCCCTCTGGCCGACTGAGCGCCCGCACGCTCATTTCATGGGTTGACTTGGGCATACGGAGTTCATTCCCAGTCTAAGCATACGGAGTTCATTCCCAGTCTAAGATCGGATCGGATAGAGGGTTGCAGCAGCACATGCTAGGCTTGGGCATGTGCTGGTGATGTATTTTTCTTCGCCGGGGCACCATCGCCAGAGCATCACCGGAGAACCTGACTGGCGGCATTGGAGTTCCGATGATCCGGGGGGCCGGGGGGTGTGCGCACATGATGTGTGAAGGGTACTGGTACTTGGCCATTATATTGGCCCCCTATCCCTCATCAAAAATCAAGAACTCGCACCCCCTTAAAGAGCATTTGAGATTTTACAGGTTTGCTTCCAGTAGCCATTAAAGTTTCTGAAGTGGGGACACTTTTTTCAAATGGTCACAAAATCTTGTACACTCTTAGTTTTTAGCTGAATTTTTTTGTCCATGCCAAAAAAAATACAAGGATCACGTCTACCAAGTTTGGGGCCAAAACTACATCTGAAAAAATTTTAAAAAATCCTAAACCGTAAAAAGTTTTAAAAATCGTGAAAAATAGAAAACGAGTCGTCTTGCCATGAAACATCACGTGAAGGCTTAAGGGACCATTGTATGAATTTAAAAGGCATAAAAATGGCATTGGCACTCAAAAATATGAAGATGTGCCTAAACCCACCTACCACTTTATCGATCCACGACTGGCGCATCCCGTCTCTCTGGTCGATGCAATGCCCAACCGCCCGCCCACTCGTTTCCTTGGTTGGCTTAGGCATACAGAGTTCATTCCCAGTCTAAGATTGGACCGGACTGAGGGTTGCGGTAGTAGGATAGGCAGCACGTAGAGGGGGACCCGATCGATCCCCGACTTGCGCATCCCGCCCCTTTAGCCGGCTGAGTGCCCGCACGCTTGTTTCGTTTGTTGACTTAGGCATACGGAGTTAATTCCTAGTCTAAGCATACGGAGTTCATTCCCAGTATAAGATCAGACCAGATCAAAGGTTACGGCAGCACATACTGGGCTCGGGCATGTGCTGGTGTCGCATTTTTCTTCGTCGGGGCACCATTGCCGGAGAACCTGACCGGTGGCATTGGTGTTCTGGTGATCGGAAGGGGTGTGCGCACATGATGTGTGATTGGTGCTGGTACTTGGCCCTTATATTGGCCCCCTATCCCTCATCAAACCTCGAGAACTCATACACCCTTAAAGAGCATTTGAGATTTTACAGGTTTACTACCAGTAGCCATTAAAGTGTCTGAAATGGGGACACTTTTTTCAAATGATCACAAAATCTTGTACACATCGAGTTTTTAGCTGAATTTTTTTTTGCACGCCAACAAAAATACAAGGATCCCGTCTACCAAGTTTGGGACCAAAACTCCTTCCAAAAAAATTTTAAAAAATCACAAACCGCAAAAAGTTTTGAAAATCGAGAAAAATAGAAAATGAGTTGTCTTGCCATGAAACTTCACGTGAAGGCTGAAGGGACCATTGTTTGAATTTAAAAGCCATAAAAATGGCATTGGCACACAGAAATATGAAGATGTGCCTAAACCCACCTACCACCCTATCGATCCACGGCTTACGCATCCCGTCTCTTTGACCGGCGTAGTGCCCGCCTGCCCGCTCGTTTCGTCGGTTGGTTTAGGCATACGGAGTTCATTCCCAGTCTAAGATCACACCAGACCGAAGGTTGCGGCAGCAGGATCGATAGCATGCAGAGGGGGACCTGACTGATCCCCAGTTTACGCATGCCACCCTTCTGGCCGGCTGAGCACCCGCACGCTCGTTTTGTGGGTTGACTTAGGCATACGGAGTTCATTCCCAGTGTAAGCATATAGAGTTCATTCCGAGTCTAAGATTGGACCGGACCAAGGGTTTCGGCAGCACATGCTGGGCTCGGGCAAGTGCTGGTGCCGCATTTTTCTTCGTCGGGGCACCATCGCCGGAGAACCTGACTGACGGCACTAGGGTTTCGGCGATCGGGGGTGCCGGGAGGGTGTGCGCACATGATGTGCGATGGGTGCTGGTACTTGGCCCTTATATCGGCCTCCTATTCCTCATCAAACCTCGAGAACTCACACCCCTTAAAGAGCATTTGAGATTTTACAGGTTTGCTGCCAGTAGCCATTAAAGTGTTTGAAATGGGGACACTTTTTTCAAATGGTCACAAAATCTTGTACACTTCGAGTTTTTAGCTGATTTTTTTTGTGCATGCCAACAAAAATACAAGGATCACGTCTACCAAGTTTGGGGCCAAAACTCCTTCCAAAAAAATTTTAAAAAATCCCAAACCGCAAAAAGGTTTGAAAATTATGAAAAATAGAAAACGAGTCGTCTTGCCAAGAAACTTCACGTGAAGGCTTAAGGGACCATTGTATGAATTTACAAGCCATAAAAATGGCATTGGCACGTAGAAATATGAAGATGTGCCTAAAGCAACCTACCACCCTATCGATCCACAGCTTGCGCATCCCGTCTCTCTGGCCGGTGTAGTGCCTGCCCGCCCGCCCGCTCGTTTCGTCGGTTGGCTTAGGCATACAGAGTTCATTCCCAGTCTAAGATCGGACCGGATCGAGGGTTGCAGCAGCACATGCTGGGCTTGGGCATGTGCTGGTGCCGCATTTTTCTTCGTCGGGGCACCATCGCCGGAGCATCGTCAGAGAACCTGATCGGCAGCATTGGGGTTCCAACGATCGGGGGGGCTGGGGTGGTTGTGCGCACATGATGTGCGATGGGTGCTGGTACTTGGCCCTTATATTGGCCTCCTATCCCTCATCAAACCTCGAGAACTCACACCCCTTTAAAGGGCATTTGAGATTTTACAGGTTTGCTGCCAGTAGCCATTAAAGTTTTCGAAATGGGGACACTTTTTTCAAATGGTCACAAAATCTTGTACACTTCGAGTTTTTAGCTGATTTTTTTTGTGCACGCCAACAAAAGTACAAGGATCACGTCTACCAAGTTTGGGGCCAAAACTCCTTCCAAAAAAATTTTAAAAAATCTCGAACCTCAAAAAGTTTCAAAAATCATGAAAAATATAAAACGAGTCGTCTTGCCATGAAACTTCACGTGAAGGCTTAAGGGACCATTGTATGAATTTACAAGCCATAAAAATGGCATTGGCATGCAGAAATATGAAGATGTGCCTAAACCCACCTACCACCCTATCGATCCACAGCTTGCGCATCCCGTCTCTCTGGCTGGCGTTGTGCCCGCCCGCCCGCCCACCAGCTCGTTTCGTCGGTTGGCTTAGGCATATAGAGTTCATTCCCAGTCTAAGATCGGACCGGACTGAGGGTTGCAGCAGCACATGCTGGGCTTGGGCATGTGCTGGTGCCGCATTTTTCTTCGTCGGGGCACCATCACCGGAGCATCGTCGGAGAACCTGATCGACGGCATTGGGGCTCCAGCGATCGAGGGGGCCGGGGGGGGGGGTTATGCGCACATGATGTGCGATGGGTGCTGGTACTTGGCCCTTATATTGGCCCCCTATCACTCATCAAACCTCGAGAACTCACACCCCCTTAAAGAGCATTTGAGATTTTATAGGTTTGCTGCTAGTAGCCATTAAAGTGTCTGAAATGGTGACACTTTTTTCAAATGGTCACAAAATCTTGTACACTTCGAGTTTTTAGCTGAATTTTTTTATGCATGCCAACAAAAATACAAGGATCACGTTTAACAAGTTTGGGGCCAAAAATCTTTCCAAAAAAATTTTAAAAAATCTCGAACCGCAAAATATTTTGAAAATCATGAAAAATAGAAAACGTGCCGTCTTGCCATGAAACTTCACGTGAAGGCTTAAGGGGCCATTGTATGATATTACAAGCCACAAAAATGGCACTGGCATGCATAAATATGAAGATGTGCCTAAACCCACCAACCATCCTATCGATCCACGGCTTGCGCATCCCGTCTCTCTGGCCGACGTAGTGCCCTCCCGCCTGCCAACCCGCTCGTTTCGTCGGTTGCCTTAGGCATACGGAGTTCATTCGCAATATAAGATCAGACCAGACCGAGGGTTACGGTAACACATGCTGGGCTCGGGCATGTGCTGGTGCCGTATTTTACTTTGTCGGGGCACCATCGTCGGAGCGTCGTCGGAGACCTTACCAGCCACATTGGGGTTCCGACGATCGGGGGGGCCGTGGGAGGTGTGCGCTCATGATGTGCGATGGGTGCTGGTACTTGGCCCTTATATTGGCCCCCTATCCCCCATCAAACCTTGAGAACTCACACCCCCTTAAAGAGCATTTGACATTTTACAGGTTTGCTGCCAGTAGCCATTAAAGTGTCTGAAATGGGGACACTTTTTTCAAATGGTGACAAAATCTTGTACACTTCGAGTTTTTAGCTGATTTTTTTGTGAATGCCAAAAAAAGTACAAGGATCACGTCTACCAAGTTTGGGGCCAAAACTCCTTCCGAAAAAATTTTAAAAAATCCTGAACCGCAAAAGGTTTTGAAAATTGTGAAAAATAGAGAACGAGTCGTCTTGCCAAGAAACTTCACGTGAAAGCGTAAGGGACCATTGTATGAATTTACATGCCCGAGCCCAGCATGTGCTGGTGCCGCAGTTTTCTTCGTCGGGCACCATCGTCGGAGCATCGTCGGAGAACCTGATCGGTGGCATTGGGGTTCCGACGATCGGGGGGGCCGAGGGGGGTGTGCGCACATGATGTGCGATGGGTGCTGGTACTTGGCCCTTATATTGGCCCCCTATCACTCATTAAACCTCGAGAACTCACACCCCCTTAAAGAGCATTTGAGATTTTATAGGTTTGCTGCCAGTAGCCATTAAAGTGTCTGAAATGGGGACACTTTTTCAAATGGTCACAAAATCTTGTACACTTCGAGTTTTTAGCTGAATTTTTTTTTGCATGCCAACAAAAATAAAAGGATCATGTCTACCAAGTTTGGGGCCAAAATTCCTTCCAAAAAATTTTTAAAAAATCCCAAACCCCAAAAAGTTTCAAAAAACGTGAAAAATAGAAAACAAGTCGTCTTGCCATGAAACTTCACGTGAAGGCTTAAGGGACCATTGTATGAATTTACAAGCCATAAAAATGGCATTGGCACGTAAAAATTTGAAGATGTGCCTAAACCCACCTACCACCCTATCGATCCACGGCTTGCGAATCCCGCCTTTCTGGCCGGCGTAGTGCCCGCCCGCCCACCCGCCCGCCCGCTCATTTCATCGGTTGGCTTAGGCATACGGAGTTCATTCCCATTGTAAGATTAGATGGGATAGAGGGTTGCAGCAGCAAGATCGGCAGCATGCAGAAGGGACCCGGCCAATCCTCGGCTTGTGCATCCCGCCCCTCTGGCCTGCTGAGCGCCCGCACGCTCGTTTTGTGGGTTGACTTAGGCATACGGAGTTCATTCCCAGTCTAAGATTAGACCAGACCGAGGGTTAGACAGCATATACTGGACTCGGGCATGTGCTGGTGCCGCATTTTTCTTCACCGGGGCACCATCGTCGGAGCATCACCGGAGAACCTGACCGACGGCATTGGGGTTCCGATGATCGGGGGGCCGGGGGGGTGTGCGCACATGATGTGGATGGGTACTGGTACTTGGCCCATATATTGGCCCCCTATCCCTCATCAAACCTTAAGAACTCACACCCCCTTGGAGAGCATTTGAGATTTTACAGGTTTGCTGCCAGTAGCCATTAAAGTGTCTGAAATGGGGACACTTTTTTCAAATGGTCAAAAAATCTTGTACACTTCGAGTTTTTAGCTGACTTTTTTTGTGCATGCCAACAAAAATACAAGGATCACATCTACCACGTTTGGGGCCAAAACTCCTTCTAAAAAAATTTTAAAAAATCCCGAACCGCAAAAAGTTTCAAAAATCATGAAAAATATAAAATGAGTCGTCTTGCCATGAAACTTCACGTGAAGGCTTAAGGGACTATTGTCTGAATTTACAAGCCATAAAAATGGTATTGGCATGCAGAAAGATGAAGATGTGCCTAAACCCACCGACCACTCTATTGATCCACGGCTTGCGTATCCCGTCTCTCTGGCCGACGTAGTGCCCGCCCGCCTGTCCGTCCGCTCCTTTTGTCGGTTGGCTTAGGCATACGGAGTTCATTCCCAGTCTAAGATCAGACCTGACCGAGGGTACGATAGCAAGATCGGTAGCACGCAGAGGGGCACCCGGCAGATCCCCAGCTTGCGCATCCTGCCCTTCTGGCCGGCTGAGCGCCCGCATGCTCGTTTCATTGGTTGACTTAGGCATACGAAGTTCATTCCCAGTCTAAGATCAGACCGGACCGAGGGTTGCAGCAGCACATGCTGGGCTCGGGCACGTGTTGGTGCCACATTTTTCTTCGCCAGGGCACCATCGCCGGAGCATCACCGGAGAACCTGATCGACGGCATTGGGGTTCCGACGATCGGGGGGCCGAGGGGGTGTGCGCACATGATGTGCGATGGGTGCTGCTACTTGGCCCTTATATTGGCCCCCTATCCCTCATCAAACCTCTAGAACTCACACCCCGTTAAAGAGCATTTGAGATTTTACAGGTTTACTGCCAGTAGCCATTAAAGTGTCTGAAATGGGGACACTTTTTTCAAATGGTCACAAAATCTTGTACACTTCGAGTTTTTAGCTGATCTTTTTTATGCATGCCAACAAAAATACAAGGATCACGTTTACCAAGTTTGGGGCCAAAAATCCTTCCGAATAAATTTTTAAAAAATCCTGAATTGCAAAAAGTTTCAAAAATCGTGAAAAATGGAAAATGAGTCGTCTTGCCATGAAACTTCACGTGAAGGCTTAAAGGACCATTTTATGATTTTACAAGCCATAAAAGTGGCATTGGCATGCAGAAATATGAAGATGTGCCTAAACCCACCTACCACCCTATCGATCCACGGCTTGCGCATCCCGTCTCCCTGGCCGGCTTAGTGCCCGCCCGCCTGCCCACCCACTCGTTTCATCGGTTTGCTTAGGCATACAGAGTTCATTCCCAGTCTGAGATTGGACCGGACTGAGGGTTGTGGCAGCAAGATCGACAGCACGTAGAGGAGGACCCAGCCGATCCCCAGCTTGCACATCCCGTCTCTCTGGCCGGCATACTGCCCGCCCGCCCGCCTGCCAGCTCATTTCGTCGGTTGGCTTAGGCATAAGGAGTTTATTCCCAATCCAAGATTGGACCAGGCCGAGGGTTATGGTACCAGGATCAGCAGCACGTAGAGGGGGACCCGATCGATCCCCGGCTTGCGCATCCCGCCCCTCTGGCCGGTTACGCACCCACACGCTCGTTTCATGGGTTGACTTAGGTGTGCGGAGTTCATTCCCAGTCTAAGCATACGAAGTTCATTCCCAGTCTAAGATCAGATCAGACCGAGGGTTGCGGCAGCACATGTTGGGCTCGGGCATGTGCTGGTGCCGTATTTTTCTTCGTCGGGGCACCATCACCGGAGCATCGTCGTTCAACCTAACCGACGGCATTGGGGTTCCGACGATCGGGGGGGCCGGCGGGTGTGCACACATGATGTGCGATGGGTGCTGGTACTTGGCCCTTATATTGGCCACCTATCCCTCATCAAACCCTGAGAACTCACACCCCCTTAAAGAGCATTTGAGATTTTACAAGTTTGCTGCCAGTAGCCATTAAAGTGTCTGAAATGGGGACACTTTTTTCAAATGGTCACAAAATCTTGTACACTTCGAGTTTTTAGCTGAATTTTTTTTTGCATGCCAATAAAAATAAAAGGATCATGTCTACCAAGTTTGGGGCCAAAACTCCTTTCGAAAAAATTTTAAAAAATCCTGAACTGCAAAAAGTTTTGAAAATCATGAAAAATAGAAAACGAGTCGTCTTGCCATGAAACGTCACGTGAAGTCTTAAGGGACCATTGTATGAATTTACAAGCCATAAAAATGGTGTTGGCACGTAGAAATATGAAGATGTGCCAAAACTTGCCTACCACCCTATCGATCCACAGCTTGCGCATCCCATCTTTCTAGCCGGCGTAGTGCCCGCCCGCCCGCCCGTTCGTTTCATCGGTTGGCTTAGGCATATGGAGTTGATTCTCAGTCTAAGATCAGACCAGACCGAGGGTTGTGGTAGTAGGATCGGCAGCACGCAGAGGGGGACCCAACCGATCCTCGGCTTGCGCATCCCACCCCTCTGGCCGGCTGAACGCCCGCACGCTCATTTCATGGGTTGACTTAGGCATACGGAGTTCATTCCCAGTCTAAGCATATGGAGTTCATTCCTAGTCTAAGATCGGACTGGACCGAGGGTTACGGCAGCACATGCTGGGCTCTGACATGTGCTGGTGCCACTTTTTCCTTTGTCGGGGCACCATCGCCGGAGCATCGTCGGAGAACCTGACCAACGGCATTGGGGTTCCGACGATCGGGGGGATCGGGGGGTGTGCGCACATGATGTGCAATGGGTGCTGGTACTTGGCCCTTATATTGGCCCCCTATCCCTCATCAAACCTCGAGAACTCACACCCCCTTAAAGAGCATTTGAGATTTTACAGGTTTGCTGCCAGTAGCCATTAAAGTGTCTGAAATGGGGACACTTTTTTCAAATGGTCACAAAATCTTGTACACTTCGAGTTTTTAGCTGAATTCTTTTGTGCATGCCAAAAAAAAATACAAGGATCACACCTACCAAGTTTGGGGCCAAAAATCCTTTCGAAAAAATTTTAAAAAATCTCGAACTGCAAAAAGTTTCAAAAATCATGAAAAATAAAAAACGAGTCGTCTTGCCATAAAACTTCACATGAAGGCTTAAGGGACCATTGTATGAATTTACTAGCCATAAAAATGGCATTGGCATGCAGAAATATGAAGATGTGCCTAAACCCACCTACCACCCTATCGATCCACGGCTTGCGCATCCCGTCTCTCTGGCCGACGTAGTGCCCGCCCTTCCCGCTCGTTTCGTCGGTTGGCTTAGGCATACGGAGTTCATTCCCAGTCTAAGGTTGAACTGGACCAAGGGTTGCGGCAGCAGGATCGATAGCTCATAGAGGGGGACCCGGGTGACCCGTGGCTTGCGCATCCCACCCTTCTGGCCGGCTGAGCGCCTGCACCCTCGTTTCATGGGTTGAATTAGGCATACGGAGTTCATTCCCAGTCTAAGCATACGAAGTTCATTCCCAGTCTAACATCGGATCGAATCAAGGGTTGTGCCAGCACATGCTGGGCTCGAGCATGTGCTGGTGCCGCATTTTTCTTCGCCGGGGCACCATCATCGGAGCATCATAGGAGAACCTGACCGACGGCATTGGGCTTCCGGTGATCAGGGGGGCCGGGGGGTGTGCGCACATGATGTGCGATGGGTGCTGGTACTTGGCCCTTATATTGGCCCCCTATCCATCATCAAACCTCGAGAACTCACACCCCCTTAAAGAGCATTTGAGATTTTACAGGTTTGCTGCGAGTAGCCATTAAAGTGTCCGAAATGGGGACACTTTTTTCAAATGGTCAAAAAATCTTGTACACTTTGAGTTTTTAGCTGAATTTTTTTTGTGCATGCCAACAAAAATACAAGGATCATGTCTACCAAGTTTGGGGCCAAAAATCCTTCTGAAATAATTTTAAAAAATCCCGAACCGTAAAAAGTTTCAAAAATTGTGAAAAATAGAAAACGAGTCGTCTTGCCATGAAACTTCAAGTGAAGGCTTAAGGGACCATTGTATGAATTTACAAGCCATAAAAATGGCATTGGCATGCAAAAATATGAAGATGTGCGTAAACCCACCTACCACCCTATCGATCCACGACTTGCGCATCCCGTCTCTCTGGCCGGCGTAGTGCCCGCTCGTCCGCTCGTTTCATCGGTTGGCTTAGGCATACGGAGTTCATTCCCAGTCTAAGGTTGGACTGGATCAAGGGTTGCGGCAGCAAGATCGAAAGCACGTAGAGGGGGACCCGGGTGACCCCTGGCTTACGCATCCCGCCCCTCTAGCCGGCTGAGCGCCCGCACGCTCATTTCGTGGGTTGACTTAGGCATACGAAGTTCATTCCCGGTCTAAGCATACGGAGTTCATTCCCAGTCTAAGATCGGACCAGACCGAGGGTTACGACAGCACAAGCTGGGCTCAGGCATGTGCTGGTGCTGCATTTTTCATCGCTGGGGCTCCATCATCCGAGCATCGCCGGAGAACCTGACTGGCGGCATTGTGGTTCCGACGATCGGGGGGCTGGGGGGTGTGCGCACATGATGTGTGATGGGTGCTCATACTTGGCCCTTATATTGGCCCCCTATCCCTCATCAAACCTCGAGAACTCACACCCCCTTAAAGAGCCTTTGAGATTTTACAAGTTTGCTGCCAGTAGTCATTAAAGTGTCTGAAATAGGGACACTTTTTTCAAAAGGACACAAAATCTTGTACACTTTGAGTTTTTAGCTGAATTTTTTTGTGCATACCAACAAAAATACAAGGATCACGTCTACAAAATTTGGGGCCAAAAATCCTTCCAAAAAAATTTTAAAAAATCCCAAACCACAAAAAGTTTTGAAAATCGTGAAAAATAGAAAACGAGTCGTCTTGCCATGAAACTTCAAGTGAAGGCTTAGGGGACCATTGTATGAATTTACAAGCCATAAAAATGGCATTCGCAAGGAGAAATATGAAGATGTGCCTAAACCCACCAACCACCCTATCAATCCATGGCTTGCGCATCCCGTCTCTCTGGCCGACGTGGTGCCCGCCCGCCCGCTCGTTTCGTCAATTGGCTTAGGCATACGGGGTTCATTCCCAATCTAAGCATACGGAGTCCATTCCCAGTCTAAGATCGAACCAAATCGAGGGTTGCGACAGCAAATGCTGGGCTCGGCATGTGTTGGTGCTGCATTGTTCTTCGTCGGGGCACCATTGCCGGAGCATTGTCGGAGAACTTGACTGGCGGCATTGGGGTTCCGACGATCGGGGGGTCGGGGGGGTGTGCGCACATGATGTGCGATGGGTGCTGGGACTTGGCCCCTATATTGGCCCCCTATCGCTCATCAAACCTCAGGAACTCACACCCCCTTAAAGATCATTTGAGATTTTACAACTCTGGTGCCAGTAGCCATTAAAGTGTCTGAAATGGGGACACTTTTTTCAAATGGTCACAAAATCTTGTACACTTCGAGTTTTTAGCTGAATTGTTTTGTGCATGCCAACAAAAATACAAGGATCACGTCTACCAAGTTTGGGGCCAAAACTCCTTCCAAAAAAATTTTAAAAAATCTTGAACCGTAAAAAGTTTTCAAAAATCGTGAAAAATAGAAAACGAGTTGTCTTGCCATGAAACTTCACGTGAAGGCTTAAGGGACCATTGTATGAATTTACAAGCCATAAAAATGGCATTGGCATGCATAAATATGAAGATGTGCCTAAACCCACCTACCATCCTATCCATCCCCGGCTTACGCATCCCGTCTCTCTGGCCAGCGATGTGCCCATCGCCCGCCCGCTCGCTTATTTCGTCAGTTGGCTTAGGCATATGGAGTTCATTCCCAGACTAAGATCGGATCGGACAGACGGTTGCGGCAGTAAGATCGGCAGCATGCAGAGGGGGACCCGATCGATCCCCGGGTTGCGCATCCCTCCCCTCTGGCCGGCTGAGCGCCCGCACACTCGTTTTGTGGGTTGACTTATGCATACGGAGTTCATTCCCAGTCTAAGCATACGGAGTTCATTCACAGTCTAAGATCAGACTGGACCGAGGGTTACGGACACTTTTTTCAAGTGGCTTAGGCATATTGAGTTCATTCCCAGTCTAAGCGTACGAAGTTCATTCCCAGTCTAAGATCAGACCAGACCGAGGGTTGCAGTAGCACATGCTAGGCTCGAGCATGTGCTGGTGCCACATTTTTCTTCACCAGTGCACCATCGCCGGAGCATCGCTGGAGAACCTGACCGACGACATTGGGGTTCCGACGATCGAAGGGGCCGGCGGGTGTGCGTACATGATGTGCGATGGGTGTCGATACTTGGCCCTTATATTGGCCCCCTATCCCTCATCAAACCTCGAGAACTCACACCCCCTTAAAGAGCATTTGAGATTTTACAAGTTTGCTGCCAGTAGCCATTAAAGTGTCTAAAATGGGACACTTTTTTCAAATGGTCACAAATTCTTGTACACTTTGAGTTTTTAGCTGAATTTTTTTATGCATATGAACAAAAATACAAGGATCACGTCTACCAAATTTGGGGCCAAAACTCCTACCGAAAAAATTTTAAAAAATCCCAAACCGAAAAAAAGTTTTGAAAATCGTAAAAAATAGAAAACGAGTTGTCTTGCCATGAAACTTCACGTGAAGGCATAAGGGACCATTGTATGAATTTACAAGCCATAAAAATGGCATTGGTACGCAGAAATATGAAGATGTGCCTAAACCCACCTACCACCCTATCCATCCACGACTTGCGCATCCCGTCTCTTTGGCCGGCGTAGTGCCCGCCCGCCATAGTGCCCGCTCATTTCGTCGGTTGGCTTAGGCATATGGAGTTCATTAACTGTATAAGATTGGATCGGACCGAGGTTTGCGGTAGCAGGATTGGCAGCATGCAGAGGGGGACCCGATCGATCCCCAGCTTGTGCATCCCGCCCTTTTGGTCGGCTGAACGCCCGCACAATCGTTTTGTGGGTTGACTTAGGCATACGGAGTTCATTCCCAGTCTAAGCATATGGAGTTCATTCCCAGTCTGAGATCGGACCGGACGGAAGGTTACGGCAGCACATGCTGGGCTCGGGCATATGCTGGTGCCGCATTTTTCTTCGTCGGGGCACCATCGCCAGAGCATCGTCGGATAACCTGACCGGCGAAATTGGGGTTCCCGCGATCGGGGGGACCGGTGGGGTGTGCGCACATGATGTGAGATGGGTGCTGGTACTTGGCCCTTATATTGGCCCCATATCCCTCATCAAACCTCGAGAACTCCCACCCCCTTAAAGAGCATTTGAGATTTTACAGGTTTGCTGCCAGTAGCCATTAAAGTGTCTGAAATGGGGACACTTTTTTCAAATGGTCACAAAATCTTGTACACTTCGAGTTTTTAGCTGAATTTTTTTGTGCATGCCAACAAAAATACAAGGATCACGTCTACGAAGTTGGGGCCAAAACTCCTTCTGAAAAAATTTAAAAAAATCCCAAACCGCAAAAAGTTTTGAAAATAGTAAAAAAAAGAAAATGAGTCATCTTGCCATGTAACTTCACGTGAAGGCTTAAGGGACCATTGTATTAATTTACAAGCCATAAAAATGGCATTGGCACAAAAAAATATGAAGATGTGCCTAAACCCACCTACCACCCTATCGATCCACGGTTTGCACATCCCGTCTCTCTGGCCGGCGTAGTGCTCGCCTGCCCACCCACCCACTCGTTTCATTCGATGGCTTAGGCATACGGAGTTCATTCCCAGTCTAAGATCAGACCGAACCGAGGGTTGCAGCAGCAGGATCGACAGCATGTAGAGGGGGACCCGATCGATCCCTGGCTTGCGCATCCCGCCCCTCTGGCTGGTTGAGTGCCTGCACGCTCGTTTCCTGGGTTGACTTAGGTATACGGAGTTCATTCCCTGTCTAACCATATGGAGTTCATTCGCAGTCTAAGATCAGACTGGATCGAGGGTTGCGGCATCACATACTGGGCTCGTGCATGTGCTGGTGCCTCATTTTTCTTCATCGGGGCAGCATCGCCAGAGCATCGCCTGAGAACCTGACTGGCGGCATTTGGGTTTCGACGATTGGGGGGGCCGGGGGGGTGTGCGCACATGATGTGTGATGGGTGCTGGCACTTGGCCCTTATATTGGCCCCCTATCCCTCATCAAACCTCAAGAACTCGCACCCCTTTAAAGAACATTTGAGATTTTACAGGTTTGCTAACAGTAGCCATTAAAGTGTCTGAAATGGGGACAATTTTTTCAAATGGTAACAAAATCTTGTACACTTCGAGTTATTGGCTGAATTTTTTTGTGCATGCCAACAAAGATACAAGGATCACGTCTAAAAAAGTTTGGGGCCAAAACTCCTTCCGAAAAAATTTTAAAAAATCCCGAACCGTAAAATGTTTCAAAATTCATGAAAAATAGAAAACGAGTCATCTTGCCATGAAGCTTCACGTGAAAGCTTAAGGGACCATTGTATGAATTTACAAGCCATAAAAATGGCATTGGCACGTAAAAATATGAAGATGTGCCTAAACCCACCTACCACCCTATCGATCCACGGTTTGCGCATCCCATCTCCTTGGCCAATGTAGTGCCCGCCTGCCCGCCTGCTCGTTTCGTCGGTTGGCTTAGGCATACGGAGTTCATTCCCGCTCTAAGAGTGAATCAGTTCGAAGGTTACGGTAGTAGGATCGACAGCACGCAGAGTGGGACCCGATCGATCACCGGCTTGCCCATCCCATCCCTCTGGCCAGCTGACCGGCCGCACGCTCGTTTCGTGTGTTGACTTAGGCATACGGAGTTCATTCCCAGTCTAAGCATACGAAGTTCATTCCCAGTCTAAGATCGGACCGAACCGAGGAATGCAGCAGCACATGCTGGGGTCGGGCATGTGCTGGTGCCGCATTTTTCTTCAACGGGGCACCATCCCCAGAGCATCGTCGAAGAACCTGACCGGCGACATTGGGGTTCTGGTGATCGGGGGGGCCGGGGGGGTGTGCGCACATGATGTGCGATGGATGCTGGTACTTGGCCCTTATATTGGCCTCCTATCCCTCATCAAACCTTGAGAACTCACACCCCCTTAAAGAGCATTTGAGATTTTAGAGGTTTGCTGCCAGTAGCCATTAAAGTGTCTGAAATGGGGACACTTTTTTCAAATGGTCACAAAATCTTGTACACTTCAAGTTTTTAGCTGAATTTTTTTGTTCATGCTAATGAAAATACAAGGATCACGTCTACCATGTTTGGGGCCAAAAATCCTTCCGAAAAAATTTTAAAAAATCTCGAATTGTAAAAAGTTTCAAAAATCATGAAAAATAAAAAACGAGTCATCTTGCCATGAAACTTCACGTGAAGGCTTAAAGGACCATTGTGTGAATTTACAAGCCATAAAAATGGCATTGGCACGCATAAATATGAAGATGTGCCTAAACCCACGTACCACCCTATCGATCCACGGCTTGCACATCCCGTCTCTTTGGCCGGCGTAGTACCCGCTCGCCATAGTGCCCGCTCGTTTCGTCGGTTGGCTTAGGCATATGGAGTTCATTCCCTGTCTAAGATCAGACCAGACTGAGGGTTGTGGTAGCATGCAGAGGGGGACCCGATCGATACCTAGCTTCCACATCCTGCCCCTTTGGCCGACTGAGCGCCCGCACGCTCGTTTCATGGGTTGACTTAGGCATACGGAGTTCATTCCCAGTCTAAGCATACGAAGTTCATTCCCAGTCTAAGATTGGATTGGACCGAGGGTTGTGACAGCACATGCTGGGCTCGGGCATGTGCTGGTGTCTCATTTTTCTTCGTCGGGCACCATCGTCGGAGCATCGCCAGAGAACCTGACCGGCGGCATTGGGGTTCCGGCGATCGGGGGGGCCGGGGGGGTGTACACACATGATGTGCGATAGGTGCTGGTACTTGGCCCTTATATTGGCCCCCTATCCCTCATCAAACCTTGAGAACTCACACCCCCTTAAAGAGCATTTGAGGTTTTACAGGTTTGCTGCCAGTAGCCATTAAAGTGTCTGAAATGGGGATACTTTTTTCAAATGGTCACAAAATCTTGTACACTTTGAGTTTTTAGTTGAATTTTTTTGTGCATGCCAAAAAAGATACAAGGATCACGTCTAAAAAAGTTTGGGGCCAAAACTCCTTCAAAAAAAATTTTAAAAAATCCCGAACCGCAAAAAGTTTTGAAAATCTTAAAAAATAGAAAACTAATCGTCTTGCCATGAAACTTCACGTGAAGGCTTAAGGGACCATTGTATGAATTTACAAGCCATAAAAATGGCATTGGCATGCAGAAATATGAAGATGTGCCTAAACCCCCTACCACCCCATCGATCCACGGCTTGCGCATCCCGTCTCTCTGGCCAGAGTAGTGCTCGCCCGTTCGCCCGCCCGCTCGTTTCGTCGGTTGGCTTAGGCATACAGAGTTCATTCCCAGTCTAAGATCAGACCATACTGATGGTTGTCATAGCAGGATCAGTAGCACGTAGAGGGGGACCTAACCGATCCCCGGCTTGCGCATCCCGCCCCTCTGGCCGACTGAGCGCCCGCACGCTCATTTCGTGGGTAGACTTAGGCATACGGAGTTCATTCCCAGTCTAAGCATACAGAGTTCTTTCCCAGTCTAAGATCGGACCGGAATGAGGGTTGCGGCAGCACATGCTGGGCTCGGGCATGTGCTGGTGCTGCATTTTTCTTCACCGGGGCACCATCGCCAGAGCTTCACCAGAGAACCTGACTGACGGCATTGGGTTTCCGGCGATCGGGGGGGTCGGGGGGCTGTGCGCACATGATGTGCGATGGGTGCTCATACTTGGCCCTTATATTGGCCTTTTATCCCTCATCAAACCTCGAGAACTCACACCCCCTTAAAGAGCATTTGAGATTTTATAGGTTTGCTGCCAGTAGCCATTAAAGTGTCCGAAATGGGGACAGTTTTTTCAAATGGTCACAAAATCTTGTACACTTAGAGTTTTTAGCTGAATTTTTTTGTGCAAGCCAAAAAAAATACAGGGATGACGTCTACCATGTTTGGGGCCAAAATGCCTTCCGAAAAAATTTAAAAAAATCCCAAACCACAAAAAGTTTCAAAAATCGTGAAAAATAGAAAACGAGTCGTCTTGCCATGAAACTTCACGTGAAGGCTTAAGGGACCATTGTATGAATTTACAAGCCATAAAAATGGCATTGGCAAGTAGAAATATGAAGATGTGCCTAAACCCACCTACCACCCTATCGATCGACGGCCTGCGCATCCCGTCTCTTTGGTCGACGTAGTGCCCGCCCGCTCGTTTCGTCAGTTGGCTTAGGCATACGGAGTTCATTCCCAGTCTAAGATCAGGCCAAAATGAGGGTTGCAGTAGTAGGATCGGCAGCACGCAGAGGGGGAACCCGGCTGATCCCCGGCTTGTACATCCAGCCCCTCTGGCCGGCCGAGCGCCCGCACGCTCATTCCGTGGGTTGACGAAGGCATACGGAGTTCATTCCCAATCTAAGCACATAGAGTTCATTCTCAATCTAAGATCAGACCGGACTGAGGGTTATTGTAGCACATGCTGGGCTTGTGCATGTGCTGGTGCCGCATTTTTCTTTTCGGGGCACCATCACCGGAGTATCGTCGGAGAACCTGACCGACGGTATTGGGGTTCTGGCAATCTGGGGGGCCGGGGCGGTGTGCACTCATGATTTACGATGGGTGCTGGTACTTGGCCCTTATATTGGCCCCCTATCCCTCATCAAACCTTGAGAACTCACACCCCCTTATAGAGCATTTGAGATTTTAGAGGTTTGCTGCCAGTAGCCATTAAAGTGTCTGAAATAGGGACACTTTTTTCAAATGGTCACAAAATCTTGTGCACTTCGAGTTTTTAGCTGAATTTTTTTGTGCACGGCAACAAAAATACAAGGATCACGTCTACCAAGTTTGGGCCCAAAACTCCTTCCAAAAAAATTTAAAAAAATCTCGAACCGTAAAAATCGTGAAAAATAGAAAACGAGTTGTCTTGTCAAGAAACTTAACGTGAATGCTTAAGGGACAATTGTACGAATTTAGAAGCCATAAAAATGGCATTGGCACGTAGAAATATGAAGATGTGCCTAAACCCACCTACCACCTTATCGATCCACGACTTGCGCATCCAGTCTCTCTGGCCGGCGTAGTGCTCGCCCGCCCTCCCGTCCGTTCGTTTCCTCGGTTGGCTTTGGCATACGGAGTTCATTCCTAGTCTAAGATTGGACCGGATCGAGGGTTAGGGCAGCAGGATCGGAAGCACACAGAGAGGGACCCAGTTGATCCCCAGCTTGCGCATCTCGCCCCTCGGGCCGACTGAGCGCCCGCACGCTCATTTCATGGGTTGACTTAGGCATACGAAGTTCATTCCCAGTCTAAGCATATGGAGTTCATTCCCAGTCTAGGATCGGACTGGACCTAGGGTTGCAGCAGCACATGCTGGGCTCGGGCATGTGCTGGTGTCGAATTTTTCTTCACCGGGGCACCATCGCCAGAGCATCGTCGGAGAACCTGACCGACGGCATTGGGGTTCCAGGGATCGAGGGGGCCGGGGGGGTGTGCGCACATGATGTGCGATGGGTGCTGGAACTTAGCCCTTATATTGGCCCCCTATCCCTCATCAAACCTCGAGAACTCACGCCCCCTTAAAGAGCATTTGAGATTTTACAGGTTTGTTGCCAGTAGCCATTAAAGTGTCTGAAATGGGGACACTTGTTTCAATTGGCCACAAAATCTTGTACACTTCGAGTTTTTACCTGAATTTTTTTGTGCATGCCAACAAAAATACAAGGATCATGTCTACCAAGTTTGGGGCCAAAAAACCTTTCAAAAAAATTTAAAAAAATCCCAAACTACAAAATATTTTGAAAATCATGAAAAATAAAAAATGAGTCGTCTTGCCATGAAACTTCACGTGAAGGCTTAAGGGACCATTGCATGAATTTACAAGCCATAAAAATGGCATTGGCAAGAAAAAATATGAAGATGTGCCTAAACCCACCTACCACCCTATCGATCCATGGCCTGCGCATCCCGTCTCTCTGGCCGACGTAGTGCCCGCCCGCCTGCTCGTTTCGTTGGTTGGCTTGGGCATACGGAGTTCATTCCCAGTCTAAGATCGAACCAGACCGAGGGTTGCAACAGCAGGATTGGCAGCACGCAGAGGGGGACCCGACCGATCCCTGTCTTGTGCATCCCGCCCCTCTAGCCGGCTGAAAGCCCGCACGCTCATTTTATGGGTTGACATAGGCATACGGAGTTCATTCCCAGTCTAAGATCAGACTGGACCGAGGGTTGCAGCAGCGCATGTTGGGCTTGGGCATGTGCTGGTGCCGCCTTTTTCTTCACCGAGGCATCATCGTCGGAGCATCGCCGGAGAACCTGACCGACGGCATTGGGGTTTCGGGGATCGAGAGGGCCAGGGGGGTGTGCGCACTTGATGTGCGATGGGTGCTGGTACTTGGTCCTTATATTGGCCCCCTATCTCTCATCAAACCTCAAGAACTCACACCCCCTTAAAGAGCATTTTAGATTTTACAAGTTTGCTGCCAGTAGCCATTAAAGTGTCTGAAATGGGGACACTTGTTTCAAATGGTCACAAAATCTTGTACACTTCGAGTTTTTAGCTGAATTTTCTTGTGCGTGCCAACAAAAATACAAGGATCACGTCTACCAAGTTTGGGGCCAAAAATCCTTCTGAAAAATTTTTAAAAAATCCCGAAAATGAAAATATTTCAAAAATCGTGAAAAATAGAAAACGAGTCGTATTGCCATGAAAATTCACGTGAAGGCATAAGGGACCATTATATGAATTTACAAGCCATAAAAATGGCATGAGCAAGCAGAAATATGAAGATGTGCCTAAACCCACCTACCACCCTATCGATCCACGGCTTGCGCATCCCGTCTCTCTGGCTGGCGTAGTGCCTGCTCGCCCACCCGCCCGCTCGTTTCGCCGGTTGGCTTAGGCATACAGAGTTCATTCCCAATCTAAGATCGGACCAGACCGATGGTTGTAGCAGCAAGATTGACAGCACGCAGAGGGGGACCTAACCGATCCCCGGCTTGCGTATCCTGCCCCTCTTTCCGGTGAGCGCCCGCACGCTCATTTCGTGGGTTGACTTAGGCATACGGAGTTCATTCCCAGTCTATTAGATCAAATCAGGACCGAGGGTTCCGACAGGACATACTGGGCTCGAGCATGAGCTGGTACCGCATTTTTCTTCACAGGGGCACCATCGTCGGAGCATCGTCGGAGAACCTGACCGACGGCATTGTGGTTCCGGCGATTGTGGGGGCCGGGGGGTGTGCGCACATGATGTGCGATGGGTGCTAGTGCTTCGCCCTTATATTGGCCCCCTATCCCTCATCAAACCTCGAGAACTCACACCCCCTTAAAGAGCATTTGAGATTTTACAGGTTTGCTCCCAGTAGCTATTAAAGTGTCTGAAATGGGGACACTTTTTTCAAATGGTCACAAAATCTTATACACTTCGAGTTTTTAGCTGAATTTTTTTAGGTATGCCAACAAAAATACAAGGATCACGTCTACCAAGTTTGGGGCCAAAAATCCTTCTGAAAAAATTTTAAAAAATCCTGAACCGTAAAAAGTTTTGATAATCATGAAAAATAGAAAACGAGTCGCCTTGCCATGAAACTTCACGTGAAGGCTTAAGGGACCATTGTATGAATTTACAAGCCATAAAAATGGCATTGGCACGCAGAAATATGAAGATGTGCCCAAACACACCTACCACCCTATCGATCTACGGCTTGCGCATCCCGTCTTTCTGGCCGACGTAGTGCCTGCCCGCCCGCCCGCTCGTTTCGTCGGTTGGCTTAGGCATACGGAGTTCATTCCCAGTCTAAGATCAGACCGAACCGAGGGTTGCGATAGCAGGATCGACAGCACGCAGAGGGGGACCCGATCGATGCCCGACTTGCGTATCCCACCCCTCTGGCCGACTGAGCGCTCGCATGCTCGTTTTGTGGGTTGGCTTAGGCATACGGAGTTCATTCCCAGTCTAAAATTGGATCGGACCGAGGGTTGTGGCAGCATATGCTGGGCTCGGGCATGTGTTGGTGCCGCATTTTTCTTCGTCGAGGCACCATCATCGGAGGGGGTGTGCGCACAAGATGTGAGATGGGTGCTGGTACCTGGCCCTTATATTGGCCCCTTTAAAGAGCATTTGAGATTTTATAGGTTTGCTGCCAGTAGCCATTAAAGTGTCTAAAATAGGGACACTTTTTTCAAATGGTTACAAAATCTTGTACACTTCGAGTTTTTAGCTGAATTTTTTTTTGCATACCAACAAAAATACAAGGATCACGTCTAACAAGTTTGGGGCCAAAACTCCTTCCAAAAAGTTTTGAAAATCGTGAAAAATAGAAAATGAGTCGTCTTGCCATGAAACTTCACGTGAAGGCTTAAGGGACCATTGTATGGATTTACAAGCCATAAAAAAGGCATTGCCATGCAGAAATGTGAAGATGTGCCTAAACCCACCTACCACCCTATCGATCCACAGCTTGCGCATCCCATCTCTCTTGCTGACGTAGTGCCCGCCTGCCCGCCCTCCCGCTCGTTTCGTCAGTTGTCTTAGGCATACGGAGTTCATTCCTAATGTAACATCGGACAGGATCGAGGGTTGTGGTAGCAAGATCGGCAGCATGTAGAAGGGGACCCGATCGATCCCCGGCTTGCGCATCCCGCTCCTCTGGTCGGCTGAGCGCCCGCACGCTCGTTTCGTGGGTTGACTTAGGCATACAGAGTTCATTCCCAGTCTAAGCATACGGAGTCCATTCCCAGTCTAAGATCGGACCAGACCGAGGGTTGCATCAACACATGCTGGGCTCAGGCATGTGCTGGTGTCATATTTTTCTTCGTCGGGGCACCATCCCCGGAGGATCGTCGGAGAACCTGACCGGCGGCATTACGGTTTCGGCGATCAGGGAGGCCGGGGGGTGTGCGCACATGATGTGCGGCAGGTGCTGGTACTTGGCCCTTATACTGGCCCCCTATCCCTCATCAAACCTCGAGAACTCACACCCCCTTAAAGAGCATTTGAGATTTTACAGGTTTGCTGCCAGTAGCCATTAAAGTGTCTGAAATGGGGAGACTTTTTTCAAATGGTCACAAAATTTTGTACACTTCGGGTTTTTAGCAGAAATTTTTTTTGCATGCCAAAAAAAATACCAGGATCACGTCTACCAAGTTTGGGGCTAAAACTCCTTCCAAAAAAATTTTAAAAAATCCCAAACCGTAAAAAGTTTCGAAAGTCATGAAAAATAGAAAACGAGTCGTCTTGCCAAGAAACTCCACGTGAAGGCTTAAGGGACCATTGTATGAATTTACAAGCCATAAAAATGGCATTGGCATGCAAAAATATGAAGATGTGCCTAAACCCACCTACCACCCTATCGATCCACAGCTTGCGCATCCCGTCTCTCTGGCTGTTGTAGTGCCCGAACACCCGTCGGTTCACTCGTTTCGTTGGTTGGCTTAGGCATACGGAGTTCATTCCTAGTCTAAGATTGGAACGGACTGAGGGTTGTGGCAGTAGGATCGGTAGCACGCATAGGGGGAACCGATCGATCCCTGGCTTGCGCATCCTGCCCCTCTGGCCGGCTGAGCGCCCGTACGCTCGTTTCGTGGGTTGACTTAGGCGTATGGAGTTCATTCCCAGTCTAAGCATACTGAGTTCATTCCCAGTCTAAGATTGGACCGGACCGAGGGTTGTGACAACACATGCTGGGCTCGGGCATATCCTGGTGACGCATTTTTCTTCGCCAGGGCACCATCACCGGAGCATCGCCGGAGAACTTGATCGACGACATTGTGGTTCCGGCGATCGGGGGGGCCAGGGGGTGTGCGCACATGATGTGCAATTGGTGCTGGTACTTGGCCCTTATATTGGCCCCCTATCCCTCATCAAACCTCGAGAGCTCACACTCCCTTAGAGAGCATTTGAGATTTTACAGGTTTGTTGCCAGTAGCAATTAAAGTGTATAAAATGGGACACTTTTTTCAAATGGTCACAAAATCTTGTACACTTCGAGTTTTTAGCTCAATATTTTTGTGCATGCCAACAAAACTACAAGGATTACGTCTACCAAGTTTAGGACAAAAACTCCCTCCAAAAAAATTTTAAAAAATCCCAAACCGTAAAAAGTTTAAAAAATCGTGAAAAATGGAGAACGAGTCATCTTGCCATGAAACTTCACGTGAAGGCTTAAGGGACCATTGTATAAATTTACAAGCCATAAAAATGGCATTGGCATGCAGAAATATGAAGATGTGCTTAAACCCACCTACCGCCCTATCGATCCACGGCTTGCACATCCCGTCACTCTAGCCGGCGTAGTGCCCGTCCACCCGCCCGCTTGCTCATTTCGTCGGTTGCCTTAGGCATATGGACTTCATTCCCAATCTAAGATTGGACTAGATCGAGGGTTGCGGCAGCAGGATTGCCAGCACGCAAAGGGGGACCCTGCTGATCCTTGGCTTGCGCATCTCGCCCCTCTGGCCGGCTGAGTGCCCGCAAGCTCGTTTCGTGGGTTGACTTAGGCATAAAGAGTTCATTCCCAGTCTAAGCATACAGAGTTCATTCCCAGTCTAAGATTAGACCAGACTGAGGGTTACGACAGCACATGCTAGGCTCGGGCATGTGCTGGTGCCGCATTTTTTTTCCCCGAGGCACCATCGTCGGAGAACCTGACCGGCGACATTGGGGTTACGACGATCGAGGGGGCCGGGGGGGATGTGCGCACATGATGTGCGATCGGTGCTAGTACTTGGCCCTTATATTGGCCCCCTATCCCTCATCAAACCTCGAGAACTCACACCCCCTTAAAGAGCATTTGAGATTTTACAGGTTTGCTGCCAGTAGCCTTTAAAGTGTCTGAAATGGGGATGCTTTTTTCAAATGGTCACAAAATCTTATACATTTTGAGTTTTTAGCTAAATTTTTTTGTGCATCCCAACAAAAATACAAGGATCACGCCTACCATGTTTATAGCCAAAAATCCTTCTGAAAAAATTTTAAAAATTCTCGAGCCTCAAAAAGTTTCAAAAGTCATGAAAGATAGAAAATGAGTCGTCTTGCCATGAAACTTCACGTGAAAGCGTAAGGGACCATTGTATGAGTTTACAAGCCATAAAAATGGCATTGGCATGCAGAAATATGAAGATGTGCCTAAACCCACCTACCACCCTATCGATCCACGACTTGTGCATCCCGTCTCTCTGGCCGGCGTAGTGCCTGCCAGCCCGCCTGTCTGCCTGCTCGTTTCGTCAGTTGGCTTAGGCATACGGAGTTCATTCCCATCCAAGATCAGACTGGACTGAGCGTTGTGACAGTACATGCTGGGCTCGGGCATGTGCTGGTGCCGCATTTTTCTTCATCGGCGCACCACCGCCGGAGCATCGTAGGAGAACCTGATCGGTGGCATTGGGGTTCCGGCGATCGGGGGGCCCGGGGGGGTGTGTGCAAATGATGTGCGATGGGTGCTGGTACTTGGCCCTTATATTGGCCCCCTATCCCTCATCAAACCTCAAGAACTAACACCCCCTTAAAGAGCATTTGAGATTTTACAGGTTTGCTGCTACTAGCCATTAAAGTGTCTGAAATGGGGACACTTTTTTCAAATGGTCACAAAATCTTGTACACTTCGATTTTTTAGCTGAATTTTTTTGTACATGCCAAAAAAAATACAAGGATCACGTCTACCAAGTTTCGGGCCAAAACTCCTTTCGAAAAAATTTTAAAAAATCTCGAGCTGCAAAAAGTTTCGAAAATCATGAAAAATAGAAAAGAGTCGTCTTGCCATGAAACTTCACGTGAAGGCGTAAGGGACCATTGTATGAGTTTACGAGACATAAAAATGGTAATGGCAGGCAGAAATATGAAGATGTGCCTAAACCCACCTACCACCCTATCGATCCACGGCTTGCGTTTCCCGTCTCTCTGGCCGACGTAGTGCCTGCACGCCCGCCCGCTCGTTTCGTCGGTTGGCTTAGGCATACAGAGTTCATTCCCAATCTAAGATTAGATTGGACTAAGGCCTGCAGTAGTAGGATCGACAGCACGCAGAGGGGGACCCCGTCGATCCTCGGCTTGCGTATCCCGCCCCCCTAGCCGACTGAGCGCTCGTACGCTCATTTCGTGGGTTGACTTAGGCATACGGAGTTCATTCCCAGTCTAAGATCGGACCAGACCAAGGGTTGCGGTAGCACATACTGGGCTCGGGCATGTGCTGGTGCCGTATTTTTCTTTGTCGGGGCACGATCGTCAGAGTATTGCCGGAGAACCTGATCGGCGACATTGGGGTTCCGACGATCGGGGGGGCCGGGGGCTATGCGCACATGATGTATGATGGGAGCTGGTACTTGGCCCTTATATTGGCCCCCTATCCCTCATCAAACCTTGAGAACTCACACCCCCTTAAAGAGCATTTGAGATTTTACAGGTTTGTTGCCAGTAGACATTAAAGTGTCTGAATTGGGGACACTTTTTTCAAATGGTCACAAAATCTTGTACACTTCGATTTTTTAGCTGAATTTTTTTGAACATGCCAACAGAAATACAAGGATCACGTCTACCAAGTTTCGGGCCAAAACTCCTTCCGAAAAGATTTTAAAAAATCCTGAACCTCAAAAAGTTTTGAAAATCGTGAAAAATAGAAAATGAGTCGTCTTGCCATGAAACTTCACGTGAAGGCTTAAGGGACCATTGTATGAATTTACACCCCATAAAAATGGCATTGGCACGTAGAAATATGAAGATGTGCCTAAACCCACCTACCACCCTATCGATCCACGGCTTGCGTATCCCGTCTCTGTGGCCGGCGTAGTGCCCGCACGCCCGCCCGCCCGCTCGTTTCGTCGGTTGGCTTAGGCATACGGAGTTCATTCCCAGTCTAAGATCAGGCCAAATTGAGGGTTACGACAGTAGGATCGACGGCATGCAGAGGGGGACTCGATCGATCCCCGGCTTGCGCATCCCGCCCCTCTAGCCAGCTAAGCGCCTGCACGCTCATTTCGTGGGTTGACTTAGGCATACGAAGTTAATTCCCAGTCTAAGAATATGGAGTTCATTCCCAGTCTAAGATCGGATTGGACCGAGGGTTGCGGCAGCATATGCTGGGCTCGGGCATCTGCTGGTGCCGCATTTTTCCTCGTCGGGGCACCATCGTCAGACGGTATTGGGGTTCTGGCGATCGGGGGGCCGGGGGGGTGTGCGCACATGATGTGCGATGGGTGCTGGTACATGGCCCTTATATTGGCCCCCTATCTCTCATCAAACCTCGAGAACTCACACCCCTTAAAGAGCATTTGAGATTTTAGAGGTTTGCTGCCAGTAGGCATTAAAGTGTTTGAAATGGGGACACTTTTTTCAAATAGTCACAAAATCTTGTACACTTCGAGTTTTTAACTGAATTTTTTTGTGCATGCCAACAAAAATACAAGGATCATGTCTACCAAGTTTGGGGCCAAAACTCCTTCCAAAAAAATTTTAAAAAATCCCGAACTGTAAAAAGTTTCAAAAATCATGAAAAATAGAAAACAAGTCGTCTTGCCATGAAACTTCACGTGAAGGCTTAAGGGACCATTGTATGAATTTACAATCCATAAAAATGGCATTGGCACCCAGAAATATGAAGATGTGCCTAAACCCACCTACCACCCTATCGATCCACAGCTTGCGCATCCCGTCTCTCTGGCCGACGTAGTGCCTGCCTGCCCGCCCGATCGTTTCATCAGTTGGCCTAGGCATATGGAGTTCATTCCCAGTCTAAGATCGACCGGACTGAGGGTTGCGGCAGCATGATCGGTAGCACGTAAAGAGAGACCCGACTGATCCCCGGCTAGCGCATCCCGCCCCTCTGGCCGGCTGAGCACCTGCACGCTTGTTTCGTTGGTTGACTTAGGCATACTAAGTTCATTCCTAGTCTAAGCACACGGAGTTCATTCCTAGTCTAAGATTCAACCAGACCGAGGGTTACAGCAGCACATGCTGGGCTCAGGCATGAGCTGGTGCCGCATTTTTCTTCGTCGGGGCACCATCGCCAGAGCATCGCTGGAGAACCTGACTAGCGGCAATGGGGTTCTGGCGATCAGGGGGGCCAGGGGGGTGTCCGCACATAATGTGCGATGGTTACTGGTACTTGGCCCTTATGTTGGCCCCCTATCCCTCATCAAACCTCGAGAACTCACACCCCTTTAAAGAGCATTTGAGATTTTATAGGTTTGCTGCCAGTAGCCATTAAAGTGTCTGAAATGGGGACACTTGTTTCAAATGGTCACAAAATCTTGTACACTTCGAGTTTTAAGATGAATTTTTTTGTGCATGCCAACAAAAAACAAGGACCACCTCTACCAAGTTTGGGGCCAAAATGCCTTCCGAATAAATTTTAAAAAATCCCGTACCGTAAAACATTTCAAAAATCGTGAAAAATAGAAAACGAGTCGTCTTGCCATGAAACTTCACATAAAGGCTTAAGGGACCATTGTATGAATTTACAAGCCATAAAAATGGCATTGGCACGTAGAAATATGAAGATGTGCCTAAACCCACCTACCACCCTATCAATCCACGGCTTGCGCATCCCGTCTCTCTGGCTGACGTAGTGCCCGCCCACCCACCCGCTCGCTCGTTTCGTTGGTTGGCTTAGGCATACAGAGTTCATTCCTAGTCTAAGATCTGACTGAACCAATGGTTGCAACAGCAGGATCGACAGCATGCAGAGGGGGACCCAGCCGATCCCCGGCTTACGCATCCTGCCCCTCTGGCCTGCTGAACACCTGCACGCTCGTTTTGTGGGTTGACTTGGTTCCCAGTCTAAGCATATGGGGTTCATTCCCAGTCTAAGATTGGATTGGACCAAGGGTTACGATAGCACATGCTGGGCTCCGACATGTGCTGGTGTTACATTTTTCTTCATCGGGGCACCATCGTCGGAGCGTCGTCGGAGAACCTGACCGGCGGCATTGGGGTTCCGGCGATCAGGGGGCCGGGGGGTGCGCACATGATGTGGGATGGGTGCTGGTACTTGGCCCTTATATTGGCCCCCTATCCCTCATCAAACCTCGAGAACTCACACCCCCTTAAAGAGCATTTGAGATTTTACAGGTTTGCTGCCAGTAGCCATTAAAGTGTTTGAAATTGGGACACTTTTTTCAAATGATCACAAAATCTTGTACACTTCAAGTTTTTAGCTGAATTTTTTTGCACATGCCAACAAAAATAAAAGGATCACATCTACCAAGTTTTGGGCCAAACTTCTTCCAAAAAATTTTTAAAAAATCCCGAACCGAAAAAAGTTTCAAAAATCATGAAAAATAGAAAACGAGTCGTCTTGCCATGAAACTTCACGAGAAGGCTTAAGGGACCATTGTATGAATTTACAAGCCATAAAAATGGCACTGGCACACAGAAATAGGAAGATGTGCCTAAACTTGCCTACCACCCTATTGATCCACGGCTTGCGCATCCTGTCTCTCTAGCCGACGTAGTACCCACCCGTCCGCCCGCTCGTTTCGTCGGTTGGCTTAGGCATACGGAGTTCATTCTCAGTCTAAAATCGGATCGGACTGAGGGTTGCGGCAGTAGGATCGGCAGCACACAGAGGGGGACCCTGCCGATCCTCGGCTTGCGCCTCCTGCCCCTCTGGCTTGCTGAACGCCTGAACGCTCGTTTCGTGGGTTGACTTAGGCATACGGAGTTCATTCACAGTCTAAGATCGGACCAGACCGAAGGTTGCGGCAGCACATGCTAGGCTCGGGCAAGTGTTGGTGCCACATTTTTCTTCGCCAGGGCACCATCGCCGGAGAACCTGACCGGCGGCATTGGGGTTCCGACGATCGGGGGGGCCGGGGGGTGTGCGCACATAATATGCGATGGGTGCTGGTACTTGGCCCTTATATTGGCCCCCTATCCCTCATCAAACCTCAAGAACTCACACCCCCTTAAAGAGCATTTGAGATTTTACAGGTTTGCTGCCAGTAGCCATTAAAGTGTTTGAAATTGGGACACTTTTTTCAAATGATCACAAAATCTTGTACACTTCGAGTTTTTAGCTGAATTTTTTTGTGCATGCCAACAAAAATAAAAGGATCACGTCTACCATGTTTTGGGCCAAACCTTCTTCCGAAAAAATTTAAAAGAATCCCGAACTGCAAAAAGTTTCAAAAATCATGAAAAATAGAAAACGAGTCGTCTTGCCATGAAACTTCACGTGAAGGCTTAAGCGACCATTGTATGAATTTACAAGCCATAAAAATGGCACTGGCACACAAAAATATGAAGATGTGCCTAAACCTGCCTACCACCCTATTGATCCACGACTTGCGCATCCCGTCTCTCATGCCGGCGTAGTGCCCACCCGTCCGCCCGCTCATTTCGTCGGTTGGCTTAGGCATACGGAGTTCATTCTCAGTCTAAGATTGGACCAGACTGAGGGATGCGGTAGTAGGATCGGCAGCATGCAGAGGGGGACGCTGCCGATCCCCGGCTGGCGCATCTTGCCCCTCTGGCCTGCTGAACGCCTGCACGCTCGTTTCATGGGTTGACTTAGGCATACAGAGTTCATTCCCAGTCTAAGCATATGGAGTTCATTCCCAGTCTAAGATTGGACTGGACCAAGGGTTACGGCAGCACATGCTGGGCTCCGGCATGTGCTGGTGTCACATTTTTCTTTGCCGAGGCACCATCGTCGGAGCGTCATCGGAGAACCTGACCGATGGCATTTGGGTTCTGGTGATCAGGGGGGTCGGGGGGTGCACACACAGGATGTGCGATGGGTGCTGAGAACTCACACCCCTTTAAAGAGCATTTGAGATTTTACAGGTTTGCTGCCAGTAGCCATTAAAGTGTCTGAAATGGGGACACTTTTTTCAAATGGTCACAAAATCTTGTACACTTCAAGTTTTTAGCTGAATTTTTTTGTGCATGCGAAAAAAAATACAAGGATCAGGCCTACCAAGTTTGGGGCAAAAAATCTTTTCGAAAAAATTTTAAAAAATCCCGAACCACAAAAAGTTTCAAAAATCATCAAAAATAGAAAACAAGTCGTCTTGCCATGAAACTTCACGTGAAGGCTTAAGGGACCATTGTATGAATTTACAAGCCATAAAAATGGCATTGGGATGCAGAAATATGAAGATGTGCCTAAACCCACCTACCACCTTATCGATCCACGGCTTGAACATCCTGTCTCTCTGGCCGGCGTAGTGCCCGCCCGCTCGCCCGCTAGCTCGTTTCGTCGGTTGGCTTAGGCATACGGAGGTCATTCCCAGTCCAAGATTGGATCAGGCCGAGGGTTGCAGTAGCAGGATCGACAGCACGCAGAGGGGGACCCGATCGATCCTCGGCTTACGCATCCTGCCCCTCTGGCTGGCTGAGCCCCCGCACGCTCATTTCATGGGTTGACTTAGGCATACGGAGTTCATTCCTAGTCTAAGCATATGGAGTTCATTCCCAGTCTAAGATTGGACTGGATCAAGGGTTACGGCAGCACATGCTGGGCTCCGGCATGTGCTGGTGTCAAATTTTTCTTCGTCGGGGCACCATCGCTGGAGAACCTGACCGGCAACATTGGGGTTCCAACGATCGGGGGGCCGGGGGGTGTGTGCACATGATGTGTGATGGGTGCTGGTACCTGGCCCTTATATTGGGCCTCTATCCTTAATCAAACCTTGAGAACTCACACCCCCTTAAAGAGCATTTGAGATTTTACAAGTTTGCTGCCAGTAGCAATTAAAGTTTCTCCAATGGGGACACTTTTTCCAAATGGTCACAAAATCTTGTACACTTCGAGTTTTTAGCTGAATTTTTTTGTGCATGCCAACAAAAATACAAGGATCACGTCTGCCACATTTGGGGCCAAAACTCCTTCTAAAAAAATTTTAAAAAATCCCGAACCACAAAAAGTTTCAAAAATCGTGAAAAATAGAAAACGAGTCGTCTTGCCATGAAATTTCACGTGAAGGCTTAAGGGACCATTGTATGAATTTACAAGCCATAAAAATGGCATTGGCACATAGAAATATGAAGATGTGCCTAAACCTGCCTACCATCCTATCGATCCACGGCTTGTGCATCTCGTCTCTTTAGCCGGTGTAGTGCCCGCCCACTCGCGCACTCATTTTGTCGGTTGCCTTAGGCATACGGAGTTCATTCTCAGTTTAAGATCGGACCAGATCAAGGGTTGCAATAATAGGATCGGTAGCACGCAGAGGGGGACCCGACCGATCCCCGGCTTACGCAACCCGCCCCTCTAGCCGGCTGAACGCCTGCACGCTCATTTCGTGGGTTGACTTAGGCATACAGAGTTCATTCCCAGTCTAAGATCGGACTGGACCGAGGGTTACGGCAGCACATCCTGGGCTCCGGCATGTGCTGTGTCGTATTTTTCTTCGTCAGGGCACCATCGCTGGAGCGTCATCGGAGAACCTGACCAGCGGCATTGGGGTTCCGACGATCGGGGGGCCGGGGTGGTGTGCGCACATGATGTGCGATGGGTGGTGGTACTTGGCCCTTATATTGGCCCCCTATCCCTCATCAAACCTCGAGAATTCACACCCCCTTAAAGAGCATTTGAGATTTTACAGGTTTGCTGCCAGTAGCCATTAAAGTGTCTGAAATGGTGACACTTTTTTCAAATGGTCACAAAATCTTGTACACTTCGAGTTTTTAGCTGAATTTTTTTGCGCATGACAAAAAAAATACAAGGATCACGCCTACCAAGTTGGGGCCAAAAATCCTTTCGAAAAATTTTAAAAAATCTCGAACGGCAAAAAGTTTCAAAAATCATGAAAAATAGAAAACGAGTCGTCTTGCCATGAAACTTCAGGTGAAAGCTTAAGGGACCATTGTATGAATTTACAAGCCATAAAAAGGGCATTGGCATGCAGAAATATGAAGATGTGCCTAAACCCACCTACCACCCTATCGATCCGCGGCTTGCTTATCCCGTCTTTCTGGCCGACATAGTACCCTCCGCCCGCCCGCCCTCTCGATTCATCGGTTGGCTTAGGCATACGGAGTTCATTCCTAATCTAAGATCAGACCAGACCGAGGGTTGTGGTAACACATGCTGGGCTCGGGCATGTGCTGGTGCTGCATTTTTCATCAACGGGGAACCATCGCCAGAGAACCTGACCGCCCGCAGCTCGTTTCGTGAGTTGACTTAGGCTTACGGAGTTCATTCCCAGTCTAAGCATACGAAGTTCATTCCTAGTGTAAGATCGACCAGATCGAGGGTTGCGGCAGTATATGCTAGGCTCAGGCATGTGCTGGTGTCGCATTTTTCTTCACCGGGGCACCATCGCCGAAGCATCATCGGAGAACCTGAACGGCGGCATTGGGGTTCCAACGATCGGGGGGTCGGGGGTGTGCGCACATGATGTGTGATGGGTGCTGGTACTTGGCCCTTATATTGGCCCCCTATCCCTCATCAAACCTCGAGAACTCACGCCCCATTGGCAAGTAGAAATATGAAGATGTACCTAAACCCACCTACCACCCTATCGATCCATGGCTTGTGCATCCTGTCTCTCTGGCCGGCGTAGTGCCCGCCTGCCCGCCCACCCGCTCGTTTCGTCGGTTGGCTTAGGCATACGGAGTTCATTCCCAGTTGAAGATCACACCAGACCGATGGTTGCAGCAGTAGGATCAACAGAACGCAGAGGGGGACCCAACCGATCCCCGACTTGCGCATCCCGCCCCTCTGGCCGGCTAAACGCCCGCACGCTCGTTTCATGAGTTGACTTAGGCATACAAAGTTCATTCCCAGTCTAAGCATACGGAGTTCATTCCCAATCTAAGATCCGACCGGATCGAGGGTTGAGGCAGTAGGATCGACAGCACACAAATGGGGACCCGATCGATCCCCAGCTTGCGCATCCCACCCCTTGGGCCGACTGAGCGCCCGTACGCTCGTTTCGTGGGTTGACTTAGGCATACGGAGTTCATTTCCAGTCTAAGCATACGAAGTTGATTCCCAGTCTAGAATTAGACCAGACCAAGGGTTGCGGCAGCACATGCTGGGCTCGGGCATGTGCTGGTGTCGCATTTTTCTTCACCGGGGCACCATCCCCGGAGCATCGTCAGAGAACCTGACCGTCGGCATTATGGTTCCAGGGATCTAGGGGGTCGGGGGGTGTGCGCACATGATGTGCAATGGGTACTGGAACTTGGCCCTTATATTGGCCCCCTATCCCTCATCAAACCTCGAGAACTCACACCTCTTAAAGAGCATTTGAGATTTTACAAGTTTGCTGCTAGTAGCCATTAAAGTGTCTGAAAGGGGGACACTTGTTTCAAATGGTCACAAAATCTTGTACACTTCGAGTTTTAAGATGAATTTTTTTATGTGTGCCAACAAAAAACAAGGATCACCTCTACCAGGTTTGGGGCCAAAATGCCTTCCGAATAAATTTTAAAAAATCCCACCGTAAAATGTTTCAAAAATCATGAAAAATAAAAAACGAGTCGTCTCGCCATGAAACTTCACATAAAGGCTTAAGGGACCATTGTATGAATATACAAGCCATAAAAATGGCATTGGCATGTAGAAATATGAAGATGTGCCTAAACCCACCTACCACCCTATCGATCCACGGCTTGCGCATCCCGTCTCTCTGGCCGGTGTAGTGCCCGTCCGTCCGCCTGCCCGCTCGTTTCGTCGGTTGGCTTAGGCATACGGAGTTCATTCCCAGTCCAAGATCAGACCAGACCGATGGTTGAAACAGCAGGATCAACAGCACGTAGAGCGGGACCCGGCCGATCCCCGGCTTGCGCATCCCGCCCCTCTGGCCGTTTGAGAGCCTGTACGCTCATTTCATGGGTTGAATTAGGCATACGGAGTTCATTCCCAGTCTAAGCATACGGAGTTCATTCCCAATCTAAGATCGGACCAGACCAAGGGTTGTGACAGCACATGCTGGGCTCGGGCATGTGCTGCTGCCGTATTTTTCTTCGTCGGGGCACCATCGCCGGAGCATCGCCGTAGAACCAGATCGACTGCATTAGGGTTCCGGCCATCGGGGGGGCCGAGGGGTGTGCGCACATGATGTGCGATGGGTGCTGGTCTTGGCCCTTATATTGGCCCCCTATCCCTCATCAAACCTCGAGAACTCACACCCCGTTAAAGAGCATTTCAGATTTTACAGGTTTGCTGCCAGTAGCCATTAAAGTGTTTGAAATGGGGACACTTTTTTCAAATGGTCTCAAAATCTTGTATACTTCGATTTTTTAGCTGAAATTTTTTGTATATGCCAACAAAAATACAAGGATCACGTCTACCAAGTTTGGGGCCAAAAATCCTGAACCGTAAAAAGTTTCAAAAATCGTGAAAAATAAAAAACGAGTCGTCTTGCCATGAAACTTCACGTGAAGGCTTAAGGGACCATTGTATGAATTTACAAACCATAAAAATGGCATTGGCACGTAGAAATATGAAGATGTGCCTAAACCCACCTACCACCCTATCGATCCACGGCTTGCGCATCCTGTCTCTCTAGCCGGCGTAGTCCTCGCCCGTCGGCCCGCCCGCCTGCTCGTTTCGTCAGTTGGCTTAGGCATACGGAGTTCATTCCCAGTCTAAGATCAGACGGGTCAGAGGGTTGCTGCAGCAGGATCGGTAGCACGTAGAGCGGGACTCGGCCGATCCCCGGCTTGCGCATCCCACCCCTCTGGCCGGCTGAGCGCCCGCACGTTCGTTTCATGGTTTAGCTTAGGCATACAGAGTTCATTCCCAGTCTAAGCATACGGAGTTCATTCCCAGTCTAAGATCGGACCGGACCGAGGATTGCGACAGCAAATGCTGGGCTCAGGGATGTGCTGGTGTCGTATTTTTCTTCACCGGGGCACCATCGCCAGAGCATCGTCGGAGAACCTTACCGGCGGCATTGAGGTTCCAGCGATCGGGGGGCCGGGGGGGTCTACGCACATGATGTGGGATGGGTGCTGGTTCTTGGCCCTTATATTGGCCCCCTATCCCTCATCAAACCTTGAGAACTCACACCCCCTTAAAGAGCATTTAAGATTTTACAGGTTTGCTGCCAGTAGCCATTAAAGTGTCTAAAATGGGGACACTTTTTTCAAATGGTCACAAAATCTTGTACACTTCGAGTTTTTAGCTGAATTTTTTTGTGCATGCCAACAAAAATACAAGGATCACGTCTACCAAGGTTAGGGCCAAAAGTTCTTCCGAAAAAATTTTAAAAAATCTCGAACCGTAAAAAGTTTTAAAAATAGTGAAAAATAGAAAACGAGTCGTCTGGCCATGAAACTTCACGTGAATGCTTAAGGGACCATTGTATGATTTTACAAGCCCTAAAAATGGCATTGGCATGTAGAAATATGAAGATGTGCCTAAACCCACCTACCACCCTATCGATTCACGGCTTGCGCAACCCGTCTCTCTGGCCGACGTAGTGCCCGCCCGCCCGCCCGCTTGTTTCGTCAGTTGGCTTAGGCATACGGAGTTCTTTCCCAGTCTAAGATCAGATCAGACCGAGGGTTACTGTAGTAGGATTGAGAGCATGTAGAGGGGGACTCGACCGATCCCCGACTTGCGCATCCCGCCCCTCTGGCTGGCTGAGTGCCCGTACGCTTGTGTCATGGGTTGACTTAGGCATATGGAGTTCATTCCTAGTCTAAGCATACAGATTTCATTCCCATTCTAAGATCAGACTGGACAGAGGGTTGCGGCAGCACATGCTAGGCTCGAGCATATGCTGGTGCCGCATTTTTCTTCGTTGGGGCACCATCGCCGGAGCATCGCCGGAGACCCTGACCGACGGCATTGGGGTTTCGACGATCGGGGGGGCCGGGGGGTGTGCGCACATGATGTGCGATGGGTGCTGGTACTTGGCCCTTATAATGGCCCCCTATCCCTCATCAAACCTCGAGAACTCACACCCCCTTAAAGAGCATTTGAGATTTTATAAGTTTGCTGCCAGTAGCCATTAAAGTGTCTGAAATGGGGAAACTTTTTTAAATGGTCACAAAATCTTGTACACTTCCAGTTTTCAGCTGAATGTTTTTGTGCATGCCAAGAAAAATAGAAGGATCACGTCTACCATGTTTGGGGTCAAAACTCCTTCCAAAAAAAATTTAAAAAATCTTGAATCGTAAAAAGTTTCAAAAATCGTGAAAATAGAAAACGAGTCGACTTGCCAAGAAACTTCACGTGAAGGCTTAAGGGACCATTGTATGAATTTACAAGCCATAAAAATGGCATTGGCATGCAAAAATATGAAGATGTGCCTAAACCCAGCAACCACCCTATCGATCCACGGCTTGCGCATCCCGTCTCTCTGGCCGACGTAGTGCCCGCCCGTCTGCCCGTTCATTTCGTCAGTTGGCTTAGGCATACGGAGTTCATTCCCAGTCTAAGATCAGACTGGACCGAGGGTTGCGGCAGCACATGCTGGGCTCAGGCATGTGCTGGTGCCGCTTTTTCTTCATCGGGGCACCATCATCGGAGCATCGCCGAAGAACCTGATCGGCGGCGTTGGAGTTCCTACGATCGGGGGACCCGGGGGGGTGTGTGCACATGATGTGCGATGGGTGCTGGTACTTGACCCTTATATTGGCCCCCTATCCCTCATCAAACCTCAAGAACTCACACCCCCTTAAAGAGCATTTGAGATTTTACAGGTTTGCTGCTACTAGCCATTAAAGTGTCTGAAATGGGGACACTTTTTTCAAGTTGTCACAAAATCTTGTACACTTTGATTTTTTAGCTGAATTTTTTTATGCATGCCAAGAAAAGTACAAGGATCACATCTACCAAGTTTACGGCCAAAAATCTTTTCAAAAAAATTTTAAAAAATCCCGAACCGTAAAAAGTTTCAAAAATCATGAAAAATAGAAAACGAGTCGTCTCGCCAAGAAACTTCACGCGAAGGCTTAAGGGACCATTGTATGAAATTACAAGCCATAAAAATGGCATTGGAATGGAGAAATATGAAGATGTACCTAAACCCACCTACCACCCTATCAATCCACAGCTTGCGCATCCCATCTCTCTGGTCGACGTAGTGCCCGCCCGTCCGTCCGCTCGTTCCGTCGGTTGGCTTAGGCATACGGAATTCATTCCCAACTTAAGATTGAACCGGACCAAGGGTTGAGGTAGCAGGATCAACAGCATGTAGAGGGGGACCCGACCGATCCCAGCTTTTGCATCCCGCCCCTCTGGCCGGCTGAGCACCAGCACGCTCGTTTTGTGTGTTGACCTAGGCATACGGAGTTCATTCCCAGTCTAAGATTGGATCAGACCGAGGGTTGCGGCAGAACATGCTAGGCTCAGGCATGTGCTGGTATCGCATTTTTCTTCGTCGGGGCACCATCGTCAGAGCATCACCGGAGAACCTGACCGGTGGCATTGGGGTTCCGGCGATCGAGGGGCCGGGGGGTGTGCGCACATGATGTGCGATGGGTGCTGGTACTTGGCCCTTATATTGGCCCCCTATCCCTCATCAAACCTCAAGAACTCACACCCCCTTAAAAAGAATTTGAGATTTTCCAGGTTTCCTGCCAGTAGCCATTAAAGTGTTTGAAATGGGGACACTTTTTTCAAATGGTCACAAAATCTTGTACTCTTCGAGTTTTTAGCTGAATTTTATTGTGCATGGCAAAAAAAATACAAGGATCACGTCTATAAAGTTTGGGGCCAAAACTCCTTCTGAAAAAATTCTAAAAAATCCCAAACCAAAAAAAGTTTTGAAAATTGTGAAAAACAGAAAACGAGTCGTCTTGCCGTGAAACTTCACGTGAAGGCTTAAGGGACCATTGTATGAATTTACAAGCCATAAAAATGGCATTGGCACGTAGAAATATGAACATGTGCCTAAACCCACCTACTACCCTATCGATCCATAGCTTGCGCATCCCGTCTCTCTGGCCGGCGTAGTGCCCAACCGCCCGCCCGCCCGCTCATTTCGTAGGTTGGCTTAGGTATACGAAGTTCATTCCCAGTCTAAGATCAGACTGGACCGAGGGTTGTGGTAGCAGGATCGACAGCACGCAGAGGGGGACTCAGCCGATCCCCGGCTTGTGCATCCCACCCTTCTGGCCGGCTGAGCCCCCGCACGCTCGTTTGATGGGTTGACTTAGGCATACGGAGATCGTTCCCAGTCTAAGCATACGAAGTTCATTCCCAATCTAAGATTGGACCGGACCGAGGGTTGCAATAGCACATGCTGGGCTCGGTCAATACGTAAAGGGGGACCCGACCGATCCCCAGCTTACGTATCCCGTCCCTCTGGCCAAAGGAGCGCCCGTATGCTCGTTTCACGGGTTGACTTAGGCATACGGAGTTCATTCCCAGTCTAAGATTGGATCGAATCAAGGGTTACGGCAGCACATGCTGGGCTCGGGCATGTGCTGGTGCTGTATTTTTCTTCGTCGGGGCACCATCGTCGGAGCATTGTCGGAGAACCTGACCGGTGGCATTGGGGTTCCGACGATCGGGGGGGCCGGGGGGTGTGTACACATGATGTGCGATGGGTGCTGGTACTTGGCCCTTATATTGGCCCCCTATCCCTCATCAAACCTCGAGAACTCACACCCCCTTAAAGAGAATTTGAGATTTTACAGGTTTTCTGCCAATTGCCAGTAAAGTGTCTGAAATGGAAACACTTTTTTCAAATGGTCACAAAATCTTGTACACTTCGAGTTTTTAGCTGAATTTTTTTGTGCATGCCAACAAAAATACAAGGATCACGTCTACCAAGTTTGGGGTGAAGCCATAAAAATGGCATTGGCATGCAGAAATATGAAGATGTGCCTAAACCCACCTACCACCCTATCAATCCACAGCTTGCGCATCCCGTCTTTCTGGCCGCCGTAGTGCTCGCCCGCCCGCCCTCCCGCTCGTTTCGTCGGTTGGATTAGTCATATGTAGTTCATTCCCATTCTAAGTTTAGACTGAACCGAAGGTTGTGATAGTAGGATCGACAGCACGTAGAGGGGGACCCGACCGATCCTCGACTTGCGCATCCCGTCCCTCTGGCCGACTGAGTGACTGCACGCTCGTTTCGTGAGTTGACTTATGCATACGGAGTTCATTCCCAGTCTAAGCATATGGAGTTCATTCCCAGTCTAACATCGGACCGGACCGAGGGTTGTGGCAGCACATTCTGGGCTCGAGCATGTGCTGGCGCCGCATTTCTCTTCGTCGGGGCACCATCGTCGGAGCATCATCGGAGAACTTGATCGACGGCATTGGGGTTTCGGCGATCGGGGGGCCGGGGGGTGTGCGCACATGATGTGCAATGGGTGCTGGTACTTGGCCCTTATATTGGCCCCCTATCCCTCATCAAACCTCGAGAACTCACACCCCTTAAAGAGAATTTGAGATTTTACAATTTTGCTCCCAATAGCCATTAAAGTGTCTAAAATGGGGAACTTTTTTCAAATGGTCACAAAATCTTGTGCACTTTGAGTTTTTAGCTGATTTTTTTTGTGCATGCCAAAAAAAATACAAGGATCACATCTAACAAGTTTGGGGCCAAAACTCCTTCCAAAAAAATTTTAAAAAATCCATCACCGCAAAAAGTTTTAAAAATCGTGAAAAATAAAAAATGAGTCATCTTGCCATGAAACTTCACGTGAAGGCTTAAGGGACCATTGTATGAATTTATAAGCCATAAAAATGGCATTGGCATGTAGAAATATGAAGATGTGCCTAAACCCACCTACCACCCTACCGATCCACGGCTTTCGTATCCCGTCTCTCTGGCTGGCGTAGTGACCGCCTGCTCGCTCGTTTCATTGGTTGGCTCAGGCATATGGAGTTCATTCCCAGTCTAAGATTGGATCGGACTGAGGGTTGCGACAACAGGATTGGCAAAATGCAGAGGGGGACCCGATCGATCTCGGTCTTGCACATCCCGCCCTTCTGGCCGGCTGAGTTTTTAGCTGAATGTTTTTGTGCATGCCAACAAAAATACAAGGATCACGTCTACCAAGTTTGGGGAGAAAACTAATTCCGAAAAAATTTTAAAAAATCTTGAACCGTAAAAAGTTTTCAAAATCGTGAAAATGAAAAACGAGTCATCTTGCCATGAAACTTCACGTGAAGGCTTAAGGGACCATTGTATGAATTTACAAGCCATAAAAATGGCATTGGCACATAGAAATATGAAGATGTGCCTAAACCCACCTACCACCCTATCGATCCACGGCTTGCGCATCCCGTCTCTCTGGCCGGCGTAGTGCCCACCCGTCCGCTCGTTTAGTCGGTTGGCTCAGGCATATGGAGTTCATTCCCAGTCTAAGATCGAACCAGACTGAGGGTTGCGGCAACAGGATTGGTAGCATGCAGAGGGGGACCCGGTCAATCCCCTTCTTGCGCATCCCGCCCCTCTGGCCGACTGAGAGCCCGCACGCTCGTTTCGTGGGTTGACTTAGGCATACGGAGTTCATTCCCAGTCTAAGCATACGGAGTTCATTCCCAGTATAAGCATACGGAGTTCATTCCCAGTTTAAGATCGGATCGGACCGAGGGTTGCGGCAGCACATGCTGGGCTCGGGCAAGTGCTAGTTTCGCATTTTTCTTCGTTGGGCCACCATCGCCGGAGCATCGTTGGAGAACCTGACCGACGGCATTGGGGTTCCGGCAATCGGGGGGGCCGGGGGGTGTGCCCGCATGATGTGCGATGGGTGCTTGTACTTGGCCCTTATATTGGCCCCCTATCCCTCATCAAACCTCAAGAAGTCACACCCCCTTAAAGAGCATTTGAGATTTTACAGGTTTGCTGCCAGTAGCCATTAAAGTGTCTGAAATGGGGACATTATTTTCGAATGGTCACAAAAAGTTGTACACTTCCAGTTTTTAGCTGACTTTTTTTGTGCATACCAACAAAAATACAAGGATCACGTCTACCAAGTTTGGGGCCAAAACTCCTTCCGAAAAAATTTTTAAAAATCCCGAACCACAAAAAGTTTAAAAAATCGTGAAAAATAAAAAACAAGTCGTCTTGCCATGAAACTTCACGTGAAGGCTTAAGGGACCATTGTATGAATTTACAAGCCATATAAATGGCATTGGCATGCAGAAATATGAATATGTGCCTAAACCCACCAACCACCCTATCGATCCACGGCTTACGCATCCCGTCTCTATGGCCGGCATAGTGCCTATCTGCCCGCCCGCTCGTTTCGTCGGTTGGCTTAGGCATACGGAGTTCATTCCTAGTCTAAGATTGGACCAGACCGAGGGTTGCGGTAGCAGGATCGGCAGTACGTAGAGGGGGACCCGACCGATCCCCAGCTTGCGCATCCTGCCCCTCTGGCCGGCTAAGTGCCCGCACACTCGTTTCGTGGGTTAACTTAGGCATACGGAGTTCATTCCCAGTCTAAGCATACCGAGTTCATTCCTCGTGTAAGATCAGACCGGACCAAGGGTTACGACAGCACATGCTGGGCTCAGGCGTGTGCTGGTGCTGAATTTTTCTTTGTCGGGGCACCATCGTCGGAGCATCGTCGGAGAACCTGACCGATGACATTGGGGTTCCGACGATCGGGGGGGCTGGGGGGTGTGCGCACATGATGTGCGATGGTTGTTGGTACTTCGCCCTTATGTTGGCCCCCTATCCCTCATCAAACATCAAGAACTCACACTTGCTTAAAGAGCATTTGAGATTTTCAGGTTTGCTGCCAGTAGCCATTAAAGTGTCTGAAATGGGGACACTTTTTTCAAATGGACACAAAATCTTGTACACTTCGAGTTTTTAGCTGAATATTTTTGTGCAAGCCAAAAAAAATACAAGGATCAAGTCTACCAAGTTTGGGGCCAAAAATCCTTCCGAAAAAATTTTCAAAAATCCTGAAATGCAAAAAGTTTCAAAAATTTGTAAAAAATAGAAAACGAGTCGTCTGGCCATGAAACTTCACGTGAAGGCTTAAGGGACCATTGTATGAATTTACAAGCCATAAAAATGGCATTGGCACACAGAAATATGAAGATGTGCCTAAACCCACCTACCACCCTATCGATCCACGGCTTGCGCATCCCGTCTCTCCCGGGGCCCGCCCTCCCGCCCGCTCATTTTGTCGGTTGGCTTAGGCATACGGAGTGCATTCCTAGTCTAAGATCGGACCGGACCGAGGGTTGCGGCATTAGGATCGGTAGCACGTAGAGGGGGACTCGGTCGATCCTCGGCTTGCGCATCCTGCCCCTCTGGCCGGTTGAGCGCCCGTACGCTCGTTTCGTGGGTTGACTTAGGCATACGGAGTTCATTCCCAGTCTAAGCATACGGAGTTCATTCCCAGTCAAAGATCAGACCAGACCGAGGGTTGCGGTAGCACATGCTGGGCTCGGGCATGTGCTGGTGCCGTATTTTTCTTCGCGAGGGCACCATCGCTGGAGCATCGTCGGAGAACCTGACCGACGGCATTGGGGTTCCGGCAATCGAGGGGGCCGAGGGGGGTGTGCGCACATGATGTGTGATGGGTGCTGGTACTTGGCCCTTATATTGGCCCGTTATCCCTCATCAAACCTCAAGAACTCCCACCCCCTTAAAGAGCATTTGAGATTTTACAGGTTTGCTACCAGTAGCCATTAACGTGTCTGAAATGGGGACACTTTTTTCAAATGGTCACAAAAATCTTGTACACTTTGAGTTTTTAGCTGAATATTTTTGTGCATGCCAACAAAAATACAAGGATCATGTCTACCAAAGTTGGGGCCAAAACTCCTTTCGAAAAAATTTTTAAAAATCCCGAACCGTAAAAAGTTTTGAAAATCGTAAAAAATAGAAAATGAGTCGTCTGGCCATGAAACTTCACGTGAAGGCTTAAGGGACCATTGTAAGAATTTACAAGCCATAAAAATGGCACTGGCACGCAGAGGGGGACCCGACCGATCCCCGGCTTATGCATCCCGCCCCTCTGGCCGGTTGAGCCCCCGTACGCTCGTTTCGTGGGTTGACTTTGGCATACGGAGTTTATTCCCAGTCTAAGATCAGATCAGACCGAGGGTTGCTGCAGCACATGCTGTGGTCGGGCATGTGCTGGTGCCACATTTTTTTTCGTCGGGGCACCATCACCGGAGCATCACCAAAGAACCTAACCGATTGCATTGGGGTTCTGGCGATCGGCGGGGCTGGGGGGGTGTGCGCACATGATGTGCGATGGGTGCTGGTACTTGGCTCTTATATTGGCCCCCTATCCCTCATCAAACCTTGAGAACTCACATCCCCTTAAATAGCATATGAGATTTTACAGGTTTGCTGCTAGTAGCCATTAAAGTGTCTGAAATGGACACACTTTTTTCGAATGGTCACAAAATCTTGTACACTTCGAGTTTTTAGTTGATTTTTTTGTGCATGCCAAAAAAAATACACGGATCACGTCTACCAAGTTTGGGGCCAAAACTCCTTCCGAAAAAATTTTAAAAAATCTTGAACCATAAAAAGTTTTGAAAATCATGAAAAATAGAAAACGAGTCGTCTTGCCATGAAACTTCACGTGAAGGCTTAAGGGACCATTGTATGAATTTACAAGCCATAGAAATGGCATTGGCATGCAAAAATATGAAGATGTACCTAAACCCACCTACCACCCTATCGATCCACGGCTTGCGCATCCCGTCTCTCTGGCCGGCGGGCCTGCCTGCTCGTTTCGTCGGTTGGCTTAGGCATACGGAGTTCGTTCCCAGTCTAAGATCAGACCAGACCAAGGGTTGTGGTAGCACGCAGAGGGGGACCCGATCGATCCCCAGCTTGTGCATGCCACCCCTTTGGCCGGCTGAGCGCCCGCACGCTCGTTTCGTGGGTTGACTTAGGCATACGGAGTTCATTCCTAGTCTAAGATCAGACCGGACCGAGGGTTGCGGCAGCACATGTTGGGCTCGGGCATGTGCTGATGCTGCATTTTTTTTCGTCGGGGCACCATCATCGGAGCATCACCGGAGAACCTGACCGACGGCATTGGGGTCCGGCGATAAGCGGGGCCGGGGGGTGTGCGCACATGATGCGTGATGGGTGCTGGTACTTTGCTCTTATATTGGGCACCTATCCCTCATCAAACCTCGAGAACTCACACCCCCTTAAAGAGTATTTGAGATTTTACAGGTTTGCTGCCAGTAGCAACTAAAGTGTCTAAAATGGGGTCACTTTTTTCAAATGGTCACAAAATCTTGTACACTTCGAGTTTTTAGCTGAATTTTTTTGTGCATGCCAACAAAAATACAAGGATCACGTCTACCAAGTTTGGGGCTAAAAATCCTTTCGAAAAAATTTTAAAAAATTTGGAACTGCAAAAAGTTTTGAAAATCCTGAAAAATATATAACGAGTCGTCCTGCCATGAAACTTCACGTGAAGGCTTAAGGGACCCTTATATGAATTTACAAGCCATAAAAATGGCATTGGCGTGGAGAAATATGAAGATGAGCCTAAACCCACCTACCACCCTATTGATCCACGGCTTGCGCATCCCGTCTCTCTAGCCAGCGTAGTGACCGCCTGTCCACCCGTTCGCTCATTTTGTTGGTTAGCTTAGGCATACGGAGTTCATTCCCAGTCTAAGATTGGATCGGACCGAGGGTTGCGGTAGCAAGATTAGCAGCACGTAGAGAGGGACTCGACCGGTCCCCGGCTTGTGCATCCCGCCCCTCTGGCAGGCTGAGCGCCCGCACGCTCGTTTCATGGGTTGACTTAGGCATACGGAGTTCATTCCCAGTCTAAGATCGGACTGGACCGAAGGTTGCGGTAGCACATGCTGGGCTCGGGCATGTCCTGGTGCTGTATTTTTTTTTGTCGGGGCACCATCATCGGAGCATCACCGGAGAACCTGACCGATGGCATTGGGGTCCGACGATCAGCGGGGTCGGGGGGTGTGCGCATATGATGTCTGATGGGTGCTGGTACTTCGCTCTTATATTGGGCCCCTATCCCTCATCAAACCTCGAGAACTCACACCCCCTTAAAGAGTATTTGAGATTTTACAGGTTTGCTGCCAGTAGCAATTAAAGTGTCTAAAATGGGGTCTCTTTTTTCAAATGGTCACAAAATCTTGTACACTTCGAGTTTTTAGCTGAATTTTTTTGTGCATGCCAACAAAAATACAAGGATCACGTCTACCAAGTTTGGGGCCAAAAATCCTTTCAAAAAAATTTTAAAAAATCTCGAATCGTAAAAAGTTTTGAAAAACGTGAAAAATAGAGAACGAGTCGTCTTGCCATGAAACTTCACGTGATGGCTTCAGGGACCATTGTATGAATTTACAAGCCATAAAAATGGAATTGGCATGCAGAAATATGAAGATGTGCCTAAACCCACCTACCACCCTATCGATCCACGGCTTGCACATCCCGTCTCTCTGGCCGGCGTAGTGCCCGCCCACACGCCCCCCCGCCCGCTCGTTTCGTCGGTTGGCTTAGGCATACGGAGTTCATTCCCAGTCTAAGATCAGACCAGATCGAGGGTTACAGTAGTAGGATCAGCAGCACGTAGAGGGGGACCCGGCCTATCCCCAGCTTGTGCATCCCGCCCCTCTGGCCAACTGAGGGCCGTATGCTCGTTTCGTTGGTTGACTTAGGCATACAAAGTTCATTCCCAGTCTAAGCATACGAAGTTCATTCCCAATCTAAGATCAAACCGGACCGAGGGTTGCGCTAGCATATCTGGGCTCGGGCATGTGCTGGTGCGACATTTTTCTTCGTCGAGGCACCATCGTCGTGGCATCATCGGAGAACCTGACCGGTGGCATTAGGGTTCCAGCGACCGGGGGGGCCGGGCGGTGTGCGGACATGATGTGCGATGGGTGCTGGTACTTGGCCCATATATTGGCCCCGTATCCGTCATCAAACCTTGAGAACTCACACGCCCTTCAAGAGCATTTGAGATTTTACAGGTTTGCTGCCAGTAGCCAATAAAGTGTCTTGTACACTTCGAGTTTTTGGCTAAATTTTTTTTTGCATGCCAACAAAAATACAAGGATCACGTCTTCCAAGTTTGGGTCCAAAACTCCTTTCGAAAAAATTTTAAAAAATCCCAAACTGCAAAAAGTTTCAAAAATCATGAAAAATAGAAAATGAGTCGTGTTGCTATGAAACTTCACGTGAAGGCTTAAGGGACCATTGTTTGAATTTACAAGCCATAAAAATGGCATTGGCAAATAGAAATATGAAGATGCACCTAAACCAACCTACCACCCTATCGATCCACGGCTTATGCATCCCGTCTCTATGGCCAGCGTAGTGCCCGCCCGCTCGCCCGCCCGCTCGTTTCATCGGTTGGCTTAGGCATGCGGAGTTCATTCCTAGTCTAAGATTAGACCAGACCAAGGGTTGCGATGGTAGGATCTGTAGCATGTAGAGGGGGACCCGACCGATCCCCGGCTTGCCCATCCCACCCTTCTGGCCGGCTGAGCACCCGTACGCTCGTTTCGTGGGTTAACTTAGGCATACGGAGTTCATTCCCAGTCTAAGCATACGGAGTTCATTCCCAGTCTAAGATTAGACCAGATCAAGGGTTGCGGTAGCACATGCTGGGCTCGGGCATGTGCTGGTGATGCATTTCTCTTCGTCGGGGCACCATCGTCAGAGCATCGCCGGAGAACCTGACCGGCGACATTAGGGTTTCGACGATCGGGGGGGCCGGGGGGTGTGCGCACATGATGTGCGAAAGGTGCTGGTATTTTGCCATTATACTGGCCCCCTATCCCTCATCAAACCTCGAGAACTCACACCCCCTTAAAGAGCATTTGAGATTTTACAGGTTTGCTGCCAGTAGCCATTAAAGTGTCTGAAATGGGGACACTTCTTTCAAATGCTCACAAAATCTTGTACACTTCGAGTTTTTAGCTGAAGTTTTTTGTGCAAGCCAAGAAAAATGGAAGGATCACGTCTACCAAGTTTGGGCCAAAACTCCTTCCTAGAAAACTTTAAAAAATCCCGAGCCGTAAATAGTTTCAAAAATCATGAAAAATAAAAAATGAGTCGTCTTGCCATGAAACTTCACGTGAAGGCTTAAGGGACCATTCTATGAATTTACAAGCCATAAAAATGGCATTGGCACGTAGAAATATGAAGATGTGCCTAAATCCACCTACCACCCTATCGATCCACGGCTTGCGCATCTCATCTCTCTGGCCGGCGTAGTGCCCGCCCGCCCGCCTGCCCGCTCGTTTCGTCGGTTGGCTTCGGCATACGGAGTTCATTCCTAGTCTAAGATCAGACCGAACCAAGGGTTGCAGTAGCAGGATTGGTAGCACGTAGAGAGGGACCCGACCGAACCCTGACTTGCCCATCCCGCCCCTCTGGCCGGCTGAGCGCCCGCACGTTCGTTCCGTGGGTTGAGTTAGGCATACGGACTTCATTCCCAGTCTAAGATCGGATCGGACTGAGGGTTGTGACAGCACATGCTGGGCTCGAGCATGTGCTGGTGTCGTATTTTTCTTTGCCGGGGCACCATCGCTGGAGCATCATCGGAAAACATGATCGGCGGCATTGGGGTTCCGACTATCGGGGGGCCGGGGGGTGTGCACACATGATGTGCAATGGGTGCTGGTACTTGGCCCTTATATTGGCCCCCTATCCCTCAACAAACCTCGAGAACTAAACCCCCTTAAAGAGCATTTGAGATTTTACAGGTTTGCTGCCAGTAGCCATTAAAGTGTCTGAAATGGGGACACTTTTTTCAAATGGTCACAAAATCTTGTACACTTCGAGTTTTTAGCTAAATTGTTTTGTGCATGCCAACAAAAATACAAGGATCACGTCGACAAAGTTTGGGGCCAAAACTCCTTCCGAAAAAATTTTAAAAAATCTCGAATCGTAAAAAGTTTCAAAAAATGTGAAAAATAGAGAACGAGTCGTCTGGCCATGAAACTTCACATGATGGCTTCAGGGACCATTGTATGAATTTACAAGCCATAAAAATGGAATTGGCATGCAAAAATATGAAGATGTGCCTAAACCCACCTACCACCCTATCGATCTATGGCTTGCGCATCCCGTCTCTCTGGCCGGCATAGTGCCCCCCCGCCCGCTCGTTTCGTCGATTGGCTTAGGCATACGGAGTTCATTCCCAGTCTAAGATCAGACCGGATCGATGGTTGCGGTAGCAGGATCGGCAGCACATAAAGGGGGACCCAGCCGATCCCCAGCTTGCGCATCCTACCCCTCTGGCTGGCTGAGCGCCCGTACGCTGATTTCGTGGGTTGACTTAGGCATACAGAGTTCATTCCCTGTCTAAGGTTGGACCGAACCTAGGGTTGCGGCAGCACATGCTGGGCTCAGGCATGTGCTGGTGCCACATTTCTCTTCCCCGGGGCACCATCGTCGGAGCATCGTCGGAGAACCTGATCGACGACATTGGGGTTTCGGTGATCGGGGGGCCGGGGGGTGTGCGCACATGATATGCTATGGGTGCTGGTATTTGGCCCTTATATTGGCCCCCTATCCCTCATCAAACCTCGAGAACTCACACCCCCTTAAAGAGCATTTGAGATTTTACAGGTTGCTGCCAGTAGCTATTAAAGTGTCTGAAATGGGGACACTTCTTTTAAATGGTCACAAAATCTTGTACACTTCGAGTTTTTAGCTGAATTTTTTTGTGCATGCCAACAAAAATACAAGGATCACGTCTACCAAGTTTGGGGCCAAAACTCCTTCGGAAGAAATTTTAAAATATCCCAAACCACAAAAAGTTTCAAAAATCATGAAAAATAGAAAATGAGTCGTCTTGGCATGAAGCTTCACGTGAAGGCTTAAGGGACCATTGTATGAATTTACAAGCCATAAAAATGGCATTGGCATGCAAAAATATGAAGATGCACCTAAACCGACCTACCACCCTATCGATCCACGGCTTACGCATCCCGTCTCTCTGGCCATCGTAGTGCCGGCCCGCTCGCCCGCCCGTTCTTTTCATCAGTTGGCTTAGGCATACGGAGTTCATTCCCAGTCTAAGATCAGACCAGACCGAGGGTTGCGGCAGCAGGATCGGTAGCACGCAGAGGGGGACCCGATCGATCCTCGGCATGCGCATCTCGCCCCTCTGGCTGGCTGAGCGCCCGCACGCTTGTTTCATGGGTTGACTTAGGCATACGGAGTTCATTTCCAGTCTAAGCATACGGAGTTCATTCCCAGTCTAAGATCAGACCGGACTGAGGGTTACGGCAGCACATGCTGGGCTCGGGCATGTGCTAGTGCCGCATTTTTCCTCACCGGGGTGCCATCGTCGGAGCATTGCCGGAGAACCTGACCAACGGCATTGGGGTTCCAGCGATCGGGGGGGGCCGAGGGGGTGTGCGCACATGATGTGCAATGGGTGCTGGTACTTGGCCCTTATATTGGCTCCCTATCCCTCATCAAACCTCGAGAACTCACACCATCTTAAAGAGCATTTGAGATTTTACAGGTTTGCTGCCAGTAGCCATTAAAGTGTCTGAAATGGGGACACTTTTTTCAAATGGTCACAAAATCTTGTACACTTCAACTTTTTAGCTGATGTTTTTTGTGCATGCCACCAAAAATACAAGGATCACGTCTACCAAGTTTGGGATCAAAACTCCTTTTGAAAAAATTTTAAAAAATCCCGAACCACAAAAAGTTTCAAAAATCATGAAAAATAGAAAACAAGTGGTCTTGCCATGAAACTTCACGTGAAGGCTTAAAGGACCATTGTATGAATTTACAGGCCACAAAAATGGCATTGGCACGTAGAAATATGAAGATGTGCGTAAAGCCACCTACCACCTTATCGATCCACGGCTTGCGCATCCTGTCTCTCTGGCCGGTGTAGTGCTCGCCCGCCCGCCCAGCCGCTCGTTTCATCGGTTGGCTTAGGCATACGGAGTTCATTCCCAGTCTAAGATTGGACCAGACCGAGAGTTGTAGTAGCAGGATTGGCAGCAAGCAGAGCGGGACCCGATCGATCCCTGACTTGCGCAACCCGCCCCTCTGGCCGGCTGCGCCCGTACGCTCGTTTCATGGGTTGGCTTAGGCATACGGAGTTCATTCCCAGTTGAAGATCCGACTGGACCGAGGGTTGCGACAGCACATTCTGGTTTCGGGCATGTGCTGGTTCGCATTTTTCTTCACTGAGGCACCATCGCCGGAGAACCTGATCGACGGCATTGGGGTTCCGGTGATCGGGGGGCCGGGGGTCAGGGGGTGTGCACACATGATGTGCGATGGGTGCTGGTACTTGGCCCTTATATTGGCCCCCTATCCCTCATCAAACCTCGAGAACTCACACCCCGTTAAAGAGCATTTGATATTTTACAGGTTTGCTGCCAGTAGCCATTAAAGTGTCTGAAATGGGGACACTTTTTTCAAATGGTCACAAAATCTTGTACACTTCAATTTTTTAGCTGAATTTTGTTTGTGCATGCCAACAAAAATACATGGATCACGTCTACCAAGTTTTGGGCCAAAACTCCTTCTGAAAAATTTAAAAAAATCTCGGACCGCAAAAAGTTTCAAAAATCGTGAAAAATAGAAAATGAGTCGTCGTGCATTGAAACTTCACGTGAAGGCTTAAGGGACCATTGTATGAATTTACAAGCCATAAAAATGGCATTGGCACATAGAAATATGAAGATGCACCTAAATCGACCTACCACCCTATTGATCCACGGATTGCGCATCCCGTCTCTCTGGCCGGCGTAGTGCCCGCCCTCCCGCCCACCCGCTCGTTTCTTCGGATGGCTTAATCATACGGAGTTCATTCCCAGTCTAAGATCGGACCAGACCGAGGGTTGCGGCAGCAAGATCGACAGCATGCAGAGGGGGACCCGACCGATCGTCGGGTTGCGCATCCCACCCCTCTGGCCTGCTGAGTGCCCGCACGGTCGTTTCGTGGGTTGACTTAGGCATACGGAGTTCATTCCCAGTCTAAGATCGGATCGGACTGAGGGTTGTGACAGCACATACTGGGCTCGGGCATGTGCTGATGCCACATTTTTCTTCGTCGGGGCACCATCACTGGAGAATCATCGGAGAACCTGACCGGCAACATTGGGGTTCCGGCGATCGAGGGGGGCCGGGGGGTGTGCGCACATGATGTGCGAAGGGTGCTGGTACTTGGCCCTTATATTGGCCCCCTATCCCTCATCAAACCTCGAGAACTAACACCTCCTTAAAGAGCATTTGAGATTTTACAGGTTTGCTGCCAGTAGCCATTAAAGTGTCTGAAATGGGGACACTTTTTTCAAATGGTCACATAATCTTGTACCCTTCGAGCTTTTAGCTGAATTTTTTTGTGCATGCCAACAAAAATACAAGGATCACTTCTACCAAGTTTGGGGCCAAAAATCCTTTCGAAAAAATTTAAAAAAATCTCGAACCGTAAAAAGTTTTAAAATCGTGAAAAATAGAAAACGAGTCGTCTGGCCATGAAACTTCACGTAAAGGCTTAAGGGACCATTGTATGAATTTACAAGTTATAAAAATGGCATTGGCATGTAGAAATATGAAGATGTACCTAAACCCACCTACCACCCTATCGATCCAAGGCTTGCGCATCCCGTCTCTCTGGCCGGCGTAGTGCTCACCCGCCCGCCCGCCCGCCTGCCCGCTTGTTTCGTCGGTTGCCTTAGGCATACGGAGTTCATTCCCAGTCTAAGATTGGACCAGACCAAGGGTCACGACAACAGGATCGGCAGCATGCAGAGGGGGACCCAGCTGATCCCCTCCTTGCACATCCCGCCCCTTTGGCCGGCTGAACGCTCGTTTTATGGGTTGACTTAGGCATACGGAGTTCATTCCCAGTCTAAGCATATGGAGTTCATTCCTAGTCTAAGATCGGACGGGACCGAGGATTGTGGCAGAACATGCTGGGCTCGAGCATGTGCTGGTGTCGCATTTTTCTTCGTCGGGGCACCATCGTCGGAGCATCGCCGGAGAACCTGACCGGCAGCATTGGGGTTCCGGCGATCGAGGGGGCCGAGGGGTGTGCGCACATGGTGTGCGATGGGTGCTGGTACTTGGCCCTTATATTGGCTCCCTATGCGTCACAAACCTCAAGAACTCTCACCCACTTAAAGAGCATTTGAGATTTTACAGGTTTGCTGCCAGTAGCAATTAAAGTGTCTGAAATGGGGACACTTTTTTCAAATGGTCACAAAATCTTGTACACTTCGAGTTTTTAGTTGAATTTTTTTGTGCGTGCCAACAAAAATACAAGGATCACGTCTACCAAGTTTGGGGCCAAAACTCCTTTCGAAAAATTTTAAAAAATCCCGAACCACAAAAAGTTTGAAAAATCTTGAAAAATAGAAAATGAGTCGTCTTGCCATGAAACTTCATGTGAAGGCTTAAGGGACCATTGTATGAATTTACAAGCCATAAAAATGGCATTGGCATGCAGAAATATGAAGATGTGCCTAAACCCACCAACCACTCTATCGATCCACGGCTTGCGCATCCCGTCTCTCTGACCGACATAGTGCCCACCCGCCCACCCTCCCGCTCGTTTTGTCGGTTGGCTCAGGCATACGAAGTTCATTCCCAGTTGAAGATCAGACTGGATGAGGGTTGTGGTAGTAGGATCGGCAGCACGCAGAGGGGGACCCGACCGATCCCCGGATTGCGCATCCCACCCCCTGGCTGGCTGAGCACCCACACGCTTGTTTCGTGGATTGACTCAGGCATACGGAGTTCATTCCCAATCTAAGCATACGGAGTTCATTCCCAGTCTAAGATCAGACCAGATAGAGGGTTGTGGCAGCACATGCTGGGCTCGGGCATGTGCTGGTGCCACATTTTTCTTCGTCAGGGCACCATCGTCGAAGCATCGTCGGAGAACCTGACCGGCGACATTGGGGTTCCAGCGATCGGGGGGTGGGGGGTCTGCGCAGATGATGTGCAATTGGTGCTGGTACTTGGCCCATATATTGGCCCCCTATCCCTCATCAAACCTCGAGAACTCACACCCCCTTAAAGAGCATTTGAGATTTTACAGGTTTGCTGCCAGTAGCCATTAAAGTGTTTGAAATGAGGACACTTTTTTCATATGGTCACAAAATCTTGCACGCTTCGAGTTTTTAGCTGAAATTTTTTGTGCATGCCAAAAAAAATACAAGGATCATGTCTACCAAGTTTGGGGCCAAAACTCCTTCCGAAAAAATTTTACAAAAATCGAAACCGCAAAAAGTTTCAAAAATCCTGAAAAAAGGAAAACAAGTCGTCTTGCCATGAAACTTCACGTGAAGGCTTAGGGGACCATTGTACGAATTTACAAGCCATAAAAATGGCATTGGCATGCAAAAATATGAAGATGTGCCTAAACCCACCAACTACCTTATCGATCCACGGCTTGCGCATCCCGTCTCTCTGGCCGACGTAGTGCCCGCCCTCTCGCCCTCCCGCTCGTTTCATCTGTCGGTTTAGGCATACGGAGTTCATTCCCAATCTAAGATTGGATCAGACCGAGGGTTGCGGCAGCAGGATCGATAGCAAGCAAAGGGTGACCCGATCGATCGTCGAGTTGCTCATCCCACCCCTCTAGCCGGCTGAGTGCCCGTACGTTCATTTCGTGGGTTAACGCAGGCATACGGAGTTCATTTCCAGTCTAAGCATACGGAGTTCAGTCTAAGATCAGACCAGACCGAGGGTTGCGATAGTAGGATCGATAGCACGCAGAGGGGGACCCGACCAATCCCCAGCCTGCTCAGCTCATCCCGCCTCTCTGGTCGGCTAAGCACCCGCACACTCATTTCGTGGGTTGACTTAGGCATACGGAGTTCATTCCCAGTCTAAGCATATGGAGTTCATTCCCAGTCTAAGATCAGACCGGACCGAGGGTTACGGCAGCACATGCTGGGCTGGGCATGTGCTGGTGCCGCATTTTTCTTCACCTGGGCACCATCGTCGGAGCGTCACCGGAGAACCTGACCGACGGCATTGGGGTTCCGACGATCGGGCGGGCCGGGGGGTATGCGTACATGATGTGCCATGGGTGCTGGTACTTGGCCCTTATATTGGCCCCCTATCCCTCATCAAACCTCGAGAACTCACACCCCCTTAAAGAGCATTTGAGATTTTACAGGTTTGCTGCCCGTAGCCATTAAAGTGTTTGAAATGGGGACACTTTTTTCAAATGGTCACAAAATCTTGTACACTTCGAGTTTTTAGCTGAATTTTTTTATGCATGGCAACAAAAATACAGGGATCATGTCTACCAATTTTGGGGTGAAAACACTTTCTGAAAAAATTTTAAAAAATCCCGAACCGCAAAAATTTTAAAAATCGTGAAAAATAGAAAACGAGTCGTCTATCCATGAAACTTCACGTGAAGGCTTAAGGGACCGTTGTATGAATTTACAAGCCATAAAAATGGCATTGGCATGCAGAAATATGAAGATGTGCCTAAACCCACCTACCACCCTATCGATCCACGGCTTGCGCATCCCGTCTCTCTGGCCGACGTAGTGCCCGCCCGCCCGCTCATTTCGTCGGTTGGCTTAGGCATACGGAGTTCATTCCTAGTCTAAGATCGGACTAGACTGAGGGTTGCGACAGCAGGATCAGTAGCACGCAGAGGGGGACCCGACCGATCCCCGGCTTGCGCATCCCACCTCTCTGGCCGGCTGAGCGCCCGCACGCTCGTTTCGTGGGTTGACTTAGGCATACGGAGTTCATTCCCAGTCTAAGCATACGGAGTTCATTCCCAATCTAAGATCGGACTGGACCGAGGGTTGCGGCAGCACATGCTGGGCTCGAGCTTGTGCTGGTACCATGTTTTTCTTCGCCAGGGCACCATCATCGGAGCATCACCGGAGAACCTGACCTGGCGCACTACGGTTCCGACGATCGAGGGGGCCGGGGGGTGTGCGCACATGATGTGCGATGGGTGCTGGTACTTGGCCCTTATATTGGCCCCCTATCCCTCATCAAACCTCGAGAACTCACACCCCCTTAAAGAGCATTTGAGATTTTACAGGTTTGCTGCCAGTAGCCATTAAAATGTCTGAAATGGGACACTTTTTTCAAATGGTCACAAAATCTTGTACACTTCGAGTTTTTAGCTGAATTTTTTTGTGCATGCCAAGAAAAAATACAAGGATCACGTCTTACCAAGTTTGGGGCCAAAACTCTTTCCGAAAAACTTTTAAAAAATCTCAAACTGCAAAAAGTTTCAAAAATCGTGAAAAATAGAAAACGAGTCGTCTTAGCATGAAACTTCACGTGAAGGCTTAAAGGACCATTGTATGAATTTAGAAGCCATAAAAATGGCATTGGTGCGCAGAAAATATGAAGATGTGCCTAAACCCACCTACCACTCTATCGATTCATCGCTTGCACATCCCGTCTCTCTGGCCGACGTAGTGCCCGCCCTCCCGCCCGTCCACTCATTTCGTCGGTTGGCTTACGCATACGGAGTTCATTCCTAGTCTAAGATCGAATCAGATCAAGGGTTGTGGCAGCACGTAAAGGGGGACTCGGCCGATCCCTGGCTTGCGCATCCCGCCCCTCTGGCCGGCTGAGCGGCCGCACGCTCGTTTCATGCGTTGCCTTAGGCATACAGAGTTCATTCCCAGTCTAAGCATACGGAGTTCAATCCCAGTCTAAGATCGGACCGGACCGTGGGGTGCGACAGCACATGCTGGGCTCGGGCATGTGCTGGTGCCGCGTTTTTCTTCGCTGGGGCACCATCGTCGGAGCATCGCCGAGAACCTGACCGACGACTTTAGGGTCCGATGATCGGGGGGCCAGGGGGTGTGCGCACATGATGTGCAATGGGTGCTGGTACTTGGCCCTTATATTGGCCCCCTATCCCTCATCAAACCTCGAGAACTCACACCCCCTTAAAGAGCATTTGAGATTTTACAGGTTTGCTGCCAGTAGCCATTAAAATGTCTGAAATGGGGACACTTTTTTCAAATGGTCACAAAATCTTGTACACTTCGAGTTTTTAGCTGAATTTTTTTGTGCATGCCAAGAAAAATACAAGGATCACGTCTACCAAGTTTGGGGCCAAAACTCTTTCCGAAAAACTTTTAAAAAATCTCGAACTGCAAAAAGTTTCAAAAATCGTGAAAAATAGAAAACGAGTCGTCTTGGCATGAAACTTCACGTGAAGGCTTAAGGGACCATTGTATGAATTTAGAAGCCATAAAAATGGCATTGGCGTGCAGAAAATATGAAGATGTGCCTAAACCCACCTACCACTCTATCGATTCATCGCTTGCACATCCCGTCTCTCTGGCCGACGTAGTGCCCGCCCTCCGCCCGCCCGCTCATTTCGTCGGTTGGCTTAGGCATACGGAGTTCATTCCTAGTCTAAGATCGAACCAGATCGAGGGTTGTGGCAGCACGTAAAGGGGGACTCGGCCGATCCCTGGCTTGCGCATCCCGCCCCTCTGGCCGGCTGAGCGGCCGCACGCTCGTTTCATGCGTTGACTTAGGCATACAGAGTTCATTCCCAGTCTAAGCATACGGAGTTCATTCCCAGTCTAAGATTGGACCGGACCGAGGGTTGCGACAGCACATGCTGGGCTCGGGCATGTGCTGGTGCCACGTTTTTCTTCGCTGGGGCACCATCATCGGAGCATCGCCGAGAACCTGACCGACGACTTTAAGGTCCGACGATCGGGGGGCCGGGGGGTGTGCGCACATGATGTGCAATGGGTTCTAGTACTTGGCCCTTATATTGGCCCCCTATCCCTCATCAAACCTCGAGAACTCACACCCCCTTAAAGAGCATTTGAGATTTTACAGGTTTGCTGCCAGTAGCCATTAAAATGTTTGAAATGGGGACACTTTTTTCAAATGGTCACAAAATCTTGTACACTTCAAGTTTTTAGCTGAATTTTTTTATGCATGCCAACAAAAATACAAGGATCACGTCTACCAAGTTTGGGGCCAAAACTCTTTCGAAAAAACTTTTAAAAAATCTCAAACTGCAAAAAGTTTCAAAAATCGTGAAAAATAGAAAACGAGTCGTCTTGGCATGAAACTTCACGTGAAGCCTTAAGGGACCATTGTATGAATTTAGAAGCCATAAAAATGGCATTGGCACGCAGAAAATATGAAGATGTGCCTAAACCCACCTACCACTCTATCGATTCATCGCTTGCACATCCCGTCTCTCTGGCCGACGTAGTGCCCGCCCTCCCGCCCGCCCGTTCATTTCGTCGGTTAGCTTAGGCATACGAAGTTCATTCCTAGTCTAAGATCGAACCCGATCGAGGGTTGTGGCAGCACGTAAAGGGGGACTCAGCCGATCCCTGGCTTGCGCATCCTGCCCCTCTGGCCGACTGAGCGGCCGCACGCTCGTTTCATGCGTTGACTTAGGCATACAGAGTTCATTCCCAGTCTAAGCATACGGAGTTCATTCCCAGTCTAAGATCGGACCAGACCGAGGGTTGCGACAGCACATGCTGGGCTCGGGCATGTGCTGGTGCCACGTTTTTCTTCGCTGGGGCACCATCATCGGAGCATCACCGAGAACCTGACCGACGACTTTAAAGTCCGACGATCGGGGGGCCGGGGGGGTGTGCGCACATGATGTGCAATGGGTTCTAGTACTTGGCCCTTATATTGGCCCCCTATCCCTCATCAAACCTCGAGAACTCACACCCCCTTAAAGAGCATTTGAGATTTTACAGGTTTGCTGCCAGTAGCCATTAAAATGTTTGAAATGGGGACACTTTTTTCAAATGGTCACAAAATCTTGTACACTTCGAGTTTTTACCTGAATTTTTTTATGCATGCCAACAAAAATACAAGGATCACGTCTACCAAGTTTGGGGCAAAAACTCTTTCCAAAAAACTTTTAAAAAATCTCAAACTGCAAAAAGTTTCAAAAATCGTGAAAAATAGAAAACGAGTCGTCTTGGCATGAAACTTCACGTGAAGGCTTAAGGGACCATTGTATGAATTTAGAAGCCATAAAAATGGCATTGGCATGCAGAAAATATGAAGATGTGCCTAAACCACCTACACTCGTATCGATTCATCGCTTGCACATCCGTCTCTTTGGCCGACATAGTGCTCCCGCCCGCCACTCGTTTTATCTTGGCTTAGATAATACCAAGACCTGACATGGCAGACATTCGTGTGTTCGACGATCCCGATGGCCGAGGGGTCTGACGCACATGATGTGAGAGGGGTGGTGAACTGAGCCCTTATTTGCCTCTCATCCCACATCAAACCTCGAGAAACTCACAGCCCCAAGAGCATTTGAGATTTATAGGTTACTGCTAGTAGCCCTGAAATGCTCTGACTGGGGACATGTTTCAGAATGGTCACAAAATCTTGTACACTTCGAGTTTTTAGTTGAATTTTTTTGTGCAAGCCAAAAAAAAATACAAGGATCATGTCTACCAAGTTTGGGGCCAAAACTCCTTCCAAAAAAATTTTAAAAAATCTCTAACCGCAAAAAGTTTCAAAAATCATGAAAAATAGAAAACGAGTTGTCTTGCCATGAAACTTCATGTGATGGCTTAAGGGACCACTGCATGAATTTACAAGCCATAAAAATGGCTTTGGCACGTAGAAATATGAAGATGTGCCTAAACCCACCTACCACCCTATCGATCCACGTCTGGCGCATCCCGTCTCTCTAGCCGACGTAGTGCCTGCCCGCTCGCCCGCTCGTTTCATCAGTTGGCTTAGGCATACGGAGTTCATTCCCAGTCTAATATCGGACCAGACTGAGGGTTGTGGTAGTAGGATCGACAACATGCAGAGGGGGACCCGACTGATCCTCGGCTTATGCATCCTGCCCCTCTGGCCGGCTGAGCGCTCACACACTCATTTCGTAGGTTGACTTAGGCATACGGAGTTCATTCCTAGTTTAAGCATACGGAGTTCATTCCCAGTCTAAGATCAGATCGGATCGAGGGTTGCGACAGCCCATGCTGGGCTCGGACATGTGCTGGTGCCACAATTTTCTTCGTCGTGGCACTATCGTCGGAGCATCGTCGGAGAACCTGACCGGCGGCATTGGGGTTCCGGTGATCGGGGGGAATGGGGGGGGTGTCCACACATGATGTGCGACGGGTGCTGGTACTTGGCCCTTATATTGGCCCCTTATCCCTCATCAAACCTCAAGAACTCACACCCCTTAAAGAACATTTGAGATTTTACAGGTTTGCTGCCAATAGCCATTAAAGTGTCTGAAATGGGGACACTTTTTTTCAAATGGTCGCAAAATCTTGTACACTTCGAGCTTTTAGTTGAATTTTTTTGTGCATGCCTACAAAAATACAAGGATCACGTCTACCAAGTTTGGGGTCAAAACTCCATCCAAAAAAAATTTTAAAAAATCCTGAACCGTAAAATGTTTTGAAAATCATGAAAAATAGAAAACGAGTCGTCTTGCCATGAAACTTCACGTGAAGGCTTAAGGGACCATTGTATGAATCTACAAGCCATAAAAATGGCATTGGAACACAGAAATATGAAGATGTACCTAAACCCACCTACCACCCTATCGATCCACGGCTTGCGCATCCCATCTCTCTGGCCAGCGTAGTGCCCGCCCGCTCCTTTCGTCGGTTGGCTTAGGCATACGGAGTTCATTCCCAGTCTAAGCTCAGACTGGACCAAGGGTTGCTACAGTAGGATCGGCAGCATGCAGATGGGGACCCAGCCCATCCCCGACTTGCGCATCCCACCCCTCTGGCCGGCTGAGTGCCCGTACGCTCGTTTCATGGGTTGACTTAGGCATACGGAGTTCATTCCTAGTATAAGCATACGGAGTTCATTCCTAGTCTAAGATTGGATAGGACCGAGGGTTACGGCAGCGCATGTTGGGCTCGAGCATGTGCTGGTGACGCATTTCTCTTCGTCGGGGCACCATCGTCGGAGCATCATTGGAGAACCTGATCGACGGCATTAGGGTTCCTACAATCGGGGGGGTGTGCGCACATGATGTGCGATGGGTGCTGGTACTTGGCCCTTACGTTGGCCCCCTATTCCTCATCAAACCTTGAGAACTCACACCCCCTTAAAGAGCATTTCAGATTTTATAGGGTTGCTGCTAGCAGCCATTAAAGTGTCTGAAATGGGGACACTTTTTTCAAATGGTCACAAAACCTTGTACACTTTGAGTTTTTAGCTGAATTTTTTTGAGCATGCCAAAAAAAATACAAGGATCACGTCTACCAAGTTTGGGGCCAAAACTCCTTCCACAAAAATTTTAAAAAATCCCGAACCATAAAAAGTTTCAAAAATCATGAAAAATAGAAAACGAGTCGTCTTGCCATGAAACTTCACGTGAAGGCTTAAGGGACCATTGTATGAATTTACAAGCCATAAAAATGGCATTGGCATGCAGAAATATGAAGATGTGCCTAAACCCACCAACCACCCTATCGATCCACGGCTTGCGCATCCCGTCTCTCTGGTCGGCGTAGTGCCCGCCCGCTTGCCCGCACGATTCTTCGGTTGGCTTAGGCATACGGAGTCCATTCCCAGTCTAAGATCAGACCAAACCGAGGGTTGCGTGAGCAGGATCGGCAGCACGCAGAGGGGGAACCGATCGATCCCCGGCTTGCGCATCCTGCCCCTCTGGCCGGCTGAGCGCCCGCATGCTCGTTTCGTGGGTTGACTTAGGCATGCGGAGTTCATTCCCAGTCTAAGATCAGACCGGACAGAGGGTTGCGGCAGCACATGTTGGGCTCGAGCATGTGCTGGTGCCGCATTTTTCTTCACCAGGGCACCATCGCTGGAGCATCGTCGGAGCACCTGATCGACGGCAATGCGGTTCTGGCGATCGAGAGGCCGGGGAGGGGGTGCACACATGATGTGCGATGGGTGCTGGCACTTGGCCCTTATATTGGCCCCCTATCCCTCATCAAACCTTAAGAACTCACACCCCCTTAAAGAGCATTTGAGATTTTACAGGTTTGCTGCCAGTAGCCATTAAAGCATCTGAAATGGGGACACTTTTTTTAAATGGTCACAAAAACTTGTACCCTTCGAGTTTTTAGCTGAATTTTTTTATGCATGCCAAAAAAAATAAAAGGATCTTGTCTACCAAGTTTGGGGCCAAAAATATTTCCAACAAAATTTTAAAAAATCCTGAACCGTAAAAAGTTTCCAAAATTGTGAAAAACAGAAAACGAGTCGTCTTGCCATGAAACTTCACGTGAAGGCTTAAGGGACCATTGTATGAATTTACAAGCCATAAAAATGGAATTGGCATGCAGAAATAAGAAGATGTGCCTAAACCCACCTACCACCCTATCGATCCACGGCTTACGCATCCTGTCTCTTTGGCCGACGTAGTGCCCGCCCGCCCGCCCGTCTGCTCGTTTCGTCGGTTGGCTTAGGTATACGGAGTTTATTCCCAGTCTAAGATCAGACCGGATCGAGGGTTACGGCAGCAAGATCGGTAGCACGCAGAGGGGGACCCGACTGATCCCCGGCTGAGCGCCCGCACGCTCATTTCGTGCGTTGACTTAGGCATACGGAGTTCATTCCCAGTCTAAGATTGGACCAGACCGAGGGTTATGGTACCACATGCTGGGCTCGGCCATGTGCTGGTGTCGCATTTCTCTTCGTCGTGGCACCATCGTCGGAGAACCTGACCGGTGACATTGGGGTTTCAGTGATCGAGGGGGCCGGGGGGTGTGCGCACATGATGTGCGATGGGTGCTGGTATTTGGACCTTTTATTGGCCCCCTATCCCTCATCAAACCTCAAGAACTCACACCCCCTTAAAGGGCATTTGAGATTTTACAGGTTTTCTGCCAGTAGCCATTAAAGTGTCTGAAATGGGGACACTTCTTTCAAATGGTCACAAAATCTTGTACACTTCGAGTTTCTAGCTGAATTTTTTTATGCATGCCAAAAAAAATACAAGGATCATGTCTACCAAGTTTGGGGCCCAAACCCTTTCTGAAAAAATTTTAAAAATTCCCGAACCATAAAAAGTTTGAAAAATCATGAAAAATAGAAAAAGAGTCGTCTTGCCATGAAACTTCACGTGAAGGCTTAAGGGACCATTGTATGAATTTACAAGCCATAAAAATAGCATTGGCATGTGAAAATATGAAGTTATGCCTAAACCCACCTACCACCCTATCGATCCACGGCTTGCACATCCCGTCTCTCTGGCCGACGTAGTGCCCGCCCGCCTGCTTGTTTCGTCGGTTGGCTTAGGCATACGGAGTTCATTCCCAGTCTAAGATCGGATCAGACCGAGGGTTGTGGCAGCAGGATCGACAACACGCAGAAGGGGACCCAGTCGATCCTCAGCTTGTGCATCCCGCCCCTCTTGCCGGCTGAGCGCCCGCACGCTCGTTTCGTGGGTTGACTTAGGCATACATAGTTCATTCCAGTCTGAGCATACGGAGTTCATTCCCAGTCTAAGATTGGATCAAACCAAGGGTTGCAGGAGCACATGCTGGGCTTAGCCACATGCTGGTGTCGCATTTCTTTTCGTTGGGGCACCATTGCCGGAGCATCGTCGGAGAACCTGACCGATGACATTGGGGTTTCGGCGATCGGGGGGCCGGGGGGTGTGCGCACATGATGTGCGATGGGTGCTGGTATTTGGCCCTTTTATTGGCCCCCTATCCCTCATCAAACCTTGAGAACTCATACCCTCTTAAAGAGCATTTGAGATTTTACAGGTTTCCTGCCAGTAGCCGTTAAAGTGTCTGAAATGGGGACACTTCTTTCAAATGGTCACAAAATCTTGTACACTTCGAGTTTCTAGCTGAATTTTTTTATGCATGCCAAAAAAAATACAAGGATCATGTCTACCAAGTTTGGGGCCCAAACCCTTTCTGAAAAAATTTTAAAAATTCCCGAACCATAAAAAGTTTGAAAAATCATGAAAAATAGAAAAAGAGTCGTCTTGCCATGAAACTTCACGTGAAGGCTTAAGGGACCATTGTATGAATTTACAAGCCATAAAAATGGCATTGGCACGTAGAGATATGAAGATGTGCCTAAACCCACCTACCACGCTATCGATCCACGGCTTGTGCATCCCGTCTCTCTGGCCGGTGTAGTGCCCGCCCGCCCGCCTGCCCGCTCGTTTCATCGGTTGGCTTTGGCATACGGAGTTCATTCCCAATCTAAGATCAGACCAGACTGAGGGTTGTGGTAGCAGGATCGATAGCATGTAGAGGGGCACCTGACTGATCACCGGCTTACGCATCCCGCCCCTCTGGCCGGTTGAGCACCCGCACGCTCGTTTCGTGGGTTGACTTAGGCATACGGAGTTCATTCCCAATCTAAGCATAGGAGTTCATTCCCAGTCTAAGATCAGACCGGACCGAGGGTTGCGGCAGCACATGCTGGGCTCAAGCATGTGTTGGGGCCGTATTTTTCTTCGTCAGGCCACCATCGTCAGAGCATCGCCAGAGAACCTGATTGATGGCACTGGGGTTTCGATGATTGGGGGGTCGGGTACTTGGCCCTTATATTGGCCCCATATCTCTCATCAAACCTCGAGAACTCACACCCCCTTAAAGAGGATTTGAGATTTTATAGGTTTGCTACCAGTAGCCATCAAAGTGTCTGAAATGGGGACACTTTTTTCAAAATGGTCACAAAATCTTATACCCTTCGAGTTTTTAGCTGAATTTTTTTATGCATGCCAACAAAAAAACAAGGATCACATCTAAAAAGTTTGGGGCCAAAACTCCTTCTAAAAAAATTTTAAAAAATCCCGAACCGTAAAAAGTTTTAAAAATCGTGAAAAATGGAAAACGAGTCGTCTTGCCATGAAACTTCACGTGAAGGTTTAAGGGACCATTGTATGAATTTACAAGCCATGAAAATAGAATTGGCATGCAGAAATATGAAGATGTGCATAAACCCACCTACCAACCTATCGATCCACATCTTGCGTAACCCGTCTCTCTGGTCGGCGTAGTGCCCGCCCGCCCGTCCGCCCGCTCGTTTCATCGATTGGCTTAGGCATACAGAGTTCATTCCCAGTCTAAGATCGGACCGGACTGAGGGTTGTGGCAGCAAGATCGACAGCATGCAGACGAGGACCCAATCGATCCCCGGCTTACGCATCCCGCCCCTCTGGCTGGTTGAGTGCCTGCATGTTCATTTTGTGGGTTGACTTAGGCATACAGAGTTCATTCCCAGTCTAAGCATACAGAGTTCATTCCCAGTCTAAGATCGAACTGGACCGAGGATTACGGCAGCACATGCTAGGCTCGGGCATGTGCTGGTACCGCATTTTTCTTCGTCGGGGCACCATCGCTAGGGCATCTCCAGAGAACCTGACCGGCAGCATTGGGGTTCCGATGATCGGGGGGGCCGGGGGGGTGTGCGCACATGATGTATGATGAGTGCTGGTACTTGGCCCTTATATTGGCCCCCTATCCCTCATCAAACCTCGAGAACTCACAACCCCTTAAATTGCATTTGAGATTTTATAGGTTTGCTGCCAATAGCCATTACAGTGTCTGAAATGGGGACACTTTTTTCAAATGGTCAAAAAATCCTGAACCACAAAAAGTTTCAAAAATCTTGAAAAATAGAAAACGAGTCGTCTTGCCATGAAACTTCACGTGAAGGCTTAAGGGACCATTGTATTAATTTCCAAGCCATAAAAATGGCATTGGCACGTAGAAATATGAATATGTACCAAACCCACCTACCACCCTATCGATCCACGGCTTGCGCATCCCGTCTCTCTGGCTGACGTAGTGCCCGCCCGTCTACCCGCCCGCTCATTTCGTCAGTTGGCATAGGCATACGGAGTTCATTCCCTATCTAAGATCAGACCGGATCGAGGGTTACATCAGCAGGATTGGCAGCATGTGGAGAGGGACCCGATCGATCCCCGGCTTGCGCATCCCGGCCCTCTGGCCGGCTAAGCACCCGTACGCTCGTTTCGTGGGTTGGCTCAGGCATACAGAGTTCATTCCCAGTCTAAGATCGGATCAAACCAAGGGTTGCGGCAGCACATGCTGGGCTCGGGCATGTGCTGGTGCCGCATTTCTCTTCGTCGGGTCATCATCGTTGGAGAACCTGACCGACGGCATTGGGGTTTCGACGATCAGGGGGTCGGGGGGTGTGCGGACATGATGTGCGATGGGTGTTGGTAGTTGGCATTTATTGTGGCCCCTTATCCCTCATCAAACCTCGAGAACTCACACCCCCTTAGAGAGCATTTGAGATTTTATAGGTTTGCTGCCAGTAGCCATTAAAGTGTCCGAAATGGGGACACTTTTTTCAAATGGTCACAAAATCTTGTACGCTTCGAGTTTTTAGCTGAATTTTTTTGTGCATGCCAAAAAATAGAGGTATCACGTCAACCAAGTTTGGTTCCAAAACTCCTTTCAAAAAAATTTTAAAAAATCACAAACTACAAAAAGTTTAAAAAATCGTTAAAAATAAAAAATGAGTCGTCTTGCCATGAAACTTAACGTGAAGGCTTAAAGGACCATTGTATGAATTTACAAGCCATATAAATGGCATTGGCATGCAGAAATATAAAGATGTGCCTAAACCCACCTACCACCCTATCGATCCACGGCTTGCGCATCCCGTCTCTCTGGCCGGTGTAGTGCCCACCCGCCCGCTCATTTTGTCAATTGGCTTAGGCATACGGACTTCATTCCTAGTCTAAGATCGGACTGGACCAAAGGTTGCAGCAGCAAGATTGACAGCACGCAGAGAGGGACCCGATCGATCCCCGACTTACGCATCCCGCCCCTCTGGTCGGTTGAGCACCCGTACGTTTGTTTCGTGGGTTGACTTAGGCATACGGAGCTCATTCCCAGTCTAAGCATACGGAGTTCATTCCCAGTCTAAGATCAGATCGGACCAAGGGTTGCGACAGCACATGCTGGGCTCGAGCATGTGCTGGTGCCGTAATTTTCTTTGTCGGGTCATCATCGTTGGAGAACCTGACCCGCAACATTGGGGTTCCGACGATCGGAGGGCCGGGGGCTGTGTGCGCACATGATGTGTGATGGGTGCTGGTACTTGGCCCTTATATTGGCCCCCTATCCCTCATCAAACCTCGAGAACTCACACCTCCTTAAAGAGCATTTAACATTTTACAGGTTTGCTACCAGTAGCCATTAAAGTGTCTGAAATGGGGACACTTTTTTCAAATGGTCACAAAATCTTGTACACATCAAGTTTTTAGCTGAATTGTTTTGGGCATGCTAACAAAAACACAAGGATCATGTCTACCAAGTTTGGGGCTAGAACTCCTTTCGAAAAAATTTTAAAAAATCCCGAACCGTAAAAAGTTTCAAAAATCATGAAAAATAGAAAACGAGTCATCTTGCCATTAAACTTCACGTGAAGGCTTAAGGGACCATTGTATGAATTTACAAGCCATAAAAATGGTATTGGCAAGCAAAAATATGAAGTTGTGCCTAAACCCACCTACCACCTGATCGATCCACGGCTTGTGCATCCCGTCTCTCTGGCTGGCGTAGTGCCAGCCCACTCGTTTCGTCGGTTGGCTTAGGCATACGGAATTCATTCCCAGTCTAAGATCAGACCAGACCGAGGGTTACGGTAGCAGGATCGATAGCACGTAGCGAGGGACCCGATCGATCCCCGGCTTGCGCATCCCCCCCTCTGGCCGGTTGAGCTCCCGCACGCTCATTTAATGGGTTGACTTAGGCATACGGAGTTCATTCCCAGTCTAAGTATACGGAGTTCATTCCAGTCTAAGATAGGACCGGACCAAGGGTTGCGGTAGCACATGCTGGGCTCAGGCATGTGTTGGTGCCGCATTTATTGTCGTCAGGGCACCATCGCTGGAGAACCTGACTGGCAGCATTGGGATTCTGGCGATCGGGGGGGCCGAGGGGTGTGCGCACATGATGTGAGATGGGTACTGGTACTTGGCCATTATATTGGCCCCCTATCCCTCATCAAACCTCGAGAACTCACACCCCCTTAAATAGCATTTGAGATTTTACAGGTTTGCTGTAAGTAGCCATTAAAGTGTCTGAAATGGGGACACTTTTTTCAAATGGTCACAAAATCTTGTACACTTCGAGTTTTCAGCTAAGTTTTTCTGTGCATGCCAAAAAATATACAAGGATCACGTCTACCAAGTTTGGTGCAAAAACTCCTTCCAAAAAAATTTTCAAAAATCCGAAACCGTAAAAAGTTCAAAAATCATGAAAAATGGAAAACGAGTCGTCTTACCATGAAACTTCACATGAAGGCTTAAAGGACTATTGTATGAATTTACAAGCCATAAAAATGGCATTGGCATGCAAAAATAGGAAGATGTGCCTAATCCCACCTCCCACTTTATCTATCCACGGCATGCGTATCCCGTCTCTCTGGCCGACGTAGTGCCCGCCCACCCGCCCGCCCGCTTGTTTCGTCGGTTGGCTTAGGCATACGGAGTTCGTTCCCAATCTAAGAACAGACCAGACTGAGGGTTGCGGCAACAGGATTGACAACATGCGAAGGGGGACCCGGTCGATCCCTGGCTTGCGCAACCCGCCCTGCTGGCCGGCTGAGCGCCGCACGCTCGTTTCATGGGTTGACTTAGGCATACGGAGTTCATTCCCAGTCCAAGCATACGGAGTTCATTCCCAGTCTAAGATTGGACCAGACCGAGGGTCACGGCAGCACATGCTAGGCTCGGGCATGTGCTGGTGCCACATTTTTCTTCGCCAGGGCACCATCACTGGAGCATCGTCGGAGAACGTGACCGGCGGCATTGGGGTTCCGACGAGCGGAGGGTTGGGGGGGTGGGCGCACATGATGTGCGATGGGTACTGGTGCATGGCCCTTATATTGGCCCCCTATCCCTCATCAAACCTCGAGAACTCACACCCCCTTAAAGAGCATTTCAGATTTTACAGGTTTGCTGCCAATAGCCATTAAAGTGTCTGAAATGGGGACACTTTTTTCAAACGGTCACAAAATCTTATACACTTCGAGTTTTTAGCTGAATTTTTTTGTGCATGCCAACAAAAATACAAGGATCACGTCTACCAAGATTTTAGCCAAAACTCCTTTCGAAAAAATTTTACAAAATCCCGAACCGTAAAAAGTTTCGAAAATTGTGAAAAATAGAAAACGAGTTGTCTTGCCATGAAACTTCACGTGAAGGCTTAAGGGACCATTGTATGAATTTACAAGCCATAAAAATGGCATTCGCATGCAAAAATGTGAAGATGTGCCAGAAGGGGACCCGGTCGATCCCTGGCTTGCGCATCCTGCCCTGCTGGCCGGTTGAGCGCCCGCACCTCATTTCGTGGGTTGACTTAGGCATACGGAGTTCATTCCCAGTCTAAGATCAGAACGGACCAAGGGTTGTGGCAGCACATGCTGGGCTCGGGCATGTACTGGTGCCATATTTTTCTTCACCGAGGCACCATCATCGGAGCATCGTCGGAGAACCTGACCGGCAGCATTAGGGTTTCGATGATCGGGGGGCCGGGGTGGTGTGCGCACATGATGTATGATGGGTGCTGGTACTTGGCCCTTATATTGGCCCCCCTATCCCCCATCGAACCTCGAGAACTCACACCCTCTGAAAGAGCATTTGAGATTTTACAGGTTTGCTGCCAGTAGCCAATAAAGTGTCTGAAATGGGGACACTTTAGGCATACGGAGTTCATTCCCAATCTAAGCATACGGAGTTCATTCCCAGTCTAAGCATACGGAGTTCATTCCCAATCTAAGATTGGACCAGACCAGGGTTGCTGCAGCACATCCTAGGCTCGGGCATGTGCTGGTGCCGTATTTTTCTTCGTCGGGGCACCATCGTCGGAGAATCCTCGGAGAACCTAAAAGGCGACATTGGGGTTCCGACGATCGGGGGGGCCGGGGGGTGTGCGCACATGATGTGCGATGGGTGCTGGTACTTGGCCCTTATATTGGTCCCCTATCCCTCATCCAACTTCAAGAACTCACACCACCTTAAAGAGCATTTGAGATTTTAAAGGTTTGCTGCCAGTAGCAATTAAAGTGTTTAAAATAGGGACACTTTTTTCAAATAGTCACAAAATCTTGTACACTTCGAGTTTTTAGCTTAATTTTTTTGTGCATGCCAACAAAAATACAAGGATCTCGTCTACGAAGTTTTGGGCCAAAACTCCTCCTGAAAAAATTTTAAAAAATCTCGAACCGTAAAAATTTTTAAAAATCATGAAAAATAGAAACGAGTCGTCTTGCCATGAAACCTCACCTGAAGGCTTAAGGACCCATTGTTATGAATTTACAAGCCATAAAAATTGGCATTGCCATTGCAGAAATATGAAGATGTTGCCTAAACCCACCTACCACCCTATCGTCCCACGGCTTGCCGCATCCCATCTCTCTGGTCGGCGTAGTGCCCACCCGTTCGCCCGCCCACTGGTTTGCTGCCAGTAGCCATTAAAGTGTTCGAAATGGGGACAGTTTTTTTATAATGATGATGAAATCTTGTACACTTCTTGTTTTTAGCTGAATTTTTTTATGCATGCCAACAAAAATACAAGGATCACGTCTACCAAGTTTGTGGCCAAAACTCCTTCCGAAAAAATTTTAAAAAATCTCGAACCGCAAAAAGTTTTAAAAATCATGAAAAATAGAAAATGAGTCGTCTTGCCATGAAACTTCAAGTGAAGGCTTAAGGGACCATTGTATGAATTTACAAGCCATAAAAATGGCATTTGCATGCAGAAATATGAAGATGTGCCTAAACCCACCTACCACCCTATCGATCCACGGCTTGCGCATCCCGTCTCTCTGGCCGGCGTAGTGCCCACACGCCCGCTGGTTTCATCAGTTGGCTTAGGCATACGGAGTTCATTCCCAGTCTAAGATTGGACAAAACTGAAGGTTGCGACAGTAGGATCGGTAGCATGCCGATGGGGACACGCCCGATCCCCAGCTTGCGCATCCCGCCCCTCTGGCCGGCTGAGCGCCCGCACGCTCGTTTCGTGGGTTGACTTAGGCATACGGAGCTCATTCCCAGTCTAAGATCGAACCGGAATGAGGGTTCTGGCAGCACATGCTGGGCTCAGGCATGTGCTGGTGCCGCATTTTTCTTCGTCGGGGCACCATCACCGAAGCAACGCCAGAGAACTTCATTGGCGGCATTAGGGTTCAGACGATCGGGGGGGCTGGGGGGTGTACGCACATGATGTGCGATGGGTGCTAGTACTTGGCCCTTATATTGGCCTTATATCCCTCATCAAACCTTGAGAACTCACATACCCCTTAAAGAGCATTTGAGATTTTACAGGTTTACTGCCAATAGCCATTAAAGTGTCTGAAATGGGGACACTTTTTTCAAATGGTCACAAAATCTTGTACACTTCGATTTTTTAGCTGAATATTTTTGTGCATGCCAAAAAAAATACAAGGATCACGTCTACCAAGTTTGGGGCCAAAACTCTTTCCAAAAAAATTTTAAAAAATCTCGAACCATAAAAAGTTTCAAAAATCGTAAAAAATAGAAAAGGAGTCATCTTGCCATGAAACTTCACATGAAGGCTTAAGGGACCATTGTATGAATTTACAAGCCATAAAAATGGCATTGGCACATAAAAATATGAAGATGTGCCTAAACCCACCTACCACCCTATCGATCCATGGCTTGCGCATCCCGTCTCTCTGGCCAGCGTAGTGCGTGCCCGCCCGCCTGCTCGTTTCGTCGATTAGCTTAGGCATACGGAGTTCATTCCCAGTCTAAGATCAAACCAGACCGAGGGTTGTGGCAGCAGGATCGACAGCGCGCAGAGGGGGCCCGGTCAATCCCCAGCTTGCGCATCCCGCCCCTCTGGTCGGCTGAGCGCCCGCACGCTCATTTCGTGGGTTGACTTAGGCATACGGAGTTCATTCCCAGTCTAAGCATACATAGTTCATTCCTAGTCTCAGATCGGACTGGATCGAGGGTTACGGTAGCATATGCTGGGCTCGAGCATGAGCTGGTGCCGAATTTTTCTTCATCGGGGCACCATTACCGGAGAACCTGATCGGCGGCATTGGCATTTCGACGATTGGAGGGGTCGGGGGGTGTGTGCACATGATGTACGGTGGGTGCTGGTACTTGGCCCTTATATTGGCCCCCTATCCCTCATCAAACCTTGAGAACTCACACCCCTTAAAGAGCATTTGAGATTTTACAGGTTTGCTGCCAGTAGCCATTAAAGTGTCTAAAATGAGGACACTTTTTTCGAATGGTCACAAAATCTTGTACACTTCGAGTTTTTAGCTTAATTGTTTTGTGCATGCCAACAAAAATACAAGGATACATCTACCAAGTTTGGGGCCAAAACTCCTTCCAAAAAAATTTTAGAAAATCTCGAACCACAAAAAGTTTCGAAAATCGTGAAAAATACAAAATGAGTCATCTTGCCATGAAACTTCACATGAAGGCTTAAGGGACCATTGTATGAATTTACAAGCCATAAAATGGCATTGGCATGCAGAAATATGAAGATGTGCCTAAACCCACCTACCACCCTATCGATCCCTGGCTTGCGCATCCCGTCTCTCTAGCCGACGTAGTGCCCGCCCGCCCGCTCGTTTCGTCGGTTGGCTTAGGCAGACAGAGTTCATTCCCAGACTAAGATCGGACCGGACCGAGGGTTGTGGTAGTAGGATCGACAGCACGAAGAGGGGGACCCAGCTAATCCCCGGCTTGCGCATCCCGCCCATCCGACCGACTGAGCGCCCGCACGCTCGTTTCGTGGGTTGACTTAGGCATACGGAGTTCATTCCCAGTCTAAGATCGAATAGGAACGAGGGTTGCGGTAGTACATGCTGGGCTCGAGCATGTGCTGGTGCCGTATTTCTCTTCACCGAGGCACCATCGTCAGAGAACCTGACCGGCGGCATTTGGGTTCTGGTGAACGGGGGGTCGGGTGGTGTGCGCCCATGATGTGCGATGGGTGCTGGTACTTGGCCCTTATATTGGCCCCCTATCCCTCATCAAAACCTCGAGAACTCACACCCCCTTAAAGAGCATTTGAGATTTTATAGGTTTGTTGCCAGTAGCCATTAAAGTGTCTGAAATGGGGACACTTTTTTCAAATGGTCACAAAATCTTGTACACTTCGAGTTTTTTGCTGAATTTTTTTGTGCATGCCAACAAAAATACAAGGATACGTCTACCAAGTTTGGGGCCAAAACTCCTTCCAAAAAAATTTTAAAAAATCTCAAACCACAAAAAGTTTCGAAAATCGTGAAAAATAGAAAACGAGTCATCTTGCCATGTAACTTCACATGAAGGCTTAAGGGACCATTGTATGAATTTACAAGCCATAAAAATGGCATTGACATGCAGAAATATGAAGATGTGCCTAAACCCACCTACCACTCTATCGATCCCTGGCTTGCGCATCCCGTCTCTCTAGCTGGCGTAGTGCCCGCCCGCCCGCTCGTTTCATCGGTTGGCTTAGGCAGACAGAATTCATTCCCAGACTAAGATTGGACCGGACCGAGGGTTGTGGCAGTAGGATCAGCTGCACGCAGAGGGGGACCCGGCCAATCCCCGGCTTGTGCATCCCGCCCATCTGGCTGACTGAGCGTCCACATGCTCGTTTCATGGGATGACTTAGGCATACGGAGTTCATTCCCAGTCTAAGCATACGAAGTTCATTCCCAGTCTAAGATCGAACTGGAACGAGGGTTACGGCAGTACATGCTAGGCTCGAGCATGTGCTGGTGCCATATTTCTCTTCACCGAGGCACCATCGTCAGAGAACCTGACCAGGTGATCGGGGGGTCGGGTGGAGTGCGCACATGATGTGCGATGGGTGTTGGTACTTGGCCCTTATATTGGCCCCCTATCCCTCATCAATCCTCGAGAACTCACACCCCCTTAAAGAGCATTTGAGATTTTACAGGTTTGCTGCCAGTAGCCATTAAAGTGTCTGAAATGGGGACATTTTTTTCAAATGGTCACAAAATCCTGTACACTTCGAGTTTGTAGCTGAATTTTTTTTTGCATGCCAATAAAAATACAAGGATCACATCTCCCTAGTTTGGGGCCAAAACACCTTTCGAAAAAATTTTAAAAAATCCTGAACCGAAAAAAGTTTCAAAAATCGTTAAAAATGGAAAACGAGTCGTCTTGCCTTGAAACTTCACGTGAAGGCTTAAGGGACCATTGTATGAATTTACAAGCCATAAAAAAGGCATTGTCACGCAAAAATATTAAGATGTGCCTAAACCTACCTACCACTCTACTGATCCATGGCTTACGCATCCCGTCTCTCTAGGCGACGTAATGCTCGCCAGCCTGGCCGCCAGCTCGTTTTGTCAGTTGGCTTAGGCATACGGAGTTCATTCCTAGTCTATGATCGAACCGGATCGAGGGTTGCGGCAGCAGGATCGACAGCATGCAGAGGAGGACACGGTCGATCCCTAGCTTGTGCATCCCGCCCCTCTGGCAGGCTGAGCGCCTGCACGCTTGTTTCGTGGGTTGAGTTAGGCATACGGAGTTCATTCCCAGTCTAAGCATACGGAGTTCATTTCCAGGCTAAGATCGGATCAGAATGAAGGTTGCGGCAGCACATGCTGGGCTCGAGCAAGTGCTGGTGGTGCATTTTTCTTTTTCGGGGCACCATCGTCGGACAACCAGACCGACGACATTGGTGTTCCGACGATCGGGGGGGCCGAGGGGTGTGCGCACATGACGTGCGATGGGTGTTGGTACTTGGCCCTTATATTGGCCCCCTATCCCTCATCAAACCTCGAGAACTCACACCCCCTTAAAGAGCATTTGAGATTTTACAGGTTTGCTGCCAATAGCCATTAAAGTGTCTGAAATGGGGACACTTTTTTCAAATGGTGACAATATCTTGTACACTTCGAGTTTTTAGCTGAATTTTTTTGTCCGTGCCAACTAAAATACAAGGATCACATCTACCAAGTTTGGGGCCAAAACGCCTTCCAAAAAAATTTTAAAAAATCCCTAATAGCAAAAAGTTTCGAAAATCATGAAAAATAGAAAATGAGTCGTCTTGCCATGAAACTTCACGTGAAGGCTTAAGGGACCATTGTATGAATTTACAAGCCATAAAAATGGCATTGGCATGCAGAAATATGAAGATGTGCCTAAACCCACCTACCACCCTATCGATGCCTAGCTTGCGCATCCCGTCTCTCTAACTGGCGTAGTGCCCGCCCGCCCGCCCACCCGCTTGTTTCGTCGGTTGGCTTATGCATATGGAGTTCATTCACAGTCTAAGATTAGACCGGACCGAGGGTTGCGGTAGCAGGACCGACAGCATGTAGAGGGGGACCCGGTCGATCCCCGGCTTGCGAATCCCGCCCCCCTGGCTGACTGAGTGCCTGCACGCTCATTTCGTGGGTTGACTTACGCATACGAAGTTCATTCCCAGTCTAAGATCAGAGCAGATCGAGGGTTACAGTAGCAGATGCTGGGCTCGAGCAAGTACTGGTGCCGTATTTTTCTTCGTCGGGGCACCATCGTCGGAGCATCGTCAGAGAACCTTACCGACGGCATTGGGGCTCCGACGAACGGGGGGTGTGGGCACATGATGTGTGGTGGGTGCTGGTACTTGGCCCTTATATTGGCCCCCTATCCCTCATCAAACCTCGAGAACTCACACCCCCTTAAAGAGCATTGAGATTTTACAGGTTTGCTGCCAGTAGTCATTAAAGTGTCTGAAATGGGGACACTTTTTTCAAATGGTCACAAAATGTTGTACACTTCGAGTTTTTAGCTGAATTTTTTTGTGCATGCCAACAAAAATACAAGGATCACATCTACCAAGTTTTGGGCGAAAACACCTTCCAAAAAAACTTTTTAAAATCCTGAACCGCAAAAAGTTTCAAAAATCGTGAAAAATAGAAAACGAGTCATCTTGCCATGAAACTTCACGTGAAGGCTTAAGGGACCATTGTATGAATTTACAAGCCATAGAAATGGCATTGGCATGCACCTAAACCCACCTACCACCCTATCAATCCACGGCTTGCGCATCCTATCTCTCTGGCCAACGTAGTGCCCGCACGCTCATTCTGTGGGTTGACTTAGGCATACGGAGTTCAATCCCAATCTAAGCATACAAAGTTCATTCACAGTCTAAGATCAGACCAGACCGAGGGTTGCGACAGCACATGCTAGGCTCAGGCATGTGCTGGTGCCGTTTTTTTTTTCACCGGGGCACCATCACCGAAGCGTCATCGGAGAACCTGACCGACGACATTGAGGTTCCGATGATCGGGGGGCAAGGGGGTGTGCGCACATGATGTGCAGTGGGTGCTGGTACTTGGCCCTTATATTGGTCCCTCTCCCTCATCAAACCTCGAGAACTCACACCCCCTTAAAGAGCATTTGAGATTTTACAGGTTTGCTGCTAGTAGCCATTAAAGTGTCTGAAATGGGGACACTTTTTTCAAATGGTCACAAAATCTTGTACACTTCGAGTTTTTAGCTGAATTTTTTTGTGCACGCCAACAAAAACACAAGGATGACGTCTACCAAGTTTGGGGCCAAAACTCATTCCGAAAAAATTTTGAAAAATCCAGAATAGCAAAGAGTTTCGAAAATCGTGAAAAATAGAAAATGAATCGTCTTGCCATGAAACTTCACGTGAAGGCTTAAGGGACCATTGTATGAATTTACAAGCCATAAAAATGGCATTGGCACATAGAAATATGTAGATGTGCCTAAACCCACCTACCACCCTATCAATCCATGACTTACGCATCCCGTCTCTCTGGCCGGTGTAGTGCCCGTCCGCCCACCCGCCCGCTCATTTTGTCGGTTGGCTTAGGCATACGGAGTTCATACATAGTCTAAGATCAGACCGAACTGAGGGTTACGGCAGCAGGATCGACAGCAAGCAGAGGGGGACTCGGTCGATCCCTGGCTTGCGTATCCCGCCCCTCTGGTCGACTGAGCGCCCGTACATTCGTTTCGTGGGTTGACTTAGGCATACGAGTTCATTCCCAGTCTAAGCATACGGAGTTCTTTCCCAGTCTAAGATCGGACCAGACCAAGGGTTGCGGCAGCACATGCTGGGCTCAGGCATGTGCTGCTACCGCATTTTTCTTCGTCAGGGCATGATCGCCGGAGCATCACTGGAGAACCTGACCGGCGGCATTGGGGTTTCGGTGATAGGGGCCGGGTGCGGTGTGCGTGCATGATGTGTGATGGGTGCTGGTACTTGGCCCTTATATTGGTCCCCTATCCCTCATCAAACCTCGAGAAGTCACACCCCCTTAAAGAGCATGTCAGATTTTACAGGTTTGCTGCCAGTAGCCATTAAAGTGTCTAAAATGGGGACATTTTTTTCAAATGGTCACAAAATCTTGTACACTTCAAGTTTTTAGCTTAATTTTTTGTGCATGCCAACAAAAATAAAAGGATCATGTCTACCATGTTTGGTGCCAAAACTCCTTTCGAAAAAATTTTAAAAATTCTCGAACCTCAAAAATTTTGAAAATTGTGAAAAATAGAAAACGAGTTGTCTTGCCATGAAACTTCACGTGAAGGCTTAAGGGACCATTGTATGAATTTACAAGCCACAAAAATTGCATTCGCACGCAGAAATATGAAGATGTGCCTAAACCCACCTACCACCCTATCGATCCACGGCTTGCGCATCCCGTCTCTCTGGCCGACGTAGTGCCCGCCCACCCGCTCGTTTCATCGGTTGGCTTAGGCATACGGAGTTCATTCCTAGTCTAAGATCAGACCAGACCTAGTGTTGTGGTAGTAGGATCGGCAGCACGCATAGGGGGACCCGACCAATCCTCGGCTTGCGCATCCCACCCTTTTGGCCGGCTGAACGCCCGCACGCTTGTTTCGTGGGTTGACTTAGCCATACGGAGTTCATTCCCAGTCTAAGATTGGACTGGACCGTGGTTGCAGCAGCACATGTTGGGCTTGGGGATGTGTTGGTGCTACTTTTTTCTTCACCGGGGCACCATCGTCGGAGCGTCGCCCGAAGAACTTGACCGATGGCATTGTTGTTCCGACGATCAGGGGGGTCAGGGGGTGTGAGCACATGAAGTGCGATGGGTGGTGGTACTTGGCCCTTATATTGGCCCCCTATCCCTCATCAAACCTCGAGAACTCACACCCCCTTAAAGAGCATTTGAGATTGTACAGGTTTGCTGCCAATAGCCATTAAAGGTCTAAAATGGGGACACTTTTTTCAAAGGGACCATTGTATGAATTTACAAGCCATAAAAATGGCATTGGCATGCAGAAATATGAAGATGTGCCTAAACCCACCTACCACCCTATTGATCCACGGCTTGCGCATCCCGTCTCTCTGGCTGGCATAGTGCCCACCCGCCCGCCTGCCCGCCCGCTCGTTTCGTCGGTTGGCTTAGGCATAGGGAGTTCATTCCCAGTCTAAGATCAGACTGGACCGATGATTGTGGCAGCAGGATCGGCAGCAGGATCGACAGCACGCAAAGGGGGACCAACCGATCCCAGGCTTGCACATCCCGCCCCTCTGGCCGGCTGAGCCCCGCACCCTCATTTTATGGGTTGACTTAGGCATACGGAGTTCATTCCCAGTTTAAGCATTTGGAGTTCATTCCTAGTCTAAGATCAGACCAGACCGAGTGTTGCAGCAGCACATGCTGGGCTCGGGCATGTGCTGGTGCCTCATTTTTCTTCGTCGAGGCACCATCACCGGAGAACCTGACCGGCAGCATTGGGGTTCCGACGATCGGAGGGGCCGGGGGGGTGTGCGCACATGATGTGCGATGGGTGCTGGCACTTGGCCCTTATATTGGCCCCTATCTCTCATCAAACCTGGAGAACTCACGCCCCCTTAAAGAGCAATTGAGATTTTACAGGTTTGTTGCCAATAACCATTAAAGTGTCTGAAATGGGGACACTTTTTTCAAATGGTCAAAAAATCTTGTACACTGAGAGTTTTTAGCTGAAGTTTTTTATCCACGCCAACAAAAATACAAGGATCACGTCTACCAGGTTTGGGGCTAGAACTACTTTCGAAAAAATTTAAAAAAATCCTGAACCGTAAAAAGTTTCAAAAATCGTGAAAAATAGAAAACGAGTCGTCTTGCAATGAAACATCGCGTGAAGGCTTAAGGGACCATTGTATGAATTTACAAGCCATAAAAATGGCATTGGCACGTAGAAATATGAAGATGTACCTAAATCCACCTACCACCCTATCGGTCCACGGCTTGCGCATCCCGTCTCTCTAGCCGGCGTAGTGCCCACCCGTCAGCTCGCTCGTTTCGTCGATTGGCTCAGGCATACGGAGTTCATTCCCAGTCTAAGATCAGACTGGACCAAGGGTTGCGGTAGTAGGATTGGCAGCACGCAGAGGGGGACCCGATTGATCCCCGGCTTGTGCATCCCGCCCCTCTAGTCGGCTGAGCGCCCGCACGCTCATTTCGTGGGTTGACTGAGGCATACGGAGTTCATTCCCAATCTAAGATCAGACCGAACCAAGGGTTACAGCAGCACATGCTTTGCTCGGCAATGTGCTGGAGCTGCATTTTTCATCGCCGAGGCACCATCGCCGGAGCATCGTCGAAGAACCTGACCGGCGACATTGGGGTTCCGGTGCTCGGGGGGCCGGGGGGCTGTGCGCACATGTTGTGTGATGGGTGCTGGTACTTGGCCCTTATATTGGCCCCCTATCCCTCATCAAACCTCAAGAACTCACACCCCCTTAAAGAGCATTTGAGATTTTACAGGTTTGCTGCGAGTATCCATTAAAGTGTCTGAAATGAGGACACTTTTTTCGAATGGTCACAAAATCTTGTACACTTCGAGTTTTTAGCTTAATTGTTTTGTGCATGCCAACAAAAATACAAGGATACATCTACCAAGTTTGGGGCCAAAACTACTTCCAAAAAAATTTTAAAAAATCTCGAACCACAAAAAGTTTCGAAAATCGTGAAAAATAGAAAACGAGTCATCTTGCCATGAAACTTCACATGAAGGCTTAAGGGACCATTGTATGAATTTACAAGCCATAAAATAGCATTGGCATGCAGAAATATGAAGATGTGCCTAAACCCACCTACCACCCTATCGATCCCTAGCTTGCGCATCCCGTCTCTCTAGTCGGCGTAGTGCCCGCCCGCCCGCTCGTTTCGTCGGTTGGCTTAGGCAGACAGAGTTCATTCCCAGACTAAGATCGGACCTGACCGAGGGTTGTGGCTGTAGGATCGGCAGCACGAAGAGGGGGACCCGGCCAATCCTCGGCTTGCGCATCCTGCCCATCCGACCGACTGAGCGCCCGCAAGCTCGTTTCGTGGGTTGACTTAGGCATACGGAGTTCATTCCCAGTCTAAGATTGAATAGGAATGAGGGTTGCGGTAGTACATGCTGGGCTCGAGCATGTGCTGGTGCCGTATTTCTCTTCACCGAGGCACCATCGTCAGAGAACCTGACCGGCAGCATTTAGGTTCCGGTGAACGGGGGGTCGGGTGGTGTGCGTACATGATTTGCGATGGGTGCTGGTACTTGGCCCTTATATTGGCCCCCTATCCCTCATCAAAACCTCGAGAACTCACACTCCCTTAAAGAGCATTTGAGATTTTACAGGTTTGTTGCCAGTTGCCAGTAGCCATTAAAGTGTCTGAAATGGGGACACTTTTTTCAAATGGTCACAAAATCTTGTACACTTCGAGTTTTTTGCTGAATTTTTTTGTGCATGCCAACAAAAATACAAGGATACGTCTACCAAGTTTGGGGCCAAAACTCCTTCCAAAATAATTTTAAAAAATCTCAAACCACAAAAAGTTTCAAAAATCGTGAAAAATAGAAAACGAGTCATCTTGCCATGAAACTTCACATGAAGTCTTAAGGGACCATTGTATGAATTTACAAGCCATAAAAATGGCATTGGCATGCAGAAATATGAAGATGTGCCTAAACCCACCTACCAACCTATCGATCCCTCGCTTGCGCATCCCGTCTCTCTAGCCGGCGTAGTGCCCGCCCGCCCGCTCGTTTCATCGGTTGGCTTAGGCAGACAGAATTCATTCCCAGACTAAGATTGGACCGGACCGAGCGTTGTGGCAGTAGGATCGACTGCACGTAGAGGGGGACCCGGCCAATCCCCGACTTGCGGATCCCGCCCATCTAGCTGACTGAGCGCCCACACGCTCGTTTCATGGGATGACTTAGGCATACGGAGTTCATTCCCAATCTAAGCGTACAGAGTTCATTCCCAGCCTAAGATCGAATAGGAACGAGGGTTGCGGCAGTACATGCTAGGCTCGAGCATGTGCTGTGCCATATTTCTCTTCACCGAGGCACCATCGTCAGAGAACCTGACCAGCGGCATTGGGGTTCCGGTGATCGGGGGTTGGGTGGAGTGCGCACATGATGTGCGATGGGTGTTGGTACTTGGCCCTTATATTGGCCCCCTATCCCTCAATAAACCTCGAGAACTCACACCCCCTTAAAGAGCATTTGAGATTTTACAGGTTTGCTGCCAGTAGCCATTAAAGTGTCTGAAATGGGGACATTTTTTTCAAATGGTCACAAAATCTTGTACACTTCGAGTTTGTAGCTGAATTTTTTTTTGCACGCCAACAAAAATACAAGGATCACGTCTACCTAGTTTGGGGCCCAAACACCTTTCGAAAAAATTTTAAAAAATCCTGAACCGTAAAAAGTTTCAAAAATCGTTAAAAATGGAAAACGAGTCGTCTTGCCATGAAGCTTCACGTGAAGGCTTAAGGGACCATTGTATTAATTACAAGCCATAAAAAAGGCATTGGCATGCAGAAATATTAAGATGTGCCTAAACCTACCTACCACTCTATTGATCCACGGCTTACGCATCCCGTCTCTCTGGGCGACGTAGTGCCCGCCAGCCTGGCCGCCAGCTCGTTTTGTCAGTTGGCTTAGGCATACGGAGTTCATTCCTAGTCCAAGATTGGACCGGATCGAGGGTTGCAGCAGTAGGATCGACAGCATGCAGAAGAGGACTCAGTCGATCCTTGGCTTGTGCATCCCGCCCCTCTGGCCGACTGAGCGCCTGCACGCTTGTTTCGTGGGTTGACTTAGGCATACGGAGTTCATTCCCAATCTAAGCATACAGAGTTCATTTCCATTCTAAGATCGGATTAGACCAAAGGTTGCGGCAGCACATGCTGGGCTCGGGCAAGTGCTGGGGGCGCATTTTTCTTTTTCGGGGCACCATCGTTGGACAACCAGACCGACGGCATTGGTGTTCCGACGATCGGGGGGGCCGGGGGGTGTGCGCAAATGATGTGCGATGGGTGTTGGTACTTGGCCCTTATATTGGCCCCCTATCCTTGATCAAACCTCGAGAACTCACACCCCCTTAAAGAGCATTTGAGATTTTACAGGTTTGCTGCCAGTAGCCATTAAAGTGTCTAAAATGGGGACACTTTTTTCAAATGGTCACAAAATCTTGTACACTTCGAGTTTTTAGCTTAATTTTTTTGTGCATGCCAAAAAAAATACAAGGATCACATCTACCAAGTTTTGGGCGAAAACACCTTCCAAAAAAAAATTTTTTAAATCCTGAACCGTAAAAAGTTTCAAAAATCGTGAAAAATAGAAAATGAGTTGTCTTGCCATGAAACTTCACGTGAAGGCTTAAGGGACCATTGTATGAATTTACAAGCCATAAAAATGGCATTGGCATGCAGAAATATGAAGATGTGCCTAAACCCACCTACCACCCTATCGATCCCTAGCTTGCGCATCCCGTCTCTCTAACCGGCGTAGTGCCCGCCCGCCCGCCCGCCCGCTCGTTTCGTCGGTTGGCTTATGCATATGGAGTTCATTCCCAGTCTAAGATTAGACCAGACCGAGGGTTGCGGTAGCAGGACTGACAGCATGTAAAGGGGGACCCGATCGATCCCCGGCTTGCGCATCCCACCCCCCTGGCTGACTGAGCGCCTGCACGCTCATTTCGTGGGTTGACTTACGCATACGGAGTTCATTCCCAGTCTAAGATCAGAGCAGATCGAGGGTTATAGTAGCAGATGCTGGGCTCGGGCAAGTACTGGTGCCACATTTTTCTTCGTCGGGGCACCATCGTCGGAGCATCGTCAGAGAACCTTACCGGCGGCATTGGGGCTCCGGCGATCGGGGGGTGTGCGCACATGATGTGTGGTGGGTGCTGGTACTTGGCCCTTATATTGGCCCCCTATCCCTCATCAAACCTCGAGAACTCACACCCCCTTAAAGAGCATTTGAGATTTTACAGGTTTGCTGCCAGTAGCCATTAAAGTGTCTGAAATGGGGACACTTTTTTCAAATGGTCACAAAATCTTGTACACTTCGAGTTTTTAGCTGAATTTTTTTGTGCATGCCAAAATAAATACAAGGATCACATCTACCATGTTTTGGGCGAAAACACCTTCCAAAAAAAATTTTTAAAAATCCTGAACCGTAAAAAGTTTCAAAAATCGTGAAAAATAGAAAACGAGTCGTCTTGCCATGAAACTTCACGTGAAGGCTTAAGGGACCATTGTATGAATTTACAAGCCATAAAAATGGCATTGGCATGCACCTAAACCCACCTACCACCCTATCGATCCACGGCTTGCGCATCCTATCTCTCTGGCCGACGTAGTGCCCGCACGCTCACTCTGTGGGTTGACTTAGGCATACGGAGTTCATTCCCAATCTAAGCATACGGAGTTCATTCCCAGTCTAAGATCAGACCAGACCGAGGGTTGTGGCAGCACATGCTAGGCTCAGGCATGTGCTGGTGCCATATTTTTCTTCACCGGGGCACCATCACCGAAGCATCGTTGGAGAACCTGACCGGCGACATTGAGGTTCCGATGATCGGGGGGGCCAGGGGGTGTGCGCACATGATGTGCGGTGGGTGCTGGTACTTGGCCCTTATATTGGCCCCTCTCCCTCATCAAACCTCGAGAACTCACACCCCCTTAAAGAGCATTTGAGATTTTACAGGTTTGCTGCCAGTAGCCACTAAAGTGTCTGAAATGGGGACACTTTTTTCAAATGGTCACAAAATCTTGTACACTTCGAGTTTTTAGGTGAATTTTTTTGTGCACGCCAACAAAAATACAAGGATAACGTCTACCAAGTTTGGGGCAAAACTCATTCCGAAAAAATTTTGAAAAATCCAGAATCGCAAAGAGTTTCGAAAATCGTGAAAAATAGAAAACGAATCGTCTTGCCATGAAACTTCACGTGAAGGCTTAAGGGACCATTGTATGAATTTACAGGCCATAAAAATGGCATTGGCACATAGAAATATGTAGATGTGCCTAAACACACCTACCACCCTATCAATCCACGACTTGCGCATCCCGTCTCTCTGGCTGGTGTAGTGCCCGTCCGCCCACCCGCCCGTTCATTTTGTCGGTTGGCTTAGGCATACGGAGTTCATTCCCAGTCTAAGATCAGACCAAACCGAGGTTTCCAGCAGCAGGATCGACAGCAAGCAGAGGGGGACTCGGTCGATCCCTGGCTTGCGTAATCCCGGCCCCTCTGGTCGATCTGAGCGGCCCGTAAACTCGTTTCGTTGGGTTGACTAGGCATACGAGTTCATTCCAGTCTAAGCATAACGGAGTTCATCTCCCAGTCTAAGATCGGACCAGACCAAGGGTTGCGGTAGACATGCTGGGCTCAGGCATGTGCTGCTACCGCATTTTTTTCGTCAGGGCATGATCGCGCGGAGCATCACTGAAGAACCCTGACCGATCGCATTGGGGTTTCCGGTGATAGGGCCGGGCTGGGCTAGTGGGGCGCTTGATGTGTGATGAGTGCTGTACTTGGCCCTTATATTGGTCCCCCTATCCCTCATCAAACCTCGAGAAGTCACACCCCTTAAAGAGCATGTCAGATTTTACAGGTTCGCTGCCAGTAGCCATTAAAGTGTCTAAAATGGGGACACTTTTTTCAAATGGTCACAAAATCTTGTACACTTCGAGTTTTTAGCTTAATTTTTTTGTGCATGCCAACAAAAATAAAAGGATCATGTCTACCAAGTTTGGTGCCAAAACTCCTTTCGAAAAGGATTAAGTTGGCCAACTTGAACGAGTGTCTTGCCATGAAACTTCACGTGAAGGCTTAAGGGACCATTGTATGAATTTACAAGCCACAAAAATTGCATTCGCACGTAGAAATATGAAGATGTGCCTTAAACCCACCTACCCACCCTATCGATCCACGGCTTGCACATCCCGTCTCTCTGGCCGGCGAATAGTGCTCGCCCACCCGCTCGTTCATCGGTTGGCTTAGGATACAGAGTTCATTCCCAGTCTACCGATCAGACCAGACCGAGTGTTGTGGGTAGTAGGATCGGCAGCACGCAAGAGGGGACCGACCGATCCTCGGCTTACGCATCCTACCCTTCTGGTCGGCTGAGCGCCCGGCCACCACTTGTTTCGTGGGTTGACTTAGGCATACGGAGTTCATTCCCAGTCTAAGATTGGACTGGACCGTGGGTTGCAGCAGCACATGCAGGGCTTGGGCATGTGTTGGTGCTACTTTTTTCTTCACCGGGGCACCATCGTCGGAGCATCGTCGAAGAACCTGACCGGTGGCATTGGTGTTCCGACGATCGGGGGGGTCGGGGGGGTGTGCGCACATGAAGTGCGATAGGTGGTGTACTTGGCCCTTATATTGGCCCCCTATCCCTCATCAAACCTCAAGAACTCACACTCCCTTAAAGAGCATTTGAGATTGTACAGGTTTGCTGCCAATAGCCATTAAAGGTCTAAAATGGGGACACTTTTTTCAAATGGATACAAAATCTTGTACACTTCGAGTTTTTAGCTGAATTTTTTTATGCATGCCAACAAAAATACAAGGATAACTTTTACCAAGTTTGGGGCCAAAACTCCTTCCGAAAAAATTTTAAAAAATCCCGAACCGTAAAAAGTTTCAAAAATCATGAAAAATAGAAAACGAGTCGTCTTGCCATGAAACTGCACGTGAAGGCTTAAGGGACCATTGTATGAATTTACAAGCCATAAAAATGTCAGTGGCACATAGAAATATGAAGATGTGCCTAAACCCACCTACCACCCTATCAATCCACGGCTTGCGCATCCCGTGTCTCTGGCTGGTGAAGTGCCCACCCGCCCACCCGCTCGTTTCGTTGGTTGGCTTAGGCATACGGAGTTCATTCCCAGTCTAAGATTGGACCAAACCGAGGGTTGCGGTAGCAGGATCGACAGCACAAAAAAGGGGACCCGACCGATCCCCATCTTACAGATCCCGCCACTCTGGCCGGCTGAGTGCCCGTACGCTCGTTTTATGGGTTGACTTAGGCATATGGAATTCATTCCCAGTCTAAGCATACGGAGTTCATTCCCAGTCTAAGATCGGACCGGACCGAGGGTTGCGACAGCACATGCTGTGTTCGGGCATGTGCTGGTGCTACATTTTTCTTCACCGGGGCACCATCATCGGAGCATCGTCGGAGAACCTGACCGGCGGCATTAGGGTTCCGACGATCGGGGGCGCCGGGGGTGTGCGCACATGATGTGCGGTGGGTGCTGGTACTTGGCCCTTAAATTGGCCCCCTATCCCTCATCAAACCTTGAGAACTCACACCCCCTTAAAGAGCATTTGAGGTTTTATAGGTTTGCTGCCAGTAGTTATCAAAGTGTCTGAAATGGGGACACTTTTTTCAAATGGTCACAAAATCTTGTACACTTCGAGTTTTTAGCTGAATTTTTTTGTGCATGCCAACAAAAATACAAGGATCACGTCTAATAAGTTTGGGAAAAGGACTCCTTTCGAAAAAATTGTAAAAAATCTTGAACCGCAGAAAGTTTTAAAAATCGTGAAAAATAGAAAACGAGTCGTCTTGCCATGAAACTTAACGTGAAGGCTTAAGGGACCATTGTATGAATTTAGAAGCCAGAAAAATTGCATTGGCACGCAAAAATGTGAAGATGTGCCGGAACCCACCTACCACCCTATCGATCCACGACTTGCGCATCCCGTCTCTCTGGCCGCCGTAGTGCCCGCCCGCCCGCCCGCATGCTCGTTTCGTCGGTTGGCTTAGGCATACGGAGTTCATTCCCAATCTAAGATCAGACCGGACTGAGGGTTGCGACAACAGGATCGGCAGCATGCAAAGGGGGACCCGATCGATCCCCGGCTTGTTCATCCAGCCCCTCTGGCCGGTTGAGCACCCGTACGCTCGTTTCGTGGGTTGACTTAGGCATACGGAGTTCATTCCCAATCTAGGCATACGAAGTTCATTCCCAGTCTAAGATCGGATCGGACCAAGGGTTGCGGCAGCACGTGCTAGGCTCGGGCATGTGCTGGTGTCGCATTTTTCTTCGTCGAGGCACCATCGCCGGAGAACCTGATCGGTGGCATTGGGGTTCTGGCAATCGCGGGGTCGGGTGGGTGTGCACACATGATGTGCGATGGGTGCTGGTACTTGGCCCTTATATTGGCCCCCTATCCCTCATCAAACTTCGAGAACTCACACCCCCTTAAAGAGCATTTGAGATTTTATAGGTTTGCTGCCAGTAGTCATTAAAGTGTCTAATATGGGGACACTTTTTTCAAATGGTAACAAAATCTTGTATACTTCGAGTTTTTAGTTGAATTTTTTTACGCATGCCAAAAAAAATACAAGGATCACGTCTACGAAGTTTGGGGCCAAAACTCCTTCCGAAAAAAGTTTAAAAAATCTTGAACCGCAAAAAGTTTTGAAAATCATGAAAAATAGAAAACGAGTCGTCTTGCCATTAAACTTCATGTGAAGGCTTAAGGGACCATTGTATGAATTTTCAAGCCATAAAAATGGCATTGGCATGCAGAAATATGAAGATGTGCCTAAACCAACCAGCCACCCTATCGATCCACGGCTTGCGCATCCCGTCTCTCTGGCAGGTGTAGCGCCCACCCGCCCATCTGCCCACTCGTTTTGTCGGTTGCCTTAGGCATACGGAGTTCATTCCCAGTCTAAGATTGGATTGGACCGAGGGTCACGGTAGCAGGATCGACAGCACGCAGAGGGGGACTCGGTCGATCCCCAGCTTGCGCATCTCGCCCCTCTGGCCAATTGAGCACCGTCACGCTTATTTTGTGAGTTGACTTAGGCATATGGAGTTCATTCCCAGTCTAAGATCGGATCGGACCGAGGGTTGCGGTAGCACATGCTGGGCTCAGGCATGTGCTGGTGCCATATTTTTCTTCGCCAAGGCACCATCGTCGAAGCATCATCGGAGAACCTAACTGACGGCATTGAGGTTCCGGCGATCGGGGGGCCGGGGGGAGTGTCCGCACATGATTTACGATGGGTGCTGGTATTTGGCCCTTATAATGGCCCCCTATCCCTCATCAAACCTCGAGAACTCACACCCCCTTAAAGAGCATTTGAGATTTTACAGGTTTGCTGCCAGTAGCCATTAAAGTGTTTAAAATGGGCACACTTTTTTCAAATGGTCACAAAATCTTGTACACTTCGAGTTGTAGCTGAATTTTTTTGTGCATGCCAACAAAAATACAAGGTTCATGTCTACCAAGTTTGGGGCCAAAACTCCATCCAAAAAAATTTTTAAAAATCTCGAACCGTAAAATGTCTCAAAAATTGTGAAAAATAAAAAACGAGTTGTCTCGCCATTAAACTTCACGTGAAGGCTTAGGGGACCATTGTATAAATTTACAAGCCATAAAAATGGCATTGGCATGCAGAAATATGAAGATGTGCATAAACCCACCTACCACCCTATTGATCCATGGCTTGCGCATCCCGTCTCTCTGGCCGGCGTAGTGCCCACCCGCCCGCCCGCTCGTTTCGTCGGTTGGCTTAGGCATACGGAGTTCATTCCTAGTCTAAGATCAGACTGGACCGATGGCTGTGGCAGCAGGATCGGCAACACGCAAAGGGGGACCAGCCGATCCCAGGCTTGCGCATCTAGCCCCTCTGGCCGGCTGAGCACCCGCACGCTCGTTTTGTGGGTTGATTAAGGCATACGGAGTTCAATCCTAGTCTAAGCATATGGAGTTCATTCCCAGTCTAAGATCAGACCAGACCGAGGGTTACGGCGGCACATGTTGGGCTTGGGCATGTGCTGGTGCCGTATTTTTCTTCACCGGGGCACCATCGCCGGAGAACCTGACCGGCGGCATTGGGGTTCCGGCGATCAGGGGTGTCGGGGGGGTGCGCACATGATGTGCGATGGTTGCTGGTACTTGGCCCTTATATTGGCCCCCTATCCCTCATCAAACCTCAAGAACTCACACCTCCTTAAAGAGCATTTGAGATTTTACAGGTTTGCTGCTAGTAGCAATTAAAGTGTCTAAAATGGGGACACTTTTTTTCAAATGGTCACAAAATCTTGTACACCTCGAGTTTGTGGATGAATTTTTTTGTGCATGCCAAAAAAAATACAAGGATCAGGTTTACAAATTTTGGGGCCAAAACTCCTTCCGAAATAATTTTAAAAAATCTCGAACCGTAAAAAGTTTTGAAAATCATGAAAAATAGAAAACGAGTCGTCTTGCCATGAAACTTCACGTGAAGGCTTAAGGGACCATTGTATGAATTTACAAGCCATAAAAATGGCATTGGCACACAGAAATATGAAGATGTGCTTAAACCCACCTACCACCCTATTGATCCACGGCTTGCGCATCCCGTCTCTCTGGCCGGTGTAGTGCCCGTCCGCCCGCTTGTTTCATTGGTTGGCTTAGGTATATGGAGTTCATTCCCAGTCTAAGATTGGACCGGACTGAGGGTTGTGGTAGCAGGATCGGTAGCACGCAGAGGGGGACCCGACCAATCCCCAACTTGCGCATCCCGCCCCTCTGGTCGGCTGAGCGCCTGCACGCTCGTTTCGTGGGTTGACTTAGGCATACGAAGTTCATTCCCAGTCTAAGCATACGGAGTTCATTGCCAGTCTAAGATCGGACCAGACTGAAGGTTGCGACAGCACAGGCTAGGCTCGGACATGTGCTGGTGACGCATTTTTCTTCGTCGGGGCACCATCGCCGGAGCATCATCGGAGAACTTGACCGACGGCATTGGGGTTCCGGTGATCGAGGGGGCCGAGGGGGTGTGCACACATGATGTGCGATGGGTGCGGGTACTTGGCCCTTATATTGGCCCCCTATCCCTTATCAAACCCTAAGAGCTCACCCCCCCTTAAAGAGCATTTGAGATTTTACAGGTTTGCTGCCAGTAGCCATTAAAGTGTCTAAAATAGGGACATTTTTTTCAAATGATCACAAAATCTTGTACACTTCGAGTTTTTGGCTGAATTTTTTTGTGCATGCCAAAAAAAATACATAGATCACGTCTACGAAGTTTGGGGCCAAAACGCCTTCCGAAAAAATTTTAAAAAATCCCGAACCGCAAAAAGTTTCAAAAATCATGAAAAATAGAAATTGAGTCGTCTTGCCATGAAACTTCACGTGAAGGCTTAAGGGACCATTGTATTAATTTACAAGCCATAAAAATGGCATTAGCATGCAGAAATATGAGGATGTGCCTAAACCCACCTACCACCCTATCGATCCATGGCTTGCGCATCCCGTCTCTCTGGCCGCCGTAGTGCCCGCCCGCCCGCTCGTTTCGTCGGTTGGCTTAGGCATACAGAGTTCATTCCCTGTCTAAGATTGGATCAGACCAAGGGTTGCGGCGGCAGGATCGGCAGCACGCAGAAGGGGACCCGACCGATCCTCGACTTGCGCATCTCGCCCCTCTGGCCAAGTGAGCACCCGCACACTCATTTCGTGGGTCGACTTAGGCATACGGAGTTCATTACCAGTCTAAGCATACAGAGTTCATTCCCAGTCTAAGATCAGATCAGACCGAGCGTTACGGCAGCAAATGCTGGGCTCGGGCATGTGCTGGTACCGTATTTTTCTTCACTGGGGCACCATCACCGGAGCATCGCCGGAGATCCTGACCGGCGACATTGGGGTTCCGGCGATCGGGGGGCCGAGGGGGGTGTTCGCACATGATGTGCGATGGGTGCTGGTACTTGGCCCTTATATTGGCCCCCTATCCCTCATCAAACCTCGAGAACTCACACCCCTTAAAGAGCATTTGAGATTTTACAGGTTTGCTACCAGTAGCCATTAAAGTGTCTGAAATCGGGACACTTTTTTCAAATGGTCACAAAATCTTGTACAATTCGAGTTTTTAGCTGAATTTTTTTGTGCATGCCAACAGCAATACAAGCAACCCGTCTACCAAGTTTGGGGCCAAAACTCCTTGCAAAAAAATTTAAAAAAATCCCGAACCGCATAAAGTTTTGAAAATCGTGAAAAATAGAGAACGAGTTGTCTTGCCATGAAACTTCACGTGATGGCTTAAGGACCACTGTATGAATTTACAAGCCATAAAAATGGCATTGACATGTAGAAATATGAAGATGTGCCTAAACCCACCTACCACCCTATCGATCCACGGCTTGCACATCCCGTCTCTCTGGCCAGCGTAGTGCCCGCCCGCCCGCCCGCTCGTTTCATCGGTTGGCTTAGGCATACGGAGTTAATTCCCAATCTAAGATCAGGCCAGACCAAGGGTTGTGGCAGCAAGATCGGCAATATGTAGAGGGGGACCCGACTGATCCTTGGCTAGCGCATCTCGCCTCTCTGGCCGGCTGAGCGCCCGCACACTTGTTTCGTGGGTTGACTTAGGCATACAGAGTTCATTCCCAGTCTAAGCATACGGAGTTCATTCCTAGTCTAAGCATACGGAGTTAATTCCCATTATAAGATTGGACCAGATCGGGGGTTGCGGTAGCACATGCTGGGCTCGGGCATGTGCTGGTGTCGCATTTTTCTTCGTTGGGGCACCACCGCCGGAGCATCGTTGGAGAACCTGACCGGTGGCATTGGCGTTCTGGTGATCGGGGGGTGTGCGCACATGATGTGCGATGGGTGCTGGTACTTGGCCCTTATATTGGCCCCCTATCCCTCATCAAACCTTGAGAACTCACACCCCCTTAAAGAGCATTTGAGATTTTACAGGTTTGCTGGCAGTAGCCATTAAAGTGTCTGAAATGGGGACACTTTTTTCAAATGGTCACAAAATCTTGTACACTTTGAGTTTTTAGCTGAATTTTTTTGTGCATGCCAACGAAAATACAAGGATCCCGTCTAACAAGTTTGGGGCCAAAACTCCTTCCGAAAAAATTTAAAAAAATCCCGAACCGTAAAACATTTTGAAAATCGTGAAAAATAGAAAACGAGTCGTCTTGCCATGCAACTTCACGTGAAGGCTTATGGGACAATTGTTTGAATTTACAAGCCATAAAAATGGCATTGCATGCAGAATTATGAAGATGTGCCTAAACCCACCTACAACCCTATCGATCCACGGCTTGCGCATCCCGTCTTTCTGGCCGGCGTAGTGCCCACCCGCTTGCCCGCCCGCTCATTTCGTCGATTGGCTTCGGCATACGGAGTTCATTCCCAGTATACGATCACACCAGATCGAGGGTTGCAGCAGCAGGATCGGCAGCACACAGAGGGGGACTCGATCGATCCCCCGCTTGCGCATCCCGCCCCTCTGGCAGGCTGAGCGCCCGTACGCTCGTTTTGTGGGTTGACTTAGGCACACAAAGTTCATTCCTAGTCTAAGCATATGGAGTTCATTCCCAATCTAAGATCAGACCAGACCGAGGGTTACGGTAGCACATGCTGGGCTCGGGCTTGTGCTGGTGTTGTATTTTTCTTCGTCGGGGCACCATCGCTGGAGAACCTGACCGGCGGCACTGGGGTTCCGACGATCGAGGGTGTCGGGGGGGTGTGCGCACATGATGTGAGATGGGTGCTGGTACTTGACGCTTATATTGGCCCCCTATCCCTCATCAAACCTTGAGAACTCACACCCCCTTAAAGAGCATTTCAGATTTTACAGGTTTACTGCCAGTAGCCATTAAAGTGTTTGAAATGGGGACACTTTTTTCAAATGGTCACAAAATCTTGTACACCGTGAGTTTTTAGCTGAATTTTTTTGTACATGCCAAAAAAAATACAAGGATCACGTCAACCAAGTTTGGGGCCAAAACTCATTCCGAAAAAATTTAAAAAAATCTCGAACCGTAAAAAGGTTCAAAAATCGTGGAAAATAGAAAACGAGTCGTCTTGCCATGAAACTTCATGTGAAGGCTTAAGAGACCATTGTATGAATTTAGAAGCCATAAAAATGGCATTGGCACGTAGAAATATGATGATGTGCCTAAACCCACCTACCACGCTATCGATCCACGGCTTGCGCATCCTGTCTCTCTGGCCGACGTAGTGCCCGTCCGCCCGTCCGCCCGGCTCGTTTGGTCGGTTGCCTTAGGCATACGGAGTTCATTCCCAGTTTAAGTTCAGATTAGATCGAGGGTTGTGACAGCAGTATCGGCAACACGTAGAGGGGGACCCGACCGATCCCCGGTGTCATGAGCCACCCTTGTATAGGGCCATGACCGGGACTTAGGTTACCATGAGCCACCCATGTATAGGGCCATGGCCGGGTAGATCCCTTGTGCTAGGAAAAGTGTCCCCATTTCAAACATTGTAACGGTTACTTAGAGCATAGCTCTAAAAGTTCTAAGGCTCTTTAGGGGGTGAGCCGACAGCGTAGTGTTGGGCTGTCTCACCGGGTGCTATGCGAGCTTAGGCCACCCACCAAGGGCTGCCCCCCTGGCCCTGGTGATGGTGGGAGGTCCCGATGTATGATTCTCGTTTATAATAAAATTCACCCCGATTGAATGCCCGATTGTTGCCTCGATGCGTTTCTTTCTTTCTCGATGTGAATGTGCCTTGTTGTTTGTGTATGCTTGAGATTGACCTCAATATATTGTGCCTTATTGTGAATGCTTGAGACTAACCATGGTTTATGGTTATTTGTTCAGATATTGATCTATTGAAGGCTGACTTGGGTGGAAGCATCCATTCAAGTGCCACACGGGCTAGTACTTGTTGAGAGAAAGCTTAGTCTGTGACATGTGGTATCAAAGCACGGTTGAGAAGTGCTAGAAAAATGGATGAGATGGCCACAAGTGGTGGACCGGATCATCAACAGAGAATTGAGGAACTTGAGGCCGCGGTGGCCGCAATGAAAACTCATATGGTGATGAAAGATCGAGTGAGGGAGATCGAGACAACCCAGTAGGAGTTGTCCGATACTCTCCACAATGTGAGCGAAGAGGCTAGAGATGCCTTGAACATTCTTCAAAAGGAGTTTGAAGAGCTCAGGGCCCAGGTGAGCATCCTACAAATGGCTATGGCCAGATCGGGTTTGAGCTCGATGGACAGGGGAAAAAGGCCCAAGGTGCCGAAGCCTCGATGCTATGAGGGGGCAAGGGATGCTAAGGAACTTGAAAATTTCTTGTTTGACATGGAACAATACTTCCGAGCTATACACACAAGTTCAGAGGAAGACAAGGTGACAATGGCGTCAATGTACCTCGTAGGGGATGCCAAGCTGTGGTGGCGCTCCAAGTTTGTCGATGATGAGTGCTTGATTAAGACTTGGACAGATCTGAAGCGAGAACTAAAAAACTAATTTTTTCTGAAGAATGTGGAGTATATGGCTCGAAGGAGATTTCGAGAGTTGGTGCAAATCGGAACGGTGCGAGAGTTCGTAAGGAACTTTTCTACCCTGATGCTGGATATTTGGGACATGTTCGAAAAAGGACAAGATGTTCTATTTTCTTGAGGGCCTCAAGCCTTGGTGAGGAAAGAACTACAAAGGTAGAAAGTGCAAGATGTGGCCACGGCCAAGGCTGCAGCGGAACATCTTCATGATTACAATGATGGCTCCTTAAAACGGAAAAATCCTCCATCAACGGGCAGTAGCTTTAACTTTGGGAGTGGGGGAAAGATGACTAGGTTGGACCGACCCTTCGGTGAGGGATCAGACAGGAGGTCCTTGGGTCGAGATAGCACCCAGCCCAAGACAAACAACGCAGGGATTTTCAAGCCTAGGCAACCGCTAGCTTGCTTTCTTTGCAAGGGGCCGTATCGAGTGGCTGAATGCCCACATTGAGGAGCCCTTAATGCCTTAGGACCTCATCTCAAGAGTCCACAAAAGTGCCAGAGAGCGTTGAAGAAGCTGAAGAGGAGCCAGCCAGGATGGGCTCAATAAGGTTCCTCAGTGCCCTCCGCACCCAATTGAACACTATAAAGAAAGAGCAAAGTAGAGGCTTGATGTATGTGAACTTGACGATCAATGGGAAAGCCACCAAGACCATGGTGGATACGGGTGCAACCGACACTTTCATCACATTGAAAGAAGCAAAAAGGTGTGGTCTTCAGATTAGTAAAGACTGCTTGTTGTTTTTAGGGGAACACCCATGTGTGGTGCCAGCCAATATCTTGCTAAAGAGTGGGAAGAAAATGATTTCGGCTTTGCAATTCAAGAAAGGGGTAAAGAGAGGGGAACCCTCTTTTGTGGCCATGCCGATCTATAAAGAAGGGTCGCAAGTAGAACCAATACCCGATGGCATGAAAAGAGTGTTGGAAAAATTCAAAGAGGTGATGCCAGAGATGTTGCCCAAGGTTCTACCCCCTCGACGAACAGTGGACCACAAAATTGAGCTCCTCCCAGGAACAAAACCCCCTGCTAGAGCTCCCTATCGCATGGCCCCGCCAGAGTTGGTCGAGTTGAGAAAACAGTTAGATGAGCTTCTACAAGCTGGGTTCATCTGACTATCAAAGGCTCCTTTCGGAGCGCCAGTGTTATTCCAAAAGAAGCATGATGGGAGTTTGCGCTTATGTGTTGACTACAGGGCCCTGAACAAAGTCACCATAAGAAACAAATATCCTATCCCGCTTATAGCAGACTTATTTGATCAATTGAGCCGGGCCAAGTACTTCTCCAAACTGGACCTGAGATCTGGATACCATCAGGTCAGAATCGTTGAGGGAGATGAGCTAAAGACCACTTGTGTAACACGGTATGGCGCATTTGAATTTCTTGTTATGCCCTTTGGACTAACCAATGCTCCTGCCACATTTTGTACATTGATGAATCAGGTGTTCCATGACTACTTGACAAATTTGTAGTCATTTATTTAGACGATATAGTAGTGTACAGCTCCACCTTGGAAGAACATCAAGAACACCTACGCCGGGTATTTAAAAGGCTGTAGAACCACCAGTTATATGTAAAAAAGGAGAAATGTGCGTTTGCTCAGACCCAAATCCACTTCCTCGGTCACATTGTCGAATGTGGCCACATTCGAATGGACATGGAAAAGGTTAGGGCCATCAAGGAGTGGACAACACCAAAGAATGTTAGTGAACTCCACTCATTTTTGGGACTAGCCAACTATTATAGAAGGTTCGTGGAAGGGTACTCTCACAAGACCACGGCCTTCACGGAGTTATTAAAGAAGGAGCATAAATGGTGTTGGACCAACGAGTGCCAAGAGGCCTTTGAGAGATTGAAAGATGCTATTATGAAAGATCCCATCTTAGCTCTCCCCGATATTGAAAAGCCTTTTGAAGTTCAGACGGATGCATCAAATTTTGCTATTGGAGGTGTGCTTTTACAACAACATCACCCGATAGCATTTGAAAGTAGGAAGCTAAGCGAAGCGGAGAGGAAATATACGGCCCAGGAAAAAAGCTCCTGGCGGTGGTTCATTGCTTGAGGGCTTGGCGACATTACTTGTTGGGTTCACACTTTGTCGTAAAGACGGACAATGCAGCCGTTAGCCACTTTCTCACCCAACCAAAGCTTACGGCGAAACAAGCTAGGTGGCAGGAATTTTTAGCGGAGTTCGACTTTCACCTTGAGCATACCGTTGGAAAAACCAATCAAGTGGCAGATGCATTAAGCAGACGACCAGAGTTGGTGGCCCTCAGAAGAATGGCCCCAATGGCAACTAGTAGAGCCACTACGAACATTCATAAGTTGATTGGAGATCATCTAGGGAAGGACCCACAAGCCTATGCCATCTTGAAGCTAGTGGAAGAAGGGAAGTCCAAATACTTCTGGCAAGAAAATGGTGTCTTGTGGACCAAGGGGCCTCGAGTGTTTGTGCCAAGAGCAGGAGGGCTGAGACAGATGCTGATGAGGGAATGCCATGACACCTCATGGGCGGGACACCCAGGCTGGCAATGCACTTTAACATTACTGAAACAAGGATACTATTGGCCCCACATACGATAAGATGTGATGGACTACATGAAGACTTGCCTCATTTACCAACAAGACAAAGTCGAAAAGAGAAAACCTGCGAGCATGCTGGAACCATTACCGGTACCCACCAAACCATGGGAAAGCATCTCCCTCAATTTCATTTCGAGCCTACCCAAGGTTGGGGATCTTGGAACTATCTTGGTGGCAATTGATCGGTTCTCCAAGTATGCCACATTCATCCCCACTCACAAGTATTGTACAGCAGAAGACACAGCTCGACTATTGTTCAAACATGTGGTCAAATATTGGGGCCTCCCTCAAAACATCATCAGTGATAGAGATCTGAAATTCACGGGGTCCTTTTGGAGGGAACTTTTCAAGATTTTGGGGTCCCAACTCAACATCTCTTCGAGCTACCATCCTCAGACAGATGGCCAAACGAAACGTTTCAATGGATTGTTGGAGGAATATTTGAGGCACTTTGTCCAAGCCAACCAAAAGGACTGGCCTTCATTGTTGGACGTTGCTCAACTCTGCTTTAATTCCAATAAGAGCTCTTCCACTAACAAGAGCCCATTTGAGGTGGTCACCAGACAACTACCAAGGCTACCCCACACTTCCTTGGAACAATATAGAGGAAAGAATCCGAGAGCTTTCAACTTCAGCAAGGAGTGGAAACAAAACACAGAGATTGCACAAGCTTACCTGGAGAAGGCATCAAAGCAGATGAAAAAATGGGCAAACAAGAATCACAGAGCTCAACAATTCCAAGTTGGTGATTTGGTTCTAGTCCGACTAGTTCCAGAACAAACCAGGTTCTTAAGAAAGAGAGATCGTAGACTGGTGCACAAAATAAAGGTCCAGTAAGGGTCATTTCCAAGGTGGGGAATGCTTCTTACAAAATCGACCCACCGAAGTGGATGAAGGTGCACCCAGTATTTCATGTAAGCAACCTGAAGCCTTTCCATGCAGATCCTACTGATATTAGCCGAAGGGAGCCAACTAGAGCGCCATCACCATGAAGCCACCCTCAGAGCATCGAGTCGAAGAGATCTTAGCCGACAGGGAAACCAAGATATCTCGAAGACTAGTTCGGGAATACTTAGTGAAGTGGGAGGGCTTAGGACTAGAAGAAACCAGTTGGGAGAGAGAACACGACCTCCAGAGATTTCAAAGGAAGATTGAAGAATTTCAAGCCAACAAGTCAACGAGGACATCGATAGAATAGGTGGGGGAGGATGTCATGAGCCACCCTTGTATAGGGCCATGACCGGGACTTAGGTTGCCATGAGCCACCCATGTATAGGGCCATGGCCGGGTAGATCCCTTGTGCTAGGAAAAGTGTCCCCATTTCAAACATTGTAATGGTTACTGGTAGCATAGCTCTAAAAGTTCTAAGGCTTTTTAGAGGGGTGAGCCAGCAGCGTAGTGTTGGGCTGTCTCACCGGGTGCTATGCGAGCTTAGGCCACCCACCAAGGGCTGCCCCCCTGGCCCTGGTGATGGTGGGAGGTCCTGATGCATGATTCCCGTTTATAATAAAATTTACCCCGATTGAATGCCCAATTGTTGCCTCGATGCGTTTCTTTCTTTCTCGATGTGAATGTGCCTTGTTGTTTGTGTATGCTTGAGTTTGACCTCAATATATTGTGCCTTATTGTGAATGCTTGAGACTAACCACGGTTTATGGTTATTTGTTTAGATATTGATCTATTGAAGGCTGACTTGGGTGGAAGCATCCATCTAGTGCTTGTTGAGAGAAAGCTTAGTCCATGACACCCGGCTTGCGCATCCCACCCCTCTGGCCGGCTGAGCGCCTGTACGCTCGTTTCGTGGGTTGACTTAAGCATATGGAGTTCATTCCCAATCTAAGCATACAGAGTTCATTCCCAGTCTAAGATCGAACTGGACCGAGGGTTGCGGTAGCACATGCTGGGCTCGTGCATGTGCTGGTGCTGCATTTTTCTTCGCCGGGGCACCATCGTCGGAGCATTACTGGAGATCCTGACCGGCGCCATAGGGGTTCCGGTGATCGGGGAGGCGGGGGGGTGTGCGCACATGATGTGCGATGGCTGCTGGTACTTGGCCCTTATTTTGGCCCCCTATCCCTCATCAAACCTCGAGAACTCACACCCCCTTAAAGAGCATTTGAGATTTTACAGGTTTGCTGCCAGTAGCAATTAAAGTGTCTGAAATGGGGACACTTTTTTCAAATGGTCACAAAATCTTGTACAGTTCAAGTTTTTAGCTAAATTTTTTTGTGCATGCCAACAAAAATACAAGGATCATGTCTACCAAGTTTGGGGCCAAAACTCCTTTCGAAAAAATTTTAAAAAATCTTCAACCGTAAAAATTTTCAAAAATCATGAAAAATAGAAAACGAGTCTTCTTGCCATGAAACTTCACGTGAAGGCTTAAGGGACCATTGTATGAATTTACAAGCCATAAAATGGCATTGGCACGTAGAAATATGAAGATGTGCCTAAACCCACCTACCACCCTATCGATCCACGGCGTGCGCATCCCGTCTAAGCATACGGAGTTCATTCCCAGTCTAAGGTTGGACCAGACCGAGGGTTGGGGCAGCACATGCTAGGGCTCAGGCAAGTGTTGGTGCCACATTTTTCTTCCCCGGGGCACCATCGCTGGAGCATCACCAGAGAACCTGATCGACGGTATTGGGGTTCCGACGATCGGGGGGCCGGGGCCGTGTGCGCACATGATGTGCAATGGGTGCTGGTACTTGGCCCTTAATGGCCCCCTATCCCTCATCAAACCTCGAGAACTCACACCCCCTTAAAGAGCATTTGAGATTTTACAGGTTTGCTGCCAGTAGCCATTAAAGTGTCTGAAATGGGGAACACTTTTTCAAATGGTCACAAAATCTTGTACACTTTCGAAGTTTTTAGCTAATTTTTTTTGTGCATGCCAAGAAGATTCACCCCCAAGGATCACGTCTACCAACGTTTGGGCCAAATAACTCCTCCGAAAAATTTAAGAAATTTCTCAAACCGTAAAAAAGTTTTCAAAATCGTGAAAAATAGAAAATGAAGTCGTTCTTGCCAAGAAACTTCCACGTGAGGCTAAGGACCCTTGTATAATTAACAAGCCATAAACATGGCATTGCCAGTAGCAAATATGAAGAGATTGTGCATAACCCATCCTACCACCCATATCGAGTCCCACGGCTTGCGCATCCCGTCTCATGGCTTGCGTAGTGCCCCGCCCGCCCACGCCGCACGTTATTTCATCAATTGCTGAGGCAAATGGAGTTCATTCCCATCGTCTAACCATCGGACCAAACTGAGGTTACGGTCGGTAGGACGACAACCACCGTAGAGGGGGACCCGTCGATTCATCCCGGCTTGCGCATCCCGCCCCTCTGGCCGGCTGAGCGCCCATGACGCTCGTTTCATGGGTTGACTTAGGCATACGGAGTTCCAAGTCTAAGCATACGGAGTTCATTCCCAGTCTAAGATCGGACTGAACCGAGGGTTGCGACAGCACATGCTAGGCTCGGGCATGTGCTGGTGCTGCATTTTTCTTCGTCGGGGCACCATCGCGGAGCATCACCGGAGAACCTGACCGGTGGCATTGGGGTTTCGATGATCGGGGGGCCAGGGGGTGTACGCACATGATGTGTGATGGGTGCTGGTGCCTGGCCCTTATATTGGCCCCCTATCCCTCACCAAACCTTAAGAACTCGCATCCCCTTAAAGAGCATTTGAGATTTTACAGGTTTGCTGCCAGTAGCCATTAAAGTGTATGAAATGGGACACTTTTTTCAAATGGTCACAAAATCTTGTACACTTCGAGTTTTTAGCTGAATTTTTTGTGCATGCCAATAAAAATACAAGGATCACGTCAACCAAGTTTGGGGCCAAAACTCCTTCTGAAAAAATTTTAAAAAATCTCAAACCGCAAAAAGTTTCGAAAATCCTGAAAAATAGAAAACGAGTCGTCTTGCCATGAAACTTCAGGTGAAGGCTTAAGGGATCGTTGTATGAATTTACAAGCCATAAAAATGGCATTGGCACAAAGAAATATGAAGATGTGCCTAAACCCACCTACCACACTATCGATGCACGGCTTGCGCATCCCGTCTCTCTGACCGGCGTAGTGCCCGCCCGCCCGCCCGCTTGTTTCGTTGGTTGGCTTAGGCAAACGGAGTTCATTCCCAGTCTAAGATCGGACAAGATGGAGGGTTGCAGCAGCAAGATCAGCAGCAAGTAGAGGGGGACCCGGCCAATCCTCGGCTTGTGCATCCCGACCCTCTGGCCGACTGAGCGCCCGTATGCTCGTTTCATGGGTTGACTTAGGCATACGGAGTTCCCAGTCTAAGCATACAGAGTTCATTCCCAGTCTAAGATCGGACCGAAATGAGGGTTGTGACGGCACATGCTAGGCTCGGGCATGTGCTGGTGCTGCATTTTTCTTCATCAGGGCACCATCGCCGGAGCATCGCCGGAGAACCTGACCGGTGGCATTGGGGTTTCGATGATCGGGGGGCCAGGGGGTGTGTGCGCACATAATGTGTGATGGGTGCTAGTGCCTGGCCCTTATATTGGCCCCCTATCCCTCACCAAACCTCAAGAACTCGCATCCCCTGAAAGAGCATTTGAGATTTTAGAGGTTTGCTGCCAGTAGCCATTAAAGTGTATGAAATGGGGACACTTTTTTCAAATGGTCACAAAATCTTGTACACTTCGAGTTTTTAGCTGAATTTTTTTGTGCATGCCAACAAAAATACAAGGATCATGTCTACCAAGTTTGGGGCCAAAAATCCTTCCAAAAAAATTTTAAAAAAATCCCGAACCGCAAAAGGTTTCAAAAATTGTGAAGAAAAGAAAATGAGTCATCTTGCCATGAAACTTCACGTGAAGACTTAATGGACCATTGTATGAATTTACAAGCCATAAAAATGGCTTTGGCACGCAAAAATATGAAGATGTGCCTAAACCCACCTACCGCACTATCGATCCACTCTTGTGCATCCCGTCTCTCTGGCCGGCGTAGTGCCACCCGCCCGCCCGCTCGCTTCGTCGGTTGGCTTAGGCATACGGAGTTCATTACTAGTCTAAGATCGGACCAAACTGAGGGTTGCAGCAATAGGATTGGCAGCACGCAGAGGGGGACCCGGCCGATCCCTGGCTTGCGCATCCCGCTCCTCTGGCCGACTGAGCACCCGCACGCTCTTTTCATGGGTTGACTCAGGCATACAAAGTTCATTTCCAGTCTAAGCATACAGAGTTCATTCCCAGTCTAAGATCAGATCAAACTGAGGGTTGCGGCAGCACATGCTGGGGTCGGGCATGTGCTGGTGCGCATTTTTCTTCACTGGGGCACCATCTTCGGAGCATCGCCAGAGAACCTGACCAGCGACATTGGGTTACGGTGATCAGGGGGCCGGCGGGGGGGTGTGCACACATGATGTGCAATGGGTGCTGGTACTTGGCCCCTATATTGGCCCCTATCCCTCATCAAATCTCAAGAACTCACACCCCCTTAAAGAGCATTTGAGATTCACAGGTTTGCTGTCAGTAGCAATTAAAGTGTCCGAAATGGGGACACTTTTTTCAAATGGTCAAAAATCTTGTACACTTGGAGTTTTTAGCTGAATTTCTTTGTGCACACCAAAAAAAATACAAGGATCACGTCTACCAGGTTTGGGGCCAAAACTCCTTCCGAAAAAATTTTAAAAAATCTTGAACCGTAAAAAGGTTTGAAAATCATGAAAAATAGAAAACGAGTTGTCTTGCCAAGAAACTTCACATGAAGGCTTAAGGGACCATTGTATGAATTTACAAGCCATAAAAATGGCATTGGCACACAGAAATATGAAGATGTGCCTAAACCCACCTACCACCCTAACGATCCACGGCTTGCCCATCCCGTCTCTTTGGCCGACGTAGTGCCCGCCCACCCGTCCGCTCACTCATTTCGTCGATTGGCTTAGGCATACGGAGTTCATTCCAACTGTAAGATCAAACAGGACCAAGGTTGCGGCAGCAAGATCGGTAGCACGTAGAGAGGGGACGCGGTCGATCCCCTGCTTGCGCATCCCGCCCCTCTGGTCGGCTGAGCACCCGCACGCTCGTTTCGTCGGTTGGCTTAGGCATACGGAGTTCATTCCCAGTCTAAGATTGGACCGGACCAAGGGTTGCAGCAGCAGGATAGGCAGCATGCAGAGGGGGACCCGGCCGATCCCAGGCTTGCGCATCCTGCCCCTCTGGCCTGCTGAGCGCCCGCACGCTCGTTTCGTGGGTTGACTTAGGCATACGCAGTTCATTCCCGGTCTAAGCATACGGAGTTCATTCCCAGTCTAAGATCAGATCAGACTGAGGGTTGCGGCAGCACATGCTGGCCGCAAGCATGTGCTGGTGCCGCATTTTTCTTCGTCGGGGCACCATCGTCGGAGCATCGTCGGAGAACCTGACCAGCGGCATTGGGGTTCCGACGATCGGGGGGCCGGGGGCTGTGCGCACATTTTACATGTGCGATGGGTACTGGTAGTTGGCCCTTATATTTGCCCCCTATCCCTCATCAAACCTCGAGAACTCACACCCCCTTAAAGAGCATTTGAGATTTTACAGGTTTGCTGCTAGTAGCCATTAAAGTGTCTGAAATGGGGACACTTTTTTCAAATGGTCACAAAATCTTGTACACTTCAACTTTTTAGCTAAATTTTTTTGTGCATGCCAACAAAAATACAAGGATCACGTCTACCAAGTTTGGGGCCAAAACTCCTTCCGAACAAATTTTCAAAAATCCTGAACCGCATAAAGTTTCAAAAATCATGAAAAATAGAAAACAAGTCGTCTTGCCATAAAACTTCACGTGAAGGCTTAAGGGACCATTGTATGAATTTACAAGCCATAAAAATGGCATTGGCACGTAGAAATATGAAGATGTGCCTAAACTCACCTACCACCCTATCGACCCACGGCTTGCACGTCCTGTCTCTCTGGTCGACGTAGTGCCCGCCCGGTCGCTCGTTTCGTCGGTTGGCTTAGGCATACGGAGTTCATTCCCAGTCTAAGATCGGATCGAACTGAGGGTTGTAGCAACAGGATCAGTAGCACGCAGAGGGGGACCCGGCCGATCCTCGGCTTGCGCATCCCGCCTCTTTGGCCGGTTGAGCGACCGCACGATCGTTTCGTGGGTTGACTTAGGCATACAGAGTTCATTCCCAGTCTAAGCATACAAAGTTCATTCCCAGTCTAAGATCAGACCAGACCGAGGGTTACGGTAGCACATACTGGGCTCGGGCATGTGCTGGTGTCGTAATTTTCTTCGTCGGGGCACCATCGCCGGAGCATCACCGGAGAGCCTAACCGGCGGCATTGGGGTTTCGGCAATCGGGGGGGCCGGACGGGGTGTGCGCCCATGATGTGTGATGGGTGCTGGTACTTGGCCCTTATATTGGCCACCTATCCCTCATCAAACCTTGAGAACTCACACCCACTTAAAGAGCATTTGAGATTTTACAGGTTTGCTGCCAATAGCCTTTAAAGTGTCTGGAATGGGGACACTTTTTTCAAATGGTCACAAAAGCTTGTACACTTTGAGTTTTTAGCTGAATTTTTTTGTGCATGCCAAAAAAAATACAAGGATCACGTCTACCAGGCTTGGGTCCAAAACTCCTTCTGAAAAAATTTTAAAAAATCCCGAACCGTAAAAAGTTTCAAAAATCGTGAAAAAATGAGAACGAGTCCTCTTGCCATGAAACTTCACGTGAAGGCTTAAGGGACCATTGTATGAATTTACAAGCCATAAAAATGGCTTTGGCATGCAGAAATGTGAAGATGTGCCTAAACCCACCTACCACCCTATCGATCGACGGCTTGCACATCCCGTCTCACTGGTCAGTGTAGTGCCCACCCGCCCGACCGCTCGTTTCATTGGTTGGCTTAGGCATACGGAGTTCATTCCTAGTCTAAGATCAGACCGGACCGAGGGTTACGTTAGCGAGATTGGCAGCACACAGAAGGGGACCCGATCGATCCTCGACTTGCGCGTCCCGCACCTCTTGGCCGGCTTAGCGCTCCGCACGCTCGTCTCATGGGTTGACTTAGGCATATAGAGTTCACTCCCAGTCTAAGCATACGGAGTCATTACCAGTCTAAGATTGGTCTGGACCGAGGTTACGGTCGCACATGCAGGGCTCAGGCATGTGCTGGTGCCGCATTTCTCTTCGCTGGGGCACTATCCCCGGAGCATCACCGGAGAACCTGACCGCGGCATTGGGGTTCCGGCGTTCGAGGGGGCCGGGGGGTGTGCACACATGATGTGCGATGGGTGCTGGTACATGGCCCTTATATAGGCCCCCTATCCCTCATCAAACCTCGAGAACTCACACCCCCTTAAAGAGCATTTGAGATTTTACAGGTTTGCTGCTAGTAGCCATTAAAGTGTCTGAAATGGGGACACTTTTTTTCAAATGGTCACAAAATCTTGTACAGTTCGAGGTTTTACCTGAATTTTTTTTTGCATGCCAACAAAAATACAAGGATCACGTCTACCAAGTTTGAGGCCAAAAATCCTTCCAAAAAAATTTTTAAAAAATCCTGAACCGTAAAAAGTTTCAAAAATTGTGAAAAATAGAAAACAAGTCATTTGCCATGAAACTTCACGTGAAGGCTTAAGGGACCATTGTATGAATTTACAAGCCATAAAAATGGCATTGGTATACAGAAATATTAAGATGTGCCTAAACCCACCTACCACCCTATCGATCCACGGCTTCGGCGCGTCTCGTCTCTCTTGGCCGACGTAGTGCCCGACCGCCCGGCCGACTGCTCGTTTCATCGGTTGGCTCAGGCATACGGAGTTCATCCCAGTCTAAGATCGAATCAAACTGAGGTTACGGCAGCAAGATCGGCAGCACGCAGAGGGGGACCCAGCCGATCCTCGGCTTGTGCATCCCGCCCCTCTGGCCGGCTGAGCGACCGCACGCTCGTTTCGTGGGTTGACTTAGGCATACGGAGTTCATTCCCAGTCTAAGAATACGGAGTTCATTCCTAGTCTAAAATCAGACCAGATCGAGGATTACGGTAGCACATGCTGGGCTCGGGCAAGTGCTGGTGCCGCATTTTTCTTCGTCGGGGCACCATCGCCGGAACATCGCCGGAGAGCCTAACCGGCGGCATTGGGGTTCCGGCGATCGGGGGGGCCGGGCGGGGTGTGCACCCATGATGTGCGATGGGTGCTGGTACTTGGCCCTTATATTGGCCCCCTATCCCTCATCAAACCTTGAGAACTCACACCCCCTTAAAGAGCATTTGCAATTTGATAGGTTTGCTGCCAGTAGCCATTAAAGTGTCTGAAATGGGGACACTTTTTTCAAATGGTCACAAAATCTTGTACACTTCAAGTTTTTAGCTGAATTTTTTTGTGCATGCCAAAAAAAAATACAAGGATCACGTCTACCAAGTTTGCAGCCAAAACTCCTTCTGAAAAAATTTTCAAAAATCCCAAACCGTAAAAAGTTTCAAAAATCATGAAAAATAGAAAACGAATCGTCTTGCCATGAAACTTCACGTGAAGGCTTAAGGACCCGTTGTATGAATTTACAAGCCATAAAAATGGCATTGGCACGCAAAAATATGAAGATGTGCCGCATTTTTCTTTGCCGGGGCACCATCGTCAGAGCATCGTCGGAGAACCTAACCGACGGCATTGGGGTTCCGGCGATCGGGGGTGCCGGGACTGTGTGCACACATGATGTGCGATGGGTGTCAGTATTTGGCCCTTATATTGGCCCCCTATCCCTCATCAAACCTGGAGAACTCACACCCCCTTAATGAGCATTTCAGATTTTATAGGTTTGCTGCCAGTAGCCTTTAAAGTGTCTGAAATGGGGACACTTTTTTCAAATGGTCACAAAATCTTGTACACTTTGAGTTTTTAGCTGAATTTTTTTATGCATGCCACCAGAAATACAAGTATCATGTCAACCAAGTTTGGGGCCAAAACCCCTTCCAAAAAAATTTAAAAAAATCTTGAATCGCAAAAAGTTTCAAAAATCATGAAAAATAGAAAACGAGTCGTCTTGCCATGAAACTTCACGTGAAGGCTTAAGGGACCATTGTATGAATTTACAAGCCATAAAAATGGCTTTGGCACGTAGAATTATGAAGATGTGCCTAAACCCACCTACCACCCTATCGATCCAGGGCTGCACATCCCGTCTCACTGGCCAGCGTAGTGCCCGCCCGCCCACCCGCCTGCTCGTTTCGTCGGTTGGCTCCGACGATCGGGGTGCCGGGGGGTGTGCACACAAGATGTGCGATGGGTGCTGGTACTTGGCCGTTATATTGGCCCCCTATCTCTCATCAAACCTCGAGAACTCACACCCCCTTAAAGAGCATTTGAGATTTTACAGGTTTGCTGCCAATAGCCATTAGAGTGTCTGAAATGGGGACACTTTTTTCAAATGGTCACAAAATCTTGTACACTTCGAGTTTTTAGCTGAATTTTTTTGTTCGTGCCAACTAAAATACAAGGATCACATCTACCAAGTTTGGGGCCAAAACTTCTTCCGAAAAACTTTTAAAAAAATCCTGAACCGCAAAAGGTTTCAGAAATCATGAAAAATAGAAAACGAGTCGTCTTGCCATGAAACTTCACGTGAAGGCTTAAGGGACCATTGTATGAATTTACAAGCCATAAAAATGGCATTGGCATGCAGAAATATGAAGATGTGCCTAAACCCACCTACCACCGTATCGATCCACAGCTTGAGCATCCCGCCTCTCTGGCCGGCGTAGTGCTCGCTCGTCCGCCCGTCTGCTCGTTTCATCGGTTGGCTTAGGCATACGGAGTTCATTCCTAGTCTAAGATTGGACCGAAATAAGGGTTGCAAGAGTAGGATCGACAGCACCTAGAGGGGGCCTGACCAATCCCCGACTTGCGCATCCCGCCCCTCTGGCTGGCTGAGCGCCCGCACGCTTGTTTCAGGGTTGACTTAGGCATACGAAGTTCATATCCCAGTCTAAGCATACGGAGTTCATTCCAATCTAAGATCGGATCGGATCGAGGGTTGCAGCAGCACATGCTAGGCTCGGGCATGTGCTGGTGCCGCATTTTTCTTCACAGGGCGCACATCGCCGGGAGCATCGCCGGGAGAAACCTGACCCACGGCATTGGGGTTCTGGCGATCGGAGGGGTGTGTGCTCATGATGTCGATGGGTGCTGGTACTTCACCCTTATGTGGCCCCTATCCCTCAGCAAACCTCTGAGAACTCACACCCCCTTAAAGAGCATTTGAGATTTTACAGGTTTGCTGCCAGTAGCCATTACAGTGTATGAAATGCGGACACTTTTTTCAAATGGTCACAAAATCTTGTACACTTCGAGCTTTTATCTGAATTTTTTTGTGCATGCCAACAAAAATACAAGGATCACGTCTACCAAGTTTGTGGCCAAAACTCCTTGCGAAAAAATTTTAAAAAGATCTCGAATCGCAAAAGTTTTTGAAAATCCTAAAAAATAGAAAACGAGTCGTCTTGGCATGAAACTTCACGTGAAGGCTTAAGGGACCATTGTATGAATTTACAAGCCATAAAAATGGCATTGGCATGCAGAATTATGAAGAAGTGCCTAAACCCACCTACCACCCTATCGATCCACGGCTTGCGCATCCCGTCTCTCTAGCCGGCGCAGTGCCCGCCGGCCCGCTCGCTTGCTCGTTTCATTCGTTGGCTTAGGCATACGGAGTTCATTCCCAGTCTAAGATCAGACCGGACCGAGGGTTACGGCAGCAGGATCAGTAGCACACAGAGGGGGACCCGACTGATCCCTGGCTTGCGCATCTCGACCGTCTGCCCGGCTGAGCACCCGTACGCTCGTTTCGTGTGTTGACTTAGGCGTACGGAGTTCATTCCTAGTCTAAGCATACGGAGTTCATTCCCAGTCTAAGATCGGACTGGACCAAGGGTTGCGACAGTACATGCCGGGCTCGGGCATGTGCTGGTGTCGCATTTTTCTTCATCGGGGCACCATCGCCGGAGCATCACCGGAGAACTTGACCGCTTGCTTTGGGGTTCCGGTGATCGGGGGGCCGGGGGGTGTGCGCACATGATGTGCGATGGGTGGTGGTACTTAGCCCTTATATTGGCCCCTATCCCTCATCAAACCTCGAGAACTCACTCCCCCTTAAAGAGCATTTGAGATTTTACAGGTTTGCTGCCAATAGCCATTAAAGTGTATGAAATGCGGACACTTTTTTCAAATGGTCACAAAATCTTGTACACTTCGAGTTTTTAGCTGATTTTTTTTGTGCATGCCAATAAAAATACAAGGATCACGTCTAACAAGTTTGGGGACAAAAATCCCTCTGAAAAAATTTTAAACAAATCTGAAATCGTAAAAGGTTTCAAAAATCGTGACAAAAAGAAAACGAGTCATCTTGCCATGAAACTTCACATGAAGGCTTAAGGGACCACTGTATGAATTTACAAGCCATAAAAATGGCATTGGCACATAGAAATATGAAGATGTGCCTAAACCCTACCACCCTATCGATCCACGGCTTGCACATCCCGTCTCTCTGGCCGGCATAGTGCCCACCCGCCCGCTCGTTTCGTCAGTTGGCTTAGGCATACGGAGTTCATTCCCAGACTAAGATCGGACCGACCCGAGGGTTGTGGTAGCAGGATCGGCTTGTGCATCCCGCTCGATCCCCAGCTTGTGCATCCCACCCCTCTGGCCGGCTGAGCGCCCGCACGCTCGTTTCGTTGGTTGACTTAGGCATACGGAGTTCATTCCCGGTCTAAGCATACGGAGTTCATTCCCAGTCTAAGATCGGGCCGGACCAAGGGTTGCGACAACACATGCTGGGCCTGGGCATGTGCTGGTGCCATATTTTTCTTCACCGAGGCACCATCACCGGAGCATCGTCGGAGAACCTGACCAGTGGCATTGGGGTTCCGATGATCGGGGGGCCGGGGGTGTGCAAACATGATGTGCAATGGGTGCTAGTACTTGGCCCTTATATTGGCCCCCTATACCTCATCAAACCTCAAGAACTCACACCCCCTTAAAGAGCATTTGAGATTTTACCGGTTTGCTGCCAGTAGCCATTAAAGTGTCTGAAATGGGGACACTTTTTTCAAATGGTCACAAAATCTTGTACACTTCAAGTTTTTAGCTGAATTTCTTTGTGCATGCCAACAAAAATACAAGGATCACGTCTACCAAGTTTGGGGCCAAAACTCCTTTAGAAAAAATTTTAAAAAATCTCGAACCGTAAAAAATTTTGAAAATCGTGAAAAATAGAAAATGAGTCGTCTTGCCATGAAACTTCACGTGAAGGCTTAAGGGACCATTGTATGAATTTACAAGCCATAAAAATGGCATTGGCATGCAGAAATATGAAGATGTGCCTAAACCCACCTACCACCCTATCGAACCACAGCTTGCGCATCCCGTCTCTCTGGCTGGCGTAGTGCCAGCCTGCCCACCCGCTCGCTCGTTTCGTCGATTGGCTTAGGCATACGGAGTTCATTCCTAGTCTAAGATCAAACTAGACCGAGCATTGTGACAGGAGGATTGGCAGCACATAGAGGAGGACCCGATCGAACCCCGGCTTGTGCATCCCGCCCCTTTGGCCGGCTGAGCGCCCTCACGCTCGTTTTATGGGTTGACTTTGGCATACGGAGTTCATTCCCAGTCTAAGCATACGAAATTCATTCCCAGTCTAAAATCGGACTGGATCGAGGGTTGTGGTAGCACATGCTAGGCTCGGGCATGTGCTGGTGCCGCATTTTTCTTCACTGGGGCACCATCGCCGGAGCATCGTCGGAGAACCTGACCGACGGCATTGGGGTTCCGACAATCGGGGGGCCGGGGGGTGTACGCACATGATGTGCGATGGGTGCTGGTACTTGGCCCTTATATTGGCCCCCTATCCTTCATCAAACCTTGAGAACTCACACCCCCTTAAAGAGCATTTGAGATTTTACAGGTTTGCTGCCAGTAGCCATTAAAGTGTCTGAAATGGGACACTTTTTTCAAATGGTCACAAAATCTTGTACACTTCGACTTTTTAGCTTAATTTTTTTATGCATGCCAACAAAAATACAGGGATCACGTCTACCAAGTTTGGGGCCAAAACTCCTTTGGAAAAAATTTTAAAAAATCCTGAACCGTAAAAAGTTTTGAAAATCGTGAAAAATAGAAAACCAGTCGTCTTGCCATGAAACTTCACGTGAAGCTTAAAGGACCATTGTATGAGTTTACAAGCCACAAAAATGGCATTGGCACGCAGAAATATGAAGATGTGCCTAATCCCACCTACCACCCTATCGATCCACGGCTTGCGCGTCCCGTCTCTCTGGCCAGTGTAGTGCTTGCCCGCCCGCTCGTTTCGTTGGTTGGCTTAGGCATTCGGAGTTCATTCCCAGTCTAAGATCAGACCGGATCAAGGGTTGTAGCAGCAGGATCGGCAGCATGCAGAGGGAGACCCGACCGATCCCCAGCTTGCGCATCCGGCCCCTCTGGCCGGCTGAGCGCCCGCACGCTCGTTTTGTGGGTTGACTTAGGCATACGGAGTTCATTCCCAGTCTAGGATCGGACCAGGCCGAGGGTTGTGGCAGCACATGCTGGCCTCGGGCATGTGTTGGTGCCTCATTTTTCTTCGTCGGGGCACCATCGTCGGAGCATCGTCGGAGAACCTGACCGGTGGCATTAGGGTTCCGACAATCGAGGGGACAGGGGCTGTACGCACATGATGTGCGATGGGTGCTGGTACTTGGCCCTTATATTGGTCCCCTATCCTTCATCAAACCTCGAAAACTCACACCCCTTAAAAAGCATTTGAGATTTTACAGGTTTGCTACTAGTAGCCATTAAAGTGTCTGAAATGGGACACTTTTTTCAAATGGTCACAAAATATTGTACACTTCGAGTATTTAGCTTAATTTTTTTGTGCATCCCAACAAAAATACAAGGATCACGTCTACCAAGTTTGGGGCCAAAACTCCTTCCAAAAAAATTTTTAAAAATCCAGAACCACAAAAAGTTTTGAAAATAATGAAAAATAAAAAACGAGTCGTCTTGCCATGAAACTTCACGTGAAGGCTTAAGGGACCATTGTATCAATTTACAAGCCATAAAATTGGCATTGGCATGTAGAAATATGATGATGTGCCTAAACCCACCTGCCACCCTATCTATCCATGGCTTACGCATCCAATCTCTCTAGCTGGCGTAGTGCTCGCCCGCCCGCCCGCTCGTTTCGTCTGTTGGCTTAGGCATACGGAGTTCATTCCCAGTCTAAGATCAGACCAAACTGAGGGTTGCGGCAGCAGGATCAATAGCACGCAGAGGGGGACCCAGCCAATCCCTGGCTCACGCATCCCGCCCCTCTGGTCGGCTGAACGCTCGCACACTTGTTTCGTGGGTTGACTTAGGCACACGGAGTTCTTTCCCAGTCTAAGCATACGGAGTTCATTGCCAGTCTAAGATCGGACCGGACCGAGGGTTACAGCAGCACATGCCAGGCTCGGGCATGTGCTGGTGCCACATTTTTCTTCGTCGGGGCACCATCGCCGGAGCATCACCGGAGAACCTGACCGGTTGCTTTGGGGTTCCGGTGATCGGAGGGGCCGGGAGGGTGTACGCACATGATGTGCGATGGGTGCTGGTACTTGGCCCTTATATTGGCCCCCTATCCCTCATCAAACCTCGAGAACTCACACCCCCTTCAAGAGCATTTGAGATTTTGCAGGTTTGCTGCCAGTAGCCATTAAAGTGTCTGAAATGGGGACACTTTTTTCAAATGGTCACAAAATCTTGTACACTTCGGGTTTTTACCTGAATTTTTTTGTGCATGCCAACAAAAAACAAGGATCACGTCTACAAGTTTGGGGCCAAAACTCCTTCCAAAAAAATTTTAAAAAATCTCGAACCGTAAAAAAATTTTAAAAAATCATGAAAAATAGAAAATGAGTCGTCTTGCCATGAAACTTCACGAGAAGCTTAAGGGACCATTGTATGAATTTACAAGCCATAAAAATGGCATTGGCATGTAGAAATATGAAGATGTGCCTAAACCAACCTACCACCTTATCGATCCATGGCTTGCGCATCCCGTCTCTCTGGCCGGCATAGCGCCCGCCCGCCCGCTCATTTTGTCGGTTGGCATAGGCATACGGAGTTCATTCCTAGTCTAAGATCAGACCGAACTGAGGGTTACGGTAGCAAGATTGGCAGCACGTAGAGGGGGACCCGGTCGATCCCCGGCTTACACATCCCACCACTTTCCCCGGCTGAGCGCCCGCACGCTCGTTCCATGGGTTGACTTAGGCATACAGAGTTCATTCTCAGTCTAAGCATACAGAGTTCGTTCCCAATCTAAGATCGGACCAAACCGAGTGTTGCAGCAGCACATGCTGGGCTCGGGCATGTGCAGGTGCGACATTTTTCTTCGTCGGGCACCATCATCGGAGGATCGCCAGGAGCCTGACCGACGGCATTAAGGTTCGACGATCGGGGGGCCAGGGGCTGTGCGCACATGATGGAAGCGTCGGTGCTGGTACTTGGCCCTTATATTGGCCCCTATCCCTCATCAAACCTTGAGAACTCACACCCCTTAAAGAGCATTTGAGATTTTACAGTTGCTGCCGAGTAGCCAATAAAGTGTCTGAAATGGGGACACTTTTTTTCAAATGGTCACAAAATCTTGTACACTTCAAGTTTTTAGCTGATTTTTTTTGTGCATGCCAAAAAAAATACAAGGATGATGTCCACCAAGTTTGGGGGCAAAACTCCTTCGAAAAATTTTAAAAAATCCCAAACCTGAAAAAGTTTCAAAAATCGATGAAAAATATTAAAACGAGTCGTCCTGCCATGAAACTTCACGTGAAGGCTTAAGGGACCATTGTATGAATTTACAAGCCATAAAAATGGAATTGGCATTCAGAAATACGAAGATGTGCCTAAACCCACCAACCACCCTATCGATCCACAGCTTGCACATCCTGTCTCTCTGGCCGGCGTAGTGCCCGCCCGTCAGCCCGCCCGTTCGTTTCGTCTGTTGGCTTAGGCATACGAAGTTCATTCCTAGTCTAAGATGAAACAGGACTGAGGCTTACGGTAGCAGGATCAGTAGCACGTAGAGGGGGACTCGGCCGATCCCTGGCTAGTGCATCTCGCCCCTCTGGCCGGCTGAGCGCCCGGACGCTCGTTTCATGGGTTGACTTAGGCATACGGAGTTCATTCCCAGTCCAAGCATACGGAGTTCATTCCCAGTCTAAGATCGAACCGGACTGAGTGTTGCGACAGCACATGCTGGGCTCGGGCATGTGCTGGTGCTGCATTTTTCTTCACCGGGGCACCATCGTCGGGGAACCTGATCGTTGGAATTGGGGTTCCGACGATCGGGGGGGCCAGGGGGGTGTGCACACATGATGTGCGATGGGTGCTGGTACTTGGCCCTTATATTGGCCCCCTATCGCTCATCAAACCTTGAGAACTCACACCCTCTTAAAGAGCATTTGAGATTTTACAGGTTTGCTGCCAGTAGCAATTAAAGTGTCTGAAATGGGGACACTTTTTTCAAATGGTCACAAAATATTGCACACTTCGAGTTCTTAGCTGAATTTATTTGTGCATGCCAACAAAAATACAAGGATCACGTCTACCAAGTTTTGGGGCCAAAATTCCTTCCGAAAAAATTTTAAAAAAATCTCGAACAATAAAAGTTTCAAAAATCATGAAAAATAGAAAACGAGTCGTCTTGCCATAAAACTTCACGTGAAGGCTTAAGGGACCATTGTATGAATTTACAAGCCATAAAAATGGCATTGGCATGCAAAAATGTGAAGATGTCCCTAAACCCACCTACCACCCTATCGATCCACGGCTTACGCATCCCATCTCTCTGGCCGACGTAGTGCCCGCCCGCCCGCTCATTTCGTCGATTGGCTCAAGCATACGTAGTTCATTCCCAGTCTAAGATTGGACCGAAACAAAGGTTGCAGTAGGAGGATTGACAGCACGTAGAGGGGGACCCGATTGATCTTCGGCTTACGCATCCCCCCTCTCTGGTTGGCTGAGCGCCCTCACGCTCGTTTCGTGGGTTGACTTAGGCATACGGAGTTCATTCCCGGTCTAAGCATAGGGAGTTCATTCCCAGTCTAAAATCAGATTGGACCAAGGGTTGCATGAGCACATACTGGGTTCGGGCATGTGCTGGTGCCGTATTTTTCTTCCCTGGGGCACCATCACTGGAGCATCATTAGAGAACCTGACCGGCGGCATTGGGGTTCCGATGATCGAGGGTTTCGGGGGGGTTGTGCACACATGATTTTATAGGTTTGCTGTTAGTAGCCATTAAAGTGTCTGAAATGGGGATACTTTTTTCAAATGGTCACAAAATCTTGTACACTCCGAGTTTCTAGCTGAATTTTTTGTGCATGCCAGTAAAAAATACAAGGATCACGTCTACCAAGTTTGGGGCCAAAATTCCTTCTGAAAAAATTTTAAAAATCCCAACTGCAAAAAGTTTTTGAAAATTATGAAAAATAGAAAACGAGTCGTCTTGCCATGAAACTTCACGTGAAGGCTTAAGGACCATTGTATGAATTTACAGGCCATAAAATGGCATTGGGACACAGAAATATGAAGATGTCCCTAAACCCACCTACCACCCTTATCGATCCACGGTTTATGCATTCTCGTTTCTCTGGCCGACGTTAGTGCCCGGGCCCGCCCGTCCGCTCGTTTCGTTGATTGGCTTAGGCATACGGAGTTCATTTCCAGTCTAAGATCAGACCGGATCGAGGGTTGCAGTAATAGGAATGACAGCACGCAGAGAGGGACCAGGCCGTCACCGCTCATTTCTTGGGTTGGACTTAGGCATACGGGAGTTCATTCCCAGTCTAAGCATATGGAGTCATTCCCAGTCTAGATTGGATCAGATCTGAGGGTTTGCTGGGCGAGCACATGCTAGGGCTCGAGCATGTGCTGGTGCCCACATTTTTCTTCATCGGGGCACCATCGCTGGAGCTTCGTCGGGAACCTGACCGGGCCGGCTATTGGGGTTCCGACGGATCGAGGGGTCCGGGGAGGGTGTGCGCATCATGATGTGTGATCGGTGCTGGTTTCTTTGCCCTTATATTAGCCCCCTATCCCTCATCAAACGCTCGAGGAACTCACACCCCCGTAAAAAGCATTGTAAGATTTAGACAGGTTTGCTGCTAGTATTCATTAAAGTGTCTGAATTGGGACACTTTTTTTCAAATTGTCACAAAATCTTGTACACTTTGAGTTTTTAGCTGAGATTTTTTTTGGTGCATGCCAAAAAAATACAAAGATCATGTCTACCAAGTTTGGGGCCCAGACTCCTTATAAAAAATTTTTAAGAAATTCCGAAACCGTAAAAATTTTCAAAAATCATGAAAAAAGAGAAACGAGTCATCTTGCCATGAAACTTCACGTGAAGGCTTAAGGGACAATTGTATGACTTTACAAGCCATAAAAATGGCATTGGCACACAGAAATATGAAGATGTCCCTAAACCCACCTACCACCCTATCGATCCACGGCTTGCGCATCTCGTCTCTCTGGTCGGTATGTAGTGCCCGCCCACCGCCCGTCCGCCTCATTTCGTCGGTTGGCTTAGGCATACGGGAGTTCATTCCCAGTCTAGGATCAGGACCCAGACCAAGGGGTTACCATAGCAGGATCGGACAGCACGCAGAAGCGCGGACCCGACCGATCCCCGGCTTGTGCATCCCGCCCCTCTGGCCTACTGAGCGCCCGCACGCTTGTTTCGTGGCTTGACTTAGGCATACGGAGTTCATTCCTAGTCTAAGCATACGAAGTTCATTACCAGTC
>NW_019167937.1:20674324-20697186 GCF_002303985.1 Durio zibethinus | reverse complement strand
GTCGGGCACCATCGTCGGAGCATCACCGGAGAACCTGACCAGCGGCATTGGGGTTCCGACGTTCGGGGGCCGGGGGTGTGCGCACATTTTACATGTGCGATGGGTACTGGTAGTTGGCCCTTATATTTCCCCTATCCCTCATCAAACCTCGAGAACTCACACCCCCTTCAAGAGCATTTGAGATTTTACAGGTTTGCTGCTAGTAGCCATTAAAGTGTCTGAAATGGGGACACTTTTTTCAAATGGTCACAAAATCTTGTACAGTTCAACTTTTTAGCTGAATTTTTTTGTGCATGCCAACAAAAATACAAGGATCACGTCTACCAAGTTTGGGGCCAAAACTCCTTCCGAACAAAATTTCAAAAATCCTGAACCGCATAAAGTTTCAAAAATCATGAAAAATAGAAAACAAGTCGTCTTGCCATGAAACTTCACGTGAAGGCTTAAGGGACCATTGTATGAATTTACAAGCCATAAAAATGGCATGGCACACAGAAATATGAGATGTGCCTCAAACCCACCTACCACCCTACTCGACCCAGCGGCTTGCGCAGTCCTGTCTCTCTGGTCGACGTAGTGCCCGCCCGCCCGCCCGGCCTCTCGTTTTCGTTGTTGGCTTAGGCATACAGAGTTCATTCCCAGTCCTAAGATCGGATCCGAACTGAGGTTATAGCAACAGGATCCAATAGCACGCCAGAGGGGGACCCGGCCGATCCTCGGCTTTGCGCATCCGCCCTCTTTGGTCGGCTGAGCGACCGCCACGGTCGTTTCGTGGGTTGACTTAGGCATACGGAGTTCATTCCCAGTCTAAGCATACAAAGTTCATTCCCAGTCTAAGATCAGACCAGACCGCAGAGTTACGGTAGCACATACTGGGCTCGGGCATGTGCTGGTGTCGTAATTTTCTTCGTCGGGGCACCATCGCCGGAGCATCACCGGAGAGCCCTAACCGGCGGGCATTGGGGTTTCGGCAATCGGGGGGCCGGACGGGGTGTGCGCCCATGATGTGTGATGGGTGCTGGTACTTGGCCCTTATATTGGCCACCTATCCCTCATCAAACCTTGAGAACTCACACCCACTTAAAGAGCATTTGAGATTTTACAGGTTTGCTGCCAGTAGCCTTTAAAGTGTCTGGAATGGGGACACTTTTTTCAAATGGTCACAAAAGCTTGTACACTTTGAGTTTTTAGCTGAATGTTTTTGTGCATGCCAAAAAAAATACAAGGATCACGTCTACCAGGCTTGGGTCCAAAACTCCTTCTGAAAAAATTTTAAAAAATCTCGAATCGTAAAAAGTTTCAAAAATCGTAAAAAAATGAGAACGAGTCCTCTTGCCATGAAACTTCACGTGAAGGCTTAAGGGACCATTGTATGAATTTACAAGCCATAAAAATGGCTTTGGCATGCAGAAATGTGAAGATGTGCCTAAACCCACCTACCACCCTATCGATCGACGGCTTGCGCATCCCGTCTCACTGGCCGGCGTAGTGCCCGCCCGCCCAGCCGCTTGTTTCATCGGTTGGCTTAGGCATACGGAGTTCATTCCAGTCTAAGATAGACCAGACGAGGGTTACGTTAGCGGGATCGGCAGCACAAGAGAGGGGGCGATCGATCTCGACTTGCGCATCCCGCCCTTGGCCGCTGAGGCCCGCACGCTCGTTTCATGGTTGACTTAGGCATATGAGTTCATTCCCAGTCTAAGCATACGGAGTTCATTCCAGTCTAAGATTGGCTGGATGAGGGTTACAGCAGCACATGCTGGGCGGCATGTGCTGTGCGCATTTTCTCTCGGGCACCACTGGAGACCCGAGGTCGCATTGGGGTTCCGACGTCGGGGGGCCGGGTGTGCACACATGATGTGCGATGGGTGCCGGTACTTGGCCCTTATATGGCCCCTATCACTCATCAAACCCTCGAGAAACTCACACCCCTTAACAGACATTTCAGATTTATAGGTTTGCGTGCCAATAGCCATTAAAGTGTCTGAAATGGGGACACTTTTTTCAAATGGTCACAAAATCTTGTACACTTCGAGTTTTTAGCTGAATTTTTTTGTGCGTGCCAACTAAAATACAAGGATCACATCTACCAAGTTTGGGGCCAAAACTTCTTCCGAAAAACTTTTAAAAAAATCCCGAACCGCAAAAGGTTTCAGAAATCATGAAAAATAGAAAACGAGTCGTCTTGCCATGAAACTTCACGTGAAGGCTTAAGGGACCATTGTATGAATTTACAAGCCATAAAAATGGCTTTGGCACGTAGAATTATGAAGATGTGCCTAAACCCACCTACCACCCTATCTATCCAGGGCTTGCGCATCCCGTCTCACTGGCCAGCGTAATGCCCGCCCGCCCCCTGCTCGTTTCGTCGGTTGGCTTAAGTATACGGAGTTCATTCCCAGTCTAAGATCAGACCAGAATGAGGGTTGTAGCAGTAGGATCGGCAGCACGCATAGGGGGCCTGACCGATCCCCGACTTGTGCATCCCGCCCTTTTGGCTGGCTGAGCGCCCGCACGCTCGTTTCGTGGGTTGACTTAGGCATACGAAGTTCATTCCCAGTCTAAGCATGCGGAGTTCATCCCCAATCTAAGATCGGACCGGACCGAGGGTTGCAGCAGCACATGCTGGGCTCGAGCATGTGCTGGCGTCGCATTTTTCTTCGCAGGGGCACCATCGTTGGAGCATCGCCGGAGAACCTGACCGACAGCATTGGGGTTCCGACGATCGGGGTGCCGGGGGGTGTGCACACAAGATGTGCGATGGGTGCTGGTACTTGGCCCTTATATTGGCCCCCTATCTCTCATCAAACCTCGAGAACTCACACCCCCTTAAAGAGCATTTGAGATTTTATAGGTTTGCTGCCAATAGCCATTAAAGTGTCTGAAATGGGGACACTTTTTTCAAATGGTCACAAAATCTTGTACACTTCGAGTTTTTAGCTGAATTTTTTTGTGCGTGCCAACTAAAATACAAGGATCACATCTACCAAGTTTGGGGCCAAAACTTCTTCCGAAAAACTTTTAAAAAAATCCCGAACCGCAAAAGGTTTCAGAAATCATCAAAAATAGAAAACGAGTCGTCTTGCCATGAAACTTCACGTGAAGGCTTAAGGGACCATTGTATGAATTTACAAGCCATAAAAATGGCATTGGCGTGCAGAAATATGAAGATGTGCCTAAACCCACCTACCACCCTATCGATCCACGGCTAGTGCATCCCGTCTCTCTGGCCGACGTAGTGCTCGCCCGCTCGCCCGTCTGCTCATTTCGTCGGTTGGCTTAGGCATACGGAGTTCATTCCTAGTCTAAGATTGGACCGGAATGAGGGTTGCAAGAGTAGGATCGACAGCACATAGAGGGGGCCTGACCAATCCCCGGCTTGCGCATCCCGCCCCTCTGGCCGGCTGAGCGCCCGCACGCTCGTTTCTTGGGTTGACTTAGGCATACGAAGTTCATTCCCAGTCTAAGCATACGGAGTTCATTCCCAATCTAAGATCGGATCGGATCGAGGGTGGCAGCAGCACATGCTAGGCTCGGGCATGTGCTGGTGCCGTATTTTTCTTCGCAGGGGCACCATCGCCGGAGCATCGCCGGAGAACCTGACCCACGGCATTGGGGTTCTGGCGATTGGGGGGTGTGCACACATGATGTGCGATGGGTGCTGGTACTTCACCCTTATGTTGGCCCTTATCCCTCAGCAAACCTCGAGAACTCACACCCCCTTAAAGAGCATTTGAGATTTTACAGGTTTGCTGCCAGTAGCCATTACAGTGTATGAAATGCGAACACTTTTTTCAAATGGTCACAAAATCTTGTACACTCCGAGTTTCTAGCTGAATTTTTTTGTGCATGCTAGTAAAAATACAAGGATCACGTCTACCAAGTTTGGGGCCAAAATTCCTTCTGAAAAAATTTTAAAAAATCCCAAACTGCAAAAAGTTTTGAAAATTATGAAAAATAGAAAACGAGTCGTCTTGCCATGAAACTTCACGTGAAGGCTTAAGGGACCATTGTATGAATTTACAGGCCATAAAAATGGCATTGGGACACAGAAATATGAAGATGTCCCTAAACCCACCTACCACCCTATCGATCCACGGTTTATGCATCTCGTTTCTCTGGCCGACGTAGTGCCCGCCCGCCCGTCCGCTCGTTTCGTCGATTGGCTTAGGCATACGGAGTTCATTTCCAGTCTAAGATCAGACCGGATCGAGGGTTGCAGAAATAGGAATGACAGCACGCAGAGGGGGACCAGGCCGTTCACCACTCATTTCTTGGGTTGACTTAGGCATACGGAGTTCATTCCCAGTCTAAGCATATGGAGTTCATTCCCAGTCTAAGATTGGATCAGATCGAGGGTTGCGGCAGCACATGCTAGGCTCGAGCATGTGCTGGTGCCACATTTTTCTTCATCGGGGCACCATCGCTGGAGCTTCGTCAGAGAACCTGACCGGCGGCATTGGGGTTCCGACGATCGAGGGGTCCGGGGAGGGTGTGCGCACATGATGTGTGATCGGTGCTGGTTCTTTGCCCTTATATTAGCCCCCTATCCCTCATCAAACCTCGAGAACTCACACCCCCGTAAAAAGCATTTAAGATTTTACAGGTTTGCTGCCAGTATCCATTAAAGTGTCTGAAATGGGGACACTTTTTTCAAATGGTCACAAAATCTTGTACACTTTGAGTTTTTAGCTGAATTTTTTTGTGCATGCCAAAAAAAATACAAAGATCACGTCTACCAAGTTTGGGGCCCAGACTCCTTATAAAAATTTTTTAAGAAATTCCGAACCGAAAAAATTTTCAAAAATCGTGAAAAAGAGAAAACGAGTCATCTTGCCATGAAACTTCACGTGAAGGCTTAAGGGACAATTGTATGACTTTACAAGCCATAAAAATGGCATTGGCACACAGAAATATGAAGATGTCCCTAAACCCACCTACCACCCTATCGATCCACGGCTTGCGCATCTCGTCTCTCTGGTCGGTGTAGTGCCCGCCAACCCGCTCGTCCGCTCATTTCGTCGGTTGGCTTAGGCATACGGAGTTCATTCCCAGTCTAGGATCAGACCAGACCAAGGGTTACCATAGCAGGATCGACAGCACGCAGAAGGGGACCCGACCGATCCCCGGCTTGTGCATCCCGCCCCTCTGGCCTACTGAGCGCCCGCACGCTTGTTTCGTGGCTTGACTTAGGCATACGGAGTTCATTCCTAGTCTAAGCATACGAAGTTCATTACCAGTCTAAGATCGGACTGGACCGAGGGTTGCGATAGCACTTCCTGGGCTCGGGCATGTGCTGGTGCCACATTTTTCTTCATCGGGGCACCATCGCCGGAGCATCGCCGGAGAACCTGACCGACGGCATTAGGGTTTCGACGATCGGGGGCGCCGGGGGGGCGTGCGCACATGATGTGTGATGGGTGCTGGTACTTGGCCCTTATATTGGCCCCCTATCCCTTATCAAACCTCGAGAACTCACACTCCCTTAAAGAGCATTTGAGATTTTATAGGTTTGCTGCCAGTAGCCATTAAAGTGTCTGAAATGGGGACACTTTTTTCAAATGGTCACAAAATCTTGTACACTTCGAGTTCTTAGCTGAATTTTTTTGTGCATGCCAACGAAAATACAAGGATCATGTCTACCAAGTTTTTAGCCAAAACTCCTTCCAAAAAAATTTTAAAAATCTTGAACTGCAAAAAGTTTCAAAAATCGTGAAAAATAGAAAACAAGTCGTCTTGCCATGAAACTTCACGTGAAGGCTTAAGGGACCATTGTATGAATTTAGAAGCCATAAAAATGGCATTGGCATGCAGAAATATGAAGATGTGCCTAAACCCACCTACCACCCTATCGATCCATTGCTTGCGCATCCCGTCTCTCTGGCTGTGTAGTGCCCGCCGCTCATTTCATCGGTTCGCTTAGGCATGCGAGCTTTATTCCTAGTCTAAGATCAGACCGGATCGAGGGTTGTGACAGTTGGATCGGTAGCACGTAGAGGGGGACTCGGGCGATCCTCGGCTTGTGCATCTCGCCCCTCTGGCCGACTGAGAGCCCGCACGCTCGTTTCATGGGTTAACTTAGGCATACGGAGTTCATTCCCATTCTATGATCGGATCGGACTGAGGGTTGTGGCAGCACATTCTGGGCTCGGGCATGTGCTGGTGCCGCATTTTTCTTCATCAGGGCACAATCGTCGGAGCATCGCCGGAGAACTTGACCGAAGGCATCGAGGATCTGGCGATTAGGGGTGCTGGGGGGGTGTCGCACATGATGTGCGATGGGTGCTAGTACTTGGCCCTTATATTGGCCCCCTATCCCTCATCAAACCTTGAGAACTCACACCCTCTTAAAGAGCTTTTGAGATTTTACAGGTTTGCTGCCAGTAGCTTTTAAAGTGTTTGAAATGGGGACACTTTTTTCAAATGGTCACAAAATCTTGTACACTTCGAGTTCTTAGCTGAATTGTTTTCTGCATGCCAACAAAAATACAAGGAACATGTCTACCAAGTTTGGGGCCAAAACTCCTTCCGAAAAAATTTTAAAAATCCTGAACCGCAAAAAGTTTCAAAAATCATGAAAAATAGAAAACAAGTCGTCTTGCCATGAAACTTCACGTGAAGGCTTAAGGGACCATTGCATGAATTTACAAGCCATAAAAAATGGTATTGGCATGCAGAAATATGAAGATGTGCCCAAACCCAGCAACCACCCTATCGATCCACGGCTTGCACATCCCATCTCTCTGGCCGACGTAGTGCCCGCCCACCCGCCCGCCCTCTCGTGTCGTCGTACGGAGTTCATTCCCAGTCTAATATTGGACCGGATCGAGGGTTGTGGCAGTAGGATCGGCAGCACGCAAAGGGGGACCCTACGGTCCCTGGCTTACGCATGCAACCCCTCTGGCCGGCTGAGCGCCCGCACGCTCGTATGGAGTTCATTCCCAGTCTAATCGTATGGAGTTCATTCCTAGTCTAAGATCGGACCGGACTGAGGGTTGCAGCAGCACATGCTAGGCTTGGGCATGTGCTGGTGCCACATTTTTCTTCATCGGGGCACCATCACCGGAGCATCGTCGGAGAACCTGACCGGCGACATTGGGGTTTCGACGATTGGGGGGGCCGGGGGGGTTGTGCGCACATGAAGGCTTAAGGGACCATTGTATGAATGTACAAGCCATAAAAATGGCATTGGCACGTAGAAATATGAAGATGTGCCTAAACCCACTACCACCCTATCGATCGACGGCTTGCGCATCCCGTCTCTCTGGCCAGCGTAGTGGCTGCCCGCCTGCCCACCCGCTCGTTTCGTTAGTTGGCTTAGGCATACGAAGTTCATTCCCAGTCTAAGATCAAATCGAAATGAGGGTTGCGGCAGCAGGATCAGCAGCACACAGAAGGGGAACCCGACTGATCCCCGGCTTATGCATCCAACCCCTCTGGCCGACTGAGCACCCGCACGCTCATTCCGTGGGTTGACTTAGGCATACAGAGTTCATTCCCAGTCTAAGCACACAGAGTTCATTCTCAGTCTAAGATTGGACAGGACCGAGGGTTGCGGTAGCACATGCTGGGCTCAGGCATGTGCTGGTGCCACATTTTTCTTTGTCGGGGCACCATCGCCGGAGTATCGTCGGAGAACTTGATCGGCGGTATTGGGGTTCTGGCGATCTGGGGGGTCGGGGGGGTGTGCGCTCATGATGTGCGATGGGTGCTGGTACTTGGCCCTTATATTGGCCCACTATCCCGCATCAAACCTCGAGAACTCACACCCCCTTAAAGGGCATTTGAGATTTTAGAGGTTTGCTGCCATTAGCCATTAAAGTGTCTGAAATAGGGACACTTTTTTGAAATGGTCACAAAATCTTGTACACTTCGAGTTTTTAAATGAATTTTTTCGTGCATGCCAAAAAAAATACAAGGATCATGTCTACCAAGTTTGGGCCCAAAACTCCTTCTAAAAAAATTTAAAAAAATCCCGAACCGCAAAAGGTTTCAAAAATCATGAAAAATAGAAAACGAGTTGCCTTGCCAATAAACTTAACGTGAATGCTTAAGGGACAATTGTACGAATTTAGAAGCCATAAAAAAGGCATTGGCTTGTAGAAATATGAAGATGTGCCTAAACCCACCTACCACCCTATCGATCCACGGCTTGCGCATCCCGTCTCTCTGGCCGGGGTAGTGCCCGCCCACCCGCCCGCCCGCTCGTTTTGTCGGTTAGCTTAGGCATACGGAGTTCATTCCTAGTCTAAGATGGGACCGGATCGAGGGTTGGGGCAGCAGGATCGGCAGCACGCAGAGGGGGACCCGGTCGATCCCCAGCTTGCGCATCCCGTCCCTTAGGTCGACTGAGTGCCCACACTTTCGTTTCATGGGTTGACTTAGGCATACGAAGTTCATTTCCAGTCTAAGCATACGGAGTTCATTCCCAGTCCAGGCTGGGACTGGACCTAGGGTTGTGGCAGCACATGCTGGGCATGGGCATGTGCTGGTGCGCATTTTTCTTCACCGGGGCACCATCGCCAGAGCATCGTCGGAGAACCTGACCGACGGCATTGGGGTTCTGGGGATCGAGGGGGCCGGGGGGTGTGCGCACATGATGTGCGATGGGTGCTGGTACTTGGCCCTTATATTGGCCCCCTATCCCTCATCAAACCTTGAGAACACATAGCATTTGAGATTTTACAGGTTTGCTGCCAGTAGCCATTAAAGTGTCTGAAATGGGGACACTTGTTTCAAATGGTCACAAAATCTTGTACACTAGGAGTTTTTAGCTGAATGTTTTTGTGCATGCCAATAAAAATACAAGGATCACGTCTACCAAGTTTGGGGCCAAAAAACCTTCCAAAAACATTTTAAAAAATCCTGAACTGCAAAATGTTTCAAAAATCATGAAAAATAAAAAATGAGTCGTCTTGCCATGTAACTTCACGTGAAGGCTTAAGGGACCATTGCATGAATTTACAAGCCATAAAAATGACATTGGCATGCAAAAATATGAAGATGTGCCTAAACCCACCTACCACCCTATCGATCCACGGCCTGCGCATCCCGTCTCTCTGGCCGACGTAGTGCCACCCGCCCGTTCGTTTCGTCGGTTGGCTTGGGCATACGAAGTTCATTCCCAGTCTAAGATCAGACTGGACAGAGGGTTGTAGCAGCAAGATTGGCAGCACACAGAGGGGGACCCGGCCGATCCCTGGCTTGTGCATCCATCCCCTCTGGCCGGCTGAAAGCCCGTACGCTCGTTTTGTTGGTTGACTTAGGCATACGGAGTTTATTCCCAATCTAAGCATACGGAGTTCATTCCCAATCTAAGATCAGATCAGACCGAGGGTTGTGACAGCACATGCTGGCCTCGGGCATGTGTTGGTGCCGCATTTTTCTTCACCGAGGCACCATCGTCGGAGCAACGCCGGAGAACCTGACCGGTGGCATTGGGGTTCTGGTGATCGGGGGGGCCGGGGTTGGTGTGAGCACATCATGTGCGATGGGTGCTGGTACTTGGCCCTTATATTGGCCCCCTATCCCTCATCAAACCTCGAGAACTCACACCCCCTTAAAGAGTATTTGAGATTTTACAAGTTTGCTGCCAGTAGCCATTAAAGTGTCTGAAATGGGGACACTTTTTTCAAATGGTCACAAAATCTTGTACACTTTGAGTTTTTGGCTGAATTTTTTTATGCATGCCAAAAAAAATACAAGGATCACGTCCACCAAGTTTGGGGGCAAAAATCCTTTCAAAAATAGTGAAAAATAGTGAAAAATAGTGAAAAATAGTGAAAAAAGTTTCAAAAATAGTGAAAAATAGAAAACGAGTCGTCTTGCCATGAAACTTCACGTGAAGGCTTAAGGGACCATTGTATGAATTTACAAGCCATAAAAATGGCATTGGCACATAGAAATATGAAGATGTGCCTAAACCCACCTACCACCCTATCGATCCACGGCTTGCGCATCCCGTCTCTCTGGCTGGCGTAGTGCCCGCCCGCCTGCTAGCTCGTTTCATTGATTGGCTTAGGCATACGGAGTTCATTCCAGTCTAAGATTAGACCAGACTGAGGGTTACAGTAGCAGGATTAGCAGCACGCAGAGGGGGATCCGGCCTATCCCCGGCTTGCGCATCCCGCCCCTATGGCCAACTGAGCGCCCGCACGCTCGTTTCGTTGGTTGACTTAGGCATACAGAGTTCATTCCTAGTCTAAGCATACGGAGTTCATTCCCAATCTAAGATCGGACTGGACAGAGGGTTGTGCCAGCACATGCTGGGCTCGGGCATGTGCTGGTGTCACATTTTTCTTTGTCGGGGCACCATCGCCGTGGCATCACCGGAGAACCTGACCGGTGGCATTGGTGTTCTGATGATCGGGGGGGCCAAGGGGTGTGCGCACATGATGTGTGATGGGTGCTAGTACTTGGCCCTTATATCGACCCAGTTTCCCTCATCAAACCTCGAGAACTCACACGCCCTTCAAGAGCATTTGAGATTTTACAGGTTTGCTGCCAGTAGCCATGAAAGTGTCTTAAATGGGGACACTTTTTTCAAATGGTCACAAAATCTTGTACACTTTGAGTTTTTGGCTAAATTTTTTTTGCATGCCAACAAAAATAGAAGGATCACGTCTTCCAAGTTTGGGTCCAAAACTCCTTTCAAAAAATTTTAAAAAATCTCAAACTGCAAAAAGTTTCAAAAATCGTGAAAAATAGAAAACAAGTCGTGTTGCTATGAAACTTCAGGTGAAGGCTTAAGGGACCATTGTATGAATTTACAAGCCATAAAAATGGCATTGGCACGCAAAAATATGAAGATGTACCTAAACCCACCTACCACCATATCGATTCACGGCTTGCGCATCCCTTCTCTCTGGCCGACATAGTGCCCGCCCGCCAGCCCGCCCGCTCTTTTCGTCGGTTGGCTTAGGCATACGGAGTTCATTCCTAGTCCAAGATCAGACCAGACCAAGGGTTGCAACGGTAGGATCGGTAGCACGTAGAGGGGCACCCGATCGATCCCCGGCTTGCCCATCTCGCCCCTCTGGCTGGTTGAGCACCCGCACGCTTGTTTCGTGGGTTAACTTAGGCATACGGAGTTGATTCCCAGTCTAAGATTCGACCAGATCGAGGGTTGCGATAGCACATGCTGGGCTTGGGCATGTGTTGGTGACGTATTTCTCTTCGTCGGGGCACCATCGTCGGAGCATCGCCGAAGAACCTGACTGGCGACATTGGGTTTTCGACGATCGGGGGGGCCGGGGGGTGTGCGCACATGATGTGCAATGGGTGCTGGTATTTGGCCCTTATATTGCACCCTATCCCTCATCAAACCTCAAGAACTCACACCCCCTTAAAGAGCATTTGAGATTTTATAGGTTTGCTGCCAGTAGCCATTAAAGTGTCTGAAATGGGGACACTTCTTTCAAATGGTCACAAAATCTTGTACACTTTGAGTTTTTAGCTGAAGTTTTTGTGCATGCCAAGAAAAATGGAAGGATCACATCTACCAAGTTTGGGGCCAAAACTCCTTCCGAGAAAACTTTAAAAAATTCCGAACCGTAAATAGTTTCAAAAATCATGAAAAATAGAAAATGAGTCGTCTTGCCATGAAACTTCACGTGAAGGCTTAAGGGACCATTCTATGAATTTACAAGCCATAAAAATGGCATTGGCACATAGAAATATGAAGATGTGCCTAAACCCACCTACCACCCTATCGATCCACGGCTTGCGCATCCCATCTCTCTGGTCGACGTAGTGCCCGCCCGCCCGCCCGCTTGTTTCGTCGGTTGGCTTACGCATACGGAGTTCATTCCCAGTCTAAGATCAGACCGGATAGAGGGTTGCAGTAGCAGGATTGGTAGCATGCATTGGGGGTCCCGATCGATCCCCGGCTTGTGCATCACGCCCCTCTGGCCGGCTAAGCGCCCGCACGCTCATTTCGTGGGTTGACTTAGGCATACGGAGTTCATTCCCAGTCTAAGCATACGGAGTTCATTCCCAGTCTAAGATCGGATTGGACCGAGGGTTGTGACAGCACATGCTGGGCTCGGGCATGTGCTGCTGTCGCATTTTTCTTCGTCGGGGCACCATCGTTGGAGCATCGCCGGAGAACCTGACCGGCGGCATTGGGGTTCCGATGATTGGGGGGGCTGGGGGGTGTGCGCACATCATCTGCGATGGGTGCTGGTACTTGGCCCTTATATTGGCCCCCTATCCCTCGTCAAACCTCGAGAACTCACACCCCCTTAAAGAGCATTTGAGATTTTACAGGTTTGCTGCCAGTAGCCATTAGTCTCTGAAATGGGGAAACTTTTTTCAAATGGTCACAAAATCTTGTACACTTTGAGTTTTTTCCTGAATTTTTTTTTGCATGCCAACAAAAATACAAGGATCACGTCTACCAAGTTTGGGCCTAAAACTCCTTTCGAAAAAAATTTAAAAAACCCCGAGCCACAAAAAGTTTCAAAAATCGTGAAAAATAGAAAACGAGTCGTCTTGCCATGAAACTTCACGTGAAGGCTTAAGGGACCATTGTATGAATTTACAAGCCATAAAAATGGCACTGGCATGCAGAAATATGAAGATGTGCCTAAATCCACCTACCACCCTATCAATCCATGGCTTGCGCATCCCATCTCTCTGGCCGACGTAGTGCCCGCCCACCTGCCTGCCCGTTCGTTTCATCGGTTGGCTTAGGCATACGGAGTTCATTCCCAGTCTAAGATCGAACCAAACCAAGGGTTACGGTAGCAGGATTGGCAGCCCGTAGAGGGGCATCCGGTCGATCCCGAGCTTGTGCATCCCACCCCTCTGGCCGGCTGAGCACCTGCACGCTCGTTTCGTTGATTGACTTAGGCATACGGAGTTCATTCCTAGTCTAAGCATATGGAGTTCATTTGCAGTCTACGATCGGACCGGACCGAGGGTTACAGCAGCACTTGCTAGGCTCGGGAATGTTCTGGTGCCGTATTTTTCTTCGTCGGTGCACCATCACTGGAGCATCACCGGAGAACCTAACCGGCCGCATTGGGGTTCCAGCGATTGGGGGTGGGGGGTGTGCGCACATGATGTGCGATGGGTGCTGGTTCTTGGTCCTTATATTGGCCCCCTATCCCCCATCAAACCTCGAGAACTCACACCCCCTTAAAGAGCAATTGAGATTTTACAGGTTTGTTGCCAGTAGCCGTTAAAGTGTCTGAAATGGGGACGCTTTTTTCAAATGGTCACAAAATCTTGTACACTTCGAGTTTTTAGCTGAATTGTTTTGTGCATGCCAACAAAAATACAAGGATCACGTCTACCAAGTTTGGGGCCAAAACTCCTTTCGAAAAAATTTTAAAAAATCCCAAACCGTAAAAAGTTTCAAAAATCATGAAACATAGAAAACGAGTCGTCTTGCCATGAAACTTCACGTGAAGGCTTAAGGGACCATTGTATGAATTTACAAGCCATAAAAATGGCATTGGCATGCAGAAATATGAAGATGTGCCTAAACCCACCTACCACCCTATCGATCCATGGCTTGTGCATCCCGTCTCTCTAGTCGGCGTAGTGCCCGCCCGCCCGCTCATTTCATCGGTTGGCTTAGGCATACGGAGTTCAGACCCAGTCTAAGATCAGACCAGATGAAGGGTTACGATAGCAGGATCAGCAGTACACAGAGGGGGACCCAACCGATCCCTGACTTGCACATCTCGCCCCTCTGGCCGGCTGAACGCCCGCATGCTCATTTCGTGGGTTGACGTAGGCATATGAAGTTTATTCCCAGTCTAACCATACGAAGTTCATTCCCAGTCTAAGATCAGACTAGACCGAGGGTTGCGGCTGCACATGCTAGGCTTGGGCAAGTGCTGGTGTCGCATTTTTCTTCGTCGGGGCACCATCGCCGGAGCATTGCTGGAGAACCTGACCGGTCGCATTGGGGTTTCGGCGATTGGGGGGGTGTGCACACATGATGTGTGATGGGTGCTAGTACTTGGACCTTATATTGGCCCCCTATCCCTAATCAAACCTTGAGAACTCACACCCCCTTAAAGAGCATTTGTGATTTTACAGGTTTACTGCCAGTTACCGTTAAAGTGTCTGAAATTGGGACACTTTTTTCAAATGGTCACAAAATCTTGTACACTTCGAGTTTTTAGCTGAATTGTTTTGTGCATGCCAACAAAAATACAAGGATCACGTCTACCAAGTTTGGGGCCAAAACTCCTTTCGAAAAAATTTTAAAAAATCCGAAACCGTAAAAAGTTTCAAAAATCATGAAACATAGAAAACGAGTCGTCTTGCCATGAAACTTCACGTGAAGGCTTAAGGGACCATTGTATGAATTTACAAGCCATAAAAATGGCATTGACACGTAGAAATATGAAGATGTGCCTAAACCTACCTACCACCCTATCGATCCACGGCTTACGCATCCCGTCTCTCTAGCCGGCGTAGTGCCCACCCGCCCGCCCGCTCATTTCGTCAGTTGGCTTAGGCATACGGAGTTCATTCCCAATCTAAGATCGGATTGGACTGAGGGTTGCGACTGCAGGATCAGTAGCACGTAAAGGGGAGCATCTCGCTTACGCATCCCCCTCTCTAGTAGGCTGAGTGCCCACACGCTCGTTTCATGGGTTGACTTAGGCATACAGAGTTCAATCCCTGTCTAAGCATACGTAGTTCATTCTCAGTCCAAGATCAGACTGGACCGAGGGTTGCGACAGCACATGCTGGGCTCAAGCATGTGCTGGTGCCGTATTTTTCTTCCCCAAGGACCATTGTATGAATTTACAAGCCATAAAAATGGCATTGGCACACGAAAATATGAAGATGTGCCTAAACCCACCTACCACCCTATCGATCCACGGCTTGCGCATCCCGTCTCTCTGGCCGACGTAGTGCCTGCCCGCCCGCTTGTTTCATTGGTTGGCTTAGGCATACAGAGTTCATTCCTAGTCTAAGATCAGACCAGGCCAAGGGTTTAGGTAGCAGCATCGGCAGCACGCAGAGGGGGACCCGGCCGATCCCCGGCATGCACAACCTGCCCCTCTGGCCTGCTGAGCGCCCCGCACGCTCGTTTCGTGGGTTGACTTAGGCATACAGAGTTCATTCCCAATCTAAGCATACGAAGTTCATTCCCAGTCTAAGATCGGGCCGAACCGAGGGTTGCAGCAGCATATGCTGGGCTTGGGCATGTGCTGGTGCCGTATTTTTCTTCGTCGGAGCATCGTTGGAGAACCTGACCGGCGGCATTGGGGTTCCGGTGATCGGGGGGGCCGGGGGGTGTGCGAACATGGTGTACGATGGGTGCTGGTACTTGGCCCTTATATTGTCCCCATATCACTCATCAAACCATGAGAACTCACACCCCCTTAAAGAGCATTTGAGATTTTATAGGTTTGCTGCCAGTAGCAGTTAAAGTGTCTGAAATGGGGTCATTTTTTTCAAATGGTCACCAAATCTTGTACACTTCGTGTTTTTAGCTGAATTTTTTTGTGCATGCCAACAAAAATACAGGGATCACATCTACCAAGTTTGGGGTGAAAACTCCTTCTGAAGAAATTTTAAAAAATCCCGAACCGTAAAAAGTTTTGAAAATCGTGAAAAATAGAAAATGAGTCGTCTTGCCATGAAACTTCACGTGAAGGCTTAAGGGAGCATTGTATGAATTTACAAGCCACAAAAATGGCATTGGCACATAGAAATATGAAGATGTTCCTAAACCCACCTACCACCCTATCGGTCCAGGGCTTGCGCATCCCCTCTCTCTGGCCAACGTAGTGCCCGCCCGCCCGTTCTCCCACCCGCCCACTCGTTTCGTCAGTTGGCTTAGGCATACAGAGTTCATTCCGAGTCTAAGATTGATAGAACCCAAGGTTGCAATAGTAGGATCGATAGCACACGGAGGGGGACCCGACCGATCCTCGGCTTGCGTATCCCTTCCTTCTGGCCGACTGAGTGCCCGTACGCTCATTTCATGGGTTGACTTAGGCATACGGAGTTCATTTCCAGTCTAAGCATACGGAGTTCATTCCCAATCTAAGATGGGATCGGACCGAGGGTTGTGGCAGCACATGCTAGGCTCGGGCATGTGCTGGTGCCACATTTTTCTTCACCGAGGCACCATCGTCGGAGCATCACCGGAGAACCTGACCGGTTGCATTGGGGTTCTAGCGATCTGGGGGCCAGGGGGTGTGCGCACATGATGTGCGATGGGTGCTGGTACTTGGCCCTTATATTGGCCACCTATCCCTCGTCAAACCTCAAGAACTCACACCCCCTTAAAGAGCATTTGAGATTTTACAGGTTTTCTGCCAGTAGCCATTAAAGTGTTTGAAATGGGGACAGTTTTTTTATAATGATGATGAAATCTTGTACACTTCTTGTTTTTAGCTGAATTTTTTTATGCATGCCAACAAAAATACAAGGATCACGTCTAAGAAGTTTAGGGCCAAAACACCTTCCGAAAAAATTTTAAAAAATCTCGAACCGTAAAATGTTTTAAAAATTATGAAAAATAGAAAACGAGTCGTCTTGCCATGAAACTTCACATGAAGGCTTAAGGGACCATTGTATGAATTTACAAGCCGTAAAAAGGCATTGGCATGTAGAAATATGAAGATGTGCCTAAACCCACCTACCACCCTATCGATCCACGGCTTGCGCATCCCGTCTCTCTGGCCGACGTAGTGCCTGCCCGCCCGCTTGTTTCATTGGTTGGCTTAGGCATACGGAGTTCATTCCTAGTCTAAGATCAGACCAGACCGAGGTTGTGGCAGTAAGATCGACAGCACGAAGAGGGGGACCTGGCTGATCCCCGACTTGTGCATCCCACCCCTCTGGTTGGCTGAGCACCCGCACATTCGTTTCATGGGTTGACTTAGGCATACGGAGTTCATTCCTAGTCTAAGCTTATGGTGTTCATTCTGAGTCTAAGATCGGATCGGATCGAGGGTTACGGTAGCACATGCTGGGCTCAGGCATGTGCTGGTGTTGCATTTTTCTTCATCGGGGCACCATCACCGGAGCATTGTCGGAGAACCTGACTGGCGGCATTGGGGTTCTGGCGATGGGGGGGCCGGGGGGGTGTGTGCACATGATGTGCGTTGGGTGCTAGTACTTGGCCCTTATATTGGCCCCTTGTCCCTCATCAAACCTCGAAAACTCACTCCCTCTTAAAGGGCATTTGAGATTTTACAGGTTTGCTGCCAGTAGCCATTAAAGTGTCTGAAATGGGGACATTTTTTTCAAATGGTCACAAAATCTTGTACACTTCGAGTTTTAGCTGAATTTTTTTATGCATGCCAACCAAAATACAAGCATCGTCGGAGAACCTGACTAGCCGCATTGGGGTTCCGGTGATCGGGGGGGCCAGGGGGGTGTGCGCACATGATGTGTGATGGTGTTGGTACTATCCCTTATATTGGCCCTCTATCCCTCATCAAACCTCAAGAACTCACACCCCCTTAAAGAGCATTTGAGATTTTACATGTTTGCTGCCAGTAGCCGTTAAAGTGTCTAAAATGGGGACACTTTTTTCAAATGGTCACAAAATCTTGTACACTTCGAGTTTTTAGCTGAATTTTTTTGTGCATGCCAAAAAAAATACAAGGATCATGTCTACCAAGCTTGGCACCAAAACTCCTTCCGAAAAAATTTTAAAAAATCCCCAACCGCAAAAAGTTTTAAAAATCATAAAAAATAGAAAACGAGTCATCTTGCCATGAAACTTCACGTGAAGGCTTAAGGACCATTGTATGAATTTAGAAGCCATAAAAATGGCATTGGCACACAGAAATATGAAGATGTACCTAAACCCACCTACCACCTTATCGATCCACGGCTTGCGCATCCCGTTTCTCTGGCTGGCGTAGTGCCCGCCCGCTTGTTTGTTCGGTTAGCTTAGGCATACGGAGTTCATTCCCAGTCTAACATTGGACCGAACTGAGGGTTATGGTAGCAGGATCGGTAGCACGCAGAGGGGGACCCGACCGATCTTTGGGTTACGCATCCTGCCCCTTTGGTCGGCTGAGCGCCCGTACGCTCGTTTCATGGGTTGACTTAGGCATACGGAGTTCATTCCTAGTCTAAGCGTATGGAGTTCATTCCTAGGCTAAGCTCGGACCAGACCGAGGGTTACGACAGAACATGCTGGGCTCAGGCATGTACTGGTGCCACATTTTTCTTCATCAGGGCACCATTGCCAGAGTATCGTCGGAGAACCTGACCGACGGCAATGGGGTTTCGACGATCGGGGGGCCGGGGGCGGAGTGTGTGCTCATGATGTGCGATGGGTGCTGGCACTTGGCCCTTATATTGGCCCTCTATCCCTCATCAAACCTAAAGAGTATTTGAGATTTTATAGGTTTGCTGCTAGTAGCCATTAAAGTGTCTGAAATGGGGACACTTTTTTCAAATGGTCACAAAATCTTGTACACTTTGAGTTTTTGGCTGAATTTTTTTATGCATGCCAAAAAAAATACAAGGATCACGTCCACCAAGTTTGGGGCCAAAACGCCTTTGAAAAAAATTTTAAAAAATCCTGAACCGTAAAAAGTTTCCAAAATCATGAAAAATAAAAAATGAGTCGTCTGGCCATGAAACTTCACGTGAAGGCTTAAGGGACCATTGTATGAATTTACAAGCCATAAAAATTGCATTGGCACGTAGAAATATGAAGATGTACCAAAACCCACCTACCACCCTATCGATCCACGGCTTACGCATCCCGTCTCTCTAGCCGACGTAGTGCCTGCCCGCCCGCCCGCTCGTTTCATCGGGTGGCTTAGGCATATGCAGTTCATTCCCATTCTTAGATCGGACCAGACCAAGGGTTGCGGTTGCAGGATCGGTAGCACGTAGAGGGAGACCCGATCAATCCCCAGCTTGCGCATCCCGCCCCTCTGGCCGATTAATCGCCCGCACGCTCATTTCGTGGGTTGACTTAGGCATACAGAGTTCATTCCCAGTCTAAGATCGGACCGGACCGAGGGTTGCAACAGCACACGCTGGGCTCAGGCATGTGCTGGTGTCGCATTTTTTTTCGTCAGGGCACCATCGCCGGAGCATTGCCGGAGAACCTGACCGACGGCATTGGGGTTTTGGTGATCGGGGGGGCCGGGGGGGTGTGCGCTCATGATGTGTGATGGGTGCTGGTACTTGGCCCCTAAATTGGCCCCCTATCCCTCACCAAACCTCAAGAACTCACACCTCCTTAAAGAGCAGTTGAGATTTTACAGGTTTGCTGCCAGTAGCCATTAAAGTGTCTGAAATGGGGACACTTTTTTCAAATGGTCACAAAATCTTGTAAACTTCGAGCTTTAGCTGAATTGTTTTGTGCATGCCAACAAAAATAAAAGGATCCCATCTAACAAGTTTGGGGCGAAAACTCCTTCTGAAAAAATTTTAAAAAATCCTGAACCGTAAAAAGTTTCAAAAATCCTAAAAAATAGAAAACAAGTCGTCTTGCCATGAAACTTGATGTGAAGGCTTAAGGGAACATTGTATGAATTTACAAGCCATAAAAATGGCATTGGTGTAAAGAAATATAAAGATGTGCCTAAACTCAGCTACCACCCTATCGATCCACGGCTTGCGAATCCCGTCTCTCTAGCTGGCATAGTGCCTGCCCGCCCGTCCGCCCGTCCGCCCGCTTGTTTCGTCGGTTGGCTTAGGCATATAAAGTTCATTCCCAGTCTAAGATTGGATCAGACCGAGGGTTGCGGTAGCAGGATCGGCAGGAAGCAGAGGGGGACCCGATCGATCTCCAGCTTGCGCATCTCACCCCTCTTGCCGGCCTAGCGCCTGCACCCTCGTTTCGTAGGTTGACTTAGGCATACACAGTTCATTCCCAGTCTAAGATCGGACCGGACCAAGGGTTACCGCAGCACATGCTAGGCTCGGGCATGTGCTGGTGCCGCATTTTTCTTCACCGGGGCACCATCACCGGAGCATCGTCGGAGAACCTGACTGGCGGCATTAGGGTTCTGACGATCGAGGGGGCCCGGGGGGTGTGCGCACATGATGTGCGATGGGTGCTGTAACTTAGCCCTTATATTGGCCCCCTATCTTTCACAAAGCCTTGAGAACTCACACCCCCTTAAAGAGCATTTTAGATTTTATAGGTTTGCTGCCAGTAGCCATTAAAGTGTTTGAAATGGGGACAGTTTTTTCAAAGGGTCACAAAATCTTGTTCACTTCGAGTTTTTAGCTGAATTTTTTTGTGCATGCCAACAAAAATACAAGGATCGCGTTTAAAAATTTTGGGGCCAAAACTCCTTTCAAAAAAATTTTAAAAAATCAAGAACCGCAAAAAGTTTCTAAAATCGTGAAAAATAGAAAACGAGTCATTTTGCCATGAAACTTCACGTGAAGGCTTAAGGGACCATTGTATGAATTTACAAGCCATAAAAATGGCATTGGCATGCAGAAATATGAAGATGTGCCTAAACCCACCTCCCACTCTATCGATCCCCGGCTTGTGCATCCCATCTCTCTAGTTGGCGTAGTGCCCGCCCGCCCGCCTGCCCGTTCATTTCGTCGATTGGCTTAGGCATACGAGTTCATTCCCAGTCTGAGATCGGACCAGACTGAGGGTTGCGGCAACAGGATCGGCAGCTCACAGAGGGGGACCCAGTCGATCCTTGGCTTTGCATCTCGCCTCTCTGGCTGGCTAAGCGCCCGTACGCTCGTTCCATGGGTTGACTTAGGCATACGGAGTTCATTCCCAGTCTAAGCATACGGAGTTCATTCCCAGTCTAAGATCGGATTGGACCGAGGGTTACAGCAGCACATATTGGGCTCGGGCATGTGCTGGTGCTGCTTTTTTCTTCGTCGGGGCACCATCGTCGGAGCGTCACCGAAGAACCTGACCGGCAGCATTGGGGTTTCGACGATCGGGGGGGTCGGGGGGGTGTGCACAAATGATGTGCGATGGGTGTTGATACTTGGCCCTTATATTGGCCTCCTATCCCTCATCAAACCTCGAGAACTCACACCCCTTATAGAGCATTTCAGATTTTACAGGTTTGCTGCCAGTAGCCACTAAAATGTTTGAAATGGAGACACTTTTTTCAAAGGGTCAAAAAATTTTGTACATTTTGAGTTTTTAGCTGAATTTTTTTGGGCATGCCAAAAAAAATACAAGTATCACGTCTAAAAAGTTTGGGGCCAAAACTCCTTCCGAAAGAATTTTAAACAATCCCGAACCGCAAAAAGTTTCAAAAATCGTGAAAAATAGAAAACAAGTCGTCTTGCCATGAAACTTCACGTGAAGGCTTAAGGGACCATTATATGAATTTACAAGCCATAAAAATGGCATTGGCATGCAGAAATATGAAGATGTGCCTAATCCCACCTACCACCCTATCGATCCACGGCTTGCGCATCCCGTCTCTCTGGCCGACGTAGTGCCCGCCCGTCTACCAGCCCACTCGGTTCGTCGGTTGGATTAGGCATACAGAGTTCATTCCCAGTCTAAGATTGATCCGGACAGAGGGTTGCGGTGGCAAGATCGGCAGCACGTAGAAGGGGACCCGACCGATCCCCGACTTGCGCATCCCACCCCTCTGGTCCGCTGAGCACCCGCACGCTCGTTTCGTGTGGTTGACTTAGGCATACGGAGTTCATTCCCAGTCTATGCATACATATTTCATTCCCATTCTAAGATCGGATCAGACCAAGGGTTGCGGCAGCACATGTTGGGCTCGGGCATGTGCTGGTGCCACATTTTTCTTCATCGGGGCACCATCGTCGGAGCATCGCCAGAGAACCTGACCGACAGCATTGGGGTTCTGGTGATCGGGGGGTCGGGGGGGTGTGCGCACATGATGTGGGATGGGAGCTGGTACTTGGCCCTTATATTGGCCCCATAACCCTCATCAAACCATGAGAACTCACACCCCCTTAAAGAGCGTTTGAGATTTTACAGGTTTGCTGCCAGTAGCCATTAAAGTGTTTGAAATGGGGACACTTTTTTCAAACGGTCACAAAATCTTGTACACTTCGAGTTTTTAGCTGAATTTTTTTTTGCATGCCAAGAAAAATCCAAGGATCACGTCTACCAAGTATGGGGCCAAAACTCCTTCTGAAAAATTTTTGAAAAATCAGGAACCGTAAAAAGTTTCAAAAATCGTGAAAAATAAAAAACGAGTCGTCTTGCCATGAAACTTCATGTGAAGGCTTAAAGGAGCATTGTATGAATTTACAAGCCATAAAAGTGGCATTGGCACGTAGAAATATGAAGATGTGCCTAAAACCACCTACCACCCTATCAATCTACGGCTTACGCATCCCGTTTCTTTGACCGACATAGTGCCCGCCCACCCGCTCGTTCGTTTCGTCGGTTGGCTTAGGCATACGGAGTTCATTCCCAGTCTAAGATCGAACAGGACCGAGGTTTACGGCAGTAGGATCGATAGCATGTAGAGGGGGACCCGGCTGATCCCCGACTTACGCATCCCTCATCAAACCTCGAGAACTCACACCCCCTTAAAGAGCATTTGAGATTTTACAGGTTTGCTGCCAGTAGCCATTAAAGTGTCTGAAATGGGGACACTTTTTTGAAATGGTCACAAAATCTTGTACACTTCAAGTTTTTAGCTGAATTTTTTTATGCATGCCAACCAAAATACAAGGATCAAGTCTACCAAGTTTGGGCCAGAACTCCTTCAAAAAAAATTTTAAAAAATCTCGAACCATAAAAAGTTTCAAAAATCGTGAAAAATAAAAAATGAGTCGTCTTGCCATGAAACTTCACGTGAAGGCTTAAAGGACCATTGTATGAATTTTCATGCCATAAAAATGGCGTTGGGTCGCAGAAATATGAAGATGTGCCTAAACCCACCTACCACCCTATCGATCCACGGCTTGCGCATCCCGTC
>NW_019167937.1:20498820-20673324 GCF_002303985.1 Durio zibethinus | reverse complement strand
GCTCGTTTTGTGGGTTGACTTAGGCACATAGAGTTCATTCCTAGTCTAAGCATATGGAGTTCATTCCCAATCTAAGATCGGACCGGACCAAAGGTTACGGTAGCACATGCTGGGCTCGGGCTTGTGCTGGTGTTGTTTATTTCTTCGTCGGGGCACCATCGTTGGAGAACCTGACCGGCGACACTCGGGTTCCGGTGATCGAGGGTGTCGGGGGGTGTGCGCACATGATGTGGATGGGTGCTGGTACTTGACACTTATATTGGCCCCCTATCCCTCATCAAACCTTGAGAACTCACACCCCCTTAAAGAGCATTTCAGATTTTACAGGTTTACTGCCAGTAGCCATTAAAGTGTCTGAAATGGGGACACTTTTTTCAAATGGTCACAAAATCTTGTACACCGTGAGTTTTTAGCTGAATTTTTTTGTGCATGCCAAAAAAATACAAGGATCACGTCAACCAAGTTTGGGGCAAAACTCCTTCCGAAAAAATTTTAAAAAATCTTGAACCGTAAAAAGTTTCAAAAATTGTGGAAAATAGAAAACGAGTCGTCTTGCCATGAAACTTCACGTGAAGGCTTAAGAGACCATTGTATGAATTTAGAAGCCATAAAAATGGCATTGGCACGTAGAAATGTGATGATATGCCTAAACCCACCTACACGCTATCGATCCACGGCTTGCGCATCCCGTCTCTCTGGCCGGTGTAGTGCCCGTCCGCCGTCCGCCCCGCTCTCGTTTGGTCGGTTGGCTTAGGCGTACGGAGTTCATTCCCAGTTTAAGATCAGATCAGATCGAGGGTTGTGACAGCAGTATCGACAGCACGTAGAGGGGGACCCGACCGATCCCCGGTGTCATGAGCCACCCTTGTATAGGGCCATGACCGGGACTTAGGTTGCCATGAGCCACCCATGTATAGGGCCATGGCCGGGTAGATCCCTTGTGCTAGGAAAAGTGTCCCCATTTCAAACATTGTAACGGTTACTTAGCATAGCTCTAAAAGTTCTAAGGCTCTTTAGGGGGGTGAGCCGGCAGCATAGTGTTGGGCTGTCTCACCGGGTGCTATGCGAGCTTAGGCCACCCACCAAGGGCTGCCCCCTGGCCCTGGTGATGGTGGGAGGTCCCGATGTATGATTCTCGTTTATAATAAAATTCACCCCGATTGAATGCCCGATTGTTGCCTCGATGGTTTTTTTCTTTCTCGATGTGAATGTGCCTTGTTGTTTGTGTATGCTTGAGATTGACCTCGATATATTGTGCCTTATTGTGAATGCTTGAGACTAACCATGGTTTATGGTTATTTGTTCAGATATTGATCTATTGAAGGCTGACTTGGGTGGAAGCGTCCATTCAAGTGCCACACGGGCTAGTACTTGTTGAGAGAAAGCTTAGTCTGTGACACGTGGTATCAAAGCACGGTTGAGAAGTGCTAGAAAAATGGATGAGATGGCCACAAGTGGTGGACCGGATCATCAACAGAGAATTGAGGAACTTGAGGCCGCGGTGCCGTAACGAAAACTCATATGGTGACGAAAGATCGAGTGAGGGAGATCGAGAAAACCCATCAGAGTTGTCTGATACTCTCCACAATGTGAGCCGAAGAAGGCTAGAGATGCCTTGAACATTCTTCCAAAAGGAGTTTGAGGAGCTCAGGCCCAGGTGAGCATCCTACAAATGGCTGTGGCCAGATCAGGTTTGAGCTCGATGGACAGGGGACAAAGGCCCAAGGTGCCGGAAGCCTCGATGCTATGAGGGGCAAGGGATGCTAAGGAACTTGAAAATTTCTTGTTTGACATTGGAACAATACTTCCGAGCTGTACACACAAGTTCAGAGAAGACAAGGTGACAATGCGTCAATGTGACCTCGTAGGGGATGCCAAGCTGTGGTGGCACTCCAAGTTGTCGATGACGAGTGCCTGATTAAGACTTGGACAGATTTGAAGCTGAGAACTAAAAAATTAATTTTTTCTGAAGAATGTGGAGTATATGGCTCGAAGGAGATTTCTAGAGTTGGTGCAAACCGAACGGTGCGAGAGTTCGTAAGGAACTTTTCTACCCTGATGCTGGATATTCGGGACAGTGTTCGAAAAGGATAAGATGTTCTATTTTCTTGAGGGCCTCAAGCCTTGGGCGAGGACAGAACTACAAAGTAGAAAGTGCAAGATGTGGCCCACGGCCATGGCTGCAGCGGAACATCTTCATGATTACAATGATGGCTCCTTAAAACGGAAAAATCCTCCATCAACGGGCAGTAGCTTTAACTTTGGGAGTGGGGGAAAGATGACTAGGTTGGATCGACCCTTCGGTGAGGGATCAGACAGGAGGTCCTGGGTCGAGATAGCACCCAGCCCAAGACAAACAACGCAGGGATTTTCAAGCCTAGGCAACCGCTAGCTTGCTTTCTTTGCAAGGGGTCGTATCGAATGGCTGAATGCCCACATCGAGGAGCCCTTAATGCCTTAAGGACCTCATCTCAAGAGTCCACAAAAGTGCCAGAGAGCGTTGAAGAAGCTGAAGAGGAGCCAGCCAGGATGGGCTCAATAAGGTTCCTCAGTGCCGCTCCGCACCCAATTGAACACTATAAAGAAAGAGCAAAGTAGAGGCTTGATGTATGTGAACTTGACGATCAATGGGAAAGCCACCAAGGCCATGGTGGATACGGGTGCAACCGACACTTTCATCACATTGGAAGAAGTAAAAAGGTGTGGTCTTCAGATTAGTAAAGACTGCAGACGAATGAAGGCGGTCAATTCGCCAGCCTTGCGATCAGTGGAAGCTCCAAAAGTGTGACAACCCGATTGGGGCCATGGGAAGGGAAGGTAGACTTCACAGTCTCCCCTATGGATTGACTTTGATGTTATTCTCGGATTGGACTTCATGACGTTGGCTCAGGTGATCCCTAACCCCGCTGTTAGTTGCTTGTTTTTTTAGGGGAACACCCATGTGTGGTGCCAGCCAATATCTTGCCAAAAAGTGGGAAGAAAATGATTTCGGCTTTGCAATTCAAGAAAGGGGTAAAGAGAGGGGAACCCTCTTTTATTGCCATGCGATCTATAAAGAAGGGTCGGAAGTAGAACCAATACCCGATGGCGTGAAAAGAGTGTTGGAAGAATTCGAAGAGGTGATGCAAGAGATGTTGCCCAAGGTTCTACCCCCTCGACAAACAGTGGACCACAAAATTGAGCTCCTCCCAGAACAAAACCCCCTGCTAGAGCTCCCTATCGCATGGCCCCGCCAGAGTTGGTCGAGTTGAGAAAATAGTTAGATGAGCTTCTACAAGTCGGGTTCATCCGACCATCAAAGGCTCCTTTCGGAGCACCAGTGTTATTCCAAAAGAAGCATGATGGGAGTTTGCGCTTATGTGTTGACTATAGGGCCCTGAACAAAGTCACCATAAGAAACAAATATCCTATCCCGCTTATAGCAGACTTATTTGATCAATTGAGCCGGGCCAAGTACTTCTCTAAACTGGACCTGAGATCTGGATACCATCAGGTCAGAATCGTTGAGGGAGATGAGCTAAAGACCACTTGTGTAACACGGTATGGCGCATTTGAATTTCTTGTTATGCCCTTTGGACTAACCAATGCTCCTACCACATTTTGTACATTGATGAATCAGGTGTTCCATGACTACTTGACAAATTTGTAGTCATTTATTTAGATGATATAGTAGTGTACAGCTCCACCTTGGAAGAACATCAAGAACACCTACGTCGGGTATTTAAAAGGCTGCAGAACCACCAGTTATATGTAAAAAGGGAGAAATGCGCGTTTGCTCAGACCCAAATCCACTTCCTCGGTCACATTGTCGAACATGGCCACATTCGAATGGACATGGAAAAGGTTAGGGCCATCAAGGAGTGGACAACACCAAAGAATGTTAGTGAACTCCACTCATTTTTGGGACTAGCCAACTATTATAGAAGGTTTGTGGAAGGGTACTCTCACAAGACCACGGCCTTCACGGAGTTATTAAAGAAGGAGCATAAATGGTGTTAGACCAACGAGTGCCAAGAGGCCTTTGAAAGATTGAAAGATGCTATTATGAAAGATCCCATCTTAGCTCTCCCCGATATTGAAAAGCCTTTTGAAGTTCAGACGGATGCATCAAATTTTGCTATTGGAGGTGTGCTTTTACAACAACATCACCCGATAGCATTTGAAAGTAGGAAGCTAAGCGAAGCGGAGAGGAAATATACGACCTAGGAAAAAGAGCTCCTGGTGGTGGTTCATTGCTTGAGGGCTTGGCGACATTACTTGTTGGGTTCACACTTTGTCGTAAAGATGGACAATGCAGCCGTTAGCCACTTTCTCACCCAACCAAGGCTTACGACGAAACAAGCTAGGTGGCAGGAATTTTTAGCGGAGTTCGACTTTCACCTTGAGCATGCCGCTGGAAAAACCAATCAAGTGGCAGATGCATTAAGCAGACGACCAGAGTTGGTGGCCCTTAGAAGAATGGCCCCAATGGCAACTAGTAGAGCCACTGTGAACATTCATAAGTTGATTGGAGATCATCTAGGGAAGGACCCGCAAGCCTATGCCATCTTGAAGCTAGTGGAAGAAGGGAAGTCCAAATACTTCTGGCAAGAAAATGGTGTCTTGTGGACCAAGGGGCCTCGAGTGTTTGTGCCAAGAGTAGGAGGGCTGAGACAGATGCTGATGAGGGAATGCCATGACACCCCATGGGCGGGACACCCAGGCTGGCAATGCACTTTAACGTTACTGAAACAAGGATACTATTGGCCCCACATGCGATAAGATGTGATGGACTACACGAAGACTTGCCTCATTTACCAACAAGACAAAGTCGAAAAGAGAAAACCTGTGAGCATGCTGGAACCATTACCGGTACCCACCAAACCATGGGAAAGCATCTCCCTCGATTTCATTTCGAGCTTACCCAAGGTTGGGGATCTTGGAACTATCTTGGTGGCAATTGATCGGTTCTCCAAGTATGCCACATTCATCCCCACTCACAAGTATTGTACAGCAGAAGACACAGCTCGACTATTGTTCAAACATGTGGTCAAATATTGGGGCCTCCCTCAAAACATCGTCAGTGATAGAGATCTGAAATTCATGGGGTCCTTTTGGAAGGAACTTTTCAAGATTTTGGGGTCCCAACTCAACATCTCTTCGAGCTACCATCCTCAGACAGATGGCTAAACGGAACGTTTCAATGGACTGTTTGTTGGAATATTTGAGGCACTTTGTCCAAGCCAACCAAAAGGACTGGCCTTCATTGTTGGACGTTGCTCAACTCTGCTTTAATTCCAATAAGAGCTCTTCCACTAACAAGAGCCCATTTGAGGTGGTCACCAGACAACTACCAAGGCTACCCCACACTTCCTTGGAACAATATGGAGGAAAGAATCTGAGAGCTTTCAACTTCAGCAAGGGGTGGAAACAAAACACAGAGATTGCACAAGCTTACCTGGAGAAGGCATCAAAGCGGATGAAAAAATGGGCAAACAAGAATCGCAGAGCTCAACAATTCCAAGTTGGTGATTTGGTTCTAGTCCGACTAGTTCCAGAACAAACCAGGTTCTTAAGAAAGAGAGATCGTAGACTGGTGCGCAAATATAAAGGTCCAGTAAGGGTCATTTCCAAGGTGGGGAACGCTTTTTACAAAATCGACCCACCGAAGTGGATGAAGGTGCACCCAGTATTTCATGTAAGCAACCTGAAGCCTTTCCATGCAGATCCTACAGATATTAGCCGAAGGGGGCCAACTAGAGCCGCCATCACCATGAAGCCACCCTCAGAGCGTCGAGTCGAAGAGATCTTAGCCGACAGGGAAACCAAGATATCTCGAAGACTAGTTCGGGAATACTTAGTGAAGTGAGAGGGCTTAGGACTAGAAGAAACTAGTTGGGAGAGAGAACACGACCTCCAGAGATTTCAAAGGAAGATTGAAGAATTTCAAGCCAACAAGTCAACGAGGACATCGATAGAATAGGTGGGGGAGGATGTCATGAGCCACCCTTGTATAGGGCCATGACCGGGACTTAGGTTACCATGAGCCACCCATGTATAGGGCCATGGCCGGGTAGATCCCTTGTGCTAGGAAAAGTGTCCCCATTTCAAACATTGTAACGGTTACTGGTAGCATAGCTTTAAAAGTTCTAAGGCTCTTTAGGGAGGGTGAGCCGGCAGCATAGTGTTGGGCTATCTCACCGGGTGCTATGTGAGCTTAGGCCACCTACCAAGGGCTGCCCCCCTGGCCCTGGTGATGGTGGGAGGTCCCGATGCATGATTCTCATTTATAATAAAATTCACCCCGATTGAATGCCCGATTGTTGCCTCGATGCGTTTCTTTCTTTCTCGATGTGAATGTGCCTTGTTGTTTGTGTATGCTTGAGTTTGACCTCAATATATTGTGCCTTATTGTGAATGCTTGAGACTAACCATGGTTTATGGTTATTTGTTTAGATATTGATCTATTGAAGGCTGACTTAGGTGGAAGCATCCATTCAAGTGCCACACGGGCTAGTGCTTGTTGAGAGAAAGCTTAGTCCATGACACCCGGCTTGCGCATCCCACCCCTCTGGCCGGCTGAGCGCCTGTACGCTCGTTTCGTGGGTTGACTTAAGCATATGGAGTTCATTCCCAATCTAAGCATACAGAGTTCATTCCCAGTCTAAGATCGAACTTGACCGAGGGTTGCAGTAGCACATGCTGGGCTCGTGCATGTGCTGGTGCTGCATTTTTCTTCGCAGGGGCACCATCGTCGGAGCATTACTGGAGATCTTGACGGGCGCCATAGGGGTTCCGGTGATCGGGGAGACGGGGGGGTGTGCGCACATGATGTGCGATGGCTGCTGGTACTTGGCCCTTATTTTGGCCCCCTATCCCTCATCAAACCTCGAGAACTCACACCCCCTTAAAGAGCATTTGAGATTTTATAGGTTTGCTGCCAGTAGCAACTAAAGTGTCTGAAATGGGGACACTTTTTTCAAATGGTCACAAAATCTTGTACAGTTCAAGTTTTTAGCTAAATTTTTTTGTGCATGCCAACAAAAATACAAGGATCATGTCTGCCAAGTTTGGGGCCAAAACTCCTTTCGAAAAAATTTTAAAAAATCTTCAACCGTAAAAATTTTCAAAAATCATGAAAAATAGAAAACGAGTCTTCTTGCCATGAAACTTCACGTGAAGGCTTAAGGGACCATTGTATGAATTTTACAAGCCATAAATGCATTGGCCACGATAGAAATATGAAGATGTGCCTAAAACCACCTACCACCCTATCGAATCCACGGCGTGCGCAATCCCGTCTAAGCATACGGAGTTCATTCCCAGTCTAAGGTTGGACCAGGACCGAGGTTGGAGGCAGCACATGCTGGGCTCAGGGCAAGTGTTGGTGCCACATTTTTCTTTTCCTCGGGCACCATCGCTGGAGCATCACCAGAGAACCTGATCGACGGTATTGGGTTCGACGATCGGGGCCGGGGCCGTGTGCGCACATTGATGTGCAAATGGGTGCTGGTACTTGGCCCTATATTGGCCCCCCCTATCCTCATCAAACCTCGAGAACTCACACCCCCTTAAAGAGCATTTGAGATTTTACAGGTTTGCCTGCCAGTAGCCCATTAAGTGTCTGAAATGGGGACACTTTTTCAAATGGTCACAAAATCTTGTACACTTCGAGTTTTTAGCTAAATTTTTTTGTGCATGCCAAGAAAGATACAAGGATCACGTCTACCAAGTTTGGGGCCAAAACTCCTTCCGAAAAATTTAAAAATTCTCAAACCGTAAAAAGTTTCAAAAATCGTGAAAAATAGAAAACGAGTCGTCTTGCCATGAAACTTCACGTGAAGGCTTAAGGGACCATTGTATAAATTTACAAGCCATAAAAATGGCATTGGCACGTAGAAATATGAAGATGTGCGTAAACCCACCTACCACCCTATCGATCCACGGCTTGCGCATCCCGTCTCTCTGGCTGACGTAGTGCCCGCCCGCCCACCCGCACGCTTGTTTCATCAATTGGCTTAGGCAAACGGAGTTCATTCCCAGTCTAACATCGGACCAAACTGAGGGTTACGGTGGTAGGATCGACAACACGTAGAGGGGGACCCGGCCGATCCCCGGCTTGCGCATCCCGCCCCTCTGGCCGGCTGAGCGCCCATACGCTCGTTTCATGGGTTGACTTAGGCATACGGAGTTCCCAGTCTAAGCATACGGAGTTCATTCCCAGTCTAAGATCGGACTGAACCAAGGGTTGCGACAGCACATGCTAGGCTCGGGCATGTGCTGGTGCTGCATTTTTCTTCGTCGGGGCACCATCGCCGGAGCATCACCGGAGAACCTGACCGGTGGCATTGGGGTTTCGATGATCGGGGGGGCCAGGGGGGTGTGCACACATGATGTGTGATGGGTGCTGGTGCCTGGCCCTTATATTGGCCCCCTATCCCTCACCAAACCTTAAGAACTCGCATCCCCTTAAAGAGCATTTGAGATTTTACAGGTTTGCTGCCAATAGCCATTAAAGTGTATGAAATGGGGACACTTTTTTCAAATGGTCACAAAATCTTGTACACTTCGAGTTTTTAGCCGAATTTTTTTGTGCATGCCAATAAAAATACAAGGATCACGTCAACCAAGTTTGGGGCCAAAACTCCTTCTGAAAAAATTTTAAAAAATCTCAAACCGCAAAAAGTTTCAAAAATCCTAAAAAATAGAAAACGAGTCGTCTTGCCATGAAACTTCAGGTGAAGGCTTAAGGGATCGTTGTATGAATTTACAAGTCATAAAAATGGCATTGGCACATAGAAATATGAAGATGTGCCTAAACCCACCTACCACACGATCGATGCACGGCTGCGCATCCCGTCTCTCTGACCGACGTAGTGCCCGCCTGCCCGCCCGCTTGTTTCGTTGGTTGGCTTAGGCAAACGGAGTTCATTCCCAGTCTAAGATCGGACAAGACGGAGGGTTGCAGCAGCAAGATCAGCAGCAAGTAGAGGGGGACCCGGCCAATCCTCGGCTTGTGCATCCCGACCCTCTGGCCGACTGAGCGCCCGTATGCTCGTTTCATGGGTTGACTTAGGCATACGGAGTTCCCAGTCTAAGCATACAGAGTTCATTCCCAGTATAAGATCGGACCGAACTGAGGGTTGTGACGGCACATGCTAGGCTCGGGCATGTGCTGGTGCTGCATTTTTCTTCATCAGGGCACCATCGCCGGAGCATCGCCGGAGAACCTGACCGGTGGCATTGGGGTTTCGATGATCGGGGGGGCCAGGGGGTGTGCGCACATGATGTGTGATGGGTGCTAGTGCCTGGCCCTTATATTGGCCCCCTATCCCTCACCAAACCTCAAGAACTCGCATCCCCTGAAAGAGCATTTGAGATTTTAGAGGTTTGCTGCCAGTAGCCATTAAAGTGTATGAAATGGGGACACTTTTTTCAAATGGTCACAAAATCTTGTACACTTCGAGTTTTTAGCTGAATTTTTTTGTGCATGCCAACAAAAATACAAGGATCATGTCTACCAAGTTTGGGGCCAAAAATCCTTCCAAAAAAATTTTAAAAAAATCCCGAACCGCAAAAGGTTTCAAAAATCGTGAAAAAAAGAAAATGAGTCGTCTTGCCATGAAACTTCACGTGAAGGCTTAATGGACCATTGTATGAATTTACAAGCCATAAAAATGGCTTTGGCATGCAAAAATATGAAGATGTGCCTAAACCCACCTACCACACTATCGATCCACTCTTGTGCATCCCGTCTCTCTGGCCGGCGTAGTGCCCACCCGCCCGCCCGCTCGCTTCGTCGGTTGGCTTAGGCATACGGAGTTCATTACTAGTCTAAGATCGGACCAAACCGAGGGTTGCAGCAATAGGATTGGCAGCACGCAGAGGGGGACCCGGCCGATCCCTGGCTTGCGCATCCGCTCCTCTGGCCGACTGAGCACCCGCACGCTCTTTTCGTGGGTTGACTCAGGCATACAAAGTTCATTTCCAGTCTAAGCATACAGAGTTCATTCCCAGTCTAAGATCAGATCGGACTGAGGGTTGCGGCAGCACATGCTGGGCTCGGGCATGTGCTGGTGCGCATTTTTCTTCACTGGGGCACCATCTTCGGAGCATCGCCAGAGAACCTGACCAGCGGCATTGGGGTTACGGTGATCAGGGGGCCGGCGGGGGGGTGTGCACACATGATGTGCGATGGGTGCTGGTACTTGGCCCCTATATTGGCCCCTATCCCTCATCAAATCTCGAGAACTCACACCCCCTTAAAGAGCATTTGAGATTCACAGGTTTGCTGTCAGTAGCAATTAAAGTGTCCGAAATGGGGACACTTTTTTCAAATGGTCAAAAATCTTGTACACTTGGAGTTTTTAGCTGAATTTCTTTGTGCACGCCAAAAAAAATACAAGGATCACGTCTACCAGGTTTGGGGCCAAAACTCCTTCCGAAAAAATTTTAAAAAATCCTGAACCGTAAAAAGGTTTGAAAATCGTGAAAAATAGAAAACGAGTTGTCTTGCCAAGAAACTTCACGTGAAGGCTTAAGGGACCATTGTATGAATTTACAAGCCATAAAAATGGCATTGGCACACAGAAATATGAAGATGTGCCTAAACCCACCTACCACCCTATCGATCCACGGCTTGCCCATCCCGTCTCTTTGGCCGACGTAGTGCCCGCCCACCCGTCCGCTCACTCATTTCATCGATTGGCTTAGGCATACGGAGTTCATTCCAACTGTAAGATCAAACAGGACCAAGGGTTGCGGCAGCAAGATCGGTAGCACGTAGAGGGGGACGCGGTCGATCCCCTGCTTGCGCATCCCGCCCCTCTGGTCGGTTGAGCGCCCGCACGCTCGTTTCGTCGGTTGGCTTAGGCATACGGAGTTCATTCCCAGTCTAAGATTGGACCGAACCAAGGGTTCTAGCAGCAGGATAGGCAGCATGCAGAGGGGGACCAGGCCGATCACAGGCTTGTGCATCCTGCCCCTCTGGCCTGCTGAGTGCCCGCACGCTCGTTTCATGGGTTGACTTAGGCATACGCAGTTCATTCCCGGTCTAAGCATACGGAGTTCATTCCCAGTCTAAGATCAGATCAGACTGAGGGTTGCGGCAGCACATGCTGGCCGCAAGCATGTGCTGGTGCCGCATTTTTCTTCGTCGGGGCACCATCGCCGGAGCATCACCGGAGAACCTGACCAGCGGCATTGGGGTTCCGACGTTCGGGGGGCCGGGGGGTGTGCGCACATTTTACATGTGCGATGGGTACTGGTAGTTGGCCCTTATATTTGCCCCCTATCCCTCATCAAACCTCGAGAACTCACACCCCCTTAAAGAGCATTTGAGATTTTACAGGTTTGCTGCTAGTAGCCATTAAAGTGTCTGAAATGGGGACACTTTTTTCAAATGGTCACAAAATCTTGTACAGTTCAACTTTTTAGCTGAATTTTTTTGTGCATGCCAACAAAAATACAAGGATCACGTCTACCAAGTTTGGGGCCAAAACTCCTTCCGAACAAATTTTCAAAAATCCTGAACCGCATAAAGTTTCAAAAATCATGAAAAATAGAAAACAAGTCATCTTGCCATGAAACTTCACGTGAAGGCTTAAGGGACCATTGTATGAATTTACAAGCCATAAAAATGGCATTGGCATGCAGAAATATGAAGATGTGCCTAAACCCACCTACCACCCTATCGATCCACGGCTTGCGCGTCCCGTCTCTCTGGCTGACGTAGTGCCCGCCCGCCCGGCCGACTGCTCGTTTCATCGGTTGGCTCAGGCATACGGAGTTCATTCCCAGTCTAAGATCGAATCAAACTGAGGGTTACGGCAGCAAGATCGGCAGTACGCAGAGGGGGACCCAGTCGATCCTCGGCTTGTGCATCCTGCCCCTCTGGCCGGCTGAGCGACCGCACGCTCGTTTCGTGGGTTGACTTAGGCATACGGAGTTCATTCCCAGTCTAAGCATACAAAGTTCATTCCCAGTCTAAGATCAGACCAGACCGAGGGTTACGGTAGCACATACTGGGCTCGGGCATGTGCTGGTGTCGTAATTTTCTTCGTCGGGGCACCATCGCCAGAGCATCACCGGAGAGCCTAACTGGCGGCATTGGGGTTTCGGCAATCGGGGGGGCCGGGCGGGGTGTGCGCCCATGATGTGTGATGGGTGCTGGTACTTGGCCCTTATATTGGCCACCTATCCCTCATCAAACCTTGAGAACTCACACCCACTTAAAGAGCATTTGAGATTTTACAGGTTTGCTGCCAATAGCCTTTAAAGTGTCTGGAATGGGGACACTTTTTTCAAATGGTCACAAAAGCTTGTACACTTTGAGTTTTTAGCTGAATTTTTTTGTGCATGCCAAAAAAAATACAAGGATCACGTCTACCAGGCTTGGGTCCAAAACTCCTTCTGAAAAAATTTTAAAAAATCCCGAACCGTAAAAAGTTTCAAAAATCGTGAAAAAATGAGAACGAGTCCTCTTGCCATGAAACTTCACGTGAAGGCTTAAGGGACCATTGTATGAATTTACAAGCCATAAAAATGGCTTTGGCATGCAGAAATGTGAAGATGTGCCTAAACCCACCTACCACCCTATCGATCGACGGCTTGCACATCCCGTCTCACTGGCCGGCGTAGTGCCCGCCCGCCCGGCCGCTCGTTTCATCAGTTGGCTTAGGCATACGGAGTTCATTCCTAGTCTAAGATCAGACCGGACCGAGGGTTACGTTAGCGGGATTGGCAGCACACAGAAGGGGACCCGATCGATCCTCGACTTGCGCATCCCGCGCCTCTGGCCGGCTGAGCGCCCGCACGCTCGTCTCATGGGTTGACTTAGGCATATAGAGTTCACTCCCAGTCTAAGCATACGGAGTTCATTACCAGTCTAAGATTGGTCTGGACCGAGGGTTACGGCCGCACATGCTGGGCTCGGGCATGTGCTGGTGCCGCATTTCTCTTCGCTGGGCACCATCCCCGGAGCATCACCGGAGAACCTGACCGCGGCATTGGGGTTCCGGCGTTCGAGGGGGCCGGGGGGTGTGCACACATGATGTGCGATGGGTGCTGGTACATGGCCCTTATATTGGCCCCCTATCCCTCATCAAACCTCGAGAACTCACACCCCCTTAAAGAGCATTTGAGATTTTACAGGTTTGCTGCTAGTAGCCATTAAAGTGTCTGAAATGGGGACACTTTTTTCAAATGGTCACAAAATCTTGTACAGTTCGAGGTTTTACCTGAATTTTTTTTTGCATGCCAACAAAAATACAAGGATCACGTCTACCAAGTTTGAGGCCAAAACTCCTTCCAAAAAAATTTTAAAAAATCCTGAACCGTAAAAAGTTTCAAAATTGTGAAAAATAGAAAACAAGTCATTTTGCCATGAAACTTCACGTGAAGGCTTAAGGGACCATTGTATGAATTTACAAGCCATAAAAATGGCATTGGCATGCAGAAATATGAAGATGTGCCTAAACCCACCTACCACCCTATCGATCCACGGCTTGCGCGTCCCGTCTCTCTGGCCGACGTAGTGCCCGCCCGCCCAGCCGACCGCTCGTTTCATCGGTTGGCTTAGGCATACGGAGTTCATTCCCAGTCTAAGATTGGATCAAACCGAGGGTTATGGCAGCAAGATCGGCAGCACGCAGAGGGGGACCCAGCCGATCCTCGGCTTTTGCATCCCGCCCCTCTGGCCGGCTGAGCGACCGCACGCTCGTTTCGTGGGTTGACTTAGGCATACGGAGTTCATTCCCAGTCTAAGAATACGGAGTTCATTCCTAGTCTAAAATCAGACCAGATCGAGGATTACGGTAGCACATGCTGTGCTCGGGCAAGTGCTGGTGCCGCATTTTTCTTCGCCGGGGCACCATCGCCGGAACATCGCCGGAGAGCCTAACCGGCGGCATTGGGGGTTCCGGCGATCGGGGGGGCCGGGCGGGGTGTGCACCCATGATGTGCAATGGGTGCTGGTACTTGGCCCTTATATTGGCCCCCTATCCCTCATCAAACCTTGAGAACTCACACCCCCTTAAAGAGCATTTGCAATTTGATAGGTTTGCTGCCAGTAGCCATTAAAGTGTCTGAAATGGGGACACTTTTTTCAAATGGTCACAAAATCTTGTACACTTCAAGTTTTTAGCTGAATTTTTTTGTGCATGCCAAAAAAAATACAAGGATCACGTCTACCAAGTTTGCAGCCAAAACTCCTTCTGAAAAAATTTTCAAAAATCTTGAACCGTAAAAAGTTTCAAAAATCATGAAAAATAGAAAATGAATCGTCTTGCCATGAAACTTCACGTGAAGGCTTAAGGACCCGTTGTATGAATTTACAAGACATAAAAATGGCATTGGCATGCAAAAATATGAAGATGTGCCTAAACCCACCTACCATCCTATCGATCCACGGCTTGCGCATCCTATCTCTCTGGCCGGCGTAATGCCTGCATGCCCGCCCGCCCACTCGTTTCATCGCTTGGCTTAGGCATACGAAGTTCATTCCTAGTCTAAGATTGGACTGGATCGAGGGTTACGACAGCAGGATTGATAGCACGTAGAAGGGGACTCGGCCGATCCCTGGCTTACGCATCCCGCCCTTCTGGCCGGCTGAGCGCTTGCACACTCGTTTCGTGGGTTGACTTAGGCATATGAAGTTCATTCCTAGTCTAAGCATACAGAGTTCATTCCGAGTCTAAGATCAGACTGGATAGAGGGTTGCGATAGCACATGCTGGGCTCGGGCATGTGATGGTGCCGCATTTTTCTTCGCCGGGGCACCATCGTCAGAGCATCGTCGGAGAACCTAACCGGCGGCATTGGGGTTCCGGCGATCGGGGGTGCCGGGACCGTGTGCACACATGATGTGCGATGGGTGCCGGTATTTGGCCCTTATATTGGCCCGCTATCCCTCATCAAACCTGGAGAACTCACACCCCCTTAATGAGCATTTCAGATTTTATAGGTTTGCTGCCAGTAGCCTTTAAAGTGTCTGAAATGGGGACACTTTTTTCAAATGGTCACAAAATCTTGTACACTTTGAGTTTTTAGCTGAATTTTTTTGTGCATGCCACCAAAAATACAAGGATCACGTCAACCAAGTTTGGGGCCAAAACACCTTCCAAAAAAATTAAAAAAAATCTTGAATCGCAAAAAGTTTCAAAAATCATGAAAAATAGAAAACGAGTCGTCTTGCCATGAAACTTCACGTGAAGGCTTAAGGGACCATTGTATGAATTTACAAGCCATAAAAATGGCTTTGGCACGTAGAATTATGAAGATGTGCCTAAACCCACCTACCACCCTATCGATCCAGGGCTTGCGCATCCCGTCTCACTGGCCAGCGTAGTGCCCGCCCGCCCACCCGCCTGCTCGTTTCGTCGGTTGGCTCCGACGATCGGGGTGCCGGGGGGTGTGCACACAAGATGTGCGATGGGTGCTGGTACTTGGCCCTTATATTGGCCCCCTATCTCTCATCAAACCTCGAGAACTCACACCCCCTTAAAGAGCATTTGAGATTTTACAGGTTTGGTGCCAATAGCCATTAAAGTGTCTGAAATGGGGACACTTTTTTCAAATGGTCACAAAATCTTGTACACTTCGAGTTTTTAGCTGAATTTTTTTGTTCGTGCCAACTAAAATACAAGGATCACATCTACCAAGTTTGGGGCCAAAACTTCTTCCGAAAAACTTTTAAAAAAATCCTGAACCGCAAAAGGTTTCAGAAATCATGAAAAATAGAAAACGAGTCGTCTTGCCATGAAACTTCACGTGAAGGCTTAAGGGACCATTGTATGAATTTACAAGCCATAAAAATGGCATTGGCGTGCAGAAATATGAAGATGTGCCTAAACCCACCTACCACCCTATCGATCCACGGCTAGTGCATCCCGTCTCTCTGGCCGGCGTAGTGCTCGCCCGTCCGCCCGTCTGCTCGTTTCGTCGGTTGGCTTAGGCATACGGAGTTCATTCCTAGTCTAAGATTGGACCGAAATGAGGGTTGCAAGAGTAGGATCGACAGCACATAGAGGGGGCCTGACCAATCCCCGGCTTGCGCATCCCGCCCCTCTGGCTGGCTGAGCGCCCGCACGCTTGTTTCATGGGTTGACTTAGGCATACGAAGTTCATTCCCAGTCTAAGCATACGGAGTTCATTCCCAATCTAAGATCGGATCGGATCGAGGGTTGCAGCAGCACATGCTAGGCTCGGGCATGTGCTGGTGCCGCATTTTTCTTCACAGGGGCACCATCGTCGGAGCATCGCCGGAGAACCTGACCCACGGCATTGGGGTTCTGGCGATCGGGGGGGTGTGTGCTCATGATGTGCGATGGGTGCTGGTACTTCACCCTTATGTTGGCCCCTATCCCTCAGCAAACCTCGAGAACTCACACCCCCTTAAAGAGCATTTGAGATTTTACAGGTTGCTGCCAGTAGCCATTAAGTGTATGAAATGCGGACACTTTTTTCAAATGTCACAAAATCTTGTACAACTTCGAGCTTTTATCTGAATTTTTTGTGCATGCCAACAAAAATACAAGGATCACGTCTACCAAGTTTTGGCCAAAAACCTCCTTGCGAAAAAAAATTTAAAGATCTCGAATACGCAAAAGTTTTTGAAAATCCTGAAAAATAGAAAACGAGTGTCTTGCCATGAAACTTCACGTGAAGGCTTAAGGGACGCATTGTAATGGAATTTTAAGCAAGCCATAAAAAATGGCATTGGATGCAAGAATATGAAGAAGTGCTTAAACCCACTACCACCTAATCGATCACGGCTTGCCGGCATCCCGTCTCTCTAAGGCCGGGCATAAGTGCCCGCCTGCCCCCGCCGCTTCGTTTCATTCATTGGCTTAGGCATACGGAGTTCATTCCCAGTCTAAGATCGGACCAGATCGAGGGTTACGCAGCAGGGATCGGCAGCACATAGAGGGGACCCGATGATCCTGGCTTGCGCATCTCGACCGTCCTGGCTGGCTGAGCACCCGTACGCTCTTTCGGGTGTTGACTTAGGCCATAGCGGAGTTCATTCCTGTCCTAAGCATACGGAGTTCATTCCTAGTCTAATCGGACTGGACACCAACGGTTCGAAGTACCATGCCGGGCTCGGGCATGTGCTGGTGTCGGCATTTTTCTTTCATCGGGGCACCCATCGCCGGAGCATCACCGGGAACTTGACGGTTGCTTTGGGGTTCCGGTGATCGGGGGCCGGGGGGTGTGCGCACATGATGTGCGATGGGTGGTGGTACTTGGCCCTTATATTGGCCCCTATCCCTCATCAAACCTCGAGAACTCACTCCCCCTTAAAGAGCATTTGAGATTTTACAGGTTTGCTGCCAATAGCCATTAAAGTGTATGAAATGCGGACACTTTTTTCAAATGGTCACAAAATCTTGTACACTTCGAGTTTTTAGCTGAATTTTTTTGTGCATGCCAATAAAAATACAAGGATCACGTCTAACAAGTTTGGGGAAAAAAATCCCTCTGAAAAAATTTTAAACAAATCTGAAATCGTAAAAGGTTTCAAAAATCGTGAAAAATAGAAAACGAGTCGTCTTGCCATGAAACTTCACGTGAAGGCTTAAGGGACCACTGTATGAATTTACAAGCCATAAAAATGGCATTGGCACATAGAAATATGAAGATGTGCCTAAACCCACCTACCACCCTATCGATCCACGGCTTGCACATCCCGTCTCTCTGGCCGGCATAGTGCCCACCCGTCCGCTCGTTTCGTCAGTTGGCTTAGGCATACGGAGTTCATTCCCAGACTAAGATCGGACCGACCCGAGGGTTGTGGTAGCAGGATCGGCTTGTGCATCCCGCTCGATCCCCAGCTTGTGCATCCCACCCCTCTGGCCGGCTGAGCGCCCGCACGCTCGTTTCGTTGGTTGACTTAGGCATACGGAGTTCATTCCCGGTCTAAGCATACGGAGTTCATTCCCAGTCTAAGATCGGGCCGGACCAAGGGTTGCGACAACACATGCTGGGCCTGGGCATGTGCTGGTGCCATATTTTTCTTCACCGAGGCACCATCACCGGAGCATCGTCGGAGAACCTGACCAGTGGCATTGGGGTTCCGATGATCGGGGGGGCCGGGGGGTGTGCAAACATGATGTGCAATGGGTGCTAGTACTTGGCCCTTATATTGGCCCCCTATACCTCATCAAACCTCAAGAACTCACACCCCCTTAAAGAGCATTTGAGATTTTACCGGTTTGCTGCCAGTAGCCATTAAAGTGTCTGAAATGGGGACACTTTTTTCAAATGGTCACAAAATCTTGTACACTTCAAGTTTTTAGCTGAATTTCTTTGTGCATGCCAACAAAAATACAAGGATCACGTCTACCAAGTTTGGGGCCAAAACTCCTTTAGAAAAAATTTTAAAAAATCTCGAACCGTAAAAATTTTGAAAATCGTGAAAAATAGAAAATGAGTCGTCTTGCCATGAAACTTCACGTGAAGGCTTAAGGGACCATTGTATGAATTTACAAGCCATAAAAATGGCATTGGCATGCAGAAATATGAAGATGTGCCTAAACCCACCTACCACCCTATCGAACCACAGCTTGCGCATCCCGTCTCTCTGGCTGGCGTAGTGCCAGCCTGCCCACCCGCTCGCTCGTTTCGTCGATTGGCTTAGGCATACGGAGTTCATTCCTAGTCTAAGATCAAACTAGACCGAGGGTTGTGACAGTAGGATTGGCAGCACATAGAGGAGGACCCGATCGAACCCCGGCTTGCGCATCCCGCCCCTTTGGCCGGCTGAGCGCCCTCACGCTCGTTTTATGGGTTGACTTTGGCATACGGAGTTCATTCCCAGTCTAAGCATACAAAGTTCATTCCCAGTCTAAAGATCAGGACGCAGACCGAGGGTTACGGTAGCAATACTGGGCTCGGGCAATGTGCTGGTGTCGTAATTTTCTTTCGTCGGGGCACCATCGCCGCGAGCATCACCGGAAGCCTAACGGCGGGATTGGGGTTTCGGCAATCGCGGGGGGCCGGGGGGGGGTGTGCCACATGATGTGCGATGGTGCTGGTACTTGGCCCTTATATTGGCCCCCTATCCTCTCATCAAACCTTTGAGAAACTCACACCCCCTTTAAAGAGCATTTGAGATTTTACAGGTTTGCTGCCAGTAGCCATTAAAGTGTCTGAAATGGGGACACTTTTTTCAAATGGTCCACAAAAGCTTGCTACACTTTGAGTTTTACGCTGAATTGTTTTTGTGCAAGCCAAAAAAATTACAGGATCACGTCTACCAGGTTGGGTCCAAAACATCCTTCTGGAAAAATTTTTAAAAAATCTCGAAACCGTAAAAAGCTTTCAAAATCGTGAAAAATAGAAAACCAGTCGTCTTGCCATGAAACTTCACGTGAAGCTTAAAGGACCATTGTATGAGTTTACAAGCCACAAAAATGGCATTGGCACGCAGAAATATGAAGATGTGCCTAATCCCACCTACCACCCTATCGATCCACGGCTTGCGCGTCCCGTCTCTCTGGCCAGTGTAGTGCTTGCCCGCCCGCTCGTTTCGTTGGTTGGCTTAGGCATTCGGAGTTCATTCCCAGTCTAAGATCAGACCGGATCAAGGGTTGCAGCAGCAGGATCGGCAGCACGCAGAGGGAGACCCGACCGATCCCCAGCTTGCGCATCCGGCCCCTCTGGCCGGCTGAGCGCCCGCACGCTCGTTTTGTGGGTTGACTTAGGCATACGGAGTTCATTCCCAGTCTAACCATACGAAGTTCATTCCCAGTCTAGGATCGGACCAGGCCGAGGGTTGTGGCAGCACATGCTGGCCTCGGGCATGTGTTGGTGCCTCATTTTTCTTCGTCGGGGCACCATCGTCGGAGCATCGTCGGAGAACCTGACCGGTGGCATTAGGGTTCCGACAATCGAGGGGACGGGGGTGTACGCACATGATGTGCGATGGGTGCTGGTACTTGGCCCTTATATTGGTCCCCTATCCTTCATCAAACCTCGAGAACTCACACCCCCTTAAAAAGCATTTGAGATTTTACAGGTTTGCTACCAGTAGCCATTAAAGTGTCTGAAATGGGACACTTTTTTCAAATGGTCACAAAATATTGTACACTTCGAGTATTTAGCTTAATTTTTTTGTGCATGCCAACAAAAATACAAGGATCACGTCTACCAAGTTTGGGGCCAAAACTCCTTCCAAAAAAATTTTTAAAAATCCAGAACCACAAAAAGTTTTGAAAATAATGAAAAATAAAAAACGAGTCGTCTTGCCATGAAACTTCACGTGAAGGCTTAAGGGACCATTGTATCAATTTACAAGCCATAAAATTGGCATTGGCATGTAGAAATATGATGATGTGCCTAAACCCACCTGCCACCCTATCTATCCATGGCTTACGCATCCAATCTCTCTAGCTGGCGTAGTGCTCGCCCGCCCGCCCGCTCGTTTCGTCTGTTGGCTTAGGCATACGGAGTTCATTCCCAGTCTAAGATCAGACCAAACTGAGGGTTGCGGCAAGCAGGAATCAATAGCACGCAGAGGGGGACCCAGCCAATCCCTGGCTCACGCATCCCGCCCCTCTGGTCGGCTGAACGCTCGCACACTTGTTTCGTGGGTTGACTTAGGCACACGGAGTTCTTTCCCAGTCTAAGCATACGGAGTTCATTGCCAGTCTAAGATCGGACCAGACGAGGGTTACAGCAGCACATGCCAGGCTCGGCATGTGCTGGTGCCACATTTTTCTTCGTCGGGGCCACCATCGCCGGAGCATCACCGGAGAACCTGACCGGTTGCTTTGGGGTTCCGGTGATCGGAGGGGCCGGGAGGGTGTACGCACATGATGTGCGATGGGTGCTGGTACTTGGCCCTTATATTGGCCCCCTATCCCTCATCAAACCTCGAGAACTCACACCCCCTTCAAGAGCATTTGAGATTTTGCAGGTTTGCTGCCAGTAGCCATTAAAGTGTCTGAAATGGGGACACTTTTTTCAAATGGTCACAAAATCTTGTACACTTCGGGTTTTTACCTGAATTTTTTTGTGCATGCCAACAAAAATACAAGGATCACGTCTACAAGTTTGGGGCCAAAACTCCTTCCAAAAAAATTTTAAAAAATCCGAACCGTAAAAAGTTTTAAAAATCATGAAAAATAGAAAATGAGTCGTCTTGCCATGAAACTTCACGAGAAGGCTTAAGGGACCATTGTATGAATTTACAAGCCATAAAAATGGCATTGGCATGCAGAAATATGAAGATGTGCCTAAACCAATCTACCACCTTATCGATCCATGGCTTGCGCATCCCGTCTCTCTGGCCGGCATAGCGCCCGCCCGCCCGCCCGCTCGTTTCGTCGGTTGGCATAGGCATACGGAGTTCCTTCCTAGTCTAAGATCAGACCAAACTGAGGGTTACGGTAGCAAGATTGGCAGCACGTAGAGGGGGACCCAGTCGATCCTCGGCTTACACATCCCACCACTTTCCCCGGCTGAGCGCCCGCACGCTCGTTCCATGGGTTGACTTAGGCATACGGAGTTCATTCTCAGTCTAAGCATACGGAGTTTATTCCTAATCTAAGATCGGACCGAACCAAGTGTTGCAGCAGCACATGCTGGGCTCGGGCATGTGCAGGTGCGGCATTTTTTTTCGTCGGGGCACCATCATCGGAGCATCGCCAGGGAGCCTGACCGACGGCATTAGGGTTCGGCGATCGGGGGGGCCAGGGGCTGTGCGCACATGATGTGCGTTGGTGCTGGTACTTGGCCCTTATATTGGCCCCCTATCCCTCATCAAACCTTGAGAACTCACACCCCTTAAAGAGCATTTGAGATTTTACAGGTTTCCTGCCAGTAGCCAATAAAGTGTCTGAAATGGGGACATTTTTTTCAAATGGTCACAAAATCTTGTACACTTCAAGTTTTTAGCTGATTTTTTTTGTGCATGCCAACAAAAATACAATGATGATGTCCACCAAGTTTGGGGCAAAACTCCTTCCGAAAAAATTTTAAAAAATCCCAAACCTGAAAAAGTTTCAAAAATCATGAAAAATATAAAACGAGTCGTCCTGCCATGAAACATCACGTGAAGGCTTAAGGGACCATTGTATGAATTTACAAGCCATAAAAATGGAATTGGCATTCAGAAATATGAAGATGTGCCTAAACCCACCAACCACCCTATCGATCCACAGGTTGCACATCCTGTCTCTCTGGCCGGCGTAGTGCCCGCCCGCCAGCCCGCCCGCTCGTTTCGTCTGTTGGCTTAGGCATACGAAGTTCATTCCTAGTCTAAGATGAAACCGGACCGAGGCTTGCGGTAGCAGGATCGGTAGCACGTAGAGGGGGACCCGGCCGATCCCGGGCTAGTGCATCTCGCCCCTCTAGCCGGCTGAGCGCCCGGACGCTCTTTTCATGGGTTGACTTAGGCATACGGAGTTCATTCCCAGTCCAAGCATATGGAGTTCATTCCCAGTCTAAGATCAGATCGGACCGAGTGTTGCGGCAGCAGATGCTGGGCTCGGGCATGTGCTGGTGCTACATTTTTCTTCACCGGGGCACCATTGTCGGGGAACCTGATCGGTGGAATTGGGGTTCCGACGATTGGGGGGGCCAGGGGGTGTGCACACATGATGTGCGATGGGTGCTGGTACTTGGCCCTTATATTGGCCCCCTATGCCTCATCAAACCTCGAGAACTCACACCCCCTTAAAGAGCATTTGAGATTTTACAGGTTTGCTGCCAGTAGCAATTAAAGTGTCTGAAATGGGGACACTTTTTTCAAATGGTCACAAAATATTGCACACTTCGAGTTCTTAGCTGAATTCGTTTGTGCATGCCAACAAAAATACAAGGATCACGTCTACCAAGTTTGGGGCCAAAATTCCTTCCGAAAAAATTTTAAAAAATCTCGAACAATAAAAAGTTTCAAAAATCATGAAAAATAGAAAATGAGTCGTCTTGCCATAAAACTTCACGTGAGGCTTAAGGGACCATTGTATGAATTTACAAGCCATAAAATGGCATTGGGATGCAAAAATGTGAAGATGTGCCTAAACCCACCTACCACCCTATCGATCCACGGCTTATGCATCCCATCTCTCTGGCCGACGTAATGCCCGCCCGCCCGCTCATTTTGTCAATTGGCTCAAGCATACGTAGTTCATTCCTAGTCTAAGATCGAACCGAAACAAAGGTTGCAGTAGGAGGATTGACAGCACGTAGAGGGGGACCCGATTGATCTCCGGCTTGTGCATCCCCCCTCTCTGGCTGGCTGAGCGCCCTCACGCTCGTTTCGTGGGTTGACTTAGGCATACGGAGTTCATTCCCGGTCTAAGCATAGGGAGTTCATTCCCAGTCTAAAATCAGATCGGACCAAGGGTTGCAGGAGCACATACTGGGTTCGGACATGTGCTGGTGCCGTATTTTTCTTCCCTGGGGCACCATCACTGGAGCATCATCAGAGAACCTGACCGGTGGCATTGGGGTTCCGATGATCGAGGGTTTCGGGGGGGTTGTGCACACATGATTTTATAGGTTTGCTGTCAGTAGCCATTAAAGTGTCTGAAATGGGGATACTTTTTTCAAATGGTCACAAAATCTTGTACACTCCGAGTTTCTAGCTGAATTTTTTTGTGCATGCCAGCAAAAATTACAAGGATCACGTCTACCAAGTTTGGGGCCAAAATTCCTTCCGAAAAATTTTAAAAAATCCCGAACTGCAAAAAGTTTTGAAAATTGTGAAAAATAGAAAACTAGTCGTCTTGCCATGAAACTTCACGTGAAGGCTTAAGGGACCATTGTATGAATTTACAAGCCATAAAAATGGCATTGGGACACAGAAATATGAAGATGTCCTTAAACCCACCTACCACCCTATCGATCCACGGTTTGTGCATCTCGTCTCTCTGGCCGACGTAGTGCCCGCCCGCCCGTCCACTCTTTTCGTCGATTGGCTTAGGCATACGGAGTTCATTTCCAGTCTAACATCAGACCGGATCGAGGGTTGCGGTAACAATATCGACAGCACGCAGAGGGGGACCAGGCCGTTCACCGCTCATTTCTTGGGTTGACTTAGGCATACGGAGTTCATTCCCAGTCTAAGCATATGGAGTTCATTCCCAGTCTAAGATCGGATCAGATCGAGGGTTGCGGTAGCACATGCTAGGCTCGAGCATGTGCTGGTGCCACATTTTTCTTCACCGGGGCACCATCGCTGGAGCTTCGTCGGAGAACCTGACCGGCGGCATTGGGGTTCCGACGATCGAGGGGTCCGGGGAGGGTGTGCGCACATGATGTGTGATCGGTGCTGGTTCTTTGCCCTTATATTAGCCCCCTATCCCTCATCAAACCTCGAGAACTCACACCCCCGTAAAGAGCATTTAAGATTTTATAGGTTTGCTGCCAGTATCCATTAAAGTGTCTGAAATGGGGACACTTTTTTCAAATGGTCACAAAATCTTGTACACTTTGAGTTTTTAGCTGAATTTTTTTGTGCATGCCAAAAAAAATACAAAGATCACGTCTACCAAGTTTGGGGCCCAGACTCCTTATAAAAAAATTTTAAGAAATTCCGAACCGTAAAAATTTTCAAAAATTGTGAAAAAGAGAAAACGAGTCATCTTGCCATGAAACTTCACGTGAAGGCTTAAGGGACAATTGTACGACTTTACAAGCCATAAAAATGGCATTGGCACACAGAAATATGAAGTTGTCGCTAAACCCACCTACCACCCTATCGATCCACAGCTTGCGCATCTCGTCTCTCTGGTCGGTGTAGTGCCCGCCCACCCGCCCGTCCACTCATTTCGTCGGTTGGCTTAGGCATACGGAGTTCATTCCCAGTCTAGGATCAGACCTGACCAAGGGTTGCCATAGCAGGATCGACAGCACGTAGAAAGGGACCCGACCGATCCCCGGCTTGTGCATCCCGCCCCTCTGGCCTGCTGAGCGCCCGCACGCTCGTTTCGTGGCTTGACTTTAGGCATACGGAGTTCATTCCTAGTCTAAGCATACGAAGTTCATTACCAGTCTAAGATCGGACTGGACTGAGGGTTGCGATAGCACTCCTGGGCTCGGGCATGTGCTGTGCCACATTTTTCTTCGTCGGGGCACCATCGCGGAGCATCGCGGAGAGCCTGACCGACGGCATTAGGGTTCCGGCGATCGGGGTGCCGGGGGCGTCGCACATGATGTGTGATGGGTGCTGTACTTGGCCCTTATATTGGCCCCCTATCCCTTATCAAACCTCGAGAACTCACACTCCCTTAAAGAGCATTTGAGATTTACAGGTTTGCTGCCAGTAGCCATTAAAAGTGTCTGAAATGGGGACACTTTTTCAAATGGTCACAAAATCTTGTACACTTCGAGTTCTTAGCTGAATTTTTTTGTGCATGCCAACGAAAATACAAGGATCATGTCTACCAAGTTTTTAGCCAAAACTCCTTCCAAAAAAATTTTAAAAATCTTGAACTGCAAAAAGTTTCAAAAATCGTGAAAAATAGAAAACAAGTCGTCTTGCCATGAAACTTCACGTGAAGGCTTAAGGGACCATTGTATGAATTTAGAAGCCATAAAAATGGCATTGGCATGCAGAAATATGAAGATGTGCCTAAACCCACCTACCACCCTATCGATCCATGGCTTGCGCATCCCGTCTCTCTGGCTGGTGTAGTGCCCGCCGCTCATTTCATCGGTTCGCTTAGGCATGCGGACTTTATTCCCAGTCTAAGATCAGACCGGATCGAGGGTTGCGACAGCTGGATCGGCAGCACGTAGAGGGGGACTCGGGCGATCCCTGGCTTGTGCATCTTGCCCCTCTGGCCGACTGAGAGCCCGTACGCTCGTTTCATGGGTTAACTTAGGCATACGAAGTTTATTCCCATTCTATGATCGGACCGGACCGTGGATTACGGCAGCACATTCTGGGCTCGGGCATGTGGTGGTGCCGTATTTTTCTTCATCGGGGCACAATCGTCGGAGCATCGCAGGAGAACTTGATCGACGGCATCGAGGATCCGGCGATTAGGGGTGCTGGGGGGGTGTCGCACATGATGTGCGATGGGTGCTGGTACTTGGCCCTTATATTGGCCCCCTATCCCTCATCAAACCTTGAGAACTCACACCCTCTTAAAGAGCTTTTGAGATTTTACAGGTTTGCTGCCAGTAGCTTTTAAAGTGTTTGAAATGGGGACACTTTTTTCAAATGGTCACAAAATCTTGTACACTTCGAGTTCTTAGCTAAATTGTTTTCTGCATGCCAACAAAAATACAAGGAACATGTCTACCAAGTTTGGGCCAAAACTCCTTCCGAAAAAATTTTAAAATCCTGAACCGCAAAAAGTTTCAAAAATCATGAAAAATAGAAAAACAAGTCGTTCTTGCCATGAAACTTCACGTGAAGGCTTAAGGGACCATTGCATGAATTTACAAGCCATAAAAAAATGGTATTGGCATGCAGAAATATGAAGATGTGCCCAAACCCACCTACCACCCTATCGATCCACGGCTTGCGCATCCCATCTCTCTGGCCGGCGTAGTGCCCGCCCACCCGCCCGCCCTCTCGTGTCGTCGGTTGGCTTAGGCATACGGAGTTCATTCCCAGTCTAAGATTGGACCGGATCGAGGGTTGTGGCAGTAGGATCGGCAACACGCAAAGGGGGACCCTACGGTCCTTGGCTTACGCATGCAACCCCTCTGGCTGGCTGCGCGCCCGCACGCTCGTATGGAGTTCATTCCCAGTCTAATCGTACGGAGTTCATTCCTAGTCTAAGATCAGACCGGACTAAGGGTTGCAGCAGCACATGCTAGGCTTGGGCATGTGCTGGTGCCGTATTTTTCTTCATCGGGGCACCATCACCGGAGCATCACCGGAGAACCTGATCGGCGGCATTGGGGTTTCGACGATTGGGGGGGCCGGGGGGGTTGTGCGCACATGAAGGCTTAAGGGACCATTGTATGAATGTACAAGCCATAAAAATGGCATTGGCATGTAGAAATATGAAGATGTGCCTAAACCCACTACCACCCTATCGATCGACGGCTTGCGCATCCCGTCTCTCTGGCCAGCGTAGTGGCCGCCCGCTCGTTTCGTTAGTTGGCTTAGGCATATGGAGTTCATTCCCAGTCTAAGATCATATCGAAATGAGGGTTGCGGCAGCAGGATGAGCAGCACACAGAAGGGGAACTCGGCTGATCCCCGGCTTGTGCATCCAGCCCCTCTGGCCGGCTGAGCACCCGCACGCTCATTCCGTGGGTTGACTTAGGCATACAGAGTTCATTCCCAGTCTAAGCACACAGAGTTCATTCTCAGTCTAAGATTGGACAGGACTGAGGGTTGCGGTAGCACATGCTGGCCTCAGGCATGTGCTGGTGCCACATTTTTCTTTGTCGGGGCACCATCGTCGGAGTATCGCCGGAGAACTTGACCGACGATATTGGGGTTCTGGCGATCTGGGGGGCCGGGGGGTGTGCGCTCATGATGTGCGATGGGTGCTGGTACTTGGCCCTTATATTGGCCCACTATCCCACATCAAACCTCGAGAACTCACACCCCCTTAAAGGGCATTTGAGATTTTAGAGGTTTGCTGCCATTAGCCATTAAAGTGTCTGAAATAGGGACACTTTTTTGAAATGGTCACAAAATCTTGTACACTTCGAGTTTTTAGTTGAATTTTTTCGTGCATGCCAAAAAAAATAAAAGGATCATGTCTACCAAGTTTGGGCCCAAACTCCTTCTGAAAAAATTTAAAAAAATCCTGAACCGCAAAAGGTTTCAAAAATCATGAAAAATAGAAAACGAGTTGCCTTGCCAAGAAACTTAACGTGAATTCTTAAGGACAATTGTACGAATTTAGAAGCCATAAAAATGGCATTGGCATGTAGAAATATGAAGATGTGCCTAAACCCACCTACCACCCTATCGATCCACGGCTTGCGCATCCCGTCTCTCTGGCCGGGGTAGTGCCCGCCACCCGCCCGCCCGCTCGTTTTGTCGGTTAGCTTAGGCATACGGAGTTCATTCCTAGTCTAAGATGGGACCGGATCGAGGGTTGGGGCCGCAGGATCGGCAGCACACAGAGGGGAACCCGGTCGATCCCCAGCTTGCGCATCCCGTACCTCGGGCCGACTGAGCGCCCACACTTTCGTTTCATGGGTTGACTTAGGCATACGAAGTTCATTCCCAGTCTAAGGGTTCCCTTGGGGACTGGACCTAGGGTTGTGGCAGCACATGCTGGGCACGGGCATGTGCTGGTGTCGCATTTTTCTTCACCGGGGCACCATCGCCAGAGCATCGTCGGAGAACCTAACTGACGGCATTGGGGTTCTGGGGATCGAGGGGGCCGGGGGGTGTGCGCACATTATGTGCAATGGGTGCTGGTACTTGGCCCTTATATTGGCCCCCTATCCCTCATCAAACCTTGAGAACACACGCCCCCTTAAAGAGCATTTGAGATTTTACAGGTTTGCTGCCAGTAGCCATTAAAGTGTCTGAAATGGGGACACTTGTTTCAATGGTCACAAAATCTTGTACACTACGAGTTTTTAGCTGAATTTTTTGTGCATGCCAACAAAAATACAAGGATCATGTCTACCAAGTTTGGGGCCAAAAAACCTTCCAAAAACATTTTAAAAAATCCCAAACTGCAAAATGTTTCAAAAATCATGAAAAATAAAAAACGAGTCGTCTTGCCATGTAACTTCACGTGAAGGCTTAAGGGACCATTGCATGAATTTACAAGCCATAAAAATGGCATTGGCATGCAAAATATATGAAGGATGTGCCTAAACCCACCTACCACCCTATCGATCCACGGCCTGCGCATCCTGTCTCTCTGGCCGACGTAGTGCCGCCCGCCCGCTCGTTTCGTCAGTTGGCTTGGGCATACGAAGTTCATTCCCAGTCTAAGATCAGATCGGACAGAGGGTTGTAGCAGTAGGATCGGCAGCACACAGAGGGGGACCCGGCCGATCCCCGGCTTGTGCATCCATCCCCTCTGGCCGGCTGAAAGCCCGTACGCTCGTTTTGTTGGTTGACTTAGGCATACGGAGTTTATTCCCAATCTAAGCATACGGAGTTCATTCCCAATCTAAGATCAGATTAGACCAAGGGTTGTGACAGCACATGCTGGCCTCGGGCATGTGTTGGTGCCGCATTTTTCTTCACCGAGGCACCATCGTCGGAGCAACGCCGGAGAACCTGACCGGTGGCATTGGGGTTCTGGTGATCGGGGGGGCCGGGGGTGGTGTGAGCACATGATGTGCGATGGGTGCTGGTACTTGGCCCTTATATTGGCCCCCTATCCCTCATCAAACCTCGAGAACTCACACCCCCTTAAAGAGCATTTGAGATTTTACAGGTTTGCTGCCAGTAGCCATTAAAGTGTCTGAAATGGGGACACTTTTTTCAAATGGTCACAAAATCTTGTACACTTCGAGTTTGTAGTTGAGTTTTTTGCTGCAAGCCAAAAAAAATACAAGGATGACGTCTACCAAGTTTGGGGCCAAAACTCCTTCTGAAAAAATTTTAAAAAATCCCAAACCGTAAAAAGTTTCGAAAATCATGAAAAATAGAAAACCAGTCGTCTTGCCATGAAACTTCACGTGAAGGCTTAAAGGACCATTGTATGAATTTACAAACCACAAAAATGGCATTGGCATGCAAAAATATGAAGATGTGCCCAAACCCACCTACCACCCTGTCGATGCACGCTTACGCATCCCGTCTCTCTGGCCGGCGTAGTGCATGCCCGTCCGCTCGCCTGCTCGTTTCATCGATTGGCTTAGGCATACGGAGTTCATTCCCAGTCTAAGATTGGACCGGACTGAGGGTTGCGGCAATAGCATCGGCAGCACGCAGTGGGGGACACGATTGATCCCCGGCTTGTGCATCCCGCCCCTCTGGCCGACTGAGCACCCGCACGCTCATTTCGTTGGTTGACTTAGGCCTATGGAGTTCATTCCCAGTCTAAGCATACGGAGTTCATTCCCAGTCTAAGATTGAATCGGACCGAGGGTTGCGACAGCACATGCTGGGCTCGGGCATGTGCTGGTGCCACATTTTTCTTCACCGAGGCACCATCGCAGGAGCATCGTCGGAGAACCTGACCGGCGGCATTGGGCTTCCGGTGATCGGGGGGGTCGGGGGTGGTGTGTGCACATGTTGTGCGATGGGTGCTGGTACTTGGCCCTTAGATTGGCCTCCTATCCCTCATCAAACCTCGAGAACTCAAACCCCCTTAAAGAGCATTTGAGATTTTACATGTTTGCTGCCAGTAGCCATTAAAGTGTCTAAAACAGGGACACTTTTTTCAAATGGTCACAAAATCTTGTACACTTCGAGTTTTTAGCTAAGTTTTTTTGTGCATGCCAAAAAAAATAGAAGGATGATGTCTACCAAGTTTGGGACCAAAAACTCCTTCCGAAAAAATTTTAAAAAATCCCAAACCGCAAAAAGTTTCAAAAATCATGAAAAATAAAAACGAGTCGTCTTGCCATGAAACTTCACGTGAAGGCTTAAAGACCATTTTATGAATTTACAAGCCATAAAAATGGCGTTGGCATGCAGAAATATGAAGATGTTACCTAAACCCACCTACCACCCTATCGATCCACGGCTTGCGCATCCCGTCTCTATGGCCGGCGGGCCCGCCTGCTCGTTTCGTCGGTTGGCTTAGGCGTACAGAGTTCATTCCCAGTCTAAGATCGGATCAGACCAAGGATTGCGATAGCACATGCTTGGCTCGGGCATGTGCTGGTGCCGTATTTTTCTTCGCCAGGGCACCATCGTCGGAGCATCGCTGGAGAACCTAACCGACCGCATTGGGGATCCGACGATCGAGGGGGCCGAGGGGGGTGTGCACACATGATGTGCAATGGGTGTTGGTACTTGGACCTTATATTGGCCCCCTATCCCTCATCAAACCTCGAGAACTCACACCCCCTTAAAGAGCATTTGAGATTTTACAGGTTTGCTGCCAGTAGCCATTAAAGTGTCTGAAATTGGGACACTTTTTTCAAATGGTCAAAAAATGTTGAACCCTTCGATTTTTTAGCTGAATTTTTTTATGCATGCCAAAAAAAATACAAGGATCATGTCTAACAAGTTTTGGGCCAAAACTCCTTCCAAAAAAATTTTAAAAAATCCCGAACCGCAAAAAGTTTTGAAAATCTTGAAAAATAGAAAACGAGTCGTCTTGCCATGAAACTTCACGTGAAGGCTTAAGGGACCATTGTATGAATTTACAAACCATAAAAATGGCATTGGCATGCAGAAATATGAAGATGTGCCTAAACCCACCTACCACCCTATCGATCCACGGCTTGCGCATCCCGTCTCTCTGGCCGGCGTAGTGCCCGACCGCCCGCCCGCTTGATCGTTTCATCGGTTTTCTTAGAAATATGGAGTTCATTCCCAGTTAAAGATTGGACTGGACCGAGTGTTGCGGTAGCAGGATCAGTAGCACGCAAAGGGGGTCTCGACCGATCCCCGGTTTGCGGATCCCACCCCTCTGGCCGGCTGAGCACCCGCACGTTCATTTCGTGGGTTGACTTAGTCATACGGTGTTCATTCTCAGTCTAAGCATACGGAGTTCATTCCCAGTCTAAGACCGGATCAAGGGTTGTGGCAGCACATGCTGGGCTCGAGCATGTGCTGGTGCCGCATTTTTCTTTGTCGGGGCACCATCTCCGGAGCATCGTCAGAGAACCTGATCGACGACATTGGGGTTCCGACGATCGGAGGGGCCGGGGGGTGTGCGCACATGATTTGCGATGGGTGCTGGCACTTGGCCCTTATATTGACCCCCTATCCCTCATCAAACCTCGAGAACTCACACCCCCTTAAAGAGCATTTGAGATTTTACAGGTTTGCTGCCAGTAGCCATTAAAGTGTCTGAAATGTGGACACTTTTCAAATGGTCACAAAATCTTGTACACTTCGAGTTTTTAGCTGAATTTTTTTGTGCATGCCAAAAAAAGTACAAGGATCACGGCTACCAAGTTTGGGGCCAAAACTCCTTTCGAAAAAAGTTTAAAAAATCCCGAACTGCAAAAAGTTTCAACAATAGTGAAAAATAGAAAATGAGTCGTCTTGCCATGAAACTTCACGTGAAGGCTTAAGGGACCATTGTATGAATTTACAAGCCATAAAAATGGCATTGGCACATAGAAATATGAAGATGTTTCTAAACCCACCTACCACCCTATCGATCCACGGCTTGCGCATCCCGTCTCTCTGGCTGGCGTAGTGCCCGCCCGCCTGCTAGCTCGTTTCATCGATTGGCTTAGGCATACGGAGTTCATTCCAGTCTAAGATCAGACCAGATCGAGGGTTATAGTAGCAAGATCAGCAGCACGCAGAGGGGGATCCGACCTATCCCCGGCTTGCGCATCCCGCCCCTATGGCCAACTGAGCGCCCGCACGCTCGTTTTGTTGGATGACTTAGGCATACAGAGTTCATTCCTAGTCTAAGCATACGGAGTTCATACCCAATCTAAGATCAGACTGGACAGAGGGTTGTGCCAGCACATGCTGGGCTCGGGCTTGTGCTGGTGTCACATTTTTCTTTGTCGGGGCACCATCACTGTGGCATCACCGGAGAACCTGGCTGGCGGCATTGGTGTTCCGATGATCGGGGGGGCCAAGGGGTGTGCGCACATAATGTGTGATGGGTGCTAGTACTTGGCCCTTATATCGACCCAGTATCCCTCATCAAACCTCAAGAACTCACACGCCCTTCAAGAGCATTTGAGATTTTACAGGTTTGCTGCCAGTAGCCATGAAAGTGTCTTAAATGGGGACACTTTTTTCAAATGGTCACAAAATCTTGTACACTTTGAGTTTTGGCTAAATTTTTTTTGCATGCCAACAAAAATAGAAGGATCACGTCTTCCAAGTTTGGGTCCAAAACTCCTTACAAAAAATTTTAAAAAATCTCAAACTGCAAAAAGTTTCAAAAATCGTGAAAAATAGAAAACGAGTCGTGTTGCTATGAAACTTCAGGTGAAGGCTTAAGGGACCATTGTATGAATTTACAAGCCATAAAAATGGCATTGGCACGCAAAAATATGAAGATGTGCCTAAACCCACCTACCACCATATCGATTCACGGCTTGCGCATCCCTTCTCTCTGGCCGACGTAGTGCCCGCCCGCCAGCCCGCCCGCTCTTTTCGTCGGTTGGCTTAGGCATACGGAGTTCATTCCTAGTCCAAGATCAGACCAGACCAAGGGTTGTGGTGGTAGGATCGGTAGCACGTAGAGGGGCACCCGACCGATCCCCGGCTTGCCCATCTCGCCCCTCTGGTCGGTTGAGCACCCATAAGCTTGTTTCGTGGGTTAACTTAGGCATACGGAGTTGATTCCCAGTCTAAGCATATGGAGTTCATTCCCAGTCTAAGATTCGACCAGATCGAGGGTTGCGATAGCACATGCTAGGCTTGGGCATGTGCTGGTGACGTATTTCTCTTCGTCGGGGCACCATCGTCGGAGCATCGTCGGAGAACCTGACTGGCGACATTGGGGTTTCGACGATCGGAGGGGCCGGGGGGGTGTGCGCACATGATGTGCAATGTGTGCTGGTATTTGGCCCTTATATTGCACCCTATCCCTCATCAAACCTCAAGAACTCATACCCCCTTAAAGAGCATTTGAGATTTTATAGGTTGCTGCCAGTGGCCATTAAAGTGTCTGAAATAGGGGACACTTCTTTCAAATGGTCACACAATCTTGTACACTTTGAGTTTTTAGCTGAAGTTTTTATGCATGCCAAGAAAAATGGAAGGATCACATCTACCAAGTTTGGGGCCAAAACTCCTTCCGAGAAAACTTTAAAAAATCCCGAACCGTAAATAGTTTCCAAAATCATGAAAAATAGAAAATGAGTCGTCTTGCCATGAAACTTCACGTGAAGGCTTAAGGGACCATTGTATGAATTTACAAGCCATAAAAATGGCATTGGCACATAGAAATATGAAGATGTGCCTAAACCCACCTACCACCCTATCGATCCACGGCTTGCGCATCCCGTCTCTCTGGTCGACGTAGTGCCCGCCCGCCCGCTTGTTTCATCGGTTGGCTTACGCATACGGAGTTCATTCCCAGTCTAAGATCAGACCGAATAGAGGGTTACAGTAGCAGGATCGGTAGCATTCATTGGGGGTCCTGACCGATCCCCGGCTTGTGCATCACGCCTCTCTGGCCGGCTGAGCGCCCGCACGCTCGTTTCGTGGGTTGACTTAGGCATACGGAGTTCATTCCCAGTCTAAGCATACGGAGTTCATTCCCAGTTTAAGATCGGATTGGACCGAGGGTTGTGACAGCACATGCTGGGCTCGAGCATGTGCTGCTGTCGCATTTTTCTTCGTCGGGGCACCATCGTTGGAGCATCGCCGGAGAACTTGACTGACGGCATTGGGGTTCCGACGATTGGGGGGGCTGGGGGGTGTGCGCACATCATCTGCGATGGGTGCTGGTACTTGGCCCTTATATTGGCCCCCTATCCCTCATCAAACCTCGAGAACTCACACCCCCTTAAAGATAATTTGAGATTTTATAGGTTTGCTGCCAGTAGCCATTAGTCTCTGAAATGGGGAAACTTTTTTCAAATGGTCACAAAATCTTGTACACTTTGAGTTTTTTCCTGAATTTTTTTTTGCATGCCAACAAAAATACAAGGATCACGTCTACCAAGTTTGGGCCTAAAACTCCTTTCGAAAAAATTTTAAAAAACCCCGAGCCACAAAAAGTTTCAAAAATCGTGAAAAATAAAAAATGAGTCGTCTTGCCATGAAACTTCACGTGAAGGCTTAAGGGACCATTGTATGAATTTACAAGCCATAAAAATGGCACTGGCATGCAGAAATATGAAGATGTGCCTAAACCCACCTACCACCCTATCAATCCATGGCTTGCGCATCCCATCTCTCTGGCCGACGTAGTGCCCGCCCGCCTGCCTGCCCGTTCGTTTCGTCGGTTGGCTTAGGCATACGGAGTTCATTCCCAGTCTAAGATCAAACCAAACCAAGGGTTACGGTAGCAGGATTGGCAGCCCGTAGAGGGGCATCCGGCCGATCCCGAGCTTGTGCATCCCACCCCTCTGGCCGGCTGAGCACCTGTACGCTCGTTTCGTTGATTGGCTTAGGCATACGGAGTTCATTCCTAGTCTAAGCATATGGAGTTCATTCGCAGTCTATGATCGGACCGGACCGAGGGTTATAGCAGCACTTGCTGGGCTCGGGCATGTTCTGGCGTCGCATTTTTCTTCGTCGGGGCACCATCGCTGGAGCATCACCGGAGAACCTAACCGGTCGCATTGGGGTTCCAGCGATCGGGGGCGGGGGGTGTGCGCACATGATGTGCGATGGGTGCTGGTTCTTGGTCCTTATATTGGCCCCCTATCCCCCATCAGACCTCGAGAACTCACACCCCCTTAAAGAGCAATTGAGATTTTACAGGTTTGTTGCCAGTAGCCGTTAAAGTGTCTGAAATGGGGACGCTTTTTTCAAATGGTCACAAAATCTTGTACACTTGAGTTTTTAGCTCAATTTTTTTGTGCATGCCAACAAAAATACAAGGATCATGTGTACCATGTTTGGGGCCAAAATTCCTTCCGAAAAAATTTTAAAAAATCTCGAACCCCAAAAAGTTTCAAAAATCATGAAAAATAGAAAACGAGTCTTCTTGCCATGAAACTTCACGTGAAGGCTTAAGGGACCATTGTATGAATTTACAAGCCATAAAAATGGCATTGGCATGCAGAAATATGAAGATGTGCCTAAACCCACCTACCACCCTATCGATCCATGGCTTGTGCATCCCGTCTCTCTAGTCGACGTAGTGCCCGCCCGCCCGCTCATTTCATCGGTTGGCTTAGGCATACGGAGTTTAGACCCAGTCTAATATCAGACCAGACGAAGGGTTACGGTAGCAGGATCGGCAGTACACAGAGGGGGACCCGATCGATCCCTGACTTGCACATCTCGCCCCTCTGGCCAGCTGAACGCCCGCATGCTCATTTCGTGGGTTGACTAAGGCATATGGAGTTTATTCCCAGTCTAACCATACGAAGTTCATTCCCAGTCTAAGATCAGACCAGACCGAGGGTTACGGCTGCACATGCTAGGCTTGGGCAAGTGCTGGTGTCGCATTTTTCTTCGTCGGGGCACCATCGCCGGAGCATTGCCGGAGAACCTGACCGGTCGCATTGGGGTTTCGACGATTGGGGCGGTGTGCACACATGATGTGTGATGGGTGCTGGTACTTGGACCTTATGTTGGCCCCCTATCCCTAATCAAACCTTGAGAACTCACACCCCCTTAAAGAGCATTTGTGATTTTACAGGTTTACTGCCAGTTGCCGTTAAAGTGTTTGAAATGGGGACACTTTTTTCAAATGGTCACAAAATCTTGTACACTTTGAGTTTTTAGCTGAATTGTTTTGTGCATGCCAACAAAAATACAAGGATCACGTCTACCAAGTTTGGGGCCAAAACTCCTTTCGAAAAAATTTTAAAAAATCCCAAACCGTAAAAAGTTTCAAAAATCATGAAACATAGAAAACGAGTCGTCTTGCCATGAAACTTCACATGAAGGCTTAAGGGACCATTGTATGAATTTACAAGCCATAAAAATGGCATTGACACGTAGAAATATGAAGATGTGCCTAAACCTACCTACCACCCTATCGATCCACGGCTTGCGCATCCCGTCTCTCTGGCCGACGTAGTGCCGGCCCGCCCGCCCACTCGTTTCGTCGGTTGGCTTAGGCATACGGAGTTCATTCCCAGTCTAAGATCGGATTGGACTGAGGGTTGCGACTGCAGGATCAGTAGCACGTAGAGGGGGAGCATCTCGCTTACGCATCCCGTCTCTCTGGCAGGCTGAGTGCCCGCACGCTCGTTTCATGGGTTGACTTAGGCATACGGAGTTCAATCCCTGTCTAAGCATACGTAGTTCATTCCCAGTCCAAGATCAGACTGGACCGAGGGTTGCGACAGCACATGCTGCGCTTGAGCATGTGCTGGTGCCGTATTTTTCTTCCCCAGGGTCCATTGTGTGAATTTACAAGCCATAAAAATGGCATTGGCACACGAAAATATGAAGATGTGCCTAAACCCACCTACCACCCTATCGATCCACGGCTTACGCACCCCGTCTCTCTGGCCGACGTAGTGCCCGCCTGCCCGCTCGTTTCATCGGTTGGCTTAGGCATACGGAGTTCATTCCCAATCTAAGATTGAACCAGGCCAAGGGTTAAGGTAGCAGGATCGGCAGCACGTAAAGGGGGACCCGGTCGATCCTCGGCTTGCGCAACCTGCCCCTCTGGCTGGCTGAGCACCCCGCACGCTCGTTTCGTGGGTTGACTTAGGCATACAGAGTTCATTCCCAGTCTAAGATCGAGCCAGACCGAGGGTTGCAGCAGCATATGCTGGGCTCGGGCATGTGCTGGTGCCGCATTTTTCTTCGCCAGAGCATCGTTGGAGAACCTGACCGACGGCATTGGGGTTCCGACGATCGGGGGGGCGGGGGGTGTGCGAACATGGTGTGCAATGGGTGCTGGTACTTGGCCCTTATATTGTCCCCATATCACTCATCAAACCTCGAGAACTCACACCCTCTTAAAGAGCATTTGAGATTTTATAGGTTTGCTGCCAGTAGCAGTTAAAGTGTCTGAAATGGGGTCATTTTTTTCAAATGGTCACAAAATCTTGTACACTTCGTGTTTTTAGCTGAATTTTTTTGTGCATGCCAACAAAAATACAGGGATCACATCTACCAAGTTTGGGGTGAAAACTCCTTCTGAAGAAATTTTAAAAAATCCTGAACCGTAAAAAGTTTTGAAAATCATGAAAAATAGAAAATGAGTCGTCTTGCCATGAAACTTCACGTGAAGGCTTAAGGGAGCATTGTATGAATTTACAAGCCACAAAAATGGCATTGGCACATAGAAATATGAAGATGTTCCTAAACCCACCTACCACCCTATCGGTCCAGGGCTTGCGCATCCCCTCTCTCTAGCCAACGTAGTGCCTGCCCGCCCGCTCACCCGCCCGCCCACTCATTTCGTCAGTTGGCTTAGGCATACAGAGTTCATTCCGAGTCTAAGATTGATAGAACCCAAGGTTGCGACAGTAGGATCGATAGCACATGGAGGGGGACCCGGCCGATCCCCGGCTTGCGTATCCCTTCCCTCTGGCCGGCTGAGTGCCCGCACACTCATTTCATGGGTTGACTTAGGCATACGGAGTTCATTTCCAGTCTAAGCATACGGAGTTCATTCCCAATCTAAGATGGGACCGGACCGAGGGTTGTGGCAGCACATGCTAGGCTCAGGCATGTGCTGGTGCCACATTTTTCTTCACCGGGGCACCATCGTCGGAGCATCACCGGAGAACCTGACCGGTTACATTGGGGTTCTAGCGATCTGGGGGCCAGGGGGTGTGCGCACATGATGTGCGATGGGTGCTAGTACTTGGCCCTTATATTGGCCACCTATCCCTCGTCAAACCTCAAGAACTCACACCCCCTTAAAGAGCATTTGAGATTTTACAGGTTTGCTGCCAGTAGCCATTAAAGTGTTTGAAATGGGGATAGTTTTTTTATAATGGTGACGAAATCTTGTACACTTCGAGTTTTTAGCTGAATTTTTTTATGCATGCCAACAAAAATACAAGGATCACGTCTAAGAAGTTTAGGGCCAAAACACCTTCTGAAAAAATTTTAAAAAATCTCAAACCGTAAAAAGTTTTAAAAATTATGAAAAATAGAAAACGAGTCGTCTTGCCATGAAACTTCACATGAAGGCTTAAGGGACCATTGTATGAATTTACAAGCCATAAAAATGGCATTGGCAAGTAGAAATATGAAGATGTACCTAAACCCACCTACCACCCTATCGATCCACGGCTTGCGCATCCCGTCTCTCTGGCCGACGTAGTGCCTGCCCGCCCGCTCGTTTCATTGGTTGGCTTAGGCATACGGAGTTCATTCCTAGTCTAAGATCAGACCAGATCGAGGTTGTGGCAGCAAGATCGACAGCACGAAGAGGGGGACCTGGCTGATCCCCGGCTTGCGCATCCCACCCCTCTGGCTGGCTGAGCACCCGCACACTCGTTTCATGGGTTGACTTAGGCATACGGAGTTCATTCCTAGTCTAAGCTTACGGTGTTCATTCTGAGTCTAAGATCGGATCGGACCGAGGGTTACGGCAGCACATGCTGGGCTCGGGCATGTGCTGGTGCTGCATTTTTCTTCATCGGGGCACCATCACCGGAGCATCGTCGGAGAACCTGACTGGCGGCATTGGGGTTCTGGCGATGGGGGGCCGGGGGGTGTGTGCACATGATGTGCATTGGGTGCTGGTACTTGGCCCTTATATTGGCCCCTTGTCCCTCATCAAACCTCGAAAACTCACTCCCTCTTAAAGGGCATTTGAGATTTTACAGGTTTGCTGCCAGTAGCCATTAAAGTGTCTGAAATGGGGACATTTTTTTCAAATGGTCACAAAATCTTGTACACTTCGAGTTTTAGCTGAATTTTTTTATGCATGCCAACCAAAATACAAGCATCGTCGGAGAACCTGACCAGCCGCATTGGGGTTCCGGTGATCGGGGGGGCCAGGGGGTGTGCGGACATGATGTGTGATGGGTGTTGGTACTATCCCTTATATTGGCCCTCTATCCCTCATGAAACCTCAAGAACTCACACCCCCTTAAAGAGCATTTGAGATTTTACAGGTTTGCTGCCAGTAGCCGTTAAAGTGTCTGAAATGGGGACACTTTTTTCAAATGGTCACAAAATCTTGTACACTTCGAGTTTTTAGCTGAATTTTTTTGTGCATGCCAACAAAAATACAAGGATCATGTCTACCAAGTTTGGGGCCAAAACTCCTTTCGAAAAAATTTTAAAAAATCCCCAACCGCAAAAAGTTTTAAAAATCATAAAAAATAGAAAACGAGTCATCTTGCCATGAAACTTCACGTGAAGGCTTAAGGACCATTGTATGAATTTAGAAGCCATAAAAATGGCATTGGCACACAAAAATATGAAGATGTACCTAAACCCACCTACCACCTTATCGATCCACAGCTTGCGCATCCCGTTTCTCTGGCTGGTGTAGTGCCCGCCCGCTTGTTTCTTCGGTTAGCTTAGGCATACGGAGTTCATTCCCAGTCTAACATTGGACCGAACCGAGGGTTGTGGCAGTAGGATCGGTAGCACACAGAAGGGGACCCGGCCGATCCTTGGGTTACGCATCCTACCCCTTTGGTCGACTGAGCGCCCGCACGCTCGTTTCGTGGGTTGACTTAGGCATACGGAGTTCATTCCTAGTCTAAGCATATGGAGTTCATTCCTAGGCTAACCTCGGACCAGACCGAGGGTTGCGACAGAACATGCTGGGCTCAGGCATGTACTGGTGCCGCATTTTTCTTCGTCAGGGCACCATTGCCAGAGTATCGTCGGAGAACCTGACCGACGGCAATGGGGTTTCGACGATCGGGGGGCCAGGGAAGGAGTGTGTGCTCATGATGTGCGATGGGTGCTGGCACTTGGCCCTTATATTGGCCCTCTATCCCTCATCAAACCTCGAGAACTAAGACCCCCTTAAAGAGCATTTGAGATTTTATAGGTTTGCTGCTAGTAGCCATTAAAGTGTCTGAAATGGGGACACTTTTTTCAAATGGTCACAAAATCTTGTACACTTTGAGTTTTTGGCTGAATTTTTTTATGCATGCCAGAAAAAATACAAGGATCATGTTCACCAAGTTTGGGGCCAAAACTCCTTTCAAAAAAATTTTAAAAAATCCTGAATCGTAAAAAGTTTCCAAAATCATGAAAAATAAAAAATGAGTCGTCTGGCCATGAAACTTCAAGTGAAGGCTTAAGGGACCATTCTATGAATTTACAAGCCATAAAAATTGCATTGGCACGTAGAAATATGAAGATGTGCCAAAACCCACCTACCACCCTATCGATCCACGGCTTACGCATCCCGTCTCTCTGGCCGACGTAGTACTTGCCCGCCCACCCGCTCGTTTCGTCGGGTGGCTTAGGCATATGCAGTTCATTCCCAGTCTCAGATCAGACCAGACCAAGGGTTGCGGCAGTAGGATCGGTAGCACGTAGAGGGAGACCCGATCGATCCCCAGCTTACGCATCCCGCCCCTCTGGCTGATTAATCGCCCGCACGCTCATTTTGTGGGTTGACTTAGGCATACAGAGTTCATTCCCAGTCTAAGATCGGACCGGACCGAGGGTTGCAACAGTACACGCTGGGCTCAGGCATGTGCTAGTGTCGCATTTTTTTTCGTCAGGGCACCACCGCCGGAGCATCGCCGGAGAACCTGACCGACGACATTGGGGTTTTGGTGATCGGGGGGGCCGGGGGGGTGTGCGCTCATGATGTGCAATGGGTGCTGGTACTTGGCCCCTAAATTGGCCCCCTATCCCTCACCAAACCTCAAGAACTCACACCTCCTTAAAGAGCAGTTGAGATTTTACAGGTTTGCTGCCAGTAGCCATTAAAGTGTCTGAAATGGGGACACTTTTTTCAAATGGTCACAAAATCTTGTAAACTTCGAGTTTTAGCTGAATTGTTTTGTGCATGCCAACAAAAATAAAAGGATCCCATCTAACAAGTTTGGGGCGAAAACTCCTTCTGAAAAAATTTTAAAAAATCCCGAACCGTAAAAAGTTTCAAAAATCCTAAAAAATAGAAAACAAGTCGTCTTGCCATGAAACTTGATGTGAAGGCTTAAGGGAACATTGTATGAATTTACAAGCCATAAAAATGGCATTGGTGCACAGAAATATAAAGATGTGCCTAAACCCACCTACCACCCTATCGATCCACGGCTTGCGAATCCCGTCTCTCTAGCTGGCATAGTGCCCACCCGCCCGTCCGCCCGCTTGTTTTGTCGGTTGGCTTAGGCATACAGAGTTCATTCCCAGTCTAAGATTGGATCAGACCGAGGGTTGCGGTAGCAGGATCGGCAGCAAGCAGAGGGGGACCCGATCGATCTCCAGCTTGCGCATCTCACCCCTCTGGTCGGCCTAGCGCCTGCACCCTCGTTTCGTGGGTTGACTTAGGCATACACAGTTCATTCCCAGTCTAAGATCGGATCGGACCAAGGGTTGCCGCAGCACATGCTAGGCTCGGGCATGTGCTGGTGCCGTATTTTTCTTCACCGGGGCACCATCATCGGAGCATCGTCGGAGAACCTGACTGGCGGCATTAGGGTTCTGACGATCGAGGGGACCCGGGGGGTGTGCGCACATGATGTGCGATGGGTGCTGTAACTTAGCCCTTATATTGGCCCCCTATCTTTCACAAAACCTTGAGAACTCACACCCCCTTAAAGAGCATTTCAGATTTTACAGGTTTGCTGCCAGTAGCCATTAAAGTGTCTGAAATGGGGACACTTTTTTCAAAGGGTCACAAAATCTTGTTCACTTCGAGTTTTTAGCTGAATTTTTTTGTGCATGCCAACAAAAATACAAGGATCGCGTTTAAAAAGTTTGGGGCCAAAACTCCTTTCGAAAAAATTTTAAAAAATCAAGAACCGTAAAAAGTTTCTAAAATCCTGAAAAATAGAAAGCAAGTCGTTTTGCCATGAAACTTCACGTGAAGGCTTAAGGGACCATTGTATGAATTTACAAGCCATAAAAATGGCATTGGCATGCAGAAATATGAAGATGTGCCTAAACCCACCTCCCACTCTATCGATCCCCGGCTTGTGCATCCCGTCTCTCTGGTTGGCGTAGTGCCCGCCCGCCCGCCTGCCCGTTCATTTCATCGATTGGCTTAGGCATACGGACTTCATTCCCAGGCCGCTCGTAGAGGGGGACCCAGCCGATCCTCGGCTTTGCATCTCGCCCCTCTGGCTAGCTGAGTGCCCGTACGCTCGTTCCATGGGTTGACTTAGGCATATGGAGTTCATTCCCAGTCTAAGCATACGGAGTTCATTCCCAGTCTAAGATCAGATTGGACCGAGGGTTACAGCAGCACATGTTGGGCTCGGGCATGTGCTGGTGCTGCATTTTTCTTCGTCGGGGCACCATCGTCGGAGCATCGTCGAAGAACCTGACCGGCAGCATTGGGGTTCCGGCGATCGGGGGGGTCAGGGGGGTGTGCACAAATGATGTGCGATGGGTGTTGATACTTGGCCCTTATATTGGCCTCCTATCCCTCATCAAACCTCGAGAACTCACACCCCTTTAGAGCATTTCAGATTTTACAGGTTTGCTGCCAGTAGCCATTAAAATGTTTGAAATGGGGACACTTTTTTCAAAGGGTCACAAAATTTTGTACATTTTGAGTTTTTAGCTGAATTTTTTTGGGCATGCCAAAAAAAATACAAGTATCACGTCTAAAAAGTTTGGGGCCAAAACTCCTTCCGAAAGAATTTTAAAAAATCCTGAACCGCAAAAAGTTTCAAAAATCGTGAAAAATAGAAAACAAGTCGTCTTGCCATGAAACTTCACGTGAAGGCTTAAGAGACCATTGTATGAATTTACAAGCCATAAAAATGGCATTGGCATGCAGAAATATGAAGATGTGCCTAATCCCACCTACCACCCTATCGATCCACGGCTTGCGCATCCCGTCTCTCTGGCCGGCGTAGTGCCCGCCCGTCTACCAGCCCACTCGTTTCGTCGGTTGGATTAGGCATACGGAGTTCATTCCCAGTCTAAGATTGGTCTGGACAGAGGGTTGCGGCGGCAAGATCGGCAGCACATAGAAGGGGACTCGACCGATCCCCGACTTGCTCATCCCACCCCTCTGGTCCGCTGAGCACCCGCACGCTCGTTTCGTGTGGTTGACTTAGGCATACGGAGTTCATTCCCAGTCTAAGCATACGGAGTTCATTCAAAGTCTAAGATCGAATCTGACCAAGGGTTGCGGCAGCTAATGTTGGGCTCGGGCAAGTGCTGGTGCCACATTTTTCTTCATCGGCGCACCATCGCCGGAGCATCGCCAGAGAACCTGACCGACAGCATTGGGGTTCTGGTGATCGGGGGGTCGGGGGGTGTGTGCACATGATGTGGGATGGGAGCTGGTACTTGGCCCTTATATTGGCCCCCTATCCCTCATCAAACCATGAGAACTCACACCCCCTTAAAGAGCGTTTGAGATTTTACAGGTTTGCTGCCAGTAGCCATTAAAGTGTTTGAAATGGGGACACTTTTTTCAAACGGTCACAAAATCTTGTACACTTCGAGTTTTTAGCTAAATTTTTTTTTCCATGCCAAGAAAAATCCAAGGATCACGTCTACCAAGTATGGGGCCAAAACTCCTTCTGAAAAAATTTTGAAAAATCAAGAACCGTAAAAAGTTTCAAAAATCGTGAAAAATAGAAAATGAGTCGTCTTGCCATGAAACTTCACGTGAAGGCTTAAGGGAGCATTGTATGAATTTACAAGCCATAAAAGTGGCATTGGCACGTAGAAATATGAAGATGTGCCTAAAACCACCTACCACCCTATCAATCTACGGCTTACGCATCCCGTTTCTTTGACCGACATAGTGCCCGCCCGCCCGCTCATTCGTTTCGTCGGTTGGCTTAGGCATACGGAGTTCATTCCCAGTCTAAGATTGAACAGGACCGAGGGTTACGGCAGTAGGATCGATAGCATGTAGAGGGGGACCCGGCTGATCCCTGACTTACGCATCCCTCATCGAACCTCGAGAACTCACACCCCCTTAAAGAGCATTTGAGATTTTATAGGTTTGCTGCCAGTAGCCATTAAAGTGTCTGAAATGGGGACACTTTTTTGAAATGGTCACAAAATCTTGTACACTTCAAGTTTTTAGCTGAATTTTTTTATGCATGCCAACCAAAATACAAGGATCAAGTCTACCATGTTTGGGCCAGAACTACTTCGAAAAAAATTTTAAAAAATCTCGAACCATAAAAAGTTTGAAAAATCGTGAAAAATAAAAAACGAGTCGTCTTGCCATGAAACTTCACGTGAAGGCTTAAAGGACCATTGTATGAATTTTCAAGCCATAAAAATGGCATTGGGACGCAGAAATATGAAGATGTGCCTAAACCCACCTACCACCCTATCGATCCACGGCTTGCACATCCCGTCTCTCTGGCCGGCGTACTGCCCGCCTGCCTACCTGCCCGCTCGTTTCATCATTTGGCTTAAGCATACGCAGTTCATTCCCAGTCTAAGACTAGTTTGGACCGAGGGTTGCGGCAGCAGGATCGACAGCACGCAGAAGGGGACCCAGTCGATCGCTATCTTGCACACCCCTCCCTTCTGGCCGGCTGAGCGCCCGCACGGTCGTTTCGTGGGTTGACTTAGGCATACGGAGTTCATTCCCAGTCTAAGATTGGATTAGATCGAGGGTTGTGGCAGCACATGCAGGGCTCGGGCATGTGCTACTGCCGTATTTTTCTTCATTGGGGCACCATCGTCAGAGCATCACCGGAGAACCTGACCGACGACATTGGGGTTTCGGCAATCGAGGGGGCCGGGGGGTGTGATGGGTGCTGGTACTCGACCCTTATATTGGCCCCCTATCCATCATCAAACCTCGAGAACTCACACCCCCTTAAAGAGCATTTGAGATTTTACAGGTTTGCTGCCAGTAGCCATTAAAGTGTCTGAAATGGGGACACTTTTTTCAAATGGTCACAAAATCTTGTACACTTCGAGTTTTTAGCTGAATTTTTTGTGCATGCCAACAAAAATAAAAGGATCACGTCTACCAAGTTTGGGGATAAAACTCCTTGCGAAAAAATTTAAAAAAATCTCAAACCGTAAAAAGTTTCGAAAATCATGAAAAATAGAAAATGAGTCGTCTTGCCATGAAATTTCACGTGAAGGCTTAAGGGACCGTTGTATGTATTTACAAGCCATAAAAATGGCATTGGCAAGAAGAAATATGAAGATGTGCCTAAACCCACCTACCACCCTATCGATCCACGGCTTTCGCATCCCGTCTCTCTGGCCGGCGTAGTGCCCACCCGCCAGCCCACTCGTTTTGTCGGTTGGGTTAGGCATACGGAGTTCATTCCTAGTCTAAGATCAGATCGGGCCAAGGGTTGTGGCAACAGGATCGTTAGCACGCAGAGGGCGACCCGGTCGATCCCCGGTTTGCGCATCCTGCCCCTCTGGCTGGTTGAGCACCCGCACGCTCGTTTCTTGGGTTGACCTAGGCATACGGAGTTCATTCCCAGTGTAAGATCGGACCGGACCAAGGGTTACGGCAGCACATGCTGGGCTCGGGCATTGCTGGTGCCGCATTTTTCTTCGTCGGGCCACCATCGCCGGAGCATCGCCGAAGAACCTGATCGGCAGCATTGGGGTTCCGACGATCGAGGGGGTCGGGGGGTGTGTGCACATGATGTACGATGGGTGCTGGTACTTGTCCCTTATATTGGCCCCCTATCCATCATCAAACCTCAAGAACTCACACCCCCTTAAAAAAGCATTTGAGATTTTACAGGTTTGCTGCCAGTAGCCATTAAAGTGTCTGAAATGGGGACACTTTTTTCAAATGGTCACAAAATCTTGTACACTTCGAGGTTTTAGCTGAGTTTTTTTATGCATGCCAACAAAAATACAAGGATCACGTCTACCAAGTTTGGGCCAAAACTCTTTCCAAAAAAATTTTAAAAAATCTCGAACCGTAAAAAGTTTCAAAAATCCTGAAAAATAGAAAACGAGTCGTCTTGCCATGAAACTTCACGTGAAGGCTTAAGGGACCACTGTATGAATTTACAAGCCATAAAAATGGCATTGGCACACAGAAATATGAAGATGTGCCGAAAGCCACCTACCACCCTATTGATCCATGGCTTGCGCATCCCGTCTCTCTGGCCGACGTAGCGCCCACCCACCTGCTCGTTTCATCAGTTGGCTTAGGCATACGCATACGGAGTGCATTCCTAGTCAAATATCAGACCGGACTGAGGGTTACAATAGCACGCAGAGGGGAACTCGGCCAATCCCTGGCTTACGCATCCTGCCCCTCTGGCCGGCTGAGCTCCGACACGCTCGTTTCGTGGGTTGACTTAGGCATACGGAGTTCATTCCCAGTCTAAGATTGGATTAGATCGAGGGTTGTGGCAGCACATGCAGGGCTCGGGCATGTGCTACTGCCGTATTTTTCTTCATTGGGGCACCATCGTCAGAGCATCACCGGAGAACCTGACCGACGACATTGGGGTTTCGGCAATCGAGGGGGCCGGGGGGTGTGATGGGTGCTGGTACTCGACCCTTATATTGGCCCCCTATCCATCATCAAACCTCGAGAACTCACACCCCCTTAAAGAGCATTTGAGATTTTACAGGCTTGCTGCCAGTAGCCGTTAAAATGTTTGAAATAGGGACACTTTTTTCAAATGGTCACAAAATCTTGTACACTTCGAGGTTTTAGCTGAGTTTTTTTATGCATGCCAACAAAAATACAAGGATCACGTCTACCAAGTTTGGGCCAAAACTCTTTCCAAAAAAATTTTAAAAAATCTCGAACCGTAAAAAGTTTCAAAAATCCTGAAAAATAGAAAACGAGTCGTCTTGCCATGAAACTTCACGTGAAGGCTTAAGGGACCACTGTATGAATTTACAAGCCATAAAAATGGCATTGGCACACAGAAATATGAAGATGTGCCGAAAGCCACCTACCACCCTATTGATCCATGGCTTGCGCATCCCGTCTCTCTGGCCGACGTAGCGCCCACCCACCTGCTCGTTTCATCAGTTGGCTTAGGCATACGCATACGGAGTGCATTCCTAGTCAAATATCAGACCGGACTGAGGGTTACAATAGCACGCAGAGGGGAACTCGGCCAATCCCTGGCTTACGCATCCTGCCCCTCTGGCCGGCTGAGCTCCGACACGCTCGTTTCGTGGGTTGACTTAGGCATACGGAGTTCATTCCCAGTCTAAGCATACGGAGTTCATTCCCAGTCTAAGATCGTACTGGACTGAGGGTTGTGGCAGCACATACTGGGCTCGGGCATGTGCTGGTGTCGTATTTTTCTTCGTCAGGGCACCATCACCGGAGCGTCGACGGAGAACTTGACCGACGGCATTGGGGTTCCAGCAATCGGGAGGGTCGGGGGGTGTGCGCACATGATGTGCAGTGGGTGCTGGTACTTGGCCCTTATATTTGCCCCCTATCCCTCATCAAACCTTAAGAACTCACACCCCTTTAAAGAGCATTTGAGATTTTACAGGTTTGCTGCCAGTAGCCATTAAAGTGTCTGAAATGGGGACACTTTTTTCAAAGGGTCACAAAATGTTGTACACTTCGAGTTTTTAGCTGAATGTTTTTGTGCATGCCAACAAAAATACAAGGATCACGTCTACCAAGTTTGGGGCCAAAACCCCTTCCAAAAAAATTTAAAAAAATCTCGAACCGAAAAAGTTTCAAAAATCGTGAAAAATAGAAAACGAGTCCTCTTGCCATGAAACTTCACGTGAAGGCTTAAGGGACCATTGTATGAAATTACAAGCCATAAAAATGGAATTGGCATGCAGAAATGTTAAGATCTGCCTAAACCCACCTACCACCCTATCGATCCACGGCATGCGCATCCCGTCTCTCTGGCTGACGTAGTGCCCGCCTGCCCGCCCGCTTGCTCGCTCGTTTCGTCGGTTGGCTTAGGCATACGGAGTTCATTCCCAGTCTAAGATCGACCACACCAAGGGTTGCGGTAGCAAGATCGGCAGCACGTAGAGGGGGACCCAGTCGATCCCTGGCTTACGCATCACGCCCCTCTGGCCGACTGAGCGCCCGTACGCTCGTTTCGTGGGTTGACTTAGGCATACAAAGTTCATTCCCAGTCTAAGCATACGGAGTTCATTCCCAGTCTAAGATTGGACCGGACCAAGGATTACGGTAGCACATGCTGGGCTCGGACATGTGCTGGTGCCGCATTTCTCTTCATCGGGGCACCATCGTCGGAGAACCTGACCGACGACATTGGGTTTCGACGATTGGGCGGGCCGGGGGGTGTGCGCACATGATGTGCGATGGGTGCTGGTATTTGGCCCTTATATTGGCCCCCTGTCCCCCATCAAACCTCAAGAACTCACACCTCCTTAAAGAGCATTTGAGATTTTACAGGTTTGCAGCCAGTAGCCATTAAAGTGTCTCAAATGGGGACACTTTTTTGAAATGGTCACAAAATCTTGTACACTTCGAGTTTTTAGCTGAATTTTTTTGTGCATGCCAACAAAAATACGGAGATCATGTGTACCAAGTTTGGAGCCAAAAATCCTTTTGAAAAAATTTTAAAAAATCCTGAACCGTAAAAAGTTTCAAAAATCGTGAAAATAGAAAACGAGTCATCTTGCCATGAAACTTCACGTGAATGCTTAAACGACCGTTGTATGAATTTACAAGCCATAAAAATGGCATTGGCATGCAGAAATATGAAGATGTGCCTAAACCCACCTACGACCCTATCATTCCACGGCTTGCGCATCCCGTCTCTCTTGTCGGCGTAGTGCCTGCCCGCTCGTTTCGTCGATTAGCTTAGGCATACGGAGTTTATTCCCAGTCTAAGATCGGACCAAACCGAAGGGTTGTGGCAGCTTGATCAGTAGCACGTAGAGGGGGACCCGGCCTATCCCCGGCTTGTGCATCCTGCCCCTCTGGCTGGCTGAGCGCCCGCACACTCGTTTCGTGGGTTGACTTAGGCATACGGAGTTCATTCCTAGTCTAAGCATACGGAGTTCATTCCCAGTCCAAGATCAGACCAGACCGAGGGTTGCAGCAGCACATGCTGGGCTCGAGCATGTGCTGGTGCCGCATTTTTCTTCATCGGGGCACCATCGTCGGAGCATCACCAGAGAACCTGACCGGCGGCATTAGGGTTCTGGTGATCGGAAGGGCTGGGGGGTGTGCACACATGATGTGCGATGGGTGCTGCTACTTGGCCCTTATATTGGCCCCCTATCCCTCATCAAACCTCAAGAACTCACACCCCCTTAAAGAGCATTTGACATTTTACAGGTTTGCTGCCAGTAGCCATTAAAGTGTTCGAAATGGGGACACTTTTTTCAAATGGTCACAAAATCTTGTACACTTCGAGTTTTTAGCTCAATTTTCTTGTGCATGCCAACAAAAATACAAGGATCACATCTACCAAGTTTGGGGCCAAAAATCCTTCTGAAAAAATTTTAAAAAATCTCTAACCGTAAAAAGTTTCAAAAATCGTGAAAAATAAAAAACGAGTCGTCTTGCCATGAAACTTCACGTGAAGGCTTAAAGGACCATTGTATGAATTTACAAGCCATAAAAACGGCATTGGCACGTAGAAATATGAAGATGTGCCTAAACCCACCTACCACCCTATCGATCCACGGCTTGTGCATCCCGTTTCACTGGCCGGCGTAGTGCCCGCCCGCCCACCCGCCCGCTCATTTCGTCGGTTGGCTTAGGCCTACGGAGTTAATTCCCAGTCTAAGATCAGACCAGACCGAGGGTTGCGAAAGCAGGATTGGCAGCCCGTAGATGGGGACCCGATCGATCCCCAGCTTGTGCATCCCGCCCCTCTGGCCGGCTGAGCGCCCGTACGCTCGTTTTGTGGGTTGACTTAGGCATACAGAGTTCATTCCCAGTCTAAGCATATGCAGTTCATTCCCAGTCTAAGATCAGACCAGATCGAAGGTTGTGACAGTACATGCTAGGCTCGGGTATGTGCCGGTGCCGCATTTTTCTTCACCGGGGCACCATCGCCGGAGCATCAACGGAGAACCTAACCGACGGCATTGGGGTTCCGCCGATCGGGGGGGCCAGGGAGGGTGTGCGTACATGATGTAAGATGGGTGCTAGTACTTGGCCCTTATATTGGCCCCCTATCCCTCATTAAACTTTGAGAGCTCACACCCCCTTAAAGAGCATTTGAGATTTTACAGGTTTGCTTCCAGTAGCCATTAAAGTGTCTGTAATGGGGACACTTTTTTCAAATGGTCACAAAATCTTGTACACATCGAATTTTTAGCTGAGTTTTTTTATGCATGCCAAAAAAAGTACAGGGATCACGTCTACCAAGTTTTGGGCCAAAACTCCTTCCAAAAAAATTTTAAAAAATCTCGAACCGTAAAAGGTTTCAAAAATCATGAAAAATAGAAAACGAGTCATCTTGCCATGAAACTTCACGTGAAGGCTTAAGGGACCATTGTATGAATTTACATGCCATAAAAATGGCATTGGCACATAGAAATATGAAGATGTGCCTAAACCCACCAACCACCCTATCGATCCACGGCTTGCGCATCCCGTCTCTCTGGCCGACGTAGTGCCCGCCCGTCCGCCCGCTTGTTTCGTCGGTTGACTTAGGCATATGGAGTTCATTCCCAGTCTAAGATCGGGCTGGATCGAGGGTTCCGACAGCAGGATCAGTAGCACGTAGAGGGGGACCCGACCGATCCCCGGCTTGCGTATCCTGCCTTTCTGGTCGGCTAAGCGCCCGCACACTTATTTTGGGGCTTGACTTAGGCATACGGAGTTCATTCGCAGTCTAAGCATACATAGTTCATTCCCAGTCTAAGATCGGATCGGACCAAGGGTTGCGGCAGCACATGCTGGGCTCGGGCATGTGCTGGTGCCGCATTTTTCTTCGTCGGAGCATTGTCAGAGAACCTGACAGGCGACATTGGGGTTCCGACGACCGGGGGGCCGGGGGGGTGTGCGCGCATGATATGGGATGGGTGCTGGTACTTGGCCCTTGTATTGGCCCCCTATCCCTCATCAAACCTTGAGAACTCACACCCCCTTAAAAAGCATTTGACATTTTACAGGTTTTCTGCCAGTAGCCATTAAAGTGTGTAAAATGGGGACACTTTTTTCAAATGGTCACAAAATCTTTTACACTTCGAGTTTTTAGCTGAATTTTTTTGTGCATGCCAACAAAAATACAAGGATCACGTCTAGCAAGTTTGGGGACAAAACTCCATCTGAAAAAATTTTAAAAAATCCCAAACTGTAAAAGGTTTCAAAAATCATGAAAAATAGAAAATGAGTCGTCTTGCCATGAAACTTCACGTGAAGGCTTAAGGGACCATTGTATGAATTTACAAGCCATAAAAATGGCATTGGCATATAGAAATATGAAGATGTGCTTGAACCCACCTACCACCCTATCGATCCACGACTTACGCATCCCGTTTCCCTGGCCGGCGTAGTGCCCGCCCGACCGCCCGCCCGCTTGTTTTGTCGGTTGGCTTAAGCATACGGAGTTCACTCCCAGTCTAAGATTAGACCGGACAGAGGGTTACGATAGCAGGATCGGCAGCACACATAGGGGGACCTAGTCGATCCCCGGCTTGCGCATCCCGCCCCTCTGGCGGACTGAGCGCCTGCACGCTCGTTTCATGGGTTGACTTAGGCATACGGAGTTCATTCCCAGTCTAAGATCAGACCGAACTGAGAGTAGCGGTAGCAGGATCGACAGCACGCAGAGGGGGACCCCGTCGATCCTGGGCTTGCGCATTCCACAACTCTGGCCGGCTGAGTGTCCGCACGCTTGTTTCATGGGTTGACTTAGGCATACGGAGTTCATTCCCAGTCTAAGATTGGATCAGACCGAGGGTTGCGGCAGCACATGCTGGGCTCGGGCATGTGCTGGTGCCACATTTTTCTTCGTCGAGGCACCATCGCCGGAGCATCGACGGAGCATCGCCGGAGAACCTGACCGACGGCATTGGGGTTCCGGTGATCGGGGGGGCCCGAGGGGTTGCGCATATGATGTACGATGGGTGCTGGTACTTGGCCCTTATATCGGCCCCCTATCCCTCATCAAACCTCGAGAACTCACACCCCTTTAAAAAGCATTTGAGATTTTACAGGTTTGCTGCCAGTAGCCATTAAAGTGTCAAAAATGGGGACACTTTTTTCAAATGGTCACAAAATCTTGTACGCTTTGAGTTTTCAGCTGAATTGTTTTGTGCGTGACAACAAAAATACAAGGATCACCTCTACCAAGTTTGGGGCCAAAAATCTTTTCGAAGAAATTTTAAAAAATCTCGAACCGTAAAAAGTGTTGAAAATCGTGAAAAATAGAAAACAAGTCGTCTTGCCATGAAACTTTACGGGAAGGCTTAAGGGACCATTGTATGAATTTACATGCCATAAAAATGGCATTCGCACATAGAAATATGAAGATGTGCCTAAACCCACCTACCACCCTAACGATGCACGACTTGTGCATACCGTCTCTCTAGCCGGCGTAGTGCCCGCTCGCCCGCCCGCTCGTTTGGTCGGTTGGCGTAGGCATACGGAGTTCATTCCCAGTCTAAGATTGGACCGGACTGAGGGTTGCGGTAGTAGGATCGATAGCACGCAGAGGGGGACCCGGTCGATCCCCGGCCTGCGCATCCCGCCCCTCTGGCCAGCTGAGCGCCCGCGCGCTCGTTTCGTGGGTTGACTTATGCATACGGAGTTGTTTCCAAGTCTAAGATCGGACCGGATTGAGGGTTACAGCAGCACATGCTGTGCTCGGGCATGTCCTGGTGCCGTATTTTTCTTCGCCGAGGCACCATCGCCGGAGCATCACCGGAGAACCTGACCGGCGGCATTGGGGTTCCGGTGATCAGGGGGGCCGGGGGTGTGCACAGATGATGTGCAATGAGTGCTGGTACTTGGCCCTTTATTGGCCGCCTATCCCTCATCAAACCTTGAGAAGTCACACCCCCTTAAAGGGCATTTGAGATTTTACAGGTTTGCTACCAGTAGCCATTAAAGTGTCTGAAATGGGGGCACTTTTTTCAAACAGTCACAAAATCTTATACACTCCGAGTTTTTAGCTGAATTTTTTTGTGCATGCCAAAAAAAATACAAGGATAACGGCTACCAAGTTTGGGGCCAAAACTCCTTTCGAAAAATTTTTAAAAAATCCCGAACCAAAAAAAGTTTCAAAAATCGTGAAAAATAGAATACGAGTCGTCTTGCCATGAAACTTCAGGTGAAGGCTTAAGGGACCATTGTATGAGTTTACAAGCCATAAAAATGGCATTGGCATGCAGAAATATGAAGATGTGCCTAAACTCACCTACCACCCTATCAATCCATGGCTTGCACGTCCCGTCTCTCTGTCCGGCGTAGTGCCCGCCCGCCGCTCGTTTCGTCGGTTGGCTTAGGCATGCGGAGTACATTCCCATTCGAAGATCAGACCAGACTGAGGGTTACGGCAATAGGATCGACAGCACGAAGAGGGGGACCTGGTCGATCCCTGGCTTGCGCATCCTGCCCCTCTGGTCGGCTGAGCGCCCGCATGCTCGTTTCATGGGTTGACTTAGGCATACGGAGTTCATTCCCAGTCTAAGCATACGAAGTTCATTCCCAGTCTAACATCAGACTGGACTGAGGGTTGTGGCAGCACATGCTGGGCTCGAGCATGTGCTGGTGCTGCATTTTTCTTCATCGGGGCACCATCGTTGGAGCATCGTCGGAGAACCTGACCGACGGCATTGGGGTTTCGACGATCAGGGGGGCCGGAGGGTGTGCACACATGATGTACGATGGGTGCTGGTATTTGGCCCTTATATTGGCCCCCTATCCCCTATCAAACCTTGAGACATCACACCTCCTTAAAGAGCATTTGAGATTTTACAGGTTTGCTGCCAGTAGCCATTAAAGTGTCCGAAATGGGTACACTTTTTTCAAATGGTCTCAAAATCTTGTACACTTCGAGTTTTTAGCTGAATTTTTTTGTGCATGCCAACAAAAATACAAGGATCACGTCTAAGAAGTTTGGGGCCAAAAACTCCTTCTGAAAAAATTATAAAAAATCTCAAACCACAAAAAGTTTCAAAAATCGTGAAAAATAGAAAACGAGTCGTCCTGCCATGAAACTTCACGTGAAGGCTTAAACAATATTATATGAATTTACAAGCCATAAAAATGGCATTGGCACGTAGAAATATGAATATGTGCCTAAACCCACCTACCAACCTATCGATCCACGGCATGCGCATCTTGTCTCTCTGGCCGGCATAGTGCCCGCCCGCCCGCCAACCCACTCGTTTCGTCGGTTGGCTTAGGCATATGGAGTTCATTCCTAGTCTAAGAACAGACTAGATCGAGGGTTGTGGTAGCAGGATTGGTAGCACGCAGAGGGGGACCCGATTGATCCCCGACTAGCGCATCCTGCCCCTCTAGCCGGCTGAGCGCCCGCACGCTTGTTTCGTGGGTTGACTTAGGCATACGGAGTTCATTCCCAGTCTAAGCATATCGAGCTCATTCCTAGTCTAAGATCGGACCAGATCGAGGGTTGCGGTAGCACATGCTGGGCTCGGGCATGTGCTGGTGCCGTATTTTTCTTCACCGGGGCACCATCACAGGAGCATCATCGGAGAACCTGACCGGTAGCATTAGGGTTTCGGTGATCGGAAGGGCCGGGGGGTGTGCGCACATGATGTGCGATGGGTGCTAGTACTTGGCCCTTATATTGGCCCCCTATCCCTCATCAAACCTTGAGAACTCACACCCCCTTAAAGAGCATTTGAGATTTTACAGGACTGCTGCCAGTAGCCATTAAAGTGTTCGAAATGAGGACACTTATTTCAAATGGTCACAAAATCTTGTACACTTCAAGTTTTTAGCTAAATTATTTTGTGCATGCCAACAAAAATACAACGATCACGTCTACCAAGTTTGGGGCCAAAACTCTTTCCAAAAAAATTTTAAAAAAGCCTGAACCGTAAAAAGTTTTGAAAATCATGAAAAATAGAAAACGAGTTGTGTTGCCATGAAACATCATGTGAAGGTTTAAAGGACCATTGTATGAATTTACAAGCCATAAAAATGGCATTGGCATGTAGAAATATGAAGATGTACTTAAACCCACCTACCATCCTATCGATCTACGGCTTGCGCATCCCGTCTCTCTGGCCGGCGTAGTGCTCGCCCATCCGCTCGTTTCGTTGGTTGGCTTAGGCATACGGAGTTCATTCCCAGTCTAAGATCAGACTGGATCGAGGGTTGCGGTAGTAGGATCGACAACACGTAGAGGGGGACTCGGTCGATTCCCGGCTTACGCATCCCGCCCCTCTGGCCGACTGAGCGCCATCACGCTCGTTTCATGGGTTGACTTAGGAATACAGAGTTCATTCTCAGTCTAAGCATATGGAGTTCATTCCCAATCTAAGATCGGATCAGACTGATGGTTGCGGTAGCACATCCTCGGCTTGAGCATGTGCCCCAGCATCTGCCGGTGCCATATTTTTCTTCATCGGAGCATCATCAGAGAACCTGACCGACAGCATTAGGGTTCCGGCGATCGGGAGGGCCGGGGGTGTGCGCAAATGATGTGCGATGGGTGCTGGTACTTGGCCCTTTTATTGGCCCCCTATCCATCATCACACCTCGAGAACTCACACCCCCTTAAAGAGCATTTGAGATTTTACAGGTTTGCTACCAGTACCCATTAAAGTGTCTAAATGAGGACACTTTTTTCAAATGGTCACAAAATATTGTACACTTCGAGTTTTTAGCTGAATTTTTTTGTCCATGCCAACAAAAATACAAGGATCACGTCTACCAAGTTTGGGGCTAAAACTTATTTCGAAAAATTTTAAAAAATCCCGAACCGTAAAATGTTTCGAAAATCATGAAAAATAGAAAACAAGTCATCTTGCCATGAAACTTCACGTGAAGGCTTAAGGGACCATTGTATGAATTTACAGGCCATAAAAATGGCATTGGCACACAGAAATATGAAGATGTGCCTGAACCCACCTACCACCCTATCGATCCACGGCTTACGCATCCCGTCTCTCTGGCCGACGTAGTGCCCGCCCGATCGCCTGCCAGCTCGTTTCGTCGGTTGCCTTAGGCATATGGAGTTCATTCCTAGTCTAAGATCAGACCGGATTGAGGGTTGCAGTAGCAGGATCCGTAGCACGCAGAGGGGGACGCAGTCGATCCCCGGCTAGCTTATCCCGCCCCTCTAGCCGACTGAGCGCCCGTACGCTTATTTCATGAGTTGACTTAGGCATAAGGAGTTCATTCCCAGTCTAAGCATACCGAGTTCATTCCTAGTCTAAGATGCCGCATTTTTCTTCGTTGGGGCACCATCATCGGAGCATCATCGGAGAACCTGACCGACGGCATTGGGGTTTCAGCGATCGAGGGGGCCGGGGGGAGTGTGCGCACATGATGTGCGATGGGTGCTGGTACTTGGCCCTTATATTGCCCCCTATCCCTCATCAAACCTCGAGAACTCACACCCCCTTAAAGAGCATTTGAGATTTTACAGGTTTGCTGCCATAGCCATTAAAGTGTCTGAAAGGGGAACACTTTTTTCAAATGGTCACAAAATCTTTACACTTTGAGTTTTTAACTGAATTTTTTTGTGCATGCCACAAAAATACAAGGATCACTTCTACCAAGTTTGGGGCCAAAAATCCTTTTGAAAAAATTTTACAAAATCCCGAACCGTAAAAAGTTTCGTAAATCATGAAAAATAGAAAACGAGTGGTCTTGCCACGAAACTTCACGTGAAGGCTTAAGGGACCATTGTATGAATTTACAAGCCATAAAAATGCCATTGGAACACAGAAATATGAAGATGTGCCTGAACCTACCTACCACCCTATCGATCCACGGCTTGCGCATCCCACTTCCCTGCCCGGCGTAGTGCCCGCCGGACTGCCCGCTCGCTCATTCATCGGTTGGCTTAGGCATACAGAGTTCATTCCCAGTCTAAGATCAGACCGGACCGAGGGTTACGATGTAGGATCGGTAGCACGCAGAGGGGGACGTGGCCGACCCCGGCTTGCGCATCCCGCCCTTCTGGTCAGCTGAGTTCCTGTACGCTCGTTTCGTGGGTTGACTTAGACATACGGAGTTCATTCCCAGTCTAAGCATACGTAGTTCATTCCCAGTCTAAGTTAGGATGGGACCGAGGGTTGCAACAGCACATGCTAGGCTCGAGCATGTGCTGGTGCCGCATTTTTCTTCGCCGGGGCACCATCACCGGAGCATCGTCGAAGAACCTGACTGGCGGCATTTGGGTTCCGACGGTCGGGGGGGCCGGGGGGTGTGCGCACATGATGTGCAATGGGTGCTGGTACTTGGCCCTTATATTGGCCCCCTATCCCTCATCAAACCTCGAGAACTCACACCCCCTTCAAGAGCATTTGAGATTTTACAGGTATGCTGCCAGTAGCCATTAAAGTGTCTGAAATGGTGACACTTTTTTCGAATGGTCACAAAATCTTTTACACTTCGAGTTTTTAGCTGAATTTTTTGTGCATGCCAACATGAATACAAGGATCACGTCTACCGGGTTTGGGGCCAAAACTCCTTTCGAAAAAATTTTAAAAAATCCTGAACTGTAAAAAGTTTCAAAAATCATGAAAAATAGAAAATGAGTCGTCTTGCCATGAAACTTCACGTGAAGGCTTAAGGGACCATTGTATGAATTTACAAGCCATAAAAATGGCATTGGCATGCAGAAATATGAAGATGTGCCTAAACCCACCTACCACCCTATCGATCCACAGCTTACGCATCCCGTCTCTCTGGCTGGCATAGTGCCCGGCCGCCCGATCGCCCGCTCGTTTCGTCGGTTGGCTTAGGCATACGGAGTTCATTCCCAGTCTAAGATCAGACCAAATCGAGGGTTGCGACAGCAGGATCAACAGTACATGGAGGGGGACCCTGTCGATCCCCGGCTTGCGCATCCCGCCCCTCTGGCCGGCTGAGCGCCTTCACGCTCGTTTCGTGGGTTGACTTCTGCATACGGAGTTGATTCCCAGTCTAAGCATACGTAGTTCATTCTCAGTCTAAGTTAGGACGGGACCGAGGGTTGCAACAGCACATGCTAGGCTCGGGCAGGTGCTGGTGCCGCATTTTTCTTCACCGGGGCACCATCATCGGAGCATCGTTGGAGAACCTGACTGGCAGCATTTGGGTTCCGGCGGTCGGGGGGGCCGGGGGGTGTGCGCACATGATGTGCGATGGGTGCTGGTACTTGGCCCTTATATTGGCCCCCTATCCCTCATCAAACCTCGAGAACTCACACCCCCTTAAAAAGCATTTGAGATTTTACAGGTCTGCTGCCAGTAGCCATTAAAGTGTCTGAAATTGGGACATTTTTTTCAAATGGTCACAAAATCTTGTACACATCGAGTTTTTGGCTGAATTTTTTTTGCATGCTAACAAAAATACAAGGATCACGTCTAGAAAGTTTGGGGCCAAAAATCCTTTCGAAAAAATTTAAAAAATCCAGAACCGTAAAATGTTTCAAAAATCATGAAAAATAGAAAATGAGTCGTCTTGCCATGAAACATCACGTGAAGGCTTAAGGGACCATTGTATGAATTTAGAAGCCATAAAAATGGCATTGGCATGCAGAAATATGAAGATGTGCCTAAACCCACCTACCACCCTATCAATCCACGACTTGCGTATCCCGTCTCTCTGGCTGGCGTAGTGCCTGCCCGCCCATCCGCACGCTCGTTTTGTGGGTTGACTTAGGCATACGGAGTTCATTCCTAGTCTAAGATCGGACTGGACTGAGGGTTGCGACAGCACGTGCTGGGCTTGGGCATGTGCTGGTGTCACATTTTTCTTCACTGGGGCACCATCGCCAGAGCGTCGTCGGAGAACCTGACCGGCGACATTGGCGTTCCGACGATCGGGGCGGCCGGGGGTGGGGGTGTGTGCACATGATGTGCGTGGGTGCTGGTACTTGCCCCTTATATTGGCCCCCTATCGCTCATCAAGCCTCGAGAACTCACACCCCCTTAAAGAGCATTTGAGATTTTACAGGTTTGCTGCCAGTAGCTATTAAATTGTCTGACATGGGGACACTTTTTCCAAATGGTCACAAAATCTTGTACCAACTTTGGGGCCAAAACTCCTTCCGAAAAAATTTAAAAAAACCCCAAATCGCAGAAAAGTTTTGAAAATCGTGAAAAATAGAAAACGAGTCGTCTTGCCATGAAAGTTCACGTGAAGGCTCAAGGGACCATTGTATGAATTTACAAGCCATAAAAATGGCTTGCGCATCCGTTTCTCTAGCCGGTGTAGTGCCCACCCGTCCGCTCATTTGGTGGTTGGCTTAGGCATACGGAGTTCATTCCCAGTCTAAGATCGAACCGGACTGAGGGTTGCGGTAGCAGGATCGGCAGCACGCAGAGGGGGACCTAACCGATCCTTGGCTTGCGCATCCCGCCCCTCTGGCCGGTTGAGCGCCCGCAGGCTTGTTTTGTGGGTTGACTTAGGCATACGAAGTTCATTCCTAGTCTAAGATCGGACTGGACCGAGGGTTACGACAGCACATGCTGGGCTCAGGCAAGTGCTGGTGCCACATTTTTCTTCGACGGGGCACCATCGTCGGAGAACCTGACCGGCGATATTGGGGTTCCGACGATCAGGGAGGCCGGGGGGTGTGCGCACATGATGTGCGATGGGTGCTGGTACTTGGCCCTTATATTGGCCCCCTGTCCCTCATCAAACCTCGAGAACTCACACCCCCTTAAAGAGCATTTGAGATTTTACAGGTTTGCTGCCAGTAGCCATTAAAGTGTCTCAAATGGGGACACTTCTTTCAAATGGTCACAAAATCTTGTACACTTTGAGTTTTTAGCTGAATTTTTTTTATGCATGCCAAAAAAAATACAAGGATCACATCTACCAAGTTTGGAGGCAAAACTCCTTCCAAAAAAATTTTAAAAAATCCCGAACCGCAAAAAGTTTTAAAAATCGTGAAAAATAGAAAACGAGTCGTCTTGCCATGAAACTTCACGTGACGGCTTAAGGGACCATTGTATGAATTTACAAGAAATAAAAATGGCTTTGGCACATAAAAATATGAAGATGTGCGCACATTGGGGTTCCGACGTTGGAGAACCTGACCGGCGGCATTAGGGTTCTGACGATCGGGGGGCCAGGGGGTGTGCGCACATGATGTGCAATTGGTGCTGGTACTTGGCCCTTATATTGGCCCCCTATCCCTCATCAAACCTCAGAACTCACACCCCCTTAAAGAGCATTTGAGATTTTACAGGTTTGCTGCCAGTAGCCATTAAAGTGTCTGAAATGGGGACACTTTTTTCAAATGGTCACAAAATCTTGTACACTTCGAGTTTTTAGCTGAGTTTTTTTGTGCATGCCAACAAAAATACAAGGATCACGTCTACCAAGTTTGGGGCCAAAACCCTTTCAAAAATCATGAAAAATAGAAAATGAGTCATCTCGTAATGAAACTTCACGTGAAGGCCTAAGGGACCATTGTATGTATTTACAAGCCATAAAAATGGCATTGGCACGCATAAATATGAAGATGTGCCTAAACGCACCTACCATCCTATCGATCCATGGCTTGCGCATCCCGTCTCTCTGGCCGACGTAGTGCCCGCCCGCCCGCCTGCTTGTTTCGTCGGTTGGCTTAGGCCTACAGAGTTCATTCCCCGTCTAAGATCGGATCAGACTGAGGGTTGTGGTAGCAGGATCAGCAGGACGAAGAGGGGGACCTGGCCGATCCCCGAATTGCGCATCCCGCCCCTCTGGCCGGTTCAGCGCCCGCACGCTCGTTTCGTGGGTTGACTTAGGCATGCGGAGTTCATTCCCAGTCTAAGCATATGGAGTTCATTCCCAGTCTAAGATCGGACCGGACCGAGGGTTGCGACAGCACATGCTGCGCTCGGGCATGTGCTGGTGCCGTATTTTTCTTCGCCAGGGCGCCATCGTCGGAGAACCTGACCGACGGCATTTGGGTTCCGGTGATTGGGGGGCCGGGAGGGGTGTGCGCACATGATGTGCGATGGGTGCTGGTACTTGGCCCTTATATTGGCCCCCTATCCCTCACCAAACCTTGAGAGCTCATACCGCCTTAAAGAGCATTTGAGAATTTACAGGTTTGCTGCCAGTAGCCATTAAAGTGTCTGAAATGGGAACACTTTTTTCAAATGGTCACAAAATCTTGTACACTTCGAGTTTTTAGCTGAATTTTTTTGTGCATGCCAAAAAAAATACTAGGATCACATCTACCAAGTTTTGGGCCAAAATACCTTCCGATAGAATTTTAAAAAGTCCCGAACCGTAAAAAGTTTTCAAAATCGTGAAAAATAGAAAACGAGTCGTCTTGCCATGAAACTTCACGTGAAGGCTTAAGGGACCATTGTATGAATTTACAAGCCATAAAAATGGCATTGGCACACAGAAATATGAAGATGTGCCTAAACCCACCTACCACCCTATCGATCGATGCCTTGCACATCCCATCTCTCTGGCCGGCGTAGTGCCGGCCCGCCCGTCCGCTCGCTCGTTTCGTCAGTTGGCTTAGGCATACAGAGTTCATTCCCAGTCTAAGATTAGATCGGACCGAGGGTTGTGGTAGCGGGATCGGCAGCACGCAGAGGGGGACCCGGCCGATCCCCGGCTTGCGCATCCTGCCCCTCTGGCCGGCTAAGCGCCCGCATGTTCGTTTCGTGGGTTGACTTAAGCATTTGGAGTTCATTCCCAGTCTAAGCATACGGAGTTCATTCCTAGTCTAAGATCGGACCGAAACGAGGGTTACGAAAGCACATGCTGGGCTCGGGCATACGCTGGTGCCGCATTTTTCTTCATCGGGGCACCATCGCCGGAGCATCGCTGGGGAACCTGACCGGTGGAGTTGGGGCTCTGACCATCGGGGGGGTCGGGGGGTGTGCGCACATGATGTGCGATGGGTGCTAGTACTTGGCCCTTATATTGGCCCCCTATCCCTCATCAAACCTCGAGAACTCACACTCCCTTAAAGAGCATTTGAGATTTTAAAGGTTTGCTGCCAGTAGCCGTTAAATTGTCTAAAATGGGGACACTTTTTTCAAATGGTCACAAAATCTTGTACACTTCAAGTTTTTAGCTGAATTTTTTTTTGCATGCCAACAAAAATACAAGGATCACGTCCACCAACATTTGGGCCAAAAATCCTTTCGAAAAAATTTTACAAAATCTCGAACCGAAAAAAGTTTCAAAAATCATGAAAAATAGAAAACGAGTCGTCTTGCCATGAAACTTCACGTGAACGCTTAAGGGACCATTGTATTAATTTACAAGCCATAAAAATCACATTGGCACCCAGAAATATGAAGATGTGCCTAAACCCACCTACCACCCTATCGATCCACGGCTTGCACATCCCGTCTCTCTGGCCGACGTAGTGCCCACCCGCCCGACCGCCCGCTCGTTTCGTTTGTTAGCTTAGGCATACGGAGTTCATTCCCAGTCTAAGATTGGACCGGACTGAGGGTTGCACCAACAGGATCGGCAGCACGCAGAGGGGGACCCGGCCGATCCTCGGCTTACGCATCTCGCCCCTCTGGCCGGATGAGCGCCCGTACGCTCGTTTCGTGGGTTGATTTAGGCATATGGAGTTCATTCCTAGTCTAAGCATATGGAGTTCATTCCCAGTCTAAGATTGGACCACACCAAGGGTTGCGGTAGCAGGATCGACAGCACGCAGAGGGGGACCCGACCGATCCTCGCCTTGTGCATCCCGCCCCTCTGGCCGGCTGAGCGCCCGCAGGCTCGTTTCGTGGGTTGACTTAGGCATACGAAGTTCATTCCCAGTCTAAGCATAAGGAGTTCATTCCCAGTCTAAGCATACGGAGTTCATTCCCAGTCTAAGAACAGACCGGACCGAGGGATGCGGCAAGCACATATTGGGCTCGGGCATGTGCTGGTGCCGCATTTTTCTTCGCTAGGGCACCATCGTCGGAGCATCGCCGGAGAACCTGACCGACGGCATTGGGGTTATGGGGATCGGGGGGCCGAGGGGGGTGTGCACACGTGATGTGCGATGGGTGCTGGTACTTGGCCCTTATTTTGGCTCCCTATCCCTCATCAAACCTTGAGAACTCACACCCCCTTAGAGAGAATTTGAGATTTTACAGGTTTGCTGCCAGCAGCCATTAAAGTGTCTTAAATGTGGACACTTTTTTTAAATGGTCACAAAATCTTGTACACTTCGAGTTTTTGGCTGAATTTTTTTGTGCACTCCAACAAAAATACAAGGATCACGTCTTCCAAGTTTGGGGCCAAAACGCCTTCTGAAAAAATTTTAAAAAATCCCGAACAAAAAAAATTTTGAAAATTGTGATAGAAAATGATTCGTCTTGCAAGGAAACTTCACGTGAAGGCTTAAGGGACCATTGTATGAATTTACAAACCATAAAAATGGCATTGGCATGCAAAAATATGAAGATGTGCCTAAACCCACCTACCACCCTATTGATCCACGGCTTGCACATCTCGTCTCTCTGGCCGATGCAGTGCCTGCCCGTCCACCCGTCCACCCGCCCGCTTGCTCGTTTCATCGATTGGCTTAGGCATGCGGAGTTCATTCCCAATCTAAGATCGGACCAGACTGAGGGTTGCGGCAGCAGGATCGGTAACACGTAGAGGGGGACCCGGCCGATCCCCAGCTTGCACATCCTGGCCCTCTGGCCGACTGAGCGCCCGCACGCTCATTTTATGGGTTGACTTAGGCATACGGAGTTCATTCCCGGTCTAAGTATATGGAGTTCATTCCCAGTCAAAGATCGGATCAGATCGAGGGTTGTGGTAGTACATACTGGGCACGGGCATGCGCTGGTGTCACATTTTTCTTCGTCGGGGCACCATCATCGGAGAACCTGATCGGCGGCATTGGGGTTCCGGCGATCGGGGGGACTGGGTGGGTGTGCGCACATGATGTGCGATGGGTGCTGGTACTTGGCCCTTATATTGGCCCCCTATCCCTCATCAAACCTTGAGAACTCACACCTCCTTAAAGAGCATTTGAGATTTTACAGGTTTGCTGCCAGTAGCAATTAAAGTGTCTTAAATGGGGACATTTTTTTCAAATGGTCACAAAATCTTGTACACTTCGAGTTTTTAGCTGAATTTTTTGTACATGCCAACAAAAATACAGGGATAATGTCCACAAAGTTTGGGGCTAAAACTCCTTCTGAAAAAATTTTAAAAAATCCCAAACCGTAAGAAGTTTCAAAAATCATGAAAAATAGAAAACGAGTCGTCTTGCCATGAAACTTCAAGTGAAGGCTTAAGGGACCATTGTATGAATTTACAAGCCATAAAAATGGCATTGGCATGTAGAAATATGAAGATGTACCTAAACCCACCTACCACCCTATCGATCCACGGCTTGCGCATCTCGTCTCTCTGGCCGGAGTAGTTCCCGCCCGCTCGTTTTGTCCGTTGGCTTAGGCATACGGAGTTCATTCCCAGTCTAAGATCAGACCCGATTGAGTGTTGTGGCAGCAAGATCGACAGCACGTAGAGCGGGACCCGGCCGATCCTCGGCTTGAGCATCCCGCCCCTCTGCCCGGCTGAGCGCCCGTACGCTCATTTCGTGGGTTGACTTAGGCATACGGAGTTCATTCCCAGTCTAAGCATACGAAGTTCTTTCCCAGTCAAAGATCGGATCAGACCGAGGGTTGCGGTAGCACATGCTGGGCTCAGGCATGTGCTGGTGCCGCATTTCTCTTCATCGGGGCACCATCATCGGAGCATCGTCGGAGAACCTGACCGACGGTATTGGGGTTCCGATGATCGGAGGGGCTGGGGGGTGTGCGCACATGATGTGCAATGGGTGCTGGTACTTGGCTCTTATATCAGCCCCCTATCCCTCATCAAACCTCAAGAACTCACAGCCCCTTAAAGAGCATTTGAGATTTTACAGGTTTGCTGCCAGTAGCCGTTAAAGTGTCTGAAATGGGGACACTTTTTTCAAATGGTCACAAAATCTTGTACACTTTGAGTTTTTAGCTGAATTTTTTTGTGCATGCCAACAAAAATACAAGGATCATGCCTACCAGGTCTGAGGCCAAAACTCCTTCCGAAAAAATTTTAAAAAATCCCGAACCGCAAAAACTTTCAAAAATCATGAAAAATAGAAAACGAGTCGTCTTGCCATGAAACTTAACGTGAAGGCTTAAGGGACCATTGTATGAATTTAGAAGCCATAAAAATGGCATTGGCATGCAGAAATTTGAAGATGTGCCTAAACCCACCTACCACCCTATCGATCCACGGCTTGCGCATCCCATCTCTCTGGCCGGCGTAGTGCCCACCCGTCCGCCCACCCGCTTGTTTCGTCGGTTGGCTAAGGGATACAGAGTTGATTCCCAGTCTAAGATCAGACCGAACTGAGGTTTACGATAGTAGGATCGGCAGCATGCAGAGGGGACCCAGCTGATCCCCGACTTGCGCATCCCGCCCATCTGGCCGGCTGAGCGCCCGCACGCTCGTTTCGTGGATTGACTTAAGCATACGGAGTTCATTCCTAGTCTAAGCATACGGAGTTCATTCCCAGCCTAAGATCGGACCAGACCGAGGGTTGCGGCAGCACATGCTGGGCTTGAGCATGTGCTGGTGCCGCATTTTTCATCACAGGGGCACCATCGCCGGAGCATCATCAGAGAACTTGACTAGCGGCATTGGGGTTCCAGCGATCGGGTGGGCCGGGGGGTGTGCACACATGATGTGTGAAGGGTGCTGGTACTTGGCCCTTATTTTGGCCCCCTATCCCTCATCAAACCTCAAGAACTCACACCCCCTTAAAGAGCATTTGAGATTTTACAAGTTTGCTGCCAGTAGCCATTAAAGTTTCTGAAATGGGGACACATTTTTCAAATGGACACAAAATCTTGTACACTTCGAGTTTTTAGTTGAATTTTTTTGTGCATACCAAAAAAATAAAATGATCACGTTTACCAGGTTTGAGGCCAAAACTACTTCTGAAAAAATTTTAAAAAATCCCGAATCGCAAAAAGTTTCAAAAATCGTGAAAAATGAAAAATGAATCGTCTTGCCATGAAACTTCACGTGAAGGCTTAAGGAACCATTGTATGAATTTACAAGCCATAAAAATGGCATTGGCATGCAGAAATATGAAGATGTGCCTAAACCCACCTACCACCCTATCGATCCACGGCTTGCGCATCCTCGTCTCTCTAGCCGGCGTAGTGCCTGCCCGCCTGCCCGCCGGTTGGCTTAGGCATACGGAGTTCATTCTCAGTCTAAGATCGGACTGGACCAGAGGGTTGCGGTAGCAGGATCGGCAGCACGCAGAGGGGGACTCGGCCGATCCCCAGCTTGCGCATCATGCCCCTCTGGCCGGCTCAGCGCCCGCACGCTTGTTTCGTTGGTTAACTTAGGCATACGAAGTTCATTCCTTGTCTAAGCATACGAAGTTCATTGCCAGTCTAAGATCAGACCAGACCGAGGGTTGCGGCAGCACATGCTGGGCTCGGGCATGTGCTGGTGCCATATTTTTCTTCGTCGGGGCACCATCGTCGGAGAACCTGACCGACGGCATTGAGGTTTCGACGATCGGGGGGGCCGGGAGGGTGTGCGCACATGATGTGTGATGGGTGCTGGTACTTGGCCCTTATATTGGCCCCCTATCCCTCATCAAACCTCGAGAGCTCACACCCCCTTAAAGAGCATTTGAGATTTTACAGGTTTGCTGCCAGTAGCCATTAAAGTGTCTGAAATGGGGACACTTTTTTCAAATAGTCACAAAATCTTGTACACTTCGAGTTTTTAGCTGAATTTTTTTGTGCATGCCAACAAAAATACATTGATCACGTCTACCAAGTTTGGGGCCAAAACTCCTTCCGAAAAAATTTTAAAAAATCCCAAATCGTAAGACGTTTCAAAAATCGTGAAAAATAGAAAGCGAGTCGTCTTGCCATGAAACTTCACATGAAGGCTTAAGGGACCATTGTATGAATTTAGAAGCCATAAAAATGGCATTGGCATGCAGAAATATGAAGATGTGCCTAAACCCACCTACCACCCTATCGATCCACGGCTTGCGCATCCTGTCTCTCTGGCCGTCGTAGTGCCGCCCGCCAGCCTGCCCGCCCGCTTGTTTCGTCGGTTGGCTTAGGCATACAGAGTTCAATCCTAGTCTAAGATTGGACTGGATCGAGGGTTGCGGTAGCAGGATCAGCAGCACATAGAAGGGGACCCGACCGATCCCCGGCTTGCGCATCCCGCCCCTCTGACCGGCTGAGTGCCCGCACACTCATTTCATGGGTTGACTTAGGCATACGAAGTTCATTCTCAGTCTAAGCATACGAAGTTCATTCCCAGTCTAAGTTCGGACTGGACCGAGGGTTGCGACAGCACATGCTGGGCTCGAGCATGTGCTGGTGCCGTAATTTTCTTCGTCGGGGCACCATCGTCGGAGCATCGTCGGAGAACCTGACCGACGGCACTGAGGCTCCGACGATCGGGGGGCCGGGGGGATGTGCGCACATGATGTGCGATGGGAGCTGGTACTTGACCCTTATATTGGCCCACTATCCCTCATCTAACCTTGAGAACTCACACCCCCTTAAAGAACATTTGAGATTTTACAGGTTTGCTGCCAGTAGCCATTAAAGTGTCTTAAATGGGGACACTTTTTTCAAATGGTCACAAAATCTTGTAAACTTCGAGTTTTTAGCTGAATTTTTTTGTGCATGCCAAAAAAATACAAGCATTAAGTCTACCAAGTTTATGGCAAAAAATCCTTCTGAAAAAATTTTAAGAAATCCCAAACCTTAAAAAGTTTCAAAAATCGTGAAAAATCAAAAACGAGTCGTCTTGCCATGAAGCTTCACGTGAAGGCTTAAGGGACCATTGTATGAAATTACAAGCCATAAAAATGGCATTGGCACGTAGAAATATGAAGATGTGCCTAAACCCACCTACCACCCTATCGATACACGGCTTATGCATCCCGTCTCTCTGGTCGGCATAGTGCTTGCCCGCCCGCCCGTTCGTTTCGTCGATAGGCTTAGGCATATGGAGTTCATTCGCAGTCTAAGATCAGATCCGATCGAGGGTTGTGACAGTAGGATTGACAGCACGTAGAAGGGGACTCGATCGATCCCTGACTTGCGCATCCCGCCCATCTGGCTGGTTGAGCACCCGTACGTTCGTTTCATGGGTTGACTTAGGCATACGGAGTTCATTCCCAGTCTAACCATACGGAGTTCATTCCCAGTCTAAGATCGGACCAGACCGAGGGTTGTTGCAACACATGCTGGGCTCGGGCAAGTGCTGGTGCCGCATTTTTCTTCCTCGGGACACCATCGCTTGAGAATCATCGAAGAACCTAACCGGCGGCATTGGGGTTCCGGTGATCGGGGGGGCCGGGGGGGTGTGCGCACATGATGTGTGATGGGTGCTGCTACTTGGCCCTTATATTGGCCCCCTATCCCTCATCAAACCTCAAGAACTCACACCCCCTTAAAGAGCATTTGAGATTTTACAGGTTTGCCGCCAGTAGCCCTTAAAGTGTTTGAAATGGGGACACTTTTTTCAAATGGTCACAAAAACTTGTACACTTCGAGTTTTTAGCTGAATTTTTTTGTGCATGCCAACAAAAATACAAGGATCACGTCTACCAAGTTTTGGACCAAAACTCCTTCCAAAAGAATTTTAAAAAATCCCGAACCGTAAAAAGTTTCAAAAATCATGAAAAATAGAAAACGACTCGTCTTGCCATGAAACTTCACGTGAAGGCTTAAGGGACCATTGTATGAATTTACAGGCCATAAAAATGGCATTGGCATGTAGAAATACGAATTTGTGCCTAAACCCACCTACCACCCTATCGATCCACGGCTGGCGCATCCTGTCTCTCTGGCCGGCGTAGTGCCCGGCTGCCCGCCCTCACGCCAGCTCATTTCATCGGTTGGCTTAGGCATACGGAGTTCATTCCCAGTCTAAGATCAGACCGGACCGAGGGTTGCAGCAGCAGGATCGGCAGCACATAGATGGGGACCCGGTCGATCCCCGACTTGCGCATCCCGCCAATCTACATGCTCGTTTCGTGGGTTGACTTAGGCATACGGAGTTCATTCCCAGTCTAAGCATATGGAGTTCATTCCCAGTCTAAGATCGGACTGGATCGAGGGTTGCGGCAGCACATGCTTGGCTTGGGCATGTGCTGGTCCGCATTTTTCTTCATCGGGGCACCATCGCCGGAGCATCGCCGGAGAACCTGACCGGCGGCATTGGGGTTCCGGCGATCGGGGGGGTCGGGGAGGGGTGTGCGCACATGATGTGCGATAAGTGCGGGTACTTGGCCCTTATATTGGCCTGCTATCCCTCATCAAACCTCGAGAACTCACACCCCCTTAAAGAGCATTTGAGATTTTATAGGTTTGCTGCCAGTAGCCATTAAAGTGTCTGAAATGGGGACACTTTTTTCAAATGGTCACAAAATCTTGTACACTTCGAGTTTTTAGCTGAATTTTTTTGTGCATGCCAAAAAAAATACAAGGATCATGTCTATCAAGTTTGGGGCCAAAACTCCTTTCGAAAAAATTTTAAAAAATCTTAACCGCAAAAAGTTTTGAAAATCTTGAAAAATAGAAAACGAGTCGTCTTGTCATGAAACTTCACGTGAAGGCTTAAGGGACCTTTTTTTATGAATTTACAAGCCATAAAAATGGCATTGGCACACAGAAATATGAAGATGTGCCTAAACCCACCTACCACCCTATCGATCCACTGCTTGTGCATCCCGTCTCTCTGGCCTGCGTAGTGCCCGCCCGCCCGTCCACTTAGGCATATGGAGTTCATTCCCAGTCTAAGATCGGACCAGACTGAGGGTTGCGGTAGCAAGATCGGCAGCACTCAGAGGGGGACCTGACCGATCCCTGGCTTGCGCATCCCGCCCCTCTGGCCGACTGAGCGCACGCACGCTCGTTTTGTGGGTTAACTTAGGCATACGGAGTTCATTCCCAGTATAAGCATATGGAGTTCATTCCTAGTCTAAGATCAGACTGGACCGAGGGTTGCAGCAACACATGCTGGGCTCAGGCATGTGCTGGTGTCGCATTTTTCTTTGTCGGGGCACCATCGTCGGAGCATCGCTAGAAAACCTGACCGACGGCATCGGGGTTTCAGCAATCGGGGGGGCCGAGGGGTGTGCGCACATGATGTACGATGGGTGCTGGTACTTGGCACTTATATTGGCCCCCTATCCGTCATCAAACCTCAAGAACACACACCCCCTTAAAGAGCATTTGAGATTTTACAGGTTTGCTGCCAGTAGCCATTAAAGTGTCTGGAATGGGGACATTTTTTTCAAATGGTCACAAAATCTTGTACACTTCGAGTTCTTAGCTGAATTTTTTTGTGCATGCCAACAAAAATACAAGAATCACGTCTACCAAGTTTGGGGCCAAAACTCCTTCCAAAAAAATTTAAAAAAATCCTGAACCCCAAAACGTTTCAAAAATCGTGAAAAATAGAAAACGAGTCGTCTTGCCATGAAACTTCATGTGGAGGCTTAAGGGACCATTGTAAGAATTTACAAGCCATAAAATTGGCATTGGCAAGCAAAAATATGAAGATGTGCCTAAACCCACCTACCACCCTATCGATCCACGGCTTGCACATCCCATCTCTTTGGCCGGTGTAGTGCCCGTCCGCCCCGCTTGCTTGTTTCGTCGGTTGGCTTAGGCATACGGAGTTCACTCCAAGTCTAAGATCAGACAGGACTGAGGGTTGTGATAGTAGGATCAACAGCACGCAGAGGGGGACCCGATCGATCCTCGACTTGCGCATCCCGCCCCTCTGGCCGATTGAGCGCCCGTACGCTCATTTCGTGGGTTGACTTAGGCATGCGGAGTTCATTCCCAGTTTAAGCATATAGAGTTCATTCCCAGGCTAAGATCGGACTGAACTGAAGGTTGCGACAGCACATGCTGGGCTCGGGCATGTGCTGGTGCCGTATTTTTCTTCACCGGGGCATCATCGCCAGAGAACTAACCGACGGCATTTGGGTTTCGACGATCGGGGGGGCCAGGGGGGTGGGTGTGCGCACATGATGTGCCATCGGTGCTCATACTTGGCCCTTATATTGGCCCCCTATCCCTCATCAAACATCAAGAACTCACACCCCCTTAAAGAGCATTTGAGATTTTACAGGTTTGCTGCCAGTAGCCATAAAAGGGTCTGAAATGGGGACACTTTTTTGAAATGGTCACAAAATCTTGTACACTTCGAGTTTTTAGCTGAATTTTTTTGTGCATGCCAAAAAAAATACAAGGATCACGTTTACCAAGTTTGGGACCAAAATTCCTTCCAAAAAAATTTTAAAAAATCCTGAATCGTAAAAAGTTTCAAAAATCGTGAAAAATAAAAAACGAGCCGTCTTGCCATGAAACTTCACGTGAAGGCTTAAGGGACCATGGTATGAATTTACAAGCCATAAAAATGGCATTGGCACACAAAAATATGAAGATGTGCCTAAACCCACCTATAACCCTATCGATAAACGGCTTGCGCATCCCATCTCTCTGGCCGGCGTAGTGCCTGCCCGCCCCCCCCCCGTCCGCTTGTTTCGTCGGTTGGCTTAGGCATATGGAGTTCATTCCCAATCTAAGATAGGATCGGACTGAGGGTTACAGCAGCAAGATCGACAGCACGCTTTGGGGGACCCGGTCGATCCTCGGCTTGCGCATACTGCCCTTCTGGCTGAATGAGCGCCTGTAAGCTCGTTTCGTGGGTTGACTTAGGCATACGGAGTTCATTCCCAGTCTAAGCATACGGAGTTCATGCCCAGTCTAAGATCGAATCGGATCGAGGGTTGTGGTAGCACATGCTGGGCTCGAACATGTGCTACGGCCACATTTTTCTTCACCGGGGCACCATCACCGGTGCATCGTCGGAGAACCGGACCGGCGACATTGGGGTTCTGACGATCGGAGGGGCCGGGGGGTGTGCGCACATGATGTGCGATGGGTGCTTGTACTTGGCCCTTATATTGGCCCCCTATCCCTCATCAAACTTCGAGAACTCACACCCCTTAAAGAGCATTTGAGATTTTACAGGTTTGCTGCCAGCAGCCATTAAAGTGTCTGAAATGGGGACACTTTCTTCAAATGGTCACAAAATCTTGTACACTTCGAGTTTTTAGCTGAATTTTTTTGTGCATGCCAACAAAAATACAAGGATCACGTCTACCAAGATTGGGGCCAAAAGTCCTTCTGAAAAAATTTACAAAAATCCCAAACCGTAAAAAGTTTCAAAAATCATGAAAAATAGAAAACGAGTTGTCTTGCTATGAAACTTCACGTGAAGGCTTAAGGGACCATTGCATGAATTTACATGCCATAAAAATGCCATATTCATGCAGAAATATGAAGACGTGCCTAATCCCACCTACCACCCTATCGATCCACGACTTGCGCATCCCGTCTCTCTGGTCAGTGTTGTGCTCGCCCGCCCGGCCTCTTCTTTCGTCAGTTGGCTTAGGCATACGGAGTTCATTCCTAATCTAAGATCGGACCGGAATGAGGGTTACGACGGCAAGATCGGTAGCATGCAAAGGGGGACTCGACCGATCCATGGCTTGCGCATCCCGCCCCTCTGGCCGGCTAAGCGCCCGTACGCTTATTTCATGGGTTGGCTTAGGCATACAGAGTTCATTCCCAATCTAAGCATACAGAGTTCATTCTCAGTCTAAGATCAGACAGGATCAAGGGTTGCGACAGCACATGCTGGGCTCGGGCATCATCGTGGCACCATCACCGGATAACTTGGCCGACGGCATTGGGGTTCCGTTGATCGGGGGGCCGGGGGGTGTGCGCACATGATGTGCGATGGGTGCTAGGACTTGGCCCTTATATTGGCCCCCTATCCCTCACAAACCTCGAGAACTCTCACCCCCTTAAAGAGCATTTGAGATTTTACAGGTTTGCTGCCAGTAGCCATTAAAGTGTCTGAAATGGGGACACTTTTTTCAAATGGTCACAAAATCTTGTACACTTCGAGTTTCTTGCTGAATTTTTTTGTGCATGCCAAAAAAAATACAAGGATCACGCCTACCAAGTTTAGGGCTAAAACTCCTTTCGAATAAATTTTAAAAAATCCTGAACCTTAAAAAGTTTTGAAAACCGTGAAAAATAGAAAACGAGTCGTCTTGCCATGAAACTTCACGTGAAGGCTTAAGGGACCATTGTATGAATTTACAAGCCATAAAAATGGCATTGGCATGCAGAAATATGAAGATGTGGCAAAACCCACTTACCGTCCTATCAATCCACGGCTTGCGCATCCCGTCTCTCTGGCCGACATAGTGCCCTCCCGCCCGCCCTCTCGGTCGTTTCGTCAGTTGGCTTAGGCATACGGAGTTCATTCCCAGTCTAAGATCGGACCGGAATGAGGGTTGCGGTGGCAAGATCGGTAGCATGCAATGGGGGACCCGACCGATCCGTGGCTTGCGCATCCCGCCCCTCTGGCCGGCTGAGCGCCCGTACGCTCATTTCGTGGGTTAACTTAGGCATACAGAGTTCATTCCCAGTCTAAGCATACGAAGTTCATTCCCAGTCTAAGATCGGACAGGATCGAGGGTTGCGACAGCACATGCTGGGCTCAGGCATGTGCTGGTGCCGCATTTATCTTCGTCGGGCACCATCGCCGAAGAACCTGACCGGCGGCATTGGGGTTCCAGTGATCGGGAGGGTCGAGGGGGTGTGTGCGCACATGATGTGCGATGGGTGCTGGTACTTGGCCCTTATATTAGCCCCCTATCCCTCATCAAACCTCGAGAACTCACACCCTCTTAAAGAGCATTTGAGATTTTACAGGTTTGCTGCCAATAGCCATTAAAGTGTCTGAATTGGGGACACTTTTTTCAAATGGTCTCAAAATCTTGTACACTTTGAGTTTTTAGCTGAATTTTTTTGTGCATGCCAACAAAAATACAAGGATCACGTCTAATAGTTTGGGGCCAAAACTCCTTCCAAAAAATTTAAAAAAATCCTGAACCACAAAAAGTTTCAAAAATTGTGAAAAATAGAAAACGAGTAGTCTTGCCATGAAACTTGACGTGAAGGCTTAAGGGACCATTTTATGAACTTACAAGCCATAAAATTATCATTGGCACATAGAAATATGAAGATGTACCTAAACCCACTGACCACCCTATCGATCCACGGCTTGCGCATCCCGTCTCTCTGGCCGGCGTAGTGCGCGCCCGCCCGCCCGCTCGTTTCGTCGGTTGGCTTAGGCATACGGAGTTCATTCCCAGTCTAAGATCGGACTGGACCAAGGGTTGTGGTAGCACATGCTGGGCTCGAGCATGTGCTGGTGCCACATTTTTCTTCGTCGGTGCACCATCGCCGGAGCATCGCCGGAGAACCTGACCGGAGGCATTGGGGTTCCGACGATTGGGGGCCGGGGGGTGTGCGCACATCATGTGCAATGGGTACTGGTACTTGGCCCTTATATTGGCCCCCTATCCATCATCAAACCTCGAGAACTCACACCCTCTTAAAGAGCATTTGAGATTTTACAGGTTTGCTGTAAGTAGCGATTAAAGTGTCTGAAATGGGGACACTTTTTTCAAATGGTCACAAAATCTTGTACGCTTCGAGTTATTAGCTGAATATTTTTTTGCATGCCAACAAAAATACAAGGATCACGTCTACCAAGTTTGGGGCCAAAACTCCATCCGAAAAAATTTTAAAAAATCTCGAACCGTAAAAAGGTTCAAAAATCATGAAAAATAGAAAACGAGTTGTCCTGCCATGAAACTTGAGGTGAAGGCTTAAGGGACCATTGTATGAATTTACAAGCCATAAAAATGGCATTGGCACATAGAAATATGAAGATGTGCCTAAACCCACCTACCACCCTATCGATCCACGGCTTCCGCATCCCGTCTCTCTGGCCGGTGTAGTGCCCGCCCACCCGCCCGCCCGCTCGTTTCGTCGGTTGGCTTAGGCATACGGAGTTCATTCCCAGTCTAAGATCGGACCGGGTCGAGGGTTGCGGCAGCAGGATCGGCAGCAAGCAGAGGGGGACCCGCCTGATCCCTAGCTTGGCATCCCGCCCCTCTGGCCGGCTGAGCGCCCGCACACTCGTTTCGTGGGTTGACTTAGGCATACGAGTTCATTCCCACTCTAAGCATACAGAGTTCATTCCCAGTCTAAGATTGGACTGGACCAAGGGTTACGAGAGCACATGCTGGGCTCGGGCATGTGCTGGGGCCACATTTCCCTTTGCCGAGGCACGATCGTCGGAGCATCATCGGAGAACCTGACCAGCGGCATTGGGGTTCCGGTGATTGGGGGGTCAGGGGGGTGTGCGCGCATGATGTGCGATGGGTGCTGGTACTTGGCCCTTATATTGGCCCCTATCCCTCATCAAACCTCGAGAACTCACACCCCCTTAAAGAGCATTTGAGATTTTACAAGTTTGCTGCCAGTAGCCTTTAAAGTGTCTAAAATGGGGACACTTTTTTCAAATGGTCATAAAATCTTGTACACTTCGAGTTTTTAGCTGAATTTTTTTATGCATGCCAACAAAAATAAAAGGATCAGGTCTACCAAGTTTGGGGCCAAAACTCCTTTCGAAAAAATTTTAAAAAATCTCGAACCGCAAAAAGTTTCAAAAATCGTGAAAAATAGAAAACGAGTCGTCTTGCCATGAAACTTCACGTGAAGGCTTAAGGGACCATTGTATGAATTTAAAAGCCATAAAAATGGCATTGGCATGCAGAAATATGAAGATGTGCCTAAACGTACCTACCACCCTATCGATCCACGGCTTGCGCATCTCGTTTCTCTGGCTGACGTAGTGCCCGACCACTCGCCCGCCCGCTCGTCTCGTCAGTTGGCTTAGGCATACAGAGTTCATTCCCAGTCTAAGATCGGACTGGATTGAGGGTTGCGGCAGCAGGATCGGTAGTATGCAGAAGGGGACCCGACCGATCCCTGGCTTGCGCATCCCGCCCCTCTGGCCGGCTGAGCGCTTGCACGCTCACTTCGTGGGTTGATTTAGGCATACGGAGTTCATTCCTAGTCTAAGCATACGGAGTTCATTACCAGTCTAAGATCGGATTGGACTGAGGGTTGCGACAGCACATGCTGGGCTCGAGCATGTTCTGGTGTCACATTTTTCTTCATCGGGGCACCATCGTCGGTGCATCGTCGGAGAACCTGACCGGCGGCAGTGGGGTTTCGACGAACGGGGGGGCCGAGGGGTGTGCGCACATGATGTGCGATTGGTGCTGGTACTTGGCCCTTATATTGGCCCCCTATCCCTCATCAAACCTGGAGAACTCACACCCCCTTAAAGAGCATTTGAGATTTTACAGGTTTGCTGCCAGTAGCCATTAAAGTGTCTGAATTGGGGACACTTTTTTCAAATGGTCACAAAATCTTGTACACTTCGAGTTTTTGGCTGAATTTTTTTGTGCATGTGAAAAAAAATACAAGGATCTCGTCTAGCAAGGTTGGGGCCAAAACTCCTTCCGAAAAAATTTTAAAAAATCCTGAACCACAAAAAGTTTCAAAAATCATGAAAAAAAGGAAACAAGTCGTCTTGCCATGAAACATCACATGAAGGCTTAAGGGACCATTGTATGAATTTACAAGCCATAAAAATGGCATTGGTAGGTAGAAATATGAAGATGTGCCTAAACCCACCCACCACCTATCGATCCACGGCTTGCGCATCCCGTCTCTCTGGCCGACGTAATGCCCGCCCGCTCGTTTTGTCGGTCGGATTAGGCATACGAAGTTCATTCCCAATCTAAGATCAGACCAAAACGAGGGTTATGGCAGCAAGATCGGCCGGATGTAGAGGGGGACTCGGTCGATCCTCGACTTGCGTATCCCACCCCTCTGGCCGGCTGAGCGCCCGCACACTCATTTTGTGGGTTGACTTAGTCATATAGAGTTCATTCCCAGTCTAAGCATACAGAGTTCATTCCCAGTCTAAGATCAGACTAGACCGAGGGTTGCAGTAGCACATGCTAGGCTCGGGCATTTGCTGGTGCCGCATTTTTCTTCGTTGGGGCACCATCACCGGAGCATCGCCGGAGAACCTGACCGGCGACATTGGGGTTCCAGCGATCGGGGGGGCCGGGGGGTGTGCACACATGATGTGCGATGGGTGCTGGTACTTGGCCCTTATATTGGCCCCCTATCCCTCATCAAACCTTGAGAACTCACACCCCCTTAAAGAGCATTTGAGATTTTACAGGTTTGCTGTCACTAGCCATGAAAGTGTCTGAAATGGGGACATTTTTTCAAATGGTCAGAAAATCTTGTACACTTCGAGTTTTTAGCTGAATTTTTTTGTGCATGCCAACAAAAATACAAGGATCACGTCTACCAAGTTTGGGGCCAAAACTCCTTCCGAAAAAATTTAAAAAAAATCCCGAACCGCAAAAAGTTTTGAAAATTGTAAAAAATAGAAAACGAGTCGTCTTACCGTGAAACTTCACGTGAAGGCTTAAGGGACCATTGTATGAATTTACAAGCCATAAAAATGGCATTGGCAGGCAGAAATATGAAGATGTGTCTAAACCCACCTACCACTTATTGATCCACGGCTTGCGCATCCTGTCTCTTTGGCCGACGCAGTGCCCGCCCGCTCGGTTCGTCGGTTGGCTTAGGCATACGGAGTTAATTCCCAGTCTAAGATCGAACCAGACTGAGGGTTACGGCAGCAAGATTGGCAGGATGCAGAGGGGGACCCGGTCGATCCTCGACTTGTGCATCCCACCCCTCTGGCCGACTGAGCGCGCGCACACTCATTTCATGGGTTGACTTAGGCATACGGAGTTCATTCCCTGTCTAAGCAAACGGAGTTCATTCCCAGTCTAAGATCGGACTGGACCAAGGGTTGCAGCAGCGTATGCTGGGCTCGGGTATGATCTGATGCCGCATTTTTCTTCGTCAGGGCACCATCGTCGGAGAACCAAACTAGCGGTATTGGGGTTCCGGCGATCGGGGGGTCCGGGGGGTGTGCGCACATGATGTGCGATGGGTGCTGGTACTTGGCCCTTATATTGGCCCCCTATCCCTCATCAAAGCTCGAGAACTCACACCCCCTTAAAGAGCATTTGAGATTTTACAGGTTTGCTGCCAGTAGCCATTAAAGTGTTTGAAATGGGGACACTTTTTACAAATGGTCACAAAATCTTGTACACTTCGAGTTTTTAGCTGAATTTTTTTGTGCATGCCAACAAAAATACAAGGATGACATCTACCAAGTTTTGGCCAAAACCCATTCCGAAAAAATTTTAAAAAATCCCGAACCGTAAAAAAGTTTTGAAAATCATGAAAAATAGAAAACGAGTCGTCTTGCCGTGAAACTTCACGTGAAGGCTTAAGGGACCATTGTATGAATTTAAAAGCCATAAAAATATCATTGGCATGCAGAAATATAAAGATGTCCCTAAACCCACCTACCACCCTATCGATCCCCGGCTTGCGCATCCCGTCTCTCTAGCCGACGTATTGCCCACCCGCCCGGCCACTCATTTCGTTGGCTAGCTTAGGCATATGGAGTTCATTCCTAGTCTAAGATTGGACCGGACTGAGCGTTGTGATAGTAGGATTGGCAGCACGCAGAGGGGGACCCGACCGATCCCCGGTTTGTGCATCCCGCCCCTCTTGCCGGCTAAGCGCCTATACATTCGTTTCGTGTGTTGACTTAGGCATACGGAGTTCATTCCCAGTCTAAGCATACGGAGTTCATTCCCAGTGTAAGATCCGACCGGATCAAGGGTTGCAGTAGCACATGCTGGGCTCGGGCATGTGCTGGTGCCGCATTTTTATTCATCGGGGCACCATCTCCGGAGCATCGTCGGAGAACCTGACCTACGGCATTGGGGTTCCGGTGATCGAGGGGGCCGGGGGGGCGGTGTGCGCACATGATGTTCGATGGGTGCTGGTACTTGGCCCTTATAGTGGCCCTCTATCCCTCATCAAACCTCCAGAACTCACACCTGCTTAAAGCATTTGAGATTTTACAGGTTTGCTGCTAGTAGCCATTAAAGTGTTTGGAATGGGGACACTTTTTTCCAATGGTCACAAAATCTTGTACACTTCGAGTTTTTTGCTGAATGTTTTTGTGCATGCCAACAAAAACACAGGGATCACGTCTACCAAGTTTGGGGTCAAAACTCCTTTCGAAAAAATTTTAAAAAATCCCGAACCGTAAAAAGTTTTGAAAATCGTGAAAAATAGAAAACAAGTCGTCTTGCCATGAAACTTCACGTGAAGGCTTACGGGACCATTGTATCAATTTACAAGTCACAAAAATGGCATTGGCACGTAGAAATATGAAGATGTGCCTAAACCCACCTACCACCCTATCGATCCACGGCTTGTGCATCCCATCTCCCTGGCCAGTGTAGTGCCTGCCCGCCCACCCGCCCACTCGTTTCGTCAGTTGGCTTAGGCATACGGAGTTCATTACCAGTCTAAGATTGGACCAGACCGAGGGTTGCCACAGCAGGATCGGTAGCATGCAGAGGGGGACCCGACCGATCCCCAGCTTGCGCATCCTGCCCCTCTGGTCGGTTGAGCGCCCGCACGCTCGTTTCGTGGGTTGATTTAGGCATACGGAGTTCATTCCCAGTCTAAGCATACGGAGTTCATTCTCAGTCTAAGATCAGACCGGATCGAGGGTTGCGACAGCACATGCTGGGCTCAGCATGTGCTGGTGCCGCATTTTTCTTCGTCAGGGCACCATCGCCGGAGAACCTAACCAGCGGCATTGGGGTTTCGGAGATCGGGACGGCCGGGGGGTGTGCGCACATGATGTGCGATGGGTGATGGTACTTGGCCCTTATATTGGCCTCCTATCCCTCATCAAACCTCAACAACTCACACCCCCTTAAAGAGCATTTGAGATTTTACAGGTTTGCCGCCAGTAGCCATTAAAGTGTCTGAAATGGGGACACTTTTTTGAAATGGTCACAAAATCTTGTACACTTCAAGTTTTTAGTTGTACCAACAAAAATACAAGGATCAGGTCTACCAAGTTTGGGGCCAAAACTCCTTCTGAAAAAATTTTAAAAAATCCTGAACCGTAAACGAGCCGTCTTGCAATGAAACTTCACGTGAAGGCTTAAGGGACCATTGCATGAATTTACAAGCCATAAAAATGGCATTGGCACATAGAAATATGAAGATGTTGCTAAACCCACCTACAACCCTATCGATCCACAGCTTGCGCATCCTGTCTCTCTGGCCGGCATAGTGCCCGCCCGCCCGTCCGCTCGTTTCGTCGGTTGGCTTAGGCATTCGGAGTTCATTCCCAGTCTAAGATTAGACCGGACCAAGGGTTATGGTAGGAGGATCGGTAGCATGCAGAGGGGGTCCCGGCCAATCCCCGACTTGCGCATCCCTCCCCTCTGGCCGGCTGAGCGCCCGCACGCTCGTTTCGTGGGTTGACTTAGGCATACGGAGTTCATTCCCAGTCTAAGCATATGGAGTTCATTCCCAGTCTGAGATCGGACTGGACCGAGGGTTGCGGCAGCACATGCTAGGCTCGGGCATTTGCTGGTGCTGCATTTTTCTTCATCGGGGCTTCATCGCCAGAGCATCACCGGAGAACCTGACCGGCGGCATTGGGGTTCCAGCGATCGGGGGGGCCGGGGAGGGTGTTCGCACATGATGTGTGATGGGTGCTGCTACTTGGCCCTTATCATGGCCCCCTATCCCTCACCAAACCTCGAGAACTCACACCCCCTTAAAGAGCATTTGAGATTTTACAGGTTTGCTGTTAGTAGCCATTAAAGTGTCTAAAATGGGGAAACTTTTTTCAAATGGTCAGAAAATCTTGTACACTTCGAGTTTTTAGCAGAATTTTTTTGCGCATGCCAAAAAAAATACAAGGATCATGTCTACCAAGTTTGGTACCAAAACTCCTTTCGAAAAAATTTTAAAAAATCCCGAACCGCAAAAAGTTTTAAAAATCATGAAAAATAGAAAACGAGTCATCTTGCCATGAAACTTCACAGGAAGGCTTAAAGGAGCATTGTACGAATTTACAAGCCATAAAAATGGCATTGGCATGCAGAAATATGAAGATGTGCCAAAACCCACCTACCACCATATCGATCCACGGCTTGTGCATCCCGTCTCTCTGGCCGACGTAGTGCCCGCCCGCCCGCTCGCTCGTTTCGTCGGTTGGCTTAGGCATACGGAGTTCATTCCCAGTCTAAGATCAGATCAGACCGAGGGTGGCGACAGCAAGATCGGCAGCACGAAGAGTGGGACCCGGCCGATCCCTGGCTTGCGCATCCTGCCCCTCTGGCCGACTGAGCGCCGCACGCTTGTTTCGTGGGTTGACTTAGGCATTTGGAGTTCATTCCCAATCTAAGCATACAGAGTTCATTCCCAGTCTAAGATCAGACCGGACCAAGGGTTGTGGCAGCACATGCTTGGCTCAGGCATGTGCTGGTGTCGTATTTTTCTTCACCGGGCATTATCGCGGGAGCATCATCAGAGAACCTGATCGACGGCATTGGGGTTCCGACGATTCGGGGGGCTGGGGGGTGTATGCACATGATGTGCGATGGGTTCTGGTACTTGGCCCTTATATTGGCCCCCTATCCCTCATCAAACCTCGAGAACTCACACCCCCTTTAAGAGCATTTGGGATTTTACAGGTTTGCTGCCAGTAGCCATTAAAGTGTCTAAAATGGGGACACTTTTTTCAAATGGTCACAAAATCTTGTACACTTCAAATTTTTAGCAGAATTGTTTTGTGCATGCCAACAAAAATACAAGGATCACGTCTACCAAGTTTGGTGCCAAAACTCCTTTCGAAAAAATTTTACAAAATCCCGAACCGCTAAAAGTTTTGAAAATCATCAAAAATAGCAAACGAGTCGTCTTGCCATGAAACTTCATGGGAAGGCTTAAGGGACCATTGTATGAATTTACAAGCCATAAAAATGGCATTGGCATGCAGAAATATGAAGATGTGCCTAAATCCACCTATCACCTTATCGATCCACGGCTTGTGCATCTCGTCTCTCTGGTCGACTTAGTTCCCGTCCGCCCGCCCGCTCGTCTCGTCGATTGGCTTAGGCATACGGAGTTCATTCCCAGTCTAAGATCGGACCGACCGATCCCTGGCTTGCGCATCCCACCCCTCTGGCCGGTTGAGCGCCCGCACGCTCATTTCGTGGGTTGACTTAGGCATACGGAGTTCATTCCCAGTCTAAGCATACGGAGTTCATTACCAGTCTAAGATTGGACTGGACCGAGGGTTACGACAGCACATGCTGGGCTCGAGCATGTGCTGGTGCCACATTTTTCTTCATCGGGGCACCATCGTCGGTGCATCACCGGAGAACCTGATTGGCGGCATTAGGGTTTCGACGATCGGGGGGCCGGGGGTGGTGTGCGCACATGATGTACGATTGGTGCTGGTACTTGGCCCTTATATTGGCCCCCTATCCCTCATCAAACCTGAAGAACTCACACCCCCTTAAAGAGCATTTGAGATTTTACAGGTTTGCTGCCAGTAGCCATTAAAGTGTCTGAAATGGGGACACTTTTTTCAAATGGCCACAAATCTTGTACACTTCGAGTTTTTAGCTGAATTTTTTTGTGCATGCCAAAAAAAATACAAGGATCACTTCTACCAAGTTTGGGGCCGAAGCTCCTTCTGAAAAAATTTTAAAAAATCCTAAACCGTAAAAAGTTTTGAAAATCATGAAAAATAAAAAATGAGTCGTCTTGCCGTGAAAAATAGAAAACGAGCCTAAGATTGGATTGGACTTAGGGTTGCGGTAGCAGGATCAGCAGCACACAGAGGGGGACCCGACCGATCCCCGGCTTGCGCATCTCGCCCCTCTGGCTGGTTGAGGGCCCGCACGCTCGTTTCGTGGGTTGACTTAGGCATATGGAGTTCATTCCCAATCTAAGATCGTACCGAACTGAGGGTTACGATAGCACATGCTAGGCTCAGGCATGTGCTGGTGCTGCATTTTTCTTCGTCGGGGCACCATCGTCGGAGCGTACCGGAGAACCTGACCGACGGCATTTGGGTTCCGGCGATCGGGGGGCCAGGGGGTGTGCGCACATGATGTGCGATGGGTGCTGGTACTTGGCCCTTATATTGGCCCCCTATCTCTCATTCAACCTTGAGAACTCACACCTCCTTAAAGAGCATTTCAGATTTTACAAGTCTGCTGCCAGTAGCCACTAAAGTGTCTGAAATGGGGACACTTTTTTCAAATGGTCACAAAATCTTGTACACTTCGAGTTTTTGGCTGAATATTTTTGTGCATGCCAACAAAAATACAAGGATCATACCTACCAAATTTGGTGCCAAAACTCCTTCCGAAAAAATTTTAAAAAATCCCGAACCGCAAAAAGTTTCAAAAATCATGAAAAATAGAAAACGAATCGTCTTGCCATGAAACTTCACTTGGAGGGTTAAGGGACCATTGTATGAATTTACAAGCCATAAAAATGGCATTGGCATGCTGAAATATGAAGATGTGCCTAAACCCACCTACAACCCTATCGATCCACGACTTGCGCATCCCGTCTCTTTGGCCAGCGTAGTGCCCGCCGCCCGCCCACCCGCTCGTTTCGTCAGTTGGCTTAGGCGTACAGAGTTCATTCATAATCTAAGATCGGACCGGACCGAGAGTAGCGGTAGCAGGATCAGCAGCATGCAGAGGGGGACCTGGCCGATCCCCGACTTGCGTAACTCGCCCCTCTTGTCGGCTAAGTGCCCGCACGCTCGATTCGAGGGTTGACTTAGGAATACGGAGTTCATTCCCATTCTAAGCATACGGAGTTTGTTCCCAATCTAAGATCAGACTAGACCGAGGGTTGCGGTAGCAAATGGTGGGCTCGGGCATGTGCTGGTGCTGCATTTATCTTCGCCAGGAACCATCACCGGAGTATCGTCGGAGAACCTGACCAGCGGCATTGGGGTTCTGACGATCGAGGGGTCCAGGGGGTGTGCGCACATGATGTGCGATGGGTGCTGGTACTTGGCCCTTATATTGGCCCCCTATCACTTATCAAACCTCGAGAACTCACACCCCCTTAAAGAGCATTTGAGATTTTACAGGTTTGCTGCCAGTAGCCACTAAGTGTCTGAAATGGGGACACCTTTTTCAAATGGTCACAAAATCTTGTACACTTCGAGTTTTTAGCTGAATTTTTTTGTGCATGCCAAAAAAAATACAAGGATCACGTCTAGCAAGTTTGGGGCCAAAACTCCTTCGAAAAAAATTTTCAAAAATCCCAAACCGTAAAAAGTTTCAAAAATCGTGAAAAATAGAAAACGGGTTGTCTTGCTATGAAACTTCACGTGAAGGCTTAAGGGACCATTGTATGAATTTACAAGGCATGAAAATGGCATTGGCATGCAGAAATGTGAAGATTTGCCGAAACCCACCTACCACCATATCGATCCATGGCTTGCGCATCCCGTCTCTCTGGCTGACGTAGTGCCCGCACGCTCGCCCGCCCGCTCGTTTTGTCGGTTGGCTTAGGCATACGAAGTTCATTCCCAGTCTAAGATCAGACCAGACCGAGGGTTGCGGCAGCACATGCTGGGCTTGGGCATGTGCTGGTCCCACATTTTTCTTGGCCAGGGCACCATCGTCGGAGCATCGCCGGAGAACCTGACCGACGGCATTGGGGTTCCGATGATCAGGGGTGCCTGGGGCAGTGTGCGCACACGATGTGTGATGGGTGCTGGTACTTGGCCCTTATATTGGCCCCTTATCCCTCATCAAACCTCGAGAACTCACACCCCCTTAAAGAGCATTTGAGATTTTACAGGTTTGCTGCCAGTAGCCATTAAAGTGTCTGAAATGGGGACACTTTTTTCAAATGGTCACAAAATCTTGTACACTTGGAGTGTTTAGCTGAATATTTTTGTGCATGCCAACCAAAATACAAGGATCACGTATGCCAAGTTTGGGACCAAAAATCCTTCCGAAAAAATTTTAAAAAATCCTAAACCGCAAAAACTTTCAAAAATCGTGAAAAATAGAAAACGAGTCATCTTGCCATGAAACTTCACGTGAAGGCTTAAGGGAACATTGTATGAATTTACAAGCCATGAAAATGGCATTGGCACATAGAAATATGAAGATGTACCTAAGCCCAACTACCCCCCAATCGATCCACGGCTTGCGCATCCCGTCTCTCAGGCCGACGTAGTGCCCGCCCGCCAGCCCGCTCATTTCGTCAGTTGGCTTAGGCATACAGAGTTCATTCCCAGTCTAAGATCAAAATGGACCGAGGGTTACGGCTGCAAGATCAGAAGCACGCAGAGGGGGACCCCACCGATCCCCGACTTGCGCATCCCAACACTCTAGCCGGTTGAATGCCCGCACGCTCGTTTCATGAGTTGACTTTGGCATACGGGGTTCATTCCCAGTCTAAGCATATGAAGTTCATTCCCAGTCTAAGATCAGATCAGACCGAGGGTTGCGGCAGCACATGCTGGGCTCAGGCAGGTGCTGGTGCCGCATTTTTCTTCACCGGGGCACCATCGCCGGAGCATCGTCGGAAAACCTGACCGGGGGGTGTGCGCACAAGATGCGCGATGGGTGCAGGCACTTGGCCCTTATATTGGCCCCCTATCCCGCATCAAACCTCAAGAACTCACACCCCTTTAAAGAGCATTTGAGATTTTACAGGTTTGCTGCCAGTAGCCATTAAAGTGTTTGAAATGGGGACACTTTTTTGAAATGGTCACACAAAATCTTGTACACTTTGATTTTTTAGCTGAATTTTTTTATGCATACCAAAAAAAATACAAGGATCATGTCTACCAAGTTTGGGGCCAAAAATCCTTCCGAAAAAATTTTAAAAAATCCCAAACTGCATAAAGTTTTGAAAATCGTGAAAAATAGAAAATGAGTCGTCTTGCCATGAAACTTCATGTGAAGGCTTAAGGGACCATTGTATGAATTTACAAGCCATAAAAATGGCATTGGAACGTAGAAATATGAAGATGTGCCTAAACCCACCTACCACCCTATCGATCCATGGCTAGTGCATCCTGTCTCTCTGGCCAGCGTACTGCCTGCCCGCCCGCCCGCTCGTTTCACCGATTGGCTTAGGCATACGGAGTTCATTCCCAGTCTAAGATCATGCCAGACCAAGGGTTGCGGCAGCAAGATCTGCAGCACGTAAAGGGGGACCCGACCGGTCCCCGACTTGCGCATCCCGCCCCTCTGGCCGGCTGAGCGCCTGCACGCTCCTTTCATGGGTTGACTTAGGCATACGGAGTTCATTCCTAGTCTAAGCATACGGAGTTCATTCCCAATCTAAGATCGGACCGAACCGAGGGTTGCGGCAGCACATGCTAGGCTTAGGCATGTACTGGTGCCGGGGCACCATCACCGGAGCATCGTCGGAGAACCTGACCGATGGCATTGGGGTTCCAGCGATCGGGGGGGCCGGGGGGTGTGCGCACATGATGTGCGATGGGTGCTGGTACTTGGCCCTTATATTGGCCCTCTATCCCTCATCAAACCTTGAGAACTCACACCCCCTTAAAGAGCATTTGACATTTTACGGGTTTGCTGCAGTAGCCGTTAAATTGTCTGAAATGGGGACACTTTTTTCAAATGGTCACAAAATCTTGTACACTTTGAGTTTTTAGCTCAATTTTTTTGTGCATACCGACAAAAGTAGAAGGATCATGTCTACCAAGTTTGGGGCCAAAACTCCTTCCGAGAAAGTTTTAAAAAATCTCGAACCACATAAAGTTTCAAAAATCATGAAAAATAAAAAACGAGTTGTCTTGCCATGAAACTTCACTTGAAGGCTTAAGGGACCATGTATGAATTTTCAAGCCATAAAAATGGCATTGGCACGCAAAAATATAAAGATGTGCCTAAACCCACCTACCACCCTATCGATCCACGGCTTGCGCATCCCATCTCTCTGGCCGCCGTAGTGCCCGCACGCTTGTTTCGTCGGTTGGCTTAGGCATACGGAGTTCATTCACAGTCTAAGATCGAACCAGACTGAGGGTTGTGGTAGCAGGATCAACAGCACGTGGAAGGGGACCCGACCGATCCCCGGCTTGTGCATCCCGCCCCTCTGTCCGACTGAGCGCCCGCACGCTCGTTTCATGGGTTGACTTAGGCATAAGGAGTTCATTCCCAGTCTAAGCATACGGAGTTCATTCCTAGTCTAAGATCAGACCGGACCGAGGGTTGTGACAGCACATGCTGGGCTCGGGCATGCGCTGGTGCCGCATTTTTCTTCGCCGGGGTACCATCGTCGGAGCATCGCCGGAGAACCTGACTGGCGGCATTGAGGTTCCGGCGATCGGGGGGGCTGGGGGTGTTGTGCGCAAATGATGTGAGATGGGTGTTGGTACTTGGCCCTTATATTGGCCCCCTATCCCTCATCAAACCTTGAGAACTCACACCCACTTAAAGAGCATTTGAGATTTTACAGGTTTGCTGCCAGTAGCCGTTAAAGTGTTTGAAATGGGGACACTTTTTTCAAATGTTCACAAAATCTTGTACACTTCGAGTTTTTTGCTGAATTTTTTTTTGCATGCCAAAAAAAATACAAGGATCACGTCTACCAAGTTTGGGGCCAAAACTCCTTCCAAAAAAATTTAAAAAAATCCTAAACCTCATAAGGTTTTGAAAATCGTGAAAAATAAAAAACGAGTCGTCTTACCATGAAACTTCACGTGAAGGCTTAAGGACCATTGTATGAATTTACAAGCCATAAAAATGGCATTGGCACATAGAAATATGAAGATGTGCCTAAACCCACCTACCACCCTATCGATTCACGGCTTACGCATCCCGTCTCTCTGGCCGGCATAGTGCTCGCCCGCCCATCCGCTCGTTTCATCGGTTGGCTTAAGCATATAAAGTTCATTCCCAGTCTAAGATCGGGCCAGACCAAGGGTTACGGTAATAGGATCGACAGCACACAGAGGGGGACCCGATCGATCCCCGGTTGGTGCATCCCGCCTCTCTGGTCGACTGAGCGCCTGCACACTCGTTTCATGGGTTGACTTAGGCATACAGAGTTCATTCCCAGTCTAAGCATACGAAGTTCATTCCCAGGGTAAGATCGAACCGGACCGAGGGTTGTGGCAACACATGCTAGGCTCGGGCATGTGCTGGTGCCGGGGCAGTATCGTCGAAGCATCGTTGGAGAACATGACCGACAACATTAGGGTTCCAGTGATCGGGGGGGCCGGGGGGGTGTGCGCACATGATATGCGATGGGTGCTGGTACTTGGCCCTTATATTGGCCCCCTATCCCTCATCAAACCTTGAGAACTCACACCCCCTTAAAGAGCATTTGAGATTTTACGGGTTTGCTGCCAGTAGCCGTTAAATTGTCTGAAATGCGGACACTTTTTTCAAATGGTCACAAAATCTTGTACACTTTGAGTTTTTAGCTGAATTTTTTTGTGCATACCAACAAAAGTAAAAGGATCATGTCTACCAAGTTTGGGGCCAAAACATCTTCCGAAAAAGTTTGAAAAAATCCCGAACCGCATAAAGTTTCAAAAATCGTGAAAAATAGAAAACGAGTCGTCTTGCCATGAAACTTCACGTGAAGGCTTAAGGGACCATTGTATGAATTTTCAAGTCATAAAAATGGCATTGGCAGGTAGAAATATAAATATGTACCTAAACCCACCTACCACCCTATCGATCCACGGCTTGCGCATCGCGTATCTCTGGCCGGCGTAGTGCCCGTACGCTCGTTTCGTCGGTTGGCTTAGGCATACGGAGTTCATTCACAGTCTAAGATCAGACCAGACTAAGGGTTGCGACAGCAGGATCCGCAGCACGCAGAGGGGGACCCGATCGATCCCTGGCTTGTGCATCCCGCCCCTCTGTTCGACTGAGCGCCCGCACGCTCGTTTCGTGGTTTGACCTAGGCATACGGAGTTCATTCCCAATCTAAGCATACTGAGTTCATTCCCAGTCTAAGATTGGACCAGATCGAGGGTTGCGGCAGCACATGCTGGGCACGGGCATGTGCTGGTGTCGCATTTTTCTTCACCGGGGTACCATCGCCGGAGCATCACCGGAGAACCTGACCGGCAGCATTGGGGTTCCGACGATGGGGGGCTGGGGGTGTGCGCTCATGATGTGCGATGGGTGCTGGTACTTGGCCCTTATATTGGCCCCCTATCCCTCATCAAACCATGAGAACTCACACCCCCTTAAAGAGCATTTGAGATTTTACAGCTTTGCTGCCAGTAGCCATTAAAGTGTCTGAAATGGGGACACTTTTTTCAAATGGTCACAAAATCTTGTACACTTCGAGTTTTTAGTTGAATTTTTTTGTGCATGCCAACAAAATTACAAGGATCACGTCTACCAAGTTTGGGGCCAAAACTCTTTTCGAAAAAATTTTAAAAAATCCCGAACCGCAGAAAGTTTAAAAAATCATGAAAAATAGAAAACGAGTCGTCTTGCCATGAAGCTTCACATGAAGGCTTAAGGGACCATTGTATGAATTTACAAGCCATAAAAATGGCATTGGCATGCAGAAATATGAAGATGTGCCTAAACACACCTACCACCCTATCGATCCACGGCTTGCGCATCCCGTCTCTCTGGCCGGCATAGTGCCCGCCCGCCCGCCCGCCCGCTAGTTTCGTCAGTTGGCTTAGGCATACGGAGTTAATTCCTAGTCTAAGATCGAACCAGATTGAGGGTTACGGCAGCAGGATCGGTAGCACGCAGAGGGGGACCGGTCGATCCCTGGCTTGCGCATTCCGCCCCTTTGGCCGGCTGAGCGCCCACACGTTCGTTTCGTGGGTTGACTTAGGCATACGGAGTTCATTCCCAGTCTAAGCATACGGAGTTCATTCCCAGTCTAAGATTGGACCAGATCGAGGGTTGCGATAGCACATGCTGGGCTTGGGCAGGTGCTGGTGCCGTATTTTTCTTCGTCGGGGCACCATTGTTGTAGCATCGTCGGAGAACCTGACCAGTGGCATTGGCGTTCCGACGATTGGGGAGGCCGGGGGGTGTGTGCGCATGATCTATGATGGGTGTTGGTACTTGGCCCTTATATTGGCCCCCTATCCATCATCAAACCTTGAGCACTCACACACCCTTAAAGAGCATTTGAGATTTTACAGGTTCGCTGCCAGTAGCAATTAAAGTGTCTGACATGGGGACACTTTTTTCAAATGGTCACAAAATCTTGTACACTTCGAGTTTTTAGTTGAATTTTTTTGTGCATGCCAACAAAAACACAAGGATCCCGCCTACCAAGTTTGGGGCCAAAACGCTTTTCAAAAAAATTTTAAAAAATCCCGAACCGTAAAAAGTTTTAAAAATTGTGAAAAATAAAAAACGAGTCGTCTTGCCATGTAGCTTCACATGAAGGCTTAAGGGACCATTGTATGAATTTACAAGCCATAAAAATGGCATTGGCACGTAGAAATATGAAGATGTGCCTAAACCCACCTACCACCCATCGATGTACGGCTTGCGCATGCCGTCTCTCTGGCCGGCGTAGTGCCCGCTCGCCCGCCCGCCCGCTAGTTTCGTCAGTTGGCTTAGGCATACGAACTTCATTCCCAATCTAAGATCGGATCAGACCGAGGGTTGCGGCAGTAGGATCGGCAGCACGTAGAGGGGGACCCAGCTGTTCCCCGGCTTACGCATCCCGCCCCTCTGGCTGGCTGAGCGCCCGCACGCTTGTTTCATAGGTTGACTTAGGCATACGGACTTCATTCCCAGACTAAGATCAGACCGGACCGAGGGTTACAGCAACACATGCTGCGCTCGGGCATGTGTTGGTGCCGTATTTTTCTTCGTCGGGGCACCATCGCCGGAGCATCGTCGGAGAACCTGACCGGTGGCATTGGGGTTCCAATGATCGGGGGGGCCGGGAGGGGGGTGTGCACACATGATGTTTGGGGCCAACAAAAATACAAGGATTACGTCTTCCAAGTTTGGGGCCAAAACTCCTTCCGAAAAAATTTTAAAAAATCTCGAACCGTAAAAAGTTTTGAAAATCGTGAAAAATAGAAAACGGGTCGTCTTGTCGTGAAACTTCACGTGAAGGCTTAAGGGACCATTGTATGAATTTACAAGCGATAAAAATGGCATTGGCACATAGAAATATCAAGATGTGCCTAAACCCACCTACCACCTTATCGATCCACGGCTTGGGCATCCCGTCTCTCTGGCTGGCGTAGTGCCCGCCCGCCCGCCCGCTCGTTTCGTCGGTTGGCTTAGGCATACGGAGTTCATTCCCAGTCTAAGATCAGACCAGACTGAGGGTTGCGGCAGCACATGCTGGGCTCGAGCATGTGCTGATGCCACATTTTTTTCACCGGGGCACCATCGTCAGAGCATCACCGGAGAACCTGACCGGCGGTAATGGGGTTTCGACAATTGGGGGGGTCGGGAGGTGTGCGCACATGATGTGCGATGGGTGCTGGTGCTTGGCCCTTATATTGGCCCCCTATCCCTCATCAAACCTTGGCAACTCACACCCCCTTAAAGAGCATTTGACATTTTACAGGTTTCCTACCAATAGCCATTAAAGTGTCTGAAATTGGGACACTTTTTTCAAATGGTCACAAAATCTTGTACACTTCGATTTTTTAGCTGAATTTTTTTGTACATGCCAACAAAAATACAAGGATCACGTCTACCAAGTTTGGGGAGAAAAATCCTCAACTGCAAAAGGTTTTAAAAATCATGAAAAATAGAAAATGAGTCGTCTTGGCAGGAAACTTCTCGTGAAGGCTTAAGGGACCATTGTATGAATTTACAAGCCATAAAAATGGAATTGGCATGCAGAAATATGAAGATGTGCCCAAACCCACCTACCACCTTATCTATCCACGGCTCATGCATCCCGTCTCTTTGGCCGACGTAGTGCCCGCCCGCCAGCCCACTCGTTTCGGTGGTTGGCTTAGGCATACAGAGTTCATTCCCAGTCTAAGATTGGACTGGACCGAGGGTTGCGGTAGCACATCCTGGGCTCGGGCATGTGCTGGTGCCACATTTTTCTTCGTCGGGGCACCATCGCCAAAGCATCGCCGGAGAACCTGACCGATGGCATTGGGGTTCCGGTGATCGGGCGGGCCGGGGGGTGTCCGCACATGATGTGCAATGGGTGCTGGTACTTGGCCGTTATATTGGCCCCCTATCCCTCATCAAACCTCAAGAACTCACACCCCCTTAAAGAGCATTTGAGATTTTACAGGTTTGCTGCCAGTACCATTAAAGTGTTTGAAATGGGGACACTTTTTTCAAATGGTCACAAAATCTTGTACACTTCAAGTTTTTAGCTGAATGTTTTTATGCATGCCAACAAAAATACAAGGATCACGTCTACCAAGTTTGGGGCCAAAACCCCTTTCGAAAAAATTTTAAAAAATATCAAACCGTAAAAAGTTTCAAAAATTGTGAAAAATAGAAAACGAGTCATCTTGCCATGAAACTTCACGTGAAGGCTTAAGGGACCATTGTATGAATTTACAAGCCATAAAAATGGCATTGGCACGTAGAAATATGAAGATGTGCCTAAACCCAGCTACCACCCTATCGATCCACGGCTTGTGCATCCCATCTCTCTGGCCGACGTCTACCAAGTTTGGGACCAAAACTCCTTCCAAAAAATTTAAAAAAATCCCAAACCGTAAAAGGTTTTGAAAATCTTGAAAAATAGAAAACGAGTCATCTTGCCATGAAACTTCACGTGAAGGCTTAAGGGACCATTGTATGAATTTACAAGCCATAAAAATGGCATTGGCATGCAGAAATATGAAGATGTACCTAAACCCACCTACCACTCTATCGATCCACGACTTGCGCATCCCGTCTCTCTTGTTGACGTAGTGCCTGCCCGCCCGCCCGTTTCGTCGGTTGGCTTAGGCATACGGAGTTCATTCCCAGTCTAAGATCAGACCAGATCGAGGGTTGTGGTAGTATGATCAGCAGCACGTAGACGGGGACCCGATCGATCCCCGGCTTGCGCATCCCGCCCCTCTGGCCGACTGAGCACCCGCACGATCGTTTCGTGGGTTGACTTAGGCATACGGAGTTCATTCGCAGTCTAAGCATACAGAGTTCATTCCCAGTCTAACATCAAATTGGACCGAGGGTTGCGATAGGACATGCTGGGTTGGGGCATGTGCTGGTGCCGCATATTTCTTCGTCGGGGCACCATCGTCAAAGCATTGTCGGAGAACCTGACCGGCGGCATTGGGGTTCCGATGATCGGGGGGCCAGGTGGGTGTGCGCACATGATGTGCGATGGGTGCTAGTACTTGGCCCTTATATTGGCCCCCTATCCCTCATCAAACCTTAAGAACTCACACTCCCTTAAAGAGCATTTGAGATTTTACAGGTTTTCTGCCAGTAGCCATTTAAAGTGTCTGAAATGGGAACACTTTTTTCAAATGGTCACAAAATCTTGTACACTTCGAGTTTTTAGCTGAATTTTTTTGTGCATGCCAAAAAAAATACAAGGATCACATCTACCAAGTTTGGGGCCAAAACTGCATCCAAAAAAATTTAAAAAAACCCCAAACCATAAAAAGTTTTAAAAATCGTAAAAAATAGAAAACGAGTCGTCTTGCCATGGAACTTCACGTGAAGGCTTAAGGGACCATTGTATGCATTTAAAAGCAATAAAAATGGCATTGGCATGCAGAAATGTGAAGAAGTGCCTAAACCCACCTACCACCCTATCGATCCACGGCTTGCACATCCTGTCTCTCTAGCCGGCGTAGTTCCCGCCTGCCATCTTATTTCGTCAGTTGGCTTAGGCATACGGAGTTCATTCCCAGTCTAAGATCAGACCAGACTGAGGGTTGCGATAGCAAGATCGGTAGCACACAGAGGGGGACCCGACCGATCCCCAGCTTGCGCATCCTACCTCTCTTGCTGGCTGAGCACCCGCACGCTTGTTTCATGGGTTAACTTAGGCATACGGAGTTCATTCCCAGTCTAAGCATATGGAGTTCATTCCCAGTCTAAGATTGGACTGGACCGAGGGTTGTGGCAGCACATGCTGCGCTCGAGCATGTGTTGGTGTCGCATTTTTTTTCCCCAGGGCACCATCGCCGGAGCATCGCCAGAGAACTTGACCGGCGGCATTAGGGTTCTGGTGATCGGGAGGGCCGGGGGGTGTGTGCGCACATGATGTGCGATGGGTGCTGGTACTTGGCCCTTATATTGGCCTTCTATCCCTCGTCAAACCTTGAGAACTCACACCCCCTTCAAGAGCATTTGAGATTTGACAGGTTTAGCTGAATTTTTTTATGCATGCCAACAAAAATACAAGGATCACTTCTACCAAGTTTGGGGCCAAAACTCCTTCCGAAAAAATTTTGAAAAATCCTGAACCGCAAAATGTTTTCAAAATCGTGAAAAATAAAAAACGAGTCGTCTTGCCATGAAACTTCACGTGAAGGCTTAAGGCACCATTGTATGATTTAGAAGCCATAAAAATGGCATTGGCACGTAGAATTATGAAGACGTGCCTAATCCCACCTACCACCCTATCGATCCACGGCTTGCGCATCCCGTCTCTCTGGCTGGCGTAGTGCCCGCCCGTCGGCTCGTTTCGTTGGTTGGCTTAGGCATACGGAGTTTATTCCCAGTCTAAGATCAGACCGAACTAAGGGTTGTAGCAGCAGGATCGGTAGCACGCAAAGGGGGACCCAACCGATCCCCGGCTTGCTCATCCCGCCCCTCTGGCCGACTGAGCGCCCGCACGCTCGTTTAGTGGGTTGACTTAGGCATACGAAGTTCATTCCTAGTCTAAGCATACGGAGTTCATTCCCAATCTAAGATCAAACTGGACCGAGGGTTGCGGCAGCACATGCTGGGCTCAAGCATGTGCTGGTGTCGCATTTTTCTTCGCCGGGGCACCATCGTCGGGGCATCGTCGGAGAACCTGACCGATGGCATTGGGGTTCCGATGATCGGGGGGGCCGGGGGGGTGCGCGTACATGATGTGCGATGGGTGCTGGTACTTGGCCCTTATATTGGCCCTCTATCCCTCATCAAACCTCGAGAACTCACACCACCTTAAAGAGCATTTGAGATTTTGCAGGTTTGCTGCCAGTAGCCATTAAAGTGTCTCAAATGGGGACACTTTTCTCAAATGGTCACAAAATCTTGTACACTTCGAGTTTTTACCTAATTTTTTTTGTGCATGACAAAAAAAATAAAAGGACCACATCTACCAAGTTTGGGGCCAAAACTCCTTCCGAAAAAATTTTAAAAATCCCGAGTCGTAAAAAGTTTCAAAAATTATGAAAAATAGAAAAGGAGTCGTCTTGCCATGAAACTTCACGTGAAGGCGTAAGGGACCATTGTATGAATTTACAAGCCATAAAAATGGCATTGGAACGTATGAATGTAAAGATGTGCCTAAACCCACCTACTACCCTATCGATCCTAGGCTTGCGCATCCCGTCTCTCTGGCCGGCGTAGTGCCCACCCGTCCGCTCGTTTCGTCGGTTGGCTTAGGCATACGGAGTTCATTCCCAGTCTAAGATCAGACCAGAGAAAGGGTTACGGCTGTAGGATCGGAAGCAAGCAAAGGGGGACCCGATCGATCCCCGGCTTGCTCATCTCGCCCCTCTGGCCGGTTGAGCGCCCGCACGCTCGTTTCGTGGGTTGACTTAGGCATACGGAGTTCATTCCCAGTCTAAGCATATGGAGTTCATTCCCAGTTTAAGATCGAACCAGACCGAGGGTTGTGCCAGCGCATGCTGGGCTCGGGCATGTGCTGGTGCCGCATTTTTCTTCGTCTGGGCACCATCGTCAGAGCACCGCCGGAGAACCTAACCGGCGGCATTGGAGTTTCGGTGATCGGGGGGTGTACGCACATGATGTGCGATGGGTACTGGTACTTGGCCCTTATATTGGCCCCCTATCCGTCATCAAACCTCAAGAACTCACACCCCCTTAAAGGGCATTTGAGATTTTACAGGTTTGCTGCCAGTAGCCATTAAAGTGTCTGAAATAGGGACACTTTTTTCAAATTGTCACAAAATCTTGTACAGTTCAAGTTTTTAGCTGAATTTTTTTGTGCATGCCAACAAAAATACAAGGATCACGTCTACCAAGTTTGGTGGGAAAACTCCTTCCGAAAAAATTTAAAAAAATCCCGAACCGTAAAAAGTTTCAAAAATCATGAAAAATAGAAAACGAGTCGTCTTGCCATGAAACTTCACGTGAAGGCCTAAGGGACCATTGTATGAATTTACAAGCCATAAAAATGGCATTGGCATGCAGAAATATGAAGATGTGCCTAAACCCACCTACCACCCTATCGATCCATGGCTTGCGCATCTCGTCTCTCTGGTCGGCGAAGTGCCCGCCCGACCACCCGCCCGCTCATTTCATCGGTTGGCTTAGGCATACGGAGTTCATTCCCAGTCTAAAATTAGACCAGACCGAGGGTTGCGGTAGTAGGATCGATAGCACACAGAGGGGGACACGAACGATCCCCTACTTGGGCATTCCGCCCCTCTGGCCGGCTGAGCGCCCGCACGCTCATTTCGTGGGTTGACTTAGGCATACAGAGTTCATTTCCAGTCTAAGCATACGGAGTTCATTCCCAGTCTAAGATCGGACCAGACTGAGGGTTACGACAGCAAATGCTGGGCTCGGTCATGTGCCGGTGTCACATTTTTCTTCGCCAGGGCACTAACGTCGAGGAACCTGACCGACGATATTGGGGTTTCGATGATCGGGGGGGCCGGGGGGGTGTGCGCACATGATGTGCGAAGGATGCTGGTACTTGGCCCTTATATTGGCCCCCTATCCCTCATCAAACCTTGAGAACTCACACCCCTTAATGAGCATTTGAGATTTTACAGGTTTGCTGCCAGTAGCCATTAAAGTGTCTGAAATGGGGACACTTTTTTCAAATGGTCACAAAATCTTGTACACTTCGAGTTTTTAGCTAACTATTTTTGTGCATGCCAACAAAAATACAAGGATCACGTCTACCAAGTTTGGGGCCAAAACTCCATCCGAAAAAATTTTAAAAAATCCTGAACCGCAAAAGGTTTTGAAAATCGTGAAAAATAGAAAACGAGTCGTCTTGCCATGAAACCTCACGTGAAGGCTTAAGGGACCATCGTATGAATTTACAAGCCATAAAAATGGCATTGCCATGCAGAAATATGAAGATGTGCCTAAACCCACCTACCACCCTATCATTCCACGGCTTGCGTATCCTATCTTTCTGGCCCGCCCGACCGCTCGTTTTGTCGGTTGGCTTAGGCATACGGAGTTCATTCCCAGTCTAAGATCGGACCGGACCAAGGGTTGTGGCAACAGGATTGCCAGCACGCAGAGGGGGACCCGGCCGATCCCCGGCTTGCACATCCCGCCCCTCTGGCTGGTTGAGTGCCCACACGCTCGTTTCGTGGGTGGACTTAGGCATACGGAGTTCATTCCCAGTCTAAGCATACGGAGTTCATTCCTAGTCTAAGATCAGATCAGACCAAGGGTTGCGGCAGCACATCTGGGCTTGGGCATGTGCTGGTGCCACATTTTTCTTTGTCGGGGCACCATAGCCGGAGAACCTGACCGGCGGCATTGGGGTTCCGACGATCGGGGTCCGGGGGGTGTGCGCACATGATGTGTGATGGGTGCTGGTACTTGGCCCTTATATTGGCCCCCTATCCCTCATCAAACTTCGAGAACTCACACCCCTTAAAGAGCATTTGAGATTTTACAGGTTTGTTGCCAGTAGCCATTAAAGTGTCTGAAATGGGGACACTTTTTTCAAATGGTCACAAAATCTTGTACACTTTTTGTGCATGCCAACAAAAATAGAAAGATCACGTCTACCAAGTTTGGGGCCAAAACTCCTTCCAAAAAAATTTTAAAAAATTCGGAACCGTAAAACATTTCAAAAATCGTGAAAAGTAGAAAACGAGTCGTCTTGCCATGAAACTTCACGTGAAGGCTTAAGGGACCATTGTATGAATTTACAAGCCATAAAAATGGCATTGGCACACAGAAATGTGAAGATGTACCTAAACCCACCTACCACCCTATCGATCCACGGCTTGCGCACCCCGTCTCTCTGGTCGGCATAGTACCTGCCCGCCCGCCCGCCCGCTCGTTTCATCGGTTGGAATAGGCGTATGAAGTTCATTCACAGTCTAAGATCAGACTGGATCGACGGTTGCAGTAGCAAGATCGGCAACACGCAGAGGAGGACCCGGTCGATCCCCGGTATGTGCATCCCGCCCCTCTAGGCGGCTGAATGCCCGCACGCTAATTTCGTGGGTTGACTTAGGCATACAGAATTCATTCCCAGTCTAAGCATATGAAGTTCATTCCCAGTCTAAGATCGGACCAGACCGAGGGTTGCGGCAGCACATGCTCGGGGCACCATCATCGGAGCATCATCGGAGAACTTGATGGACGGCATTGGGGTTCCAACGATCGGGGGGGCCGGGAGGGGGTGTGCGCACATGATGTGCAATAGGTGCTGGTAATTGGCCCTTATATTGGCCACCTATCCCTCATCAAACCTCGTGAACTCACACCCCCTTAAAGAGCATTTGAGATTTTACAGGTTTGCTGCCAGTAGCCATTAAAGTGTCTAAAATGGGGACACTTTTTTCAAATCGTCACAAAATCTTGTACACTTTGGGTTTTTAGCTGAATCTTTTTATGCATGCCAACAAAAATACAAGGATGACGTCTAAAAAATTTGGGGACAAAACTCCATCCGAAAAAATTTTAAAAAATCCCGAATCATAAAAAGTTTCAAAAATCATGAAAAATAGAAAACGAGTCACCTTTCCTTGAAACTTCACGTGAAGGCTTAAGGGACCATTGTATGAATTTACAAGCCATAAAAATGGCATTGGCTTGCAGAAATATAAAGATGTGCCTAAACCCACCTACCACCTTATCGATCCACGGCTTGCGCATCCCGTCTCTCTGGCCGACGTAGTGGCCGCCCACCCACCAGCCCGCTCGTTTCATCGGTTGGCTTAGGCATACGGATTTCATTCCCAGTCTAAGATCAGACCGAGCTGAGCGTTGCGATAGCAAGATCGATAGCACGCAGAGGGGGAACCGACTGATCCCCGACTTGTGCATCCCACCCCTCTGGCCGGCTGAGCGCCCGCACGCTCGTTTCATGGTTTTACTTAGGCATACGGAGTTCATTCCCAGTCTAAGCATACAGAGTTCATTCCCAGTCTAAGATCGGACCAAACCGAGGGTTACGATAGCACACGCTGGGCTCGGGCATGTGCTGGTGCTGCATTTTTCTTCGCCGGGGCATCATCGTCGGAGCATTGTTGGAGAACCTGACCGGCGGCATTGGGGTTCCGACGATCAGGGGGCCGGGGGGTTGCGTACATGATCTACAATGGGTGCTGGTACTTGGCCCTTATATTGGCCCCCTATCCCTCATCAAACCTCATGAACTCACACCCCCTTAAAGAGCATTTGAGATTTTACAAGTTTTCTGCCAGTAGCAATGTGCTGAATTTTTTTGTGCATGCCAAAAAAAATACAAGGATCATGTCTAAAACATTTGGGGATAAAACTCCATCCGAAAAAATTTTAAAAAATCCCGAACCGTAAAAAGTTTCAAAAATCGTGAAAAATAGAAAACGAGTCATCTTGCCTTGAAACTTCACGTGAAAGCTTAAGGGACCGTTGTATGAATTTACAAGCCATAAAAATTGCATTGGCATGCAGAAATATGAAGATGTGCCTAAACCCACCTACCACCCTATCGATCCATGGCTTGCGCATCCCGTCTCTCTAACCGGCGTAGTGCCCGCCCTCCCGCTCGTTTCGTCGGTTGGCTTAGGCATACGGAGTTGATTCCCAGTCTAAGATCGGACTGGATTGAGGGTTGAGGCTGTAGGATTGGCAGCACGCAGTGGGGGACCCAACCGATCCCCGGCTTGCGCATCCCGCCCCTCTGGCCGGCTAAGCGCCCGCATGCTCGTTTCGTGGGTTAACTTAGGCATACGAAGTTCATTCCCAGTCTAAGCATACGGAGTTCATTCCCAGTCTAAGATTGGATCGGACAGACGGTTGCGGTAGCACATGCTGGGCTCGGGCATGTGCTGGGCTCGGGCATGTTCTGGTGTCGCATTTTTCTTCGTCGGGGCACCATCACCGGAGAACCCGACCGGCGGCATTGGGGTTCTGACGATCAGGGGGCCCGGGGGGTGCCTACATTATGTACGATGGGTGCTGGTACTGGGCCCGTATATTGGCCCCCTATCCCTCATCAAACCTCGAGAACTCACACCCCCTTAAAGAGCATTTGAGATTTTAAAGGTTTGCAGCCAGTAGCCATTAAAGTGTCTGAAATGGGGACACTTTTTTCAAAAGTTCAGAAAATCTTGTACACTTCGAGTTTTTAGCTGAATGTTTTGGTGCATGCCAACAAAAATACAAGGATCACGTCTACCAAGTTTGGGGCAAAACTCGTTTTGAAAAAATTTTAAAAAGTCCCGAACTGAAAAAAGTTTGAAAATCGTGAAAAATAAAAAACGAGTCGTCTTGCCATGAACCTTCACGTGAAGGCTTAAGGGAGAATTGTATGAATTTACAAGGCATAAAAATGGCATTGGCACGTAGAAATATGAAGATGTGCCTAAACCCACCCACCACCCTATCGATCCACGGCTTGCGCATCCTGTCTCTCTGGCCGACGTAGTGCCCGCCCCGCCCACCGCCCGCTCATTTCATCGGTTGGCTTAGGCATACGGAGTTCATTCCCAGTCTAAGATCGGATCAGACCGAGGGTTGCAGTAGGATCAGTACCATGCAGAGGGGGACCGGCCGATCCCCGGCTTGTGCATCCTGCCCTTCTGGCCGGCTGAGCGCCCGTACGCTTGTTTCGTGGGTTGACTTAGGCATACGGAGTTCATTCCCAGTCTAAGCATACGGAGTTCATTCCCAGTTTAAGATTGGACCAGACCAAGGGTTGCGACAGCACATGCTGGGCTCAGGCATGTGCTGGTGCCTCATTTTACTTTGTCGGGCACCATCGCCGGAGCATCACCGGAGAACCTGATCGACGACATTGGGGTTCCGACGATCAGGGGGGCCGGGGGGTGTACGCACATGATATGTGATGGGTGCTGGTACTTGGACCTTATATTGGCCCCCTATCCCTCATCAAACCTCGAGAACTCACACCCCTTAAACAGCATTTAAGATTTTACAGGTTTGCTGCCAGTAGCCATTAAAGTGTCTGAAATGGGGACACTTTTTTCAAATGATTACAAAATCTTGTACACTTCGAGTTTTTAGTTGAATTTTTTTTGTCCATGCCAACAAAAATACAAGGATCACGTCTACCAAGTTTGGGGGCCAAAACTCCTTCCAAAAAAATTTTAAAAAATCTCGAACCGTAAAAAGTTTCAAAAATCGTGAAAAATAAAAAACGAGTCATCTTGCATGAAACTTCACGTGAAGGCTTAAGAGACCATTGTATGAATTTACAAGCCATAAAAATGGCATTGGCACACAGAAATATGAAGATGTGCCTAAACCCACCTACCACCCTATCGATCCACGAGTTGCGCGTCTCATCTCTCTGGCCAACGTAGTGCCCGCTCGCAGCCTGCTCGTTTCGTCGGTTGGCTTAGGCATACAGAGCTCATTCCAAGTCTAAGATTGGACCAAATCGAAGGTTGTGGCAGCAGGATTGGCAGCATGCAGAGGGGGACCCGACCGATCCCTGGCTTGCGCATCCCACCCTTCTGGCCGGCTGAGCACTTGCACGCTCGTTTTGTGGGTTGACTTAGGCATACGGAGTTCATTCCAGTCTAGGCATACGGAGTTCATTCCAGTCTAAGCATACGGAGTTCATTCCCAGTCTAAGATCAGATCAGACTGAGGGTTGCGGTAGCACATGCTGGGCTCGGGCATGTGCTGGTGCCGCATTTTTCTTCGTCCGACACCATCGCCGGAGCATCGCCGTAGAACCTGACCGATGGCATTAGGGTTCCGGTGATCGAAGGGGCCGGGCGGGGGGGTGTGCGCACATGATGTGTGATGGGTGCTGGTACTTGGTCCTTATATTGGCCCCCTATCCCTAATCAAACCTCGAGAACTCACACCCCCTTAAAAATCATTTGAGATTTTACAGTTTTGCTGCCACTAGCCATTAAAGTGTCTAAAATGGGGACACTTTTTTCAAATGGTCACAAAATGTTGTACACTTCGAGTTTTTAGCTGAATGTTTTTGTGCATGCCAACAAAAATACAAGGATCACGTCTACCAAGTTTGGGGCCAAAACTCCTTTCGAAAAAATTTTAAAAAATCCTGAACCCCAAAAAGTTTTAAAAATCGAGAAAAATAAAAAACGAGTCATCTTGCCATGAAACTTCAAGTGAAGGCTTAAGGGACCATTGTATGAATTTACAAGCCATAAAAATGCCATTGGCATGCTGAAATATGAAGATGTGCCTAAACCCACCTACCACCCTATCAATCCATGGCTTGCGCATACCGTCTATCTGGCCGACGTATTGCCCGCCCGCCAGCCCGGCCGCTCGTTTCATCGGTTGGCTTACGCATACAGAGTTCATTCCCAGTCTAAGATCAGATCGGATGAAGGGTTGCAGCAACAAGATCGGCAGCACGCTGAGGGGGTCCCGGTCGATCCTCGCTTGCGCATTCCGCCCCTCTGGGCGACTGAACGCCCGCACACTCATTTCGTGGGTTGAGTTATTCATACGGAGTTCATTCCTAGTCTAAGCATATGGAGTTCATTCCCAGTCTAAGATCAGACCGGACCGAGGGTTGCGGTAGCACATGCTGGGCTCGGGCATGTTCTGGTGCCGTATTTTTCTTCACCGGGGCACCATCGCCGGAGCATTGTCGGAGAACCTGACCGACGGCATTGGGGTTCCGACGATCGGGGGGGCCGTGGGGGTGTGTGCACATGATGTGCGATGGGTGCTGGTACTTGGCCCTTATATTGGCCCTCTATCCCTCATCAAACCTCGAGAACTCACACCCCCTTAAAGAGCATTTGAGATTTTGCAGGTTTGCTGCCAGTAGCCATTAAAGTGTCTCAAATGGGGACACTTTTTTCAAACGGTCACAAAATCTTGTACACTTCGAGTTTTTAGCTGAATATTTTTGTGCATGCCAACAAAAATACAAGTATCACGTCTACCAAGATTGGGGAAAAAAATCCTTTCGAAAAAATTTTAAAAAATCCCGAACCGTAAAAAGTTTCAAAAATCATGAAAAATAGAAAACGAGAGGTCTTGCCATAAAACTTCATGTGAAGGCTTAATGGACCATTGTATGAATTTACAAGCCATAGAAATGGCATTGGCACACAGAAATATGAAGATGTGCCTAAACCCACCGACCACCCTATCGATCCACGGCTTGTGCATCACGTCTCTCTGGACGGCGTAGTGCCCGCCCGCCCGCCCGCTCGCTCGTTTCATCGGTTGGCTTAGGCATACGGAGTTCATTCCTAGTCTAAGATCGGATCGGACTGAGGGTTGTGGGAGCAGGATCGATAGCACGCAGAGGGGGACCCGACCAATCCTCTGCTTGAGCATCCTGCCCCTCTGGCCGGCTAAGCGCCCGCACGCTTGCTTCGTGGGTTGACTTAGGCATACGGAGTTCATTCCAGTCTAAGCATACGGAGTTCATTCCCAGTCTAAGATCGGACCAGACCGAGGGTTGTGGCAGCACATGCGCAGCTCGGGCATGTGCTGGTGCCGCATTTTTCTTTGTCAGGGCACCATCGTCGGAGCATCGCCGGAGAACTTGACAGGCGGCATTGGGATTTCGACGATCGGGGGGCCAGGGGGTGTGCGCACATGATGTGCGATGGGTTCTGGTACTTGTCCCTTATATTGGCCCCCTATCCCTCATCAAACCCGGGAACTCACACCCCTTTAAAGAGCATTTGAGATTTTACAGGTTTGCTGCCAGTAGCCACTAAAGTGTCTGGAATGGGGATACTTTTTTTAAATGGTTACAAAATCTTGTACAGTTCCAGTTTTTAGCTAAATTTTTTTGTGCAAGCCAATAAAAATACAAGGATCACGTCTACCAAGTTTGGGGCCAAAACACCTTCCAAACAAATTTTGAAAAATCCCGAACCGTAAAAATTTTCTAAAATCATGAAAAATAGAAAACGAGTCGTCTTGCCATGAAACTTCACATGAAGGCTTAAGGGACCACTGTATGAATTTACAAGCCATAAAAATGGCATTGACATGCAGAAATATGAAGATGTGCCTAAACCCACCTACCACCCTATTGATCCACGGCTTGCGCATCCCGTTTCTCTGGTCGGCATAGTGCCCGCCTGCCCGCCCGCCCGTTCGTTTCGTCGGTTGGCTTTGGCATACGGAGTTCAGTCCCAGTATAAGATTAGACCGGACTAAGGGTTGTGGTAGTAAGATCGGCAGCACGCAGAAGGGGACCCGGCCGATCCCTAACTTGCGCATCTTGTCCCTCGGCCGGCTGAGCGCCCACATGCTCGTTTCATGGGTTGACTTAGGCATACGGAGTTCATTCCCAGTCTAAGCATACGGAGTTCATTCCGAGTCTAAGCATACGGAGTTCATTCCCAGTCTAAGATTGGGCTGGACCGAGGGTTGGGTAACACATGCAAGGCTCGGGCATGTGCTGGTGTGCATTTGTCTTCGTCGGGGCACCATCGTCGGAGCATCGCCGGAGAACTTGATCGGTGACATTGAGGTTTTGACGATCAGGGGGCCGGGGGGTGTGCGCAAATGATGCACGATGGGTGCTGATATTTGGCCCTTATATTGGCCCCCTATCCCTCATCAAACCTTGAGAACTCACACCCCCTTAAAAAGCATTTCAGATTTTACAGGTTTGCTGCCAGTAGCCATTAAAGTGTCTGAAATGGGGACATTTCTTTCAAATGGTCACAAAATCTTGTACACTTCAAGTTTTTAGCTGAAGTTTTTTCTACATGCCAACAAAAATACAAGAATCACGTGTACCAAGTATGGGGCCAAAACTCCTTCTGAAAAAATTTTAAAAAATCTCAGACCGCAAAAAGTTTCAAAAATCATGAAAAATAGAACATGAGTCATCTTGCCATGAAACTTCACGTGAAGGCTGAAGGGACCATTGTATGAATTTACAAGCCATAAAAATGGCATTGGCATGCAGAAATATGAAGATGTGCCTAAACCCACCAACCACCCTATCGATCCACGGCTTGCGCATCCCGTCTCTGTGGCCGGCGTAGTGCCCGCACGCCCTCCCGCTCGTTTCATTGGTTGGCTTAGGCAAACGGAGTTCATTCCCAGTCTAACATCAGACCAGACCAAGGGTTGCAGCAGCAGGATCAGTAGCACGTGGAGGGGGACCCGATCGATCCCCAGCTTGCCCATCCCGCCCTTTTGGCTGGCTGAGCGCCCGTACGCTCATTTCGTGGGTTGACTTAGGCATACAGAGTTCATTCCCAGTCTAAGCATACGGAGTTCATTGCCGGTCTAAGACTGGACCGGACCGAGGGTTGCGACAGCACATGCTGGGCTTGAGCATGTGCTGGTGCCGCGTTTTTCTTCGTCAGGGCACCATCGTCGGATCATCGCCGGCGAACCTGACCCACGGCATTGGGGTTCAGGCGATTGGGGGGGCCGGGGAGGGTTTGCGCACATGATGTGCGTTGGGTGTTGGTACTTGGCCCTTATATTGGTCCCCTATCCCTCATCAAACCTCGAGAACTCACACCCCTTTAAACAGCATTTGAGATTTTATAGGCTTGCTGCCAGTAGCCATTAAAATGTCAGAAATGGGGACACTTTTTTCAAATGGTCACAAAATCTTGTACACTTCGAGTTTTTAGCTGATGTTTTTTGTGCATGCCAACAAAAATAAAAGGATGACGTTTACCAAGTTTGGGGCCAAAACACCTTTTTTTAAAATTTTAAAAAATCTCGAACCACAAAAAGTTTTAAAAATCGTGAAAAATATAAAACGAGTAATTGTGCCATGAAACTTCACGTGAAGGCTTAAAGGACCATTGTATGAATTTACAAGCCATAAAAATGGCATAGGCACACAGAAATATGAAGATGTACCTAAACCCACCTACCACCCTATCGATCCACGACTTGCGCATCCCGTCTCTTTGGCCGACGTAGTGCCCACCCGCCAGCCCGCCCACTCGTTTCTTCGCTTGGCTTAGGCATACGAAGTTCATTCCAGTCTAAGACCAAACAGGACCAAGGGTTGCAGTAGCAGGATTGGCAGCACGCAGAGGGGGAACCGGTCGATCCCCTTTAAACAGCATTTGAGATTTTAAAGGTTTGCTGCCAGTAGCCATTAAAGTGTCTGAAATGGGGACACTTTTTTCAAATGGTCACAAAATCTTGTACACTTCGATTTTTTAGCTGAATTTTTTTGTGCATGCCAACAAAAATACAAGGATCACGTCTACCAAGTTTTGGGCCAAAACTCCTTCCGAAAAAATTTTAAAAAATCTTGAACCGTAAAAAGTTTTGAAAATCGTGAAAAATAGAAAACGAGTCGTCTTGCCATGAAACTTCACGTGAAGGCTTAAGGGACCATTGTATGAATTTACATGCCATAAAAATGGCATTGGCATGCAGAAATATGAAGATGTTCCTAAACCCACCTACCACCCTATCGATCCATGGCTTGCGCATTCCGTCTCTCTGGTCGGCGTAGTGCCCGCCCGCCCGCCCGCCCGCTCGTTTCATCAGTTGGCTTAGGCATACGGAGTTCATTCCCAGTCTAAGATCAGACCGGACCTAGGGTTGTGGCAGCAAGATCGGTAACACGCAGAGGGGGACCCGGTCGATCCCCGGCTTACGCATCCCGCCCCTCTGGCTGGCTGAGTGCCCGCACGCTCATTTCGTTGGTTGACTTAGGCATATGGAGTTCATTCCCAGTCTAAGCATACGAAGTTCATTCCCAGTCTAAGATCGAATCAGACCGAGGGTTGCGGCACCACATGCTAGGCTCGGGTATGTGCTGGTGTCGCATTTTTCTTCGGCAGGGCACCATCAATGGAGCATCCCCGGAGAACCTGATCGGCGGCATTGGGGTTTCGACGATCAGGGGGGCCGGGGGTGTACACACATTATATGCGATGGGTGCTGGTACTTGGCCCTTATATTGGCCCCCTATCCCTCACAAACCTCGAGAACTCTCACCCCCTTAAAGAGCATTTCAGATTTTACAGGTTTGTTGCCAGTAGCCATTAAAGTGTTTAAAATGGGGACACTTTTTTCAAATGGTCACAAAATCTTGTACACTTCGAGTTTTTTGCTGAATTTTTTTGTGCATGCCAACAAAAATACAAGGATCACGTCTACCAAGTTTGGGGCCAAAACTTCTCCTGAAAAAATTTTAAAAAATCCAGAACCGTAAAAAGTTTCTAAAATCGTCAAAAATAGAAAACGAGTCGTCTGGCCATGAAACTTCACGTAAAGGCTGAAGGGACCATTGTATGAATTTACAAGCCATAAAAATAGCATTGGCACGTAGAAATATGAAGATGTGTCTAAACCCACCTACCACCCTATCGATCCACGGCTTGCGCATCTCGTTTCTTCGACCGGCGTAGTGCCCGCCTGCCCGCTCATTTCGTTGGTTGGCTTAGGCATACGGAGTTCATTCCTAGTCTAAGATCAGACAGGAATGAGGGTTATGGCAGCAGGATCAGCAGCACGTAGAGAGGGACCCGGCTGATCCCCGGCTTGCGCATCCCACCCCTCTGGCCGGCTGGGCACCTGCATGCTCGTTTCGTGGGTTGACTTAGGCATACGAGCTCATTCCCAGTCTAAGCATACGGGGTTCATTCCCAGTCTAAGTTTAGACTGGACTGAGGGTTGCGGTAGGACATGCTAGGCTAGGGCATGTACTGGTGTCGCATTTTTCTTCACCGGGGCACCATCGCTAGAGCATCGTCGGAGAACCTGACCGGCGGCATTGGGTTTTCGGCGATCGGGGGGGCCGGCAGGGGTTGTGCACACATGATGTGCGATGGGTGCTGGTACATGGCCCTTATATTGACCCGCTATCCCACATCAAACCTTGAGAACTCACTACCCCTTAAAGAGCATTTGAGATTGTACAAGTTTGCTGCCAGTAGCCATTAAAGTGTCTGAAATGGGGACACTTTTTTCAAATGGTCACAAAAACTTGTACACTTTGAGTTTTTAGCTGAATTTTTTTGTGCATGCCAAAAAAAATACAAGGATCACGTCTACCAAGTTTGGGGCCAAAACTCTTGCCTAAAAAATTTTAAAAAATCTCAAACCGTAAAAAGTTTCAAAAATCAAGAAAAATAGAAAACGAGTCGTCTTGCCATGAAACTTCAGGTGAAGGCTTAAGGGACCATTGTATGAATTTACAAGCCATAAAAATGGCATTGGCACTCAGAAATATGAAGATGTGCCTAAACCCACCTACCACACTATCGATCCACAGCTTGCGCATCCCGTCTCTTTGGCCGGCGTAGTGCCCACCCGCCCGCTCGTTTTGTCTGTTGGCTTAGGCATACGGAGTTCATTCCCAGTCTAAGATTGGACCGGACCAAGGGTTGCGGCAGCAGGATTGGCAGCAAGCAGAGGGGGACCCGGTCGATCCCCTACTTGTGCATCCCGCCTCTCTGGCCGGTTGAACGCCCACAAGCTTGATTCGTGGGTTGACTTAGGCATACGGAGTTCATTCCCAGTCTAAGCATACGGAGTTCATTCCCAGTCTAAGATCGGACCAGACCGAGGGTTGCGGCATCACATGCTGGGCTCGAGCATGTGTTGGTGCCACATATTTCTTCCCCCAGGCACCATCGCCGGAGCATCGCCGGAGAACCTGACTGGCAGTATTGGGGTTCCGACGATCGGGGGGGCCGGGGGTATGCCCCCATGATGTGCGATGGGTGCTGGTACTTGGCCCTTATATTGGCCCCCTATCCCTCATCAAACCTCGAGAACTCACACCCTCTTACAGAGTATTTGAGATTTTACAGGTTTGCTGCCAGTAGCCATTAAAGTGTCTAAAATGGGGACACTTTTTTCAAATGTTCACAAAATCTTCTACACTTTAAGTTTTTAGCTAATGTTTTTTGTGCATGCCAACAAAAATACGAGGATCACGTCTACCAAGTTTGGGACCAAAACTCCTTTCGAAAAAATTTTAAAAAATCCTTAACCATAAAAAGTTTCAAAAATCGTGAAAAATAGAAAACGAATCATCTTGCCACGAAACTTCACGTGAAGGCTTAAGGGACCATTGTATGAATTTACAAGCCATAAACATGGCATTGGCACGAAGAAATATGAAGATGTGCCTAAACCCACCTACCACCCTATCGATCCACGGCTTGCACATCCCGTCTCTCTGGCCAATGTAGAGCCCGCCTGCCCGCCCGCACGCTCGTTTCGTCGGTTGGCTTAGGCATATGGAGTTCATTCCCAGTCTAAGATCGGACTAGACCGAGGGTTACGGTAGCAGGATCGACAGCACGTAGAGGGGGACCTGGCTGATCCCCGACTGGTGCCTCGACAGCACGTAGGGGGGCCAATATGATGGTACCCCAACAGCTGGTGCCGTATTTCTCTTCATCGGGGCACCATCGTCGGAGCATCGCCGGAGAACTTGACCGGCGGTATTGGGATTTCGACGATCGGGGGGTCAGGGGGTGTACGCGCATGATGTGTGATGGGTGCTGGTACTTGGCCCTTATATTGGCCCCCTATCCCTCATCAAACGTCAAGAACTCACACCCCCTTAAAGAGCATTTGAGATTTTACAGGTTTGCTGCCAGTAGCCATTAAAGTGTCTGAAATGGGGACACTTTTTTCAAATGGTCACAAAATCTTGTACACTTCGAGTTTTTAGCTGAATTTTTTTGTGCACTCCAACAAAAATACAAGGATCACACTTACCAAGTTTGGGGCCAAAACTCCATCCAAAAACTTTTTAAAAAAAATCCCGAACCGAAAAAAGTTTCAAAAATCATGAAAAATAAAAAACGAGTTGTCTTGCCATGAAACTTCACGAGAAGGCTTAACGGACCATTGTATGAATTTACAGGCCATAACAATGGCACTGGCATGCAGAAATATGAAGATGTGCCTAAACCCACCTACCACCCTATCGATCCACGACTTACGCATCCCGTCTCTCTGGTCGGCATGTGCCCGCCCGCCCGCCCGTTCGTTTTATCGGTTGGCTTAGGCATACGGAGTTCATTCCCAGTCTAAGATTGGACTAGACCGAGGGTTACGATAGCAAAATCGGCAACACGCAGAGTTGGACCCGGTGGATCCCCAGCTTGCGCATCCCACCCCTCTGGCCGGCTGAGCGCCCGCACACTCGTTTCGTGGGTTGACTTAGGCATACGAAGTTCATTCCCAGTCTAAGCATACGAAGTTCATTCCCAGTCTAAGATCGAATCAGACCGAGGTTACGGCAGCACATGCTGGGCTCAGGCATGTGCTGGTGCCACATTTTTCTTCGGCAGGGCACCATCACTGGAGCATCGTCGGAGAACCTGACCGACGACATTGGGGTTTCGGTGATCGGGGGGGCCGGGGGGTTGTGCGCACATGATGTGCGATGGGTGCTGGTACTCGGCCCTTATATTGGCCCCCTATCCCTCATCAAACCTTGAAAACTCACACCCCCTTAAAGAGCATTTGAGATTTTATAGGTTTGCTGCCAGTAGCTATTAAAGTATCTGAAATGGGGACACTTTTTTCAAATGGTCACAAAATCTTGTACACATCGAGTTTTTAGCTTAATTTTTTTGTGCATGCTAGCAAAAATACAAGGATCACGTCTACCAAGTTTGGGGCCAGAACTCCTTCCAAAAAAATTTTAAAAAATCCAGAATCGTAAAATGTTTCGAAAATCGTGAAAAATAGAAAACGAGTCATCTTGCCATGAAACTTCACGTCAAGGCTTAACGGACCATTGTATGAATTTAAAAGCCATAAAAATGTCATTGGCACATAAAAATATGAAGATGTGCCTATTCCCACCTACCACCCTATGGATCCACGACTTACGTATCCCATCTCTCTGGCCGACGTAGTGCCCACCTGCCCGCCCACCCGCTCGTTTTGTCGGTTTGCTTTGGCATACGGAGTTCATTCCCAGTCTAAGATCAGATCAGACCGAGGGCTACGATAGTAGGATCGGTAACGTGCAGAGAGGGACCCAGCTGATCCTCGGCTTGCGCATTCCGCCCTTCTGGCCGGCTGAGCGTCCGCAGGCTTGTTTTGTGGGTTGACTTAGGCATACGGAGTTCATTCCCAGTCTAAGATCAGACTGGATCGAGGGTTGTGTTAGCATACGCTGGGCTCAGGCAAGTGCTGGTGCCGTATTTTTCTTCGTCGGAGTACCATCATCGGAGAACCTGACCGACGGCATTGGGGTTCCGACGATCGGGGGGGCCGGGGGGTGTGCGCAAATGATGTGCGATGGGTGCTGGTACTTGGCCCTTATATTGGCCCCCTATCCCTCATCAAACCTCGAGAGCTCACACCCCCTTAGAGAGCGTTTGAGATTTTACAGGTTTGATGCCAGTAGCCATTAAAGTGTCTGAAATGGGGACACTGTTTTCAAATGGTCACAAAATCTTGTACACTTCGAGTTTTTAGCTGAATTTCTTTGTGCATGCCAACAAAAATACAAGGATCATGTCTACCAAGTTTGGGGCAAAAACTCCTTCCGAACCGTAAAAGGTTTCAAAAATCGTGAAAAATAGAGAACGAGTCGTCTTGCCATGAAACTTCATATGAAGGCTTAAAGGACCATTGTATGAGTTTACAAGCCATAAAAATGGCATTGGCACGCAGAAATATGAAGATGTGCCTAAACCCACCTACCACCTTATTGATCCACGGCTTGCGCATCCCGTCTCTCTAGCTGGCTGCATTGGGGTTCCGATGATCGGGGGGGCCGGGGGGTGTGCGCACATGACGTGCGATGGGTGCTGGTACTTGGCCCTTATATTGGCACCCTATCCCTCATCAAACCTCGAGAACTCACACCCTCTTAAAGAGCATTTGAGATTTTACAGGTTTGCTGCCAGTAGCCATTAAAGTGTCTGAAATGAGGACACTTTTTTCAAATTGTCACAAAATCTTGTACACTTCGAGTTTTTAGCTGAATTTTTTTGTGCATGCCAACAAAAATAAAAGGATCACGTCTACCAAGTTTGGGGCCAAAAATCCTTCCGAAAAAATTTTAAAAAATCCTGAACCGCAGAAAGTTTCCAAAATCGTGAAAAATTGAAAACGAGTCGTCTTGCCATGAAACATCACATGAAGGCTTAAGGGACCATTGTATGAATTTACAAGCCATAAAAATGGCATTGGCATGCAGAAATATGAAGATGTCCCTCAACCCACCTACCACCCTATCGATCCATGGCTTGAGCATCCCGTTTCTCTGGCCGGCGTAGTGCCCGCCCGCCCGCCCGCCCGCTCGTTCCGTCAGTTGGCTTAGGCATATGGAGTTCATTCCCAGTCTAAGATCGAACCAGACTGAGGGTTGCAATAGCAGGATCGGCAGCACGCAGAGGAGGACCCAGCCGATCCCCGGCTTGCGCATCCTGCTCCTCTGGTCTGCTAAGCGCCCACACGCTCGTTTCATGGGTTGCCTTAGGCACATGGAGTTCATTCCCCATCTAAGCATACGGAGTTCATTCCCAGTATAAGATCGGATCAGACCGAGGGTTGCGACAGCACATCCTGGGCTCGGACACGTGCTGGTGCTGCATTTTCTTCGTTGGGGCACCATCGTCGGCGCATCGCCGGAGAACTTGACCGACGGCATTGGGGTTTCGACGATCAGGGGGGCCGGGGGGTGTGCACACATGATGTGTGATGGGCGCTGGTACTTGTCCCTTATATTGGCCTCCTATCCCTCATCAAACCTCGAGAACTCACACCCCCTTAAAGAGCATTTGAGATTTTACTGGTTTGCTGCTAGTAGCCATTAAAGTGTCTGAAATGGGGACACTTTTTTCAAATGGTCACAAAATCTTGTACACTTCGAGTTTTTAGCTGAATTTTTTTTGTACATGCCAACAAAAATACAAGGATCACGTCTACCAAGTTTAGGGCCAAAAATCCTTCAAAAATTTTTTTTTTAAAATCCCAGACCGTAAAAAGTTTCAAAAATCGTGCAAAATAGAAAATGAGTCATCTTGCCATGAAACTTCACGTGAAGGCTTAGGGGACCATTGTATGAATTTACAAGCCATAAAAATGGCATTGGCACACAGAAATATGAAGATGTGCCTAAACCCACCTACCACCCTATCGATCCACGGCTTGCGCATCCCGTCTCTCTGACCGGCTTACTGCCCGCCCGCTCGCCCACCCGTTCATTTCGTCGGTTGGCTTAGGCATACGGAGTTCATTCCCCGTCTAAGATTAGACCAGACCAAGGGTTGCGGTAGCAGGATTGGCAGCACACAGAGGGGGACCCGGCCGATCCCCTGCTTGTGTATCCCGCCCCTCTGGTTGGCTGACCGCCCGCACGCTCGTTTCGTGGGTTGACTTAGGCATACGGAGTTCATTCCCAGCCTAAGCATACGGAGTTCATTCCAAGTCTAAGATCGGACCGGACAAAGGGTTGCGGCAGCACATGCTGGGCTCAGGCATGTGCTGGTGCAGCATTTTTTTTCGTCGGGGCACCATCATCGGAGCATCGCCGGAGAACCTGACCGACGGAATAGGGGTTCCGACGATTGGGGGGGCCTGGGGGGTGTGCGCACATGATGTGCGATGGGTTCTATTACTTGGCCCTTATATTGGCCCCCTATCCCTCATCAAACCCTGAGAACTCACACCCCCTGAAAGAGCATTTGAGATTTTACAGGTTTGCTGCCAATAGCCATTAAAGTGTCTGAAATGGTCACAAAATCCTGTACACTTCGAGTTTTTAGCTGAATGTTTTTGTGCATGCCAATAAAAATACAAGGATCACATCTACCAAGTTTGGGCCGAAAATCCTTCCGAAAAAATTTTAAAAAATCTCGGACCGCAAAAAGTTTCAAAAATCATGAAAAATAGAAAAAGAGTCGTCTTGCCTTGAAAGTTCATGTGAAGCGTTAAGGGACCATTGTATGAATTTACAAGCCATAAAAATGGCATTGGCACGTAGAAATATGAAGATGTACCTAAACCCACCTACCACCATATCGATACAAGGCTTGCGCATCCCGTCTCTCTGGCCGGCGAAGTGCCTGCCTACCTGCCCGCCCACCCGCTCATTTCGTCGGTTGGCTTAGGCATATGGAGTTCATTCCCAGTCTAAGATTGGACCGGACCAAGGGTTGCAGCAGCAGGATTGGCAGCATGCAGAGGGAGACTCGGTCGATCCCTGACTTGTGCAACCCGCCCCTCTGGCCGGCTCGGGCATGTGCTGGTGCCGTATTTTTCTTCACCAAGGCACCATCGCCGGAGCATCATCGGAGAACCTGACTGGCGACATTGGGGTTCCGACGATCGGGGGGGCCAGGGGTGGTGTGCGCACATGATGTGCGATGGGTGCTGGTACTTGGCCCTTATATTAGCTCCTTATCCCTCATCAAACCTCGAGAACTCACACCCCCTTAAAGAGCATTTGAGATTTTACAAGTTTGCTGCCAGTTGCCATTAAAGTGTCTAAAATGGGGACACTTTTTTCAAATGGTCACAAAATCTTGTACACTTCGAGTTTTTAGCAGAATTTTTTTATGCATGCCAACAAGAATACAGGGATCACGTCTATTAAGTGTGGGGCCAAAGCACCTTTCGAAAAAATTTTAAAAAATCTCGAATTGCAAAAAGTTTTGAAAATCATGAAAAATAGAAAACGAGTCGTCTTGCCATGAAACTTCACGTCAAGGCTTAAGGGACCATTGTATGAATTTACAAGCCATAAAAATGGCATTGGCATGTAGAAATATGAAGATGTGCCTAAACCCACCTACCACCCTATTGATCCACGACTTGTGCATCCCGTCTCTCTGGCCGGTGTAGTGCCTGCCCGCCCGCCCGCCCGCTCATTTCGTTGGTTGGCTTAGGCATATGGAGTTCATTCCCAGTCTAAGATCAGACTAGACCGAGGGTTGCGGTAGCAGGATTGGCAACACCCGGAGGGGAACCCAGTCCATCCTCGGCTTATGCATCCCGCCCCTCTGGCCGGCTGAGCGCCCACACTCTCGTTTCGTGGGTTGACTTAGGAATACGGAGTTCATTCCCTGTCTAAGATCGGACCAGATCGAGTGTTGCGGCAGAGCATGCTGGGCTCAAGCATGTGCTGGTGTCGTTATTTTATTCGTCGGGGCACCATCGTCGGAGCATCGTCGGAGAACCTGACCGATGACATTGGGGTTCCGACGATCGGGGGGCCGGGGGGTGTGCGCACATGATGTGCAATTGGTGCTGGTACTTGGCCCTTATATTGGCCCCCTATCCCTCATCCAACCTCGAGAACTCACGCCCCTTTGAAGAGCATTTGAGATTTTACAGGTTTGCTGCTAGTAGCCATTAAAGTGTCTGAAATGGGGACACTTTTTTCAAATGGTCACAAAATCTTGTACACTTCGAGTTTTTAGCTGAATGTTTTTGAGCATGCCAAAAAAAATACGAGGATGACGTCTACCAGGTTTGGGGCCAAAACTCCTTCGAAAAAAATTTTAAAAAATCACAAACCGCAAAAAGTTTCAAAAATCGTGAAAAATAGAAAACGAGTAGTCTTGCCATGAAACCTCACGTGAAGGCTTAAGGGACCATTGAATCAATTTACAAGCCATAAAAATGGCATTGGCAAGCAAAAATATGAAGATGTGCCTAAACCCACCTACCACTCTATCAATCCACGGCTTGCGCATCCCGTCTCTCTGACCGGCGTAGTGCCCGCCCGCTCGCTCGTTTCATCGGATGGCTTAGGCTTACGGAGTTCATTCCCAGTCTAAGATCAGACCAAACTAAGGGTTGCGACAGCAGGATGGGCAGCACTTAGAGGGGGACCTGACCGATCCCCGACTTACGCATCCCACCCCTCTGGCCGACTGAGCACCCGCACGCTCGTTTCGTAGGTTGACTTAGGCATACAGAGTTCATTCCCAGTCTAAGATCGGACCGGACCAAGGGTTACGACAGCACATACTAGGCTCGTGCTTGTGCTGGTGCCGCATTTTTCTTCATTGGGGCACTATCACCAGAGCATCGTCGGAGAACCTGACCGGCGGCATTGGGGTTCCGGCGATCGGCGGAGCCGGGGGGTGTGCGCACATGATGTGCGATGGGTGCTGGTACTTGGCCATTATATTGGCCCCCTATCCCTCATCAAACCTCGAGAACTCACACCTCCTCAAAGAGCATTTTGAGATTTTACAGGTTTACTGCCAGTAGCCATTAAAGTGTCTAAAATGGGGACATTTTTCAAATGGTCACAAAATCTTGTACACTTTGATTTTTTATCTAAATTTTTTTGTGCATGCCAACAAAAATATAAGGATCATTTCTACCAAGTTTGGGGCCAAAACTCATTCCAAAAAAGTTTAAAAAATCTCGAACCGTAAAAAGTTTCAAAAATCATGAAAAATAGAAAATGAGTCGTCTTGCCATTAAACTTCACGTGAAGGCTTAAGGGACCATTGTATGAATTTACAAGCCATAAAAATGGCATTGGCACGTAGAAATATGAAGATGTGCCTAAACCCACCTACCACCCTATCGATACACGGCTTGTGCATCTCGTCTCTCTAGCTGGCATAGTGCCCGCCCGTCCACCCGATCGCTCGTTTCGTCGGTTGGCTTAGGCATACAGAGTTCATTCCCAGTCTAAGATCAAACCGCACCGAGGGTTGCGGCAGCAAGATCCGCAACACGCAGAGGGGGACCCGACTGATCCTCAGCTTGTGCATCTCACCCTCTGGCCGGCTGAACGGCCGTACGCTCGTTTCGTGGGTTGACTTAGGCATATGGAGTTCATTCCTAATCTAAGATCGGATCGGACTGAGGGTTGCGGCAGCACATACTGTGCTCGAGCATGTCCTGGTGTCATATTTTTCATTGCCTGGGCACCATCGTCGGAGCATCACTGGAGAACTTGACCCGCGGCATTGGGGTTCCGACGATCGGGGGGGCCGGGGTGGGTGTGCGCACATGATGTGCGATGGGTGCTGGTACTTGACCCCTATATTGGGCCCCTATCCCTCATCAAACCTCGAGAACTCACACCCCCTTAAAGAGCATTTGAGATTTTACAGGTTTGCTACCAGTAGCCATTAGAGTGTCTGAAATGGGGACTCTTTTTTCAAATGGTCACAAAATCTTGTACACTTCGAGTTTCTAGCTGAATTTTTTTGTGCATGCCAAAAAAAATACAAGGATCACGTCCACCAAGTTTGGGGCCAAAACTCCTTCCAAAAAAGTTTAAAAAATCTTGAACTGCAAAAGGTTTCAAAAATCGTGAAAAATAGAAAACGAGTCATCTTGCCATTAAACTTCACGTGAAGGCTTAAGGGACCATTGTATGAATTTACAAGCCATAAAAATGGCATTGGCACGCAGAAATATGAAGATGTGCCTAAACCCACCTACCACCCTATCGATCCACGGCTTGCGCATCCCATCTCTCTGGCCGGCGTGGTGCCCGCCCGCCGCTCGTTTCATCGGTCGGCTTAGGCATACGGAGTTCATTCCTAGTCTAAGATTGGATCGGACTGAGGGTTGTGGCAGCAGGATCGGCAGCACGCAGAGGGTGACCCGACCGATCCCCAGCTTGCGCATCCTGCCCCTCTGGCCGACTGAGCGCCCGCACGCTCTTTTCGTGGGTTGACTTAGGCATACAGAGTTCACTCCCAGTCTAAGCATACGAAGTTCATTCCCAGTCTAAGATCGGATTGGACCGAGGATTGCGGCAGCACATGCTGGGCTAGGGAATGTGCTGGTGCCACATTTTTCTTTGCTGGGGCACCATCGCCAGAGCATCATCGGAGAACCTGACCGGCGGCATTGGGGTTCCGGCAATCGGGGGGCCGGGGGGGGTGTGCGCACATGATGTGCAATGGGTGCATCCCGTCTCTCTGGCCTGCGAAGTGCCGGCCCACCCGCCCGCCCGCCCGCTCGTTTTGTCGGTTGGCTTAGGCATACAGAGTTCATTCCTAGTCTAAGATCAGACCGGACCAAGGGTTGCAGCAGCAGGATCGATAGCACGCAGAGGGGGACCCAGTCGATCCCCGGCTTGCGCATCCCTTCCCTCTGGCCGGCTGAGCGCCCGCACTCTCGTTTCGTGGGCAGACTTAGGCATACGGAGTTCATTCCCAGTCTAAGATCAGATCGGACCGAGGGTTGCAACAGCACATGCTGGGCTCAGGCATGTGCTGGTGCCAGATTTCTCTTCATCGGGGCACCATCGTCGGAGAACTTGACTGACGACATTGGGGTTCCGACGATCGGGGGGGCTGGGGGGTGTGTGCACATGTTGTGTGATGGGTGCTGGTACTTGGCCCTTATATTGGCCCCCTATCCCTAATCAAACCTCGAGAACTCACACCCCTTAAAGAGCATTTGAGATTTTACAGGTTTGCAGCCAGTAGCCATTAAAGTGTCTGAAATGGGGACACTTTTTTCAAATGGTCACAAAATCTTGTACACTTTGAGTTTTTAGCTGAAAGTTTTTGTGCATGCCAACAAAAATACAAGGAACACGTTTACAAAGTTTGGGGCCAAAAATCCTTCCGAAAAAATTTTTGAAAAATCTCGAACCGCAAAATGTTTCAAAAATCGTGAAAAATAGAAAACGAGTCATCTTGCCATGAAACTTCACGTGAAGGCTTAAGGGACCATTGTATGAATTTACAAGCCATAAAAATGGCATTGGCACACAAAAATATGAAGATGTGCCTAAACCCACCTACCACCCTATCGATCCACGGCTTGCGCATCTCGTCTCTCTGGCCGACGTAGTGCCCACCCGCCCGCCCGCTCGTTTCGTCGGTTGGCTTAGGCATACAGAGTTCATTCCCAGTGTAAGATCGGACCGAACCGACGGTTGCGGCAACAGGATCGGCAACACGCAGAGGAGGACCCAGCCGATCCCCGGCTTGCGCATCCCCTCTGGTCGGCTGAACGCCCGCACGCTCGTTTCGTGGGTTGACTGAGGCATATAGAGTTCATTCCCAGTCTAAGCATACGGAGTTCATTCCTAGTTTAAAATCAGATCAGACAGAGGGTTGCGGCAGCATATGCTGGGCTCGGGCATGTGCTGGTGCTGCATTTTTCTTTGTCGGGGCACCATCGTCGGAGCATCGCCAGAGAACCTGACCGGCGGCATTGGGGTTCCGAATATCGGAGGGGCCGGGGGGTGTGCGCACATGATGTGCAATGGGTGCTGGTTCTTGAACCTTATATTGGCCCCCTATCCCTCATCAAACCTCAAGAACTCACACCCCCTTAAAGAGCATTTGAGATTTTATAGGTTTGCTGCCAGTAGCCAATAAAGTGTCTGAAATGGGGACAATTTTTTCAAATGGTCACAAAATCTTGTACACTTTGAGTTTTTAGCTGAAAGTTTTTGTGCATGCCAAAAAAATACAAGGAACACGTCTACAAAGTTTGGGGCCAAAACGCCTTCCAAAAAAATTTTGAAAAATCTCGAACCGTAAAAAGTTTCAAAAATTATGAAAAATAGAAAATGAGTCGTCTCGCAATGTAACATCACGTGAAGGCTTAAGGGACCATTGTATGAATTTACAAGCCATAAAAATGGCATTGGTAGGAAGAAATATCAAGATGTGCCTAAACCCACCTACCACCCTATCGATCCACCGCTTGCGCATCCCATCTCTCTGGCCGGCGTAGTGCCCGCCCGCCCACTCGTTTCGTCGGTTGGATTAGGCATACGGAGTTCATTCCCAGTCTAAGATCGGATAAGACTGAGGGTTGCGGTAGAAGGATCAACAGCACGCAGAAGGGGACCCAATCGATCCCCGGCTTGCGCATCCCGCCCCTCTGGCCGGCTGAGTGCCCGCACGCTCGTTTCATGGGTTGACTTAGGCATACAGAGTTCATTCCCAGTCTAAGCATATAGAGTTCATTCCCAGTCTAAGATCAGACCAGAATGAGGGTTGCGACAGTAGATGCTGGGCTCGGGCATGGGCTGGTGCTATATTTTTCTTCGTCGAGCCACCATCATCGGAGCATCACCGGAGAACCTGACCGACGACATTGGGGTTTCGACGATCGGGGGGGCCGAGGGGTGTGCACACATGATGTGCGATGGGTGCTGGTACTTGGCCCTTATATTGGCCCCCTATCCCTAATCAAACCGCGAGAACTCATACCCCTTAAAGAGCATTTGAGATTTTACAGGTTTGCTGCCAGTAGCCACTAAAGTGTCTGAAATGGGGACATTTTTTTTCAAATGGTCACAAAATCTTGTACACTTTGAGTTTTTAGCTGAATTATTTTTTGCATGCCAACAAAAATACAAGGATCATGTCTACCAAGTTTGGGGCCAAAACCCCTTTCGAAAAAGTTTTAAAAAGTCCCGAATCGTAAAAAGTTTCAAAAATCATGAAAAATAGAAAACGAGTCGTCTTGCCATGAAACTTCACGTGAAGGCTTAAGGGACCATTGTATGAATTTACAACCCATAAAAATGGCATTCGAATGCAGAAAGGTGAAGATGTACCTAAACCCACCTACCACCCTATCGATCCACGGCTTGCGCATCCCGTCTCTCTGGCCAGCGTAGTGCCCACCCGCCCGCCTGCTCGTTTCGTCGGTTGGCTTAAGCATACAGAGTTCATTCCCAGTCTAAGATCAGACCAGACCGAGGATTGCGGTAGCAGGATCGGCAGCATGCAGAGGGGGACCCAGCCGATCCTCGGCTTTCGCATCCCGCCCCTCTGGCCAGCTGAGCGTGTGCATGCTGGTTTCATGGGTTAACTTAGGGATACGGAGTTCAATCCCAGTCTATGCATACAGAGTTCATTCCCAGTCTAGGATCGGACTGGACAAAGGGTTGCAGTAGCACATGCTAGGCTCGGGCATCTGTTGGTGCCGCATTTTTCTTCGTCGACGCATCATCGGAGAACTTGACCGAAGACATTACGGTTCCGGCGATTGGGCGGGCCGGGGGGGATGTGCGCACATGATGTTCGACGGGTGCTGGTACTTGGCCCTTATATTGGCCCTCTATCCCTCTTCAAACCTTGAGAACTCACACCCCCTTAAAGAGCATTTGAGATTTTACAGGTTTGTTGCTAGTAGCCATTAAAGTGTCTGAAATGGGGACACTTTTTTCAAATGGTCAGAAAATCTTGTACAGTTTGATTTTTTAGCTGAATTGTTTTGTGCATGCCAAAAAAAATACAAGGATCACGTCTACCAAGTTTAGGACCAAAACCCCTTTCGAAAAAATTTTAAAAAATCCAGAATCGTAAAAAGTTTCAAAAATCATGAAAAATAGAAAACGAGTCGTCTTGCCATGAAACTTCATGTGAAGGCTTCAAGGACCATTGTATGAATTTACAAGCCATAAAAATCTCTTTGGCATGCAGAAATATGAAGATTTGCCTAAACCCACCTACCACTTTATTAATCTACAGCTCGCGCATCCCGTCTCTCTGGCCAGCGTAGTGCCCGTCCGTTCGTTTCGTCGGTTGGCTTAGGCATATGGAGTTCATTCCCAGTCTAAGATTAGACCAGACCGAGGGTTGCGGCAGCAAGATTGGCAGCACGTAGAGGGGGACCCGATCGATCCCCGGCTTGTGCGTCCCACCCCTCTGGCTGGCTGAGCGCCCGCACGCTTGTTTCGTGGGTTGACTTAGGGATACGGAGTTCATTCCTAGTCTAAGCATACGGAGTTCATTCCCAGTCTAAGATCGGACCGGACCAAGGGTTGTGGCAGCACATGCTGGGTTCGGGCATGTGCGGGTGCGGCATTTTTCTTCGTCGGAGCATCGTCGAAGAACCTGACTGGCGGCATTGGGGTTCCAGTGATCGGGGGGGCCAGGGGGGTGTGCGCACATGATGAGCGATGGGTGCTGGTACTTGGCCCTTATATTGGCCCCCTATCCCTCATCAAACCTTGAGAACTCACACCCCTTAAAGAGCATTTGAGATTTTCCAGGTTTGCTGCCAGTAACCATTAAATTGTCTGAAATGGGGACACTTTTTTCAAATGGTCACAAAATCTTGTACACTTCGAGTTTTTAGCTGAATTTTTTTGTGCATGCCAAAAAAAATACAAGGATCACGTATACCAAGTTTGGGGCCAAAACTCCTTCTGAAAAAATTTTAAAAAATCTTGAATCGCAACAAGTTTCAAAAATCATGAAAAATAAAAAACGAGTCGTCTTGCCATGAAACTTCACATGAAGGCTTAAGGGACCATTGTATGAATTCACAAGCCATAAAAATGGCATTGGCATGCAGAAATAAGAAGATGTGCCTAAACCCACCTACCACCCTATCGATCCACGGCTTACGCATCCCGTCTCTCTGGACGATGTAGTGCCCGCCCGCCCGCCTGCCCGTTCGTTTCGTCGGTTGGCATAGGCATATGGAGTTCATTCCCAGTCTAAGATCGAATCAGATCAAGGGTTACGGTAGCAGGATCAGCAGCCCACAGAGGGGGACCCGGCCTAACCCTGGCTTGCGCGTCCCGCCCCTTTGGCCGGCTGAGTGCCTGCAAGCTCGTTTGATGGGTTGACTTAGGCATACGGAGTTCATTCCCAGTCTAAGCATACGGAGTTCATTCCCAATCTAAGATCAGACCGGACTGAGGGTTGCAGCAACACATGCTGGGCTCAGGCATATGCTGATGTCCGTATTTTTCTTTGCCGGTGCACCATCGTCGGAGCATCGCCGGAGAACCTGACCGGCGGCATTGGGGTTCCGGTGATCGGGGGGCCGGGGGGTGTGCGCACATGATGTGCGATGGGTGCTGGTACTTGGCCCTTCTATTGGCCCCCTATCCCTCATCAAACCTCAAGAACCAACACCCCCTTAAAGAGCATTTGAGATTTTACAAGTTTTCTGCTAGTAGCAATTAAAGTGTCTAAAATGGGGACACTTTTTTCAAATGGTCACAAAATCTTGTACACTTTGAGTTTTTAGCTGAATTTTTTTGTGCATGCGAAAAAAAATACAAGGATCACGTCTACCAAGTTTGGGGCCAAAACTCCTTTCGAAAAAATTTTAAAAAATCATGAACCTCAAAAAGTTTCAAAAATCATGAAAAATAGAAAACGAGTCTTCTTGCCATGAAACTTCACGTGAAGGCTTAAGGGACCATTGTATCAATTTACAAGCCATAAAAATGGCATTGGTAGGCAGAAATATGAAGATGTGCCTAAACCCACCTACCACCCTATCGATCCACGGCTTGCGCATCCCGTCTCTCTGGTCAATGTAGTGCCCGCCAGTCTGCCCGCCTGCTCGTTTCGTCGGTTGGCTTAGGCATACGGAGTTCATTCCCTGTCTAAGATTGGACTGGACTGAGGGTTATGGCAGCAAGATCGACAGGACGCAGAGGGGGCCCGACCGATCCTCGGCTTGTGCATCCCGCCCCTCTAGCCGACTGAGCGCCCGAATGCTCGTTTCGTGGGTTGACTTAGGCATACAGAGTTCATTCCCAGTCTACGCATATGGAGTTCATTCCCAGTCTATGATCAGACCGGACGGAGGGTTGCGGCAGCACATTCTGGGCTCGGGCATGTGCTGGTGCTGCATTTTTCTTCTTCGGGGCACCATCGTCGGAGAACCTGACCGGCGGCATTGAGGTTCCGGTGATCGGGGGCCGGGGGGTGTGCGCACATGATGTGTGATGGGTGCTGGTACTGGCCCTTATATTGGCCCCCTATCCCTCATCAAACCTCGAGAACTCACACCCCGTTAAAGAGCATTTGAGATTTTACAGGTTTGCTGCCAGTAGCCATTAAAGTGCCTGAATGGGGACACTTTTTTCAAATGGTCACAAAATCTTGTACAATTCGAGTTTTTAGCTGAATTTTTTTGTGCATGCCAAAAAAAATACAAGGATCACGTCGACCAATTTAGGGGCCAAAACTCCCTCCGAAAAAATTTTAAAAAATCCCTAACCGTAAAAAGTTTCAAAAATCGTGAAAAATAGAAAACGAGTCATCTTGCCATGAAACTTCACGTGAAGGCTTGAGGGACCATTGTATGAATTTACAAGCCATAAAAATGGCATTGGTAGGTAGAAATATGAAGATGTGCCTAAACCCACCTACCACCCTATCGATCCACGGCTTGCGCATCTCGTCTCTCTGGCCAGCGTAGTGCCCGCCCGCCCGCCCGCTCACTTTGTCGGTTGGCTTAGGCATACAGAGTTCATTCCCATTCTAAGATCGGACCAGACCGAGTGTTGCGGTAGCAGGATCGACAACACACAGAAGGGACCCGGTTGATCCCCGGCTTGCACATCCCGCCCCTCTGGCCGACTGAGCGCCCGCACGCTCGTTTCGTGGGTTGACTTAGGCATACGGAGTTCATTCCTAGTCTAAGCATATGGAGTTCATTCCCAGTCTATGATCAGACCAGATGGAGGGTTGCGGCAGCACATTCTGGGCTTGGGCATGTGCTGGTGCTGCATTTTTCTTCGTTGGGGCACCATCGCCGGAGAACCTGACCGGCGGCATTGGAGTTCCGACGATCGGGGGGCCGGAGGGATGTGCGCACATGATGTGCGATGGGTGCTGGTACTAGGCCCTTATATTGGCCCCCTATCCCTCATCAAACCTCGAGAACTTACACCCCCTTAAAGAGCATTTGAGATTTTACAGTTTTGCTGCCAGTAGCCATTAAAGTGTCTTGATGGAGACACTTTTTTCAAATGGTCACAAAATCTTATACACTTCGAGTTTTTAGCTGAATTTTTTTGTGCATGCCAGAAAAAGTACAAGGATCACATCTACCAAGTTTAGGGCCAAAACACTTTCAAAAAAAATTTTAAAAAATCCCAAACCATAAAAAGTTTCAAAAATCATGAAAAATAGAAAACGAGTCGTCTTGCCACGAAACTTCACGTGACGGCTTAAGGGACCATTGTATGAATTTACAAGCCATAAAAATGGTATTGGCACATAGAAATACGAAGATGTGCCTAAAACAACCTACCACCCTATCGATCCAAGGCCTGCACATCCCTTCTCTCTGGCCGGCGTAGTGTGCACCCGCTTGTTTTGTCGGTTGGCTTAGGCATACGGAGTTCATTCCCAGTCTAAGATCAGACCAGACTGAGGGTTCTAGAAGTAGGATCGGTAGCACGCAGAAGGGGACTTGGCTGATCCCCGACTTTCGCATCCCGCCCCTCTGGCCGGCTGAGCGCCCGCACGCTCATTTCATGGGTTGACTTAGGCATTGAGTTCATTCCCAGTCTAAGCATATGGAGTTCATTCCCAGACTAAGATCAGATCGGACCGAGGGTTGCGACAGCACATGCTGGGCTCAAGCATGTGCTGGTGCCGCATTTTTCTTCCTCGGGGCACCATCGTCGGAGCATCACCGGAGAACCTGACTGGCGGCATTGGGGTTCCGGCGATCAAAGGGGCCGGAGGGGGGTGTGCGCACAAGATGTGCGATGGGTGCTGGTACTTGGCCCTTATATTGGCCCCCAATCCCTCATCAACCCTCGAGAACTCACACCCCCTTAAAGAGCATTTGAGATTTTACAGGTTTTCTGCCAGTAGCCATTAAAGTGTCTGGATGGGGACACTTTTTTCAAATATAATCACAAAATCTTGTACACTTCGAGTTTTTAGCTTAATTTTTTTGCGCATGCCAAAAAAAATGCAAGGATCATGTCTACCAAGTTTGTGGCCAAAACTCTTTTCGAAAAAATTTTAAAAAATCCCGAACCAAAAAAGGTTTTAAAAATCCTGAAAAATAGAAAACGAGTCGTCTTGCCATGAAACTTCACGTGAAGGCTTAAGGGACCATTGTATGAATTTACAAGCCATAAAAATGGCATTGGCATGCAGAAATATAAAGATGTGCCTAAACCCACCTACCACCCTATCGATCCACGGCTTACGCATCCTGTCTCTCTGACCGACGTAGTGCCCGCCCGCCCGTCCGCCCGCCCGCTCATTTCATCGGTTGGCTTAGGCATACGAAGTTCATTCCCAGTCTAAGATTGGACTGGACTGATGGTTGCGGCAGCAGGATCGGCAGCACGCAGAGGGGGACGCGATCGATCCTCGAGATGTACGCTCGTTTCATGGGTTGACTTAGGCATATGGAGTTCATTCCCAGTCTAAGCATATGGAGTTCATTCCCAGTCTAAGCATATGGAGTTCATTCCCAGTCTAAGATTGGACCGGACCGAGGGTTGTGGTAGCACATGTTGGGCTTGGGCATGTGCTGGTGCCGTGTTTTTCTTCGTCGGGGCACCATTACCAGAGCATCACCGGAGAACCTGACTGGCAGCTTTGGGTTCCGACGATCGGGGGGGCCGGGGGGTGTGCGCACATGATGTGCGATGGGTATCGCTTCTTGGCAGTTATATTGGCCCCTTATCCCTCATCAAACCTCGAGAACTCACACCCCCTTAAAGCGCATTTGAGATTTTACAGTTTTGCTGCCAGTAGCCATTAATGTGTCTGAAATGAGGACACTTTTTGCAAATGGTCACAAAATCTTGTACACTTCGAGTTTTTAGCTGAATTTTTTGGGCATGCCAACAAAAATACAAGGATCACGTCTACCAAATTTGGGGCCAAAACTCCTTCCAAAAAAATTTTAAAAGATCCCGAACCGAAAAAAGTTTCAAAAATCATGAAAAATAGAAAATGAGTCATCTTGCCTTGAAACTTCACGTGAAGGCTTAAGGGACCATTGTATGAATTTACTAGCCATAAAAATGGCATTGGCATGCAGAAATATGAAGATGTGCCTAAACCCACCTACCACCCTATCGATCCACGGCTTGTGCTTCCCGTCTCTCTGGTCGACGTGGTGCCCGCCCGCGCGCCCGCTCGCTCGTTTCATCGGTTGGCTTAGGCATACGGAGTTCATTCCCAGTCTAAGATTAGACCGAACCGACGATTGTGGTAGTAGGATCAACAGCACGCAGAGGGGGATCTGACCGATCCTCAGCTTGCGCATCCTGCCCCTCTGGTCGATTGAGCGCCCGGACGCTCGTTTCGTGGGTTGACTTAGGCATACGGAGTTCATTCCCAGTCTAAGCATATGGAGTTCATTCCCAGTCTATGATCAGATCAGATCGAGGGTTGCGGCAGCACATGCTGGGGTCGGGCATGTGTTGGGGCTGCATTTTTCTTCGTCGAGGCACCATCACCGGAGCATCGTCGGAGAACCTGATCGGCGGCATTGGCGTTCCGGTGATCAGGGGGTCGGGGGGTGTGCGCACATAATGTGCGATGAGTGCAGGTACTTGGCCCTTATATTAGCCCCTTATCCCTCATCAAACCTCGAGTACTCACACCCCCTTAAAGAGCATTTGAGATTTTACAGGTTTGCTGCCAGTAGCCATTAAAGTGTCTGAAATGGGGACACTTTTTTCAAAAGGTCTCAAAATCTTGTACACTTCAAGTTTTTAGTTGAATTTTTTTGTGCATGCCAAAAAATATACAAGGATCAAGTCTACCAAGTTTGAGGCCAAAACTCCTTCCGAAAAAATTTTAAAAATCCCGAACCGCAAAAAGTTTCGAAAATCATGAAAAATAGAAAACGAGTCGTCTTGCCATTAAACTTCACGTGAAGGCTTAAGGGACCAGTGTATGAATTTACAAGCCATAAAAATGGCATTGGCATGCAGAAATATGAAGATGTGCCTAAACCCACCTACCACCCTATCGATCCACAGCTTGCGCATCCCGTCTCTCTGGCCGGCGTAGTGCCCCTCCGCCCGCCCGTCCGCTTGTTTCGTCGGTTGGCTTAGGCATACGGAGTTCATTCCCAGTCTAAGATCGGATCAGACCGAGGGTTGCTGTAGCAGGATCAGCAGCACGTAGAGGGGAACCTGGCCGACCCTGGCTTGTGCATCCCGCCCCTCTGGCCGACAGAGCAGCTGCACGCTCGTTTCGTGGGTTGACTTACACATACATAGTTCATTTCCAGTCTAAGCATACGGAGTTCATTCCCAGTCTGAGATTGGACCAGACCGAGGGTTGCGGTAGCACATGCTGGGCTCGAGCATGTGCTGGTGCCACATTTTTCTTTGCCGGGGCACCAACGTCGAAGCATCGTCGGAGAACCTGACCGGAGGCATTGGGGTTCCGGCGACCGGGGGCCCGGGGGGTGTATGCACATGATGTCCGATGGGTGCTGGTACTTGGCCCTTATATTGGCCCCCTATCCCTCATAATTCCTTGAGAACTCACACCCCCTTAAAGAGCATTTGAGATTTTACAGGTTTGCTGCCAGTAGCCATTAAAGTGTCTGAAATGGGGACACTTTTTCAAATGGTCACAAAATCTTGTACACTTCGAATTTTTAGCTGAATTTTTTTGTGCATGCCAAAAAAACGTACAAGGATCACGTCTACCAAGTTTGGTGCCAAAAATCTTTCGAAAAAAATTTTTAAAAAATCCCGAACCGTAAAAAGTTTCAAAAATCATGAAAAATAGAAAACGAGTCGTCTTGCCATGAAACTTCACATGAAGGCTTAAGGGACCATTGTATGAATTTAAAAGCCATAAAAATGGCATTGGCATGCAGAAATATGAAGATGTACCTAAACCCAGCTACCACCCTGTCGATTCACGGCTTGCGCATCCCGTCTCTCTAGCCGGCGTAGTGCTCGCCCGCCCGCCCGCCCCCTCGTTTCGTCGATTGGCTTAGGCATACGGAGTTCATTCCTTGTCTAAGATCGGACCAGACTTAGGGTTGTGGCAGCATGCAGGGGGGGACCGGCCGATCCCTGGCTTGCGCATCCCGCCCCCTGGCCGACTAAGCGCCCGCACGCTCGTTTCATGGGTTGACTTAGGCATACGGAGTTCATTCCCAGTTTAAGCATACGGAGTTCATTCCCAGTCCAAGATCGGACCCAACCGAGGGTTACGGCAGCACGTGCTGGGCTCGGGCATGTGCTGGTGCCGCATTTTTCTTCGCTGGGGCCCGTCACCTGAGCATCGCCGAAGAACCTGACCGACGGTATTAGGGTTCCGGCGATCGGGGGGGCCGGGGGGCTATCCGCACATAGGTGCGATGGGTTCTGGTACTTGGTCCCTATATTGGCCCCCTATCCCTCATCAAACCTCGAGAACTCACACCCCCTTAAAGAGCATTTCAGATTTTACAGGTTTGCTGCGAGTAGCAATTAAAGTGTCTGAAATGGGGACACTTTTTTCAAATGGCCACAAAATCTTGTACACTTCAGTTTTTAGCTGAATTTTTTTGTGCATGCCAACAAAAATACAAGGATCACGTCTTCCAAGTTAAGGGCCAAAATCCTGCCCGAAAAACTTTTAAAAAATCCCGAACCGTAAAAAGTTTCAAAAATCATGAAAAATAGAAAACGAGTCGTCTTGCCGTGAAACTTCACGTGAAGGCTTAAGGGAACATTGTATAAATTTAGAAGATATAAAAATGGCATTGGCACACAGAAATATGAAGATGTGCCTAAACCCACCTACCACGCTATCGATCCACGGCTTGCGCATCCCGTTTCTCTGGCCGGCGTAGTGCCCGCCCGCCCGCCCGTTCGCTCGTTTCGTCAGTTGGCTTAGTCATACGGAGTTCATTCCCAGTCTAAGATCAGACCGGACCAAGGGTCGCAGCAGCAAGATCAGTAGCACACAGAGGGGGACCCGGCCGATCTCCGGCTTGCGCATCCTACCCCTCTGGCCGGCTGAGCGCCCGTACGCTCATTTTATGGGTTGACTTAGGCATACGGAGTTCATTCCCAGTCTAAGCATACAGAGTTCATTCCCAGTCTAAGATCAGACCAGACCGAGGGTTTTGGCAGCACATGCTGGGCTCGGGCATGTGCTGGTGCCGCATTTTTCTTCGTCGGGGCACTGTCGTCGAAGAACCTGACCGACGACGTTGGGGTTCCGGCAATCGGGGTGGCCAGGGGGGGTGTGCGCACATGATTTGTGATGGGTGCTGGCACTCGGCCCTTATATTGGCCCCCTATCCCTCATCAAACCTCGAGAACTCACACCCCCTTGAAGAGCATTCGAGATTTTACAAGTTTGCTGCCAGTAGCCATTAAAGTGTCTGAAATGGGGACACATTTTTGAAATGGTCCTGAAATCTTGTACACATCGAGTTTTTAGCTGAATTTTTTTGAGCATGCCAACAAAAATACAAGGATCATGTCTACCAAGTTTGGGGACAAAATTCCTTCCGAAAAACTTTTAAAAAACCTGAACCGCATAAAGTTTCAAAAATCGTGAAAAATAGAAAACGAGTCGTCTTGCCATGAAACTTCACGTGAAGGCTTAAGGGACCGTTGTATGAATTTACAAGCCATAAAAATGGCATTGGCACACGGAAATATGAAGATGTGGCTAAACCCACCTACCACCCTATTGATCCACGGCTTACGTATCCGTCTCTCTGGCCGAGGTAGTGCCCGCCCGCCCGCCTGCCCGTCTGCTCATTTCGACGGTTGGCTTAGGTATACGGAGTTCATTCCTAGTCTAAGATTAGACCGGATCGAGGGTTACGACAGCACATGCTGGGCTCGGGCATGTGCTGGTGCCGCATTTTTCTTCGTCAGGGTACCATCGTCGAAGAACCTGACCGACGATGTTGGGGTTCCGGCAATCGGGGTGGCCAGGGGGGGTGTGCGCACATGATTTGCGATGGGTGCTGGCACTCGGCCCTTATATTGGCCCCCTATCCCTCATCAAACCTCGAGAACTCACACCCCCTTAAAGAGCATTTGAGATTTTACAGGTTTGCTGCCAGTACCCATTAAAGTGTCTGAAATGGGGACACTTTTTTCAAATGGTCACAAAATCTTGTACACTTCGAGTTTTTAGCTGAATGTTTTTGTGCATGCCAACAAAAATACAAGCATCACGTCGACCAAGTTTGGAGCCAAAACTCCTTTTGAAAAAATTTTAAAAAATCTAAAACCGTAAAAAGTTTCAAAATTTGTGAAAAATAGAAAACGATTCGTCTTGCCATGAAACTTAACGTGAAGGCTTTAGGGACCATTGTATGAATTTACAAACCTTAAAAATGGCATTAGACATGTAAAAATATGAAGATGTGCCTAAACCCACCTACCACCCTATCGATCCACGGCTTGCGCATCCCGTCTCTCTGGCCGACGTAGTGCCCACCCGCCTGCCCGCCCGTTCATTTCGTCGGTTGGCTTAGGCATATGGAGTTCATTCCCAGTCTAAGATCAGACCGGACTGAGGGTTACGGTAGCAAGATCGGTAGCAAGCAGGGGGCAACCCAGCCAATCCCCGGCTTCCGCATCCCACCCCTCTGGACGGCTGAGCGCCCGCACTCTCGTTTCGTGGGTTGAATTAGGCATACGGAGTTCATTCCCAGTCTAAGATCAGACCAACCGAGGGTTACAACAGCACATGCTGGGCTCGGGCATGTGCTGGTGCTGCATTTATCTTCGCCGGGCACCATCGTCGGAGCATCACCGGAGAACCTGATCGACGGTATTGGGGTTCTGGCGATCAGGGGTCGGGGGTGTGTGCGCACATGATGTGCAATGGGTGTTGGTACTTGCGCCTTATATTGGCCCCCTATCCCTCATCAAACCTCGAGAACTCACACCCCCTTAAAGAGCATTTGAGATTTTACAGGTTTGCTGCCAGTAGCCATTAAAGTGTCTGAAATGGGGACACTTTTTTCAAATGGTCACAAAATCTTCTACACTTCGAGTTTTTAGCTGAATTTTTTTGAGCATGCCAACAAAAATACAAGGATCATGTCTACCAAGTTTGGGGCCAAAACTCCTTTCGAAAAAATTTTAAAAAATCTCAAACCGTAAAAACTTTCCAAAATCTTGAAAAATAGAAAACGAGTAGTGTTGCCATGAAACTTCAGTGAATGCTTAAGGGACCATTGTATGAATTTACAAGCCATAAAAATGGCATTGGCACGTAGAAATATGAATATGTGCCTAAACCCACCTACCACCCTATCGATCCACGGCTTGTGCATCCCGTCTCTCTGGCCGACGTAGTGCCCGCCCGCCCGCCCGCCTGCTTATTTCGTCGGTAGGCTTAGGCATACTGAGTTCATTCCCAGTCTAAGATCGGATCAGACTGAGGGTTGCGGCAGCAGGATTGGTAGCACGCAGAGGGGGACCCAGTCGATCCCTGACTTGCGCATCCCACCCCTCTGGCCGACTGACCGCCCGTAAGCTCGTTTGCGTGTATTGATTTAGGCATACGGAGTTCATTCCCAGTCTAAGCATATGGAGTTCGTTCCCTGTCTAAGATCGGACTGGACCAAGCGTTGCGGCAGCACATGCTGGGCTCAGGCATGTGCTGGTGCCGCATTTTTCTTCACCGGGGCACCATCGTCGGAGCATTGCCGGAGAACCTGACCGACGACATTAAGGTTCCGACGATTGGGGGCCGGGGGGTGTCCGCACATGATGTGCGATGGGTGCTGGTACTTGGCCCTTATATTGGCCCCCTATCCCTCATCAAACCTCGAGAACTCACACCCCATATAAGAGCATTTGAGATTTTACAGGTTTGCTGCCAGTAGCCGTTAAAGTGTATGAAATGGGGACACTTTTTTCAAATGGTCACAAAATCTTGTACACTTTGAGTTTTTAGGTGAATGTTTTTGTTCATCCCAACAAAAATACGAGGATCACGTCTACAAAGTTAGGGGCCAAAACCCCTTTCAAAAAAATTTTAAAAAATCTCGAACCGCAAAACGTTTCAAAAATCATGTAAAATAGAAAACTAGTCGTCTTGCCATGAAACTTCACGTGAAGGCTTAAGGGACCATTGTATGAATTTACAAGCCAAAAAAATGGCATTGGCATGCAAAAAATATGAAGATGTGCCTAAACCCAGCTACCACCGTATCGATCCATGACTTGCGCATCCTGTCTCTCTGGCCAGCATAGTGCCCGCCCGCCCGCCCGCTCGTTTCGTCAGTTGGCTTAGATATACGGAGAACCTGACCGGCGGCATTGGGGTTCCGGTGATCGGGGCGAACGGGGGGGGTGTCCGCACATGATGTGCGATGGGTACTGGTACTTGGCCCTTATATTGGCCCCCTATCCCTCATCAAACCTCGAGAACTCACACCCCCTTAAAGAGCGTTTGAGATTTTACAGGTTTGCTGCCAGTAGCCATTAAAGTGTCTAAAATAGGGAAACTTTTTTCAAATGGTCGCAAAATCTTGTACACTTCGAGCATTTAGCTGAATTTTTTTGTACATGCCAACAAAAATACAAGGATCATGTCTACCAAGTTTGGGGCTAAAACGCCTTCCAAAAAAATTTTAAAAAATCCCAAACCGCAAAAAGTTTCAAAAATCATGAAAAATAGAAAATGGGTCGTCTTGCCATGAAACCTCACGTGAAGGCTTCAGGGACCATTGTATGAATTTACAAGCCATAAAAATGGCATTGGCATGTGGACATATGAAGATGTGCCTAAGCCCACCTAGCACACTATCGATCCACGGCTTACGCATCCCGTCTCTCTGGCCGGCGTAGTGCCCGCCCACCCGCCCGCTCGTTTCGTCGGTTGGCTTAGGCATATGGAGTTCATTCCCAGTCTAAGATCGGACCGAACTGAGGGTTGCTGTAGTGGTATCGACAGCACGTAGAGAGGGACCCCGCCGATCATCGACTTATGCATCCCACCACTCTAGCCGATTGAACGCCCGCACGCTCGGTTCGTGGGTTGACTTAGCCATACAGAGTTCATTCCCAGTCTAAGCATACGGAGTTCATTGCCAGTCCAAGATCGGACCAGACCGAGGTTTGTGGCAGCACATGCTGGGCTCGGGCATGTGCTGGTGCTGCATTTTCCTTCACCGGGGCACCATCGCCAGAGCATCGTCGGAGAACCTGACCGATGGCATTGGGGTTTCGGCGATTGGGGGGCCGAGGGGTGTGCACACAAGATGTATGATGGGTGCTGGAACTTAGCCCTTATATTGGCCCCCTATCCCTCATCAAACCTCGAGAACTCACACCCCCTTAAAGAGCATTTGAGATTTTACAGGTTTACTGCCAGTAGCCATTAAAGGGTCTGAAATGGGGACACTTTTTTCAAATGGTCACAAAATCTTGTACACCTCGAGTTTTTAGCTGCATTTTTTTGTGCACGCCAACAAAAATACAAGGATCACGTCTACCAAGTTTGGGGCTAAACTCCTTCCGAAAAAATTTTAAAAAATCCCGAACCGCAAAAAATTTTAAAAATCGTGAAAAATAGAAAATGAGTAGTCTTGCCATGAAACTTCACATGAAGGCTTAAGGGACCATTGTATGAACTTACAAGCCATAAAAATGGCATTGACACACAGAAATATAAAGATGTGCCCAAACCCACCTGCCACCCTATCGATCCACGGCTTGCACATCCCGTCTCTCTGGCCAGCGTAGTGCTCGCCCGCCCACTCGTTTCGTCGGTTGGCTTAGGCATACGAAGTTCATTCCCAGTCTAAGATCGGATTGAACCGAGGGTTGTGGTAGTAGGATCGGCAGCACGCAGAGGAGGACGCTCCGGCCAGCTGAACGCCCGCACGCTCGTTTCGTGGGTTGACTTAGGCATACGGAGTTCATTCCCAGTCTAAGATCGGACCGGACCGAGGGTTGCAGCAGCACATGCTGGGCTCGGGCATGTGCTGGTGCCGCATTTTTCTTCGCCAGGGAACCATCACCGGAGCATCACCAGAGAACCTGACCGGCGGGATTAGGGTCCCGGCGATCAGGGGGCTGTGGGGGGGTGCACACATGATGTGCGATGGGTGCTGGTACTTGGCCCTTATATTGGCCCGCTATTCCTCATCAAACCTTTAGAACTCACACCCCCTTAAAGAGCATTTGAGATTTTACAGGTTTGCTGCCAGTAGCCATTAAAGTGTCTGAAATGTGGACAGTTTTTTCAAATGGTCACAAAATCTTGTACACTTCGAGTTTTTAGCTGAATTTTTTTGTGCATGCCAACAAAAATACGAGGATCATGTCTACCAGGTTTGGGGCCAAAACGCCTTCCAAAAAAATTTTAAAAAATCTTGAACCGCAAAAAGTTTTGAAAATCATGAAAAATAGAAAACGAGTCGTCTTGCCATGAAACTTCACGTGGAGGCTTAAGTTGTATGAATTTACAAGCCATAAAAATGGCATTGGCATGCAAAAATATGAAGATGTGCCTAAACCCACCTACCACCCTATCGATCCACAGCTTGCGCATCCCGTCTCTCTGGCCGGTGTAGTACCCGCCCACCTGCCCGCTCACTCATTTCGTCGGTTGGCTTATGCATACGAAATTCATTCCCAGTCTAAGATCAGATCGGATCGCGGGTTGTGGCAGCAGGATCAGTAGCACGCAGAAGGGGACCCGACCGATCCTTGGCTTACGCATCCCTCCCCTCTGGCCGATTGAGCGCCCGGACGCTCATTTCGTGGGTTGACTTAGGCATACGGAGTTCATTCCCAGTCTAAGCATACAGAGTTCATTCCCAATCTAAGATCAGACCAGACAGAGGTTTGCGGCAGCATATGGTAGGATCAGGCATGTGCTGGTGCCGTATTTTTCTTCGCCGCGGCACCATCGCCGGAGAACCTGACCGACGGCATTGGGGTTCCGGCGATCGGGGGGGTGTGCCCACATGATGTGCGATGGGTGCTGGTATTGGGCCCTTATATTGGCCCCCTATAATCATCAAACCTCAAGAACTCACACCCCCTTAAAGAGCACTTGAGATTTTATAGGTTTGCTGCTAGTAGCCATTAAAGTGTCTGAAATTGGGACACTTTTTTCAAATGGTCACAAAATCTTGTACACTTCGAGTTTTTAGCTGAATTTTTTTACGCATGCCAACAAAAATACAAGGATCATGTCTACCAAGTTTGGGGCCAAAACTCCTTTCGAAAAGATTTAAAAAAATCCTGAACCACAAAAAGTTTTGAAAATCGTGAAAAATAGAAAACGAGTCGTCTTGCCAAGAAACTTCACGTGAAGGCTTAAGGGACCATTGTATGAATTTACAAGCCATAAAATTGGCATTGGCACACAGAAATATGAAGATGTGCCTAAACCCACCTACCACCCTATCGATCCATGGCTTGCGCATCCCGTCTCTCTGGCCGACGTAGTGCCCGCCCGCCCGCTTGTTTCGTCAGTTGGCTTAGGTATATAGAGTTCATTCCCAGTCTAAGATTGGATCGGAACGAGGGTTGCGGCACCAAGATTGGTAGCAGACAGAGGGGGACCCGACTGATCCCCGGCTTGCGCATCCCACCCCTCTGGCCGGCTGAGCGCCCCCGCGTTCCTTTCGTGGGAGGACTTAGGCATACGGAGTTCATTCCCAGTCTAAGATCGGATCGGACCGAGGGTTGCGGCAGCACATGCTGGGCTCGGGCATGTGCTGGTGCGGCATTTTTCTTCGTCGGGGCACCACCGTCGGAGAACCCGACCGACGGCATTAGGGTTTCGATGAACGGTGGGGCCGGGGGCTGTGCGCACATGATGTGCGATGGGTGCTGGTACTTGGCCCTTATATTGGCCCGCTATTCCTCATCAAACCTCGAGAACTCACACCCCCTTAAAGAGCATTTGAGATTTTACAGGTTTGCTGCCAGTAGCCATTAAAGTGTCTGAAATGTGGACAGTTTTTTCAAATGGTCACAAAATCTTGTACACTTCGAGTTTTTAGCTGAATTTTTTTGTGCATGCCAACAAAAATACAAGGATCACGTCTACCAAGTTTGGTGCCAAAACTCCTTTCGAAAAAATTTAAAAAAATCCCGAACCGTAAAAAGTTTCAAAAATCATGAAAAATAGAAAACGAGTCGTCTTGCCATGAAACTTCACGTGAAGGCCTAAGGGACCATTGTATGAATTTACAAGCCATAAAAATGGCATTGGCAAATGTAAATATGAAGATGTGCCTAAACCCACCTATCACCCTATCGATCCATGGCTTGCGCATCCCGTCTCTCTAGCCGACGTAGTGCCCGCCCGCCCGCTCGTTTCGTAGGTTGGGTTAGGCATACGGAGTTCATTCCAAATTTTAGATCAGACTGGACCAAGGGTTGCGACAGCAGAATCAATAGCACAGAGAAGGGGACCCTATCGATTCCCGGCTTGCGCATCCCGCCCCTCTGGCCGGCTGAGTGCCCACAGCTCGTTTCGTGGGTTGACTTAGGCATACGGAGTTCATTCCCAGTCTAAGATCAGACCGGACCAGGGGTTACGACAGCACATACTGGGCTCGGGCATGTGCTGGTGCCACATTTTTCTTCGTCGGGGCACCATCGCCGGAGAACCTGACCGGCGGTATTGGGGTTCCGACGATCGGGGGGGTCGGGGGGCTGCGCACATGATGTGCGATGGGTGCTAATACTTAGCCCTTATATTGGCCCCCTATCCCTCATCAAACCTCGATAACTCACACCCCCTTATTGAGCATTTGCGATTTTACAGGTTTGCTGCCAGTAGCCATTAAAGTGTCTGAAATGGGGACACATTTTTCAAATGGTCAGAAAATCTTGTACACTTCGAGTTTTTAGCTGAATTTTTTTGTGCATGCCAACAAAAATACAAGGATCACGTCAACCAAGTTTGGGACCAAAACTCCTTCCGAAAAAATTTTAAAAAATCTCGAACCGTAAAACGTTTTAAAAATCATGAAAAATAGAAAACGAGTCGTCTTGCCATGAAACTTCACGTGAAGGCTTAAGGGACCATTGTATGAATGCATAAGCTGATCCCCAGCTTATGCATCCTACCCGCACGCTCGTTCAGTGGGTTGACTTAGGCATACGTAGTTCATTCCTAGTCTAAGCATACGAAGTTCATTCCCAGTATAAGATCGGACCAGACCGAGGGTTATGGCAGCACATGCTGGGCTCGGGAATGTGCTGGTGCCTCATTTTTCTTCGAGGGGCACCATCGCCGGAGAACCTGACCAGCGACATTGGGGTTCCGACGATCGGGGGGGCCGGGGGGTGTGCGCACATGATGTACGATGGCTGCTGGTAGTTGGCCCTTATATTGGCCCCCTATCCCTCATCAAACCTTGAGAACTCACACCCCCTTAAAGAGCATTTGAGATTTTACAGGTTTGCTGCCAGTAGCCGTTAAAGTGTCTGAAATGGGTACATTTTTTTCAAATGGTAACAAAATCTTGTGCACTTCGAGTTTTTAGCTGAATTTTTTTGTGCATGCCAAAAAAAATACAAGGATCACGTCTACCAATTTGGGGCCAAAACTCTTTCCAAAAAAATTTTAAAAAATCTCGAACCGTAATAAGTTTCAAAAATCGTGAAAAATAAAAAACGAGTCATCTTGCCATGAAACTTCACGTGAAGGCTTAAGGGACCATTGTATGAATTTACAAGCCATAAGAATGGCATTGGCATGCAGAAATATGAAGATGTGCCTAAAGCCACCTACCACCCTATCGATTCACGGCTTGCGCATCTCATCTCTCTATCCGATGTAGTGCCCACCCGCCTGCCCGATCGTGTCGTCGGTTGGCTTAGGCATACGGAGTTCATTCCCAGTCTAAGATCAGACCAGACTGAGGGTTGCGACAGTAGGATTGGCAGCGCGTAGAGGGGGACCCAACCGATCCTTGGCTTGTGCATCCCGCCCTTCTAGCCAGCTGGGCGCCCGTACGCTCGTTTCATGGGTTGACTTAGGCGTACGGAGTTCATTCCTAGTCTAAGCATATAGAGTTCATTCCCAGTCTAAGATCGGACCAGACCGAGAGTTGTCGCAGCACATGCTGGGCTTGGGCATGTGCTGGTGTCGCATTTTTCTTCGTCGGGGCACCATCGTCGGAGAACCTAACCGGCGGCATTGGGGTTCTGGCGATCGGAGGGGGCCAGGAGGGGTTGTGCGCACATGACGTGCGGTGGGTGCTGGTACTTGGGCCTTATATTTGCCCCCTATCCCTCATAAAACCTCGAGAACTCACACCGCCTTAAAAAGCATTTTACATTTTACAGGTTTGCTGCCAGTAGCCATTAAAGTGTCTGAAATGGGGATGCTTTTTTCAAATGGTCACAAAATCTTGTACACTTCGAGTTTTTAGCTGAATTTTTTTTGTGTAAGACTACCATGTTTGGGGCCGAAAATCCTTCTGAAAAAATTTTAAAAAATCCCTAACCGCAAAAAGTTTCAAAAATCAAGAAAAATAGAAAACGAGTCTTCTTGCCATGAAACTTCACGGGAAGGCTTAAGGCACCATTGTATGAATTTACAAGCCATAAAAATTGTATTGGCACGTAGAAATATGAAGATCTGCCTAAGCCCACCTACCACCCTATCGATCCACGGCTTGCGCATCCCGTCTCTCTAGCCAACGTAGGGCCCGCCTGTCCGCCCGTCTGCTCGTCTCGTCGGTTGGCTTAGGCATATGGAGTTCATTCCTAGTCTAAGATTAGACCAGACCGAGGGTTGCGGCAGCAGGATCGACATTACGCAGAGGGGGACTTGGCCGATCCCCGGCTTACGCATCCTGCCCCTTTAGCCGGCTGAACGCTCGTATGCTCGTTTCGTGGGTTGACTTAGGCATACGGAGTTCATTCCCAGTCTAAGATCGGACCAGACCGAGGGTTATGGCAGCACATGCTGGGCTCGGGCATGTGCTGGTGCTGCATTTTTCTTCATCGGGGCACCATCGCCGGAGCATTACCAGAGAGCCTGACCGATGACATTGGGGTTCCTACGATCGGGGGGGCCGTGGGGGGTGTGCGCACATGATGTGCGATGGGTGCTGGTACTTGGCCCTAATATTGGCCACCTATCCCTTATCAAACCTCGAGAACTCACACCCCCTTAAAGAGCATTTGAGATTTTATAGGTTTGCTGCCAGTAGCCATTAAAGTGTCTGAAATGGGGACACTTTTTTCAAATGGTCACAAAATCTTGTACACTTCAAGTTTTTAGCTGAATTTTTTTGTGCATGCCAAAAAAAATACAAGGATCACGTCTACGAAGTTTGGGGCCAAAACTCCTTCCGAAAAAATTTTAAAAAATCCCGAAGCGCAAAAAGTTTTGAAAATGTGAAAAATAGAAAACGAGTCGTCTTGCCATGAAACTTCACGTGAAGGCTTAAGGGACCATTGTATGAATTTGCATGTAGAAATATCATGATGTGCCCAAACCCACCTAGCACCCTATCGATCCACGGCCTGCGCATCCCGTCTCTCTGGCCGGCATAGTGCCCGCCAGCTCGCCCGCCTGCTCGTTTCATTGGTTGGTTTAGGCATATGGAGTTCATTCCCAGTCTAAGATTGGACCGAAAAGAGGGTTATGGTAGCAGGATCGGTGGCACGTAAAGGGGGACCCGACCGATCCCCGGCTTACGCATCCCGCCCCTCTGGCCGGCTGAGCGCCCGCACGGGCGTTTCGTGGGTTGACCTAGGCATACGGAGTTCATTACCAGTCTAAGCATACGGAGTTCATTCTCAGTCTAAGATCGGATCGGACCAAGGGTTACGGCAGCATATCCTGGGCTTGCGAATGTGCTGGTGTCGCATTTTTCTTCGTCGGGGCACCATCGCCGGAGAACCTGACCGACGGCATTGGGGTTCCGACGATCGGGGGGCCGGGGGGTGCACGCACATGATGTGCGATGGGTGCTGGTACTTGGCCCTTATATTGGCCCCCTATCCCTCATCAAACCACGAGAAATCAAACCCCCTTAAAGAGCATTTGAGATTTTACAGGTTTGCTGCCAGTAGCCATTAAAGTGTCTGAAATGGGGACAATTTTTTCAAATGTTCACAAAATCTTGTACACTTCGAGTTTTTAGCTGAATGTTTTTGTGCATGCCAAAAAAAATACAAGGATCATGTCTACCAAGTTTGGGACCAAAAGTCCTTCCGAAAAAAATTTAAAAAATCCTGAACCGCAAAAAGTTTCAAAAATTGTGAAAAATAGAAAACGAGTCGTCTTGCCATGAAACTTCACATGAAGGCTTAAGGGACCATTGTATGAATTTACAAGCCATAAAAATAGCATTGGCATGCAAAAATATGAAGATGTGCCTAAACCCACCTACCACCCTATCGATCCACGGCTTGCGAATCTCGTCTCTCTGGTCGGTGTAGTGCCCGCCCACCCACCCGCCCGCTCATTTCGTCGGTTGGCTTAGCCATATAGAGTTCATTCCCAGTCTAAGATCAGACGGGCCCGAGGGTTGCGACAGCAGGATCGACAACACACAGAGGGGGACCCAACCGTTCCTCGACCTGCGCATCCTACCCTACTGGCTGGCTGAGCGCCCGCATGCTCATTTTCTGGGTTGACTTAGGCATACAAAGTTCATTCCCAGTCTAAGTAAACGGAGATCATTCCCAGTCTAATATCAGACCAGACCAAGGGTTGCGACAGCACATGCTGGGCTCGGGCATTTGCTGGTGTCGCATTTTTCTTCGTCGGGTCACCATCACCGGAGCATCATCGGAGAACCTGACCGGCGGCATTGGGGTTCCGACGGTCGGGGGGGCTAAGGGGTGTGCGCACATGATGTGCGATGGGTGCTAGTACTTGGCCCTTATATTGGCCCCGTATCCCTCCTCAAACCTCGAGAACTCACACCCCCTTAAAGAGCATTTGAGATTTTACAGGTTTGCTGCCAGTAGCCATTAAAGTGTCTGAAATGGGGACACTTTTTTCAAATGCTAACAAAATCTTGTACTCTTTGAGTTTTTAGCTGAATTTTTTTGTGTATCCCAACAAAAATACAAGTATCATGACTACCACTTTTGGGGTTAAAACTCCTTTCGAAAAAATTTTAAAAAATCTCAAACCGTAAAAAATTTCAAAAATCATGAAAAATAAAAAACGAGTCGTCTTGCCATGAAACTTCACGTGAAGGCTTAAGAGACCATTCTATGAATTTATGAGCCATAAAAATGGCATTGGCACACAGAAATATGAAGATTTGCCTAAACCCACCTACCACCCTATCGATCCACGACTTGCGCATCCCATCTCTCTAGCCGGTGCAGTGCCAACCTGCCCACCCACCCGCTCGTTTCGTAGTCTAGTATCGGACTAGATCGAGGGTTGGGGTAGCAAATACTGGGCTCCGGCATTTGCTGGTGTCACATTTTTCTTCGCAGGGTCACCATCACCGGAGCATCGCCGGAGAACCTGACCCGCGGCATTGGGGTTCTGACGGTCGGGGGGGCCGAGGGGTGTGCGCACATGATGTGCGATGGGTGCTGGTACTTGGCCCTAATATTGGCCACCTATCCCTCATCAAACCTTGAGAACTCACACCCCCTTAAAGAGCTTTTGAGATTTTACAGGTTTGCTGCCAGTAGCCATTAAAGTGTCTGAAATGGGGACATTTTTTTCAAATGATCACAAAATCTTGTACACTTTGAGTTTTTAGCTGAATGTTTTTGTGCATGCCAACAAAAATACAAGGATCAAGTCTACCAAGTTTGGGGCCAAAACTCCTTCCGAAAAAATTTTAAAAAATCTCGAACCGTAAAAATTTTTAAAAATCGTGAAAAATAGAAAACGGGTTGTCCTGCCATGAAACTTCACGTGAAGGCTTAAGGGACAATTGTATGAATTTATGAGCCATAAAAATGGCATTGGCACATAGAAATATGAAGATTTGTGTAAACCCACAAATCACCCTATCGATCCACGGCTTGCGCATCCCGTCTCTCTGGCTGGCGTAGTGCCTGCCCACCCGTCGCCCTCTCATTTCATCAGTTGGCTTAAGCATATGGAGTTCATTCCCAGTCTAAGATCAGATCGGACCGAGGGTTGCGACAGTAGGATCGGCAGCACGCAGAGGCGGACCCGACTGATCCCTGGCTTACGTATCCCACCCTTCTGGCCAGCTGAGCGCCCGCACGCTCATTTCATGGGTTGACTTAGGCATACGGAGTTCATTCCCAGTCTAAGCATATGGAGTTCATTCCCAATCTAGGATCGGACTGTACCGAGGGATGCGGTAGCACGTGCTGGGCTCGGGCATGTGCTGTGCCGTATTTTTCTTCGAGTTTTTAGCTTAGTTTTTTTGTGCATGCCAACAAAAATACAAGTATCACGTCTACCAAGTTTGGGGCCAAAATTCCTTCCGAAAAAATTAAAAAAAATCCCTCACCGCAAAAAGTTTTGAAAATCGTGAAAAATAGAAAACAAGTCATCTTGCCATGAAACTTCACGTGAAGGCTTAAGGGACCATTGTATCAATTTACAAGCCATAAAAATGGCATTGGCACGCAGAAATATAAAGATGTGCCTAAACCCACCTACCACCCTATCGATCCATGGCTTGCGCATCCAGTCTTTCTGGCCGGCGTAGTGCCCACCCGCCCGCCCGTCCGTTCGTGTCGTCGGTTGGCTTAGGCATACGGAGTTCATTCCCAGTCTAAGATCAGACCGGATCGAGGGTTACGGCAATAGGATTGGCAACACGTAGATGGGGACCTGGTCGATCCTCGCCTTGTGCATCCTACCCCTCTGGCCGACTGAGCACCCGTACGCTCGTTTCGTGGGTTGACTTAGGCATACGGAGTTCATTCTCAGTCTAAGATTGGACTGGACCGAGGGTTACGGCAGCACATACTGGGCTCGGGCATGTGTTGGTGCCGTATTTTCCTTCGTCGGGGCACCATCATCGAAGCATCACCCTTATGTTGGCCCCCTATCCCTCATCAAACCTCGAGAGCTCACACCCCCTTAAAGAGCATTTGAGATTTTACAAGTTTGCTGCCAGTAGCCATTAAAGTGTCTAAAATGGTCACAAAATCTTGTACACTTCGATTTTTTAGCTGAATTTTTTTGTGCAATCCAACAAAAATAAAAGGATCACGTCTACCAAGTTTGGGGCCAAAACTCCTTCTGAAAAAATTTTAAAAAATCCCGAACCATAAAAAGTTTTGAAAATCATAAAAAAAAGAAAACATGTTGTCTTGCCATGAAACTTCACGTGAAGGCTTAAGGGACCATTGTATGAATTTAAAAGCCATAAAAATGGCATTGGCATGCAAAAATATGAAGATGTGCCTAAACCCACCTACCACCCTATCGATCCACGGCTTGTGCATCCTGCCTCTCTTGTCGGCATAGTGCCCGCCCGCCCGCTTGTTTTGTCGGTTGGCTTAGGCATACGGAGTTCATTCCCAGTCTAAGATCAGACTAGACCGAGGGTTGCAGCAGCAGGATCGACAGCACACAGAGGGGGACCCGACCGATTCTTGCCTTGCACATCTCGTCCCTCTGGCCGGTTGAGCACCTGTACGCTCGTTTCATGGGTTGACTTAGGCATACGGAGTTCATTCCCAGTCTAAGCATACGGAGTTCATTCCCAGTCTAAGATCGGATCAAATCGAGGGTTGCGGTAGCACATGCTGGGATCGGGCATGTACTGGTGCCATATTTTTCTTCGTTGGGGCACCATCACCGGAGCATCGTCGGGGAGCCTGACCGACGACATTAGGGTTTCGATGATCGGGGGGGCCGAGGGGTGTGCACACATGATGTGCGGTGGGTGCTAGTACTTGGCCCTTATATCGGCCCCTTATCCCTCATCAAACCTCAAGAACTCACACCCCCTTAAAGAGCATTTGAGATTTTACAGGTTTGCTGCCAGTAGCAATTAAAGTGTCTGAAATGGGGACACTTTTTTCAAATGGTAACAAAATCTTGTACACTTCGAGTTTTTAGCTGAAATTTTTTTTGCATGCCAACAAAAATACAAGGATCACGTCAAACAAGTTTGGGGCCAAAACTCCTTCCGAAAAAATTTTAAAAAATCCCAAACCGCAAAAAGTTTCAAAAATCATGAAAAATAGAAAACGAGTCATCTTGCCATGAAACTTCACGTGAAGGCTTAAGGGACCATAGTATGAATTTACAAGCCATAAAAATATCATTGGCACACAGAAATATGAAGATGTGCCTAAACCCACTACCACCCTATCGATCCATGGCTTGCGCATTCTGTCTCTTTGGCCGGCGTAGTGCCCGTCCGCCCGCTCGTTTCATCAGTTGGCTTAGGCATACAGAGTTCGTTCCCAGTCTAAGATCAGACGGAGTTCATTCCCACCCCTTTGGCTGACTGAGCGCCTGCACGCTTGTTTCGGGGGTTGACTTAGGCATACGGAGTTCATTCCCAGTCTAAGCATATGGAGTTCATTCCCAGTCTAAGATCGGATAGGACCGAGGGTTGTGGTAGCACATGCTGGGCTCGGGCATGTGCTGGAGCCATATTTTTCTTCGTCGGGGCACCATCGTCGGAGCATCGTCGGAGAACCTGACCGGCGGCATTGGGGTTCTGATGATCGGGGGGGCCGGGGGGTGTGCGCATATGATGTGCGATAGGTGCTGGTACTTGGCCCTTATATTGGCCCCCTATCCCTCATCAAACCTCAAGAACTCACACCCCCTTAAAGAGCATTTGAGGTTTTACAGGTTTGCTGCCAGTAGCCATTAAAGTGTCTGAAATGGGGACACTTTTTTCAAATGGTCACAAAGTCTTGTACACTTCGAGTTTTTAGCTGAATTTTTTTGTGCATGCCAACAAAAAAGCAAGGATCATGTCTACCAAGTTTGGGGGAAAAAATCCTTCCGAAAAAATTTAAAAAAATCCCGCCCACTCGTTTCGTCGGTTAGCTTAGGCATAGGCAGTTCATTCCCAGTCTATGATTAGACCGGACCGAGGGTTGCGACAGCATGATCGGTAGCATGCAGATGCTAACCCGATCGATCCCTGGCTTGCGCATCCCATGCCTTTGGCCGGCTGAGCGCCCGCACACTCGTTTCATGGGTTGACTTAGGCATACGAAGTTCATTCCCAGTCTAAGCATACGGAGTTCATTCCCAGTCTAAGATCGGACTGGACCGAGGGTTGCGGCAGCACAAGCTAGGCTTGGGCATGTGCCAGTATCGTATTTTTCTTCGTCAGGGCACCATCGTCCGAGCATCGTCGGAGAACCTGACCGGTGGCATTGGGGTTCCGACGATCGGGGGGGCCGGGGGGTGTGCACACATGATGTTCGATGGGTGCTGGTACTTTGCCCTTATATTGGCCCCCTATCCCTCAACAAACCTTGAGAACTCACACCTCGTTAAAGAGCATTTGAGATTTTATAGGTTTGCTGCCAGTAGCCATTAAAGTGTCTGAAATGGGGACACTTTTTTCAAATGGTCACAAAATCTTGTACACTTCGAGTTTTTAGCTGAATGTTTTTGTGCATGCCAAAAAAAATTAAAGGATCATGTCTACCAAGTTTGGGGCCAAAACTCCTTCCGAAAAAATTGTAAAAATTCTCGAACCGTAAAAAGTTTCAAAAATCGTGAAAAATATAAAACGAGTCGTCTTGCCATGAAACTTCACGTGAAGGCCTAAGGGACCATTGTATGAATTTACAAGCCATAAAAATGGCATTGCCACGCAGAAATATGAAGATGTGCCTAAACCCACTTGCCACCCTATCGATCCACGGCATGTGCATCCCGCCTTTCTGGCCAACGTAGTGTCCGCCCGCTCGTTTCGTCGGTTGGCTTAGGTGTACGGAGTTCATTCCCAGTCTAAGATCGGATTGGAGCGAGGGCTGCGGCAGCAGGATCGATAGCACGCAAAGGGGGAGCCGGCCGATCCTCGGCTTGCGCATCCCACCCTCTAGCCGGTTGAGCACCCGCACGCTCGTTTCGTGGGTTGACTTAGGCATACGGATTTCATTCCTAGTCTAAGATCGGACCAGACCGAGGGTTATTCTTCGTCGGGGCACCATCACCGGAGAACTTGACCAGTGGTATTGGGGTTCTGACGATAGGGGGCCGGGGGGGGTGTGCAGACATGATGTGTTATGGGTGGTGGTACTTGGCTCTTATATTGGCCCCCTATCCGTCATCAAACCTTAAGAACTAACACCCCCTTAAAGAGCATTTGAGATTTCACAGGTTTGCTGCCAGTAGCCATTAAAATGTCTTAAATGGGGACATTTTTTTTAAATGGTCATAAAATCTTGTACACTTCGAGTTTTTAGCTGAATTTTTTTGTGCACACCCACAAAAATACAAGGATCATGTCTACCAAGTTTGGTACCAAAACTCCTTCCGAAAAAAGTTTAAAAAATCTCGAGCCGCAAAAAGTTTCAAAAATCGTGAAAAATAGAAAACGAGTCGTCTTGCCATGACATTTCACGTGAAGGCTTAAGGGATCATTGTATGAATTTACAAGCCATAAAAATGGCATTGGCACGCAAAAATATGAAGATGTGCCTAAACCCACCTACCACCCTATCGATCCACGGCTTGCGCATCCCGTCTCTCTGGCCGGCGTAGTGCCCGCCCGCAAACCCGTCCGCTCGTTTCGTCGGTTGGCTTAAGCATACAGAGTTCATTGTCAGTCCAAGATCGTACCGAACTGAGGGTTGCGGCAGCAGGATTGGTAGCACGTAGAGTGGGACCCGACCGATCCCCGGCTTGCGCATCCCGCCCCTTTGGTCGACTGAGCGCCCGCATGCTCGTTTTGTGGGTTGACTTTGGCATACGCAGTTCATTCCCAGTGTAAGATCGAACTGGACCGAGGGTCGCGGCAGTGCATGCTGGGTTCGGGCATGTTCTGGTGCCGTATTTTTCTTCGTCGGGGCACCATCGCTGGAGCATCATCGGTGAACCTGACCGACGGCATTGACGTTCTGACGATCAAGGGGGCCGGGGAGGGTGTGCGCACATGATGTGCGATGGGTGCTGGTACTTGGCACTTATATTGGCCCCCTATCCCTCATCAAACCTTGAGAACTCACACCCCCTTAAAGAGCATTTGAGATTTTACAGGTTTGCTGCCAGTAGCCATTAAAGTGTCTGAAATGGGGACACTTTTTTCGAATGGTCACAAAATCTTGTACACTTTGAGTTTTTAGCTGAAATTTTTTGTGCGTGTCAACAAAAATGCAAGGATCACATTACCATGTTTGGGGCAAAAACTCCTTCCAAAAAAATTTGAAAAAATCCTGAACCGTAAAAAGTTTCTAAAATCATGAAAAATAAAAAATGAGTCGTCTTGCCATGAAACTTCACGTGAAGGCTTAAGGGACCATTGTATGAATTTACAAGCCATAAAAATGGCATTGGCATGCAGAAATATGAAGATGTGCCTAAACCAACCTACCACCCTATCGATCCACGGCTTGCGAATCCCGTATCTCTGGCCGACGTAGTGCCCGCCCGCTCGTTTCGTCGGTTGGCTTAGGCATACGGAGTTCATTCCCAATCTAAGATCAGACTGGATCGAGGGTTGTGATAGTAGGATCGACAGCACGCAAAGGGGGACCTGGCCGATCACCGACTTGTGCATCCCGCCCCTCTGTCCGACTGAGTGCCCGCAGGCTCGTTTCATAGGTTGACTTAGGCATACGAAGTTCATTCCCAGTCTAAGCATACGGAGTTCATTCCCAGTCTAGGATTGGATCGGACCGAGGGTTGCGATAGCACATGCTGGGCTCGGGCATGTGCTGGTGCCACATTTTTCTTTGTCAGGGCACCATCATCGGGGCATCGTCAGAGAATCTGATCGGCAGCATTGGGGTTCCGATGATCGAGGGGGGACAAGGGGGTGTGCGCACATGATGTGCGATGGGTGCTGGTACTTAGCCCTTATATTGGCCTCCTATCCCTCATCAAACCTCAAAAACTCACACCCCCTTAAAGAGCATTTGAGATTTAACAAGTTTGCTGCCAGTAGCCATTAAAGTGTATGAAATAGGGACACTTTATTCAAATGGTCACAAAATCTTGTACACATCGAGTTTTTAGCTGAATTTTTTTGTGCATGCCAACAAAAATACAAGGATCACTTTTACCAAGTTTGGGGCCAAAACTCCTTCCAAAAAAATTTAAGAAAATCCCAAACTACAAAAAGTTTCAAAAATCGTGAAAAATAGAAAACGAGTCATCTTGCCATGAAACTACACGTGAAGGCTTAAGGAACCATTGTATGAATTTACAAGCCATAAAAATGGCATTGGCCCATAGAAATATGAAGATGTGCCTAATCTCACCTACCACCCTATCGATCCACGGCTTGCGCATCCCGTCTCTCTGGTCGATGTAGTGCCTGCCCGCTCGCCCGCCCGTTCGTTTCGTCGGTTGGCTTAGGCATACGGAGTTCATTCCCAGTCTAAGATGAGACTGGACCGAGTGTTGCATTTTTCTTTGTCGGGGCACCATCACCGGAGCATCGTCGGAGAACCTGACCGGCGGGATTGGGGTTTCGACGATCGGAGGGGTCGGGGGTGTACGCACATGATGTGTGATAGGTGCTGGTACTTGGCCCTTATATTGGCCCCCTATCCCTCATCAAACCTCGAGAACTCACACCCCCTTAAAGAGCATTTGAGATTTTACAGGTTTGCTGTCACTAGCCATTAAAGTGTCTGAAATAGGGACACTTTTTTCAAATGGTCACAAAATCTTGTACACTTCGAGTTTTTAGCTGAATTTTTTTGTGTGAGCCAAAAAAAATACAAGGATCACGTTTACCAAGTTTTTAGCTAAAAATGGCATTGGCATGCAGAAATATGAAGATGTGCCTAAACCCACCTACCACCCTATCGATCCACGGCTTGCGCATCTCGTCTCTTTGGTCGATGTAGTGCTCGCCCGCCCGTCCGCCCGCTCGTTTCATCGTTTGGCTTAGGCATACGACATTCATTCCCAGTCTAAGATCAGGCCGGACCGAGTGTCGTAGCAGCAGGATCGATAGCACGCAAAGGGGGACCCGATTGATCCCCGGCTTGCGCATCCCACCCCTCTGGCTGGCTGGGCACCTGTACACTCGTTTCGTGGGTTGACTTAGAGATACGGAGTTCATTCCCAGACTAAGCATACGGAGTTCATTCCTAGTCTAAGATCGAACCGGACCGAGGGTTGTGGTAGCACATGCTAGGCTTGGGCATGTGCTGGTGCCGTATTTTTCTTCATCGGGGCACCCTCATTGGAGAACCTGACAGGCGGTATTGGGATTCCGACGATCGGGGGGCCGGGGGGTGTGTGCCCATGATGTGTGATGGGTGCTGGTACTTGGCCCTTATATTGGCCCCCTATCCCTCATCAAACCTCGAGAACTCACACGCTTAAAGAGCATTTGAGATTTTACAGGTTTGCTGCCAGTAGCCATTAAAGTGTCTGAAATGGGGACACGTTTTTCAAATGGTCACAAAATCTTGTACACTTTGAGTTTTTAGCTGAATTTTTTTATGCATGCCAACACAAATACAAGGATGACGTCTACCAAGTTTGGGGCCAGAACTCCTTCCGAAAAAATTTTCAAAAATCTCGAACCAAAAAAAGTTTCAAAAATCGTGAAAGATAGAAAACGAGTCGTCTTGCCATGAAACTTCACGTGAAGGCATCAGGGACCACTGTATGAATTTACAAGCCATAAAAATGACATTGGCACACAGAAATATGAAGATGTGCCTAAACCCACGTACCACCCCATCGATCCACGGCTTGCGCATCCCGTCTATCTGGTCGGCGTAGTGCCCGCCCGCCCGCCCGCTCATTTCGTCAGTTGGCTTAGGCATACAGAGTTCATTCGCAGTCTAAGATTAGACCAGACCGAGGGTTGCGGTAGCAGGATCAATAGCACGCAGAGAGGGACCCGACTGATCCCTGGCTTGCGCATCCCGCCCCTCTGGCCGATTGAACGCCCGCACGCTTGTTTCATGGGTTGACTTAGGCATACTGAGTTCATTCCCAGTTTAAGCATATGGAGTTCATTCCCAGTCTAACATCAGACTGGACCGAGGGTTACGGCAGCACGTGCTAGGCTCGGGCATGTCCTGGTGCCGCATTTTTCTTCATCGGGGCACCATTGCCGGAGCATCGTCAGGGAACTTGACCAACGGTATTAGGGTTCCGACGATAGGGGGCCGGGGGAGTGTGCGCACATGATGTGCGATGGGTGATGGTACTTGGCCCTTATATTGACCCCCTATCCCTCATCAAACCTCGAGAACTCACACCCCCTTAAAGAGCATTTGAGATTTTACAGGTTTGCTGCCAGTAGCCATTAAAGTGTCTGAAATGGGGACACTTTTTTCAAATGGTCATAAAATCTTGTACAAATCGAGTTTTTAACTGAATTTTTTTGTGCGTGCCAACAAAAATACAAGGATCATGGCTACCAAGTTTCGGGCCAAATCCCCTTCTGAAAAAGTTTAAAAAAATCTCGAACCATAAAAAGTTTTGAAAATCGTGAAAAATAGAAAACGAGTCATCTTGCCATGAAGCTGCACGTGAAGGCTTAAAGGACCATTGTATGAATTTACAAGCCAAAAAAATGGCATTGGCATGCAGAAATATGAAGATGTGCCTAAACCCACCTACCACCCTATCGATCCACGGCTTGCACATCCCATCTCTCTGGCCGGCGTAGTGCTCGCCTGCCCGCTCATTTCGTCGGTTGGCTTAGGCATACGGAGTTCATTCCCAGTCTAAGATCAGATCGGACTGAGGGTTACGGCAGCAAGATCGGTAGCATGCAGAGGGGGACCCGGCCGATCCATGGCTTGCGCATCATGCCCCTCTGGCTGGCTGAACGCCCGCACGCTCGTTTCGTGGGTTGACTTAGGCATACGGAGTTCATTCCCAGTCTAAGCATGTGAAGTTCATCCCCAGTCTAAGATCAGACCGGAGCGAGCGTTGCGACAGCACAAGCTGGGCTCGGGCATGTGCTGGTGCCGCATTTTTCTTCACCGAGGCACCATCGTCGGAGAACCTGACCGACGTCATTGGGGTTCCGGCGATCGGGGGGGCTGGGGGGGTGCACACATGATGTGCGATGGGTGCTGCTACTTGGCCCTTATATTGGCCCCCTATCCCTCATCAAACCTCGAGAAATCACACCCCCTTAAAGAACATTTGAGATTTTATAGGTTTGCTGCCAGTAGCCATTAAAGTGTCTGAAATGGGGACACTTTTTTCAAATGGTCACAAAATCTTATACACTTCGAGTTTTTAGCTGAATTTTTTTGTGCAAGCCAACAAAAATACAGGGATCACATCTACCATGTTTGGTGCCAAAACTCCTTCCGAAAAAATTTTAAAAAATCCCGAATCGTAAAAAGTTTAAAAAATTGTGAAAAATAGAAAACGAGTCATCTTGCCATGAAACTTCACGTGAAGGCTTAAGGGACCATTGTATCAATTTAAAAGCCATAAAAATGGCATTGGCACGTAGAAATATGAAGATGTGCCTAAACCCACCTACCACCCTATCGATCCACGACTTGCACATTCCGTCTCTCTAGCCAGCATAGTGCTTGCCCGCCCGCCCGCTTGCCCGCTCATTTCGTCGGTTGGCTTAGGCATACGGAGTTCATTCCTAGTCTAAGATCAGGCCAGACCAAGGGTTGCGGCAGCATGCAAAGAGGGACCCGATCGATCCCCGGCTTGCGCATCCCGCCCCTCTGGCCGGCTGAACGCCCGAACACTCGTTTCATGGGATGACTTAGGCATACAGAGTTCATTCCCAATCTAAGCATATGGAGTTCATTGCTAGTCTAAGATCAGACCAGACTGAGAGTGCAGCAGCAGGATCGATAGCACGTAGAGGGGGACCCGATCGATCCCCGGGTTGCGCATCCCGCCCCTCTGGCCTACTGAGCGCCCGCACGATCGTTTTATGGGTTGACTTAGGCATACGAAGTTCATTCCCAGTCTAAGCATACGGAGTTCATTCCCAGTCTAAGATCGGACTGGACCAAGGGTTGCGACAGCACATGCTGGGCTCGGGCATGTGCTGGTGCCGTATTTTTCTTCGTCGGAGCACCATTGTCAGAGCATCGTCAGAGAACCTGACCGACGGCATTGGGGGTCCCGCGATCGGAGGGGCCGGGGGGGTGTGCGCATATGTTGTGTGATGGGTGCTGGTACTTGGCCCTTATATTGGCCCCCTATCTCTCATCAAACCTCGAGAACTAGCACCCCCTTAAAGAGCATTTGAGATTTTACAGGTTTGCTGCCAGTAGCCATTAAAGTGTCTGAAATGGGGACACTTTCTTCAAATGGTCACAAAATCTTGTACACTTCATGTTTTTAGCTGAATTTTTTTTTGCATGCCAACAAAAATACAAGGATCACGTCTACCAAGTTTAGGCCAAAACTCCTTTCGAAAAAATTTTAAAAAATCTCGAACCGTAAAAAGGTGCAAAAATCGTGAAACTTCATGTAAAGGCTTAAGGGACCATTGTATGAATTTACAAGCCCTAAAAATGGCATTGGCACGTAGAAATATGAAGATGTGCCTAAACCCACCTACCACCCTATCGATCCACGGCTTGCACATCCCATCTCTCTGGCCGGCGTAGTGCTCGCCCGCCCGCTCATTTCGTCGGTTGGCTTAGGTATACGGAGTTCATTCCCAGTCTAAGATCAGATCAGACTGAGGGTTACGGCAGCAAGATTGGTAGCATGCAGAGGGGGACCCGGCCGATCCATGGCTTGCACATCATGCCCCTCTAGCTGGCTGAACGCCCGCACGCTCGTTTCATGGGTTGACTTAGGCATACGGAGTTCATTCCCAGTCTAAGCATATGGAGTTCATTCCCAGTCTAAGATCAGACCGGACCAAGGGTTGTGGCAGCACATGCTGGGCTCGAGCATGTGCTGGTGTCACAATTTTCTTTGCCGGGGCGCCATCGTCGGAGCATCACCGGATAACCTGGCCGACGGCATTGGGGTTCCGACGATCGGGGGGCCGAAGGGGTGTGCGCACATGATGTGTGATGGGTGCTAGGACTTGGCCGTTATATTGGCCCCCTATCCCTCACAAACCTTGAGAACTCTCACCTCTTAAAGAGCATTTGAGATTTTACAGGTTTGCTGCCAATAGCCATTAAAGTGTCTGAAATGGCGACACTTTTTTCAAATGGTCACAAAATCTTGTACATCTCGATTTTTTTCTTGAATTTTTTTGTGCATGCCAAAAAAAATACAAGGATCATGCCTACCAAGTTTGGGGCCAAAAATCCTTCCAAAAAAATTTTAAAAAATCTCGAACCTTAAAAAGTTTCAAAAATCATGAAAAATAGAAAATGAGTCGTCTTGCCATGAAACTTCACGTGAAGGCTTAAGGGACCATTGTATGAATTTACAAGCCATAAAAATGGCATTGGCATGTGGGAATATGAAGATGTGCCTAAACCCACCTACCACCCTATCGATCCATGGCTTGCGCATCCCGTCTATCTGACCGGTGTAGTGCCCGCCCGCCCGTCCGCTCGTTTCGTCGGTTGGCTTAGGCATACAGAGTTCATTCCTAGTCTAAGATCGGACAGGACTGAGGGCCGTGGCAGCAGGATCGATAGCACGTAGAGGGGGACCCAGTTGATCCCCGGCTTGCGCATCCCGCCCCTCTGGCCGGCTGAGCGCCCGTACGCTCATTTCGTGGGTTGACTTAGGCATACGGAGTTCATTCCTAGTCTAAGCATACGGAGTTCATTCCAAGTCTAAGATCAGACCGGATTGAGGGTTGCGATAGCACATGCTGGGCTAGGGCATGTGCTGGTGCCGTATTTTTCTTCGTCGGGGCACCATCGCCAGAGCATCGCTGGAGAACCTGACCGGTAGCATTGGGGTTTCGGCGATTGGAGGGGCCGAGGGCGGTGTGCGCACATGATGTGCGATGGGTGCTGGTACTTGGCCCTTATATTGGCCCACTATCCGTCATCAAACCTTGAGAACTCACACCCCCTTAAAGAGCATTTGAGATTTTACAGGTTTGCTGCTAGTAGCCATTAAAGTGTCTGAAATGGGGACGCTTTTTTAAATGGTCACAAAATCTTGTACACTTCGAGTTTTTAGCTAAATTTTTTTGTGCTTGCCAAAAAAAATACAAGGATCACGTCGACCAAGCTTGGGGCCAAAAATCCTTCTAAAAAAATTTTAAAAAATCTCAAACCGTAAAAAGTTTCAAAAATCGTGAAAAATATAAAACGAGTCGTCTTGCCATGAAACTTCAGGTGAAGGCTTAAGGGACCATTGTATGAATTTAGAGGCCATAAAAATGGCATTGGCATGCAGAAATATGAAGATGTGCCTAAACCCACCTACCACACTATCGATACACGGCTTGCGAATCTCGTCTCTTTGGCCGGCGTAGTGCCCGCCCGCTCGTTTCGTCGGTTGGCTTAGGCATACGGAGTTCATTCCCAGTCTAAGATCAGATCGAACCGAGGGTTGTGGCAGCAAGATCAGCAACAAGCAAAGGGGGACCCAGCCGATCCTCGGCTTGGGCATCTCACCCCTCTGGCCGGCTGAGCGCCCGCACGCTCGTTTCGTGGGTTGACTTAGGCATATGGAGTTCATTCCCAGTCTAAGCATACGGAGTTGATTCCCAGTCTAAGATCAGACCAGATCGAGGGTTGTGGCAGCACATGCTGGGCTCGGGCATGTGATGGTGCCACATTTTTCTTCGTCGGGGCACCATCATCGGAGCATCCCGGGAGAACCTGACCGACGGCATTAGGGTTTCGGCGATCGGGGGGGCCGGGGGGTGTGCGCACATGATGTGCGATGAGTGCTGGTACTTGGCCCTTATATTGGCCCCCTATCCCTCATCGAACGTCGACAACTCACACACCCTTAAAGAGCATTTGAGATTTTACAGGTTTGCTGCCAGTAGCCATTAAAGTGTCTGAAATGGAGACACTTTTTTCAAATGGTCAGAAAATCTTGTACACTTCGAGATTTTAGCTGAAATTTTTTACGCATGGCAACAAAAATACAAGGATCATGTCTACCAAGTTTGGGGCCAAAACCCCTTCCAAAAAAATTTTAAAAAATCCCAAACCGCAAAAAGTTTTAAAAATCATGAAAAATAGAAAACGAGTCGTTTTGCCATGAAACTTCACGTGAAGGCTTAAGGGACCATTGTATAAATTTACAAGCCATAAAAATGGCATTGGCATGCAGAAATTTAAAGATGCACCTAAACCCACCTACCACCCTATCGATCCACGGCTTGCACATCCCGTCTCTCTGGCTGGCGTAGTGCCCGCCTGCATGCTCGTTTCGTCGGTTGGCTTAGGCATACGAAGTTTATTCCCAGTGAAAGATCGGACTAGACTGAGGGTTGCGGCAGCATATGCTGGGCTCGGGCATGTGCTGGTGCCGCATTTTTCTTCATCGGGGCACCATCGTCGAAGCATCGCCGGAGAACCTGACCTACGGCATTAGGGTTTCGGCAATCAGGGGGGCCTGGGGCGGGTGCAAGCACATGATGTGCGATGGGTGCTGGTACTTGGCCCTTATATTGGCCCCCTATGCCTCATCAAACCTCGAGAACTCACATCCCCTTAAAGAGCCTTTGAGATTTTACAAGTTTGCTGCCAGTAGCCATTAAAGTGTCTGAAATGGGGACACTTTTTTCAAATGGTCACAAAATCTTGTACACTTCGAGTTTTTAGCTGAATCTTTTTGTGCATGCCAACAAAAATACAAGGATGAGATCTACCAAGTTTGGGGCCAAAAATCCTTCCGAAAAAATTTTAAAAACTCTCAAACCGCAAAAAGTTTCAAAAATCGTGAAAAATAAAAAACGAGTCATTTTGCCATGAAACTTGACGTGAAGGCTTAAGGGACCATTGTATGAATTTACAAGCCATAAAAATAGCATTGGCATGCAGAAATATGAAGATGTGCCTAAACCCACCTACCACCCTATCGATCCACAGGTTGCGCATCCCGTCTCTCTGGGCGGCGTAGTGCCCGCCCGCCCGCCCGCTCGTTTCATCGGTTGCCTTAGGTATACAGAGTTCATTCCTAGTCTAAGATCAGACCGGACCGAGGGTTGTGGCAGTGGGGTTGGCAGCACGCAGAGGGGGACCCAATGAATCCCCGGCTTGCGTATCCCGCCCCATTGGTCGGCTGAGCGCCCGCACGCTCGTTTCGTAGGTTGACTTAGGCATACGGTGTTCATTCCCACTCTAAGCATACGGAGTTCATTCCTAGTCTAAGATCGGACCGGACCGAGGGTTGCGGAAGCACATGCTGGGGTTGGACATGTGCTGGTGCCCCATTTTTCTTCGCTGGGGCACCATCGTCGGAGCATCGTCGGAGAACCAGATCGGAGGCATTGGGGTTCCGGCAATCGGGTGGGCCGGGGTGTTGTGCGCACATGATGTGCGAAGGGTGCTGGTACTTGGCCCTTATATTGGTCCCCTATCCCTCATCAAACCTCGAGAACTCACACCCCCTTAAAGAGCATTTGAGATTTTACAGGTTTGCTGCCAGCAACCTTTAAAGGGTCTGAAATGGGGATACTTTTTTCAAAGGGCCACAAAATCTTGTACACTTCAAGTTTTTAGCTGAAGTTTTTTGTGCATACCAAAAAAAATACAGGGACCACGTCTACCAAGTTTGGGGCCAAAACACCTTCCGAAAAAATTTTTAAAAATCCCGAACCGTAAAAAGTTTCAAAAATCATGAAAAATAGAAAACGAGTCGTCTTGCCATGAAACTTCACGTGAAGGCTTAAGGGACCATTGTACGAATTTACAAGCCATAAAAATGGCATTGGCACATAGAAATATGAAGATGTGCCTAAACCCACCTACCACCCTATCGATCCACGGCTTGCGCATCCCGTCTCTCTGACAAGCATAGTGCCCGCCAGCCCGCCCGCTCGTTTCGTCGGTTGGCTTAGGCATACGGAGTTTATTCCCAGCCTAAGATCAGATTGGACCAAGGGTTGTGGCAGCAGGATCGGTAGAACGTAGAGGGGGACCTGACTGATCCTCGACTTACGCATCCTGCCTCTCTGGCCAGCTGAGTGCCCGTACGCTCATTTCGTGGGTTGACTTAGGCATACGGAGTTCATTCCCAGTCTAAGCTCGGACCAGACCGAGGGTTGCGGCAGCACATGCTGGGCTCAGGCATGTGCTGGTGCCGCATTTTTCTTCGTCAGGGCACCATCGCCAAAGCATCGTCGGAGAACCCGACCGACGGCATTGGGGTTCAAGCAATTGGGGGGGCCGGGGGGGGTGTGGGCACATGATGTAAGATGGGTGCTAGTACATGGCCCTATTATTGGCCCCCTATCCCTCAACAAACCTCGAGAACTCACACCCCCTTAAAGAGCATTTGAGATTTTACAGGTTTACTGCCAGTAGCAATTAAAGTGTCTGAAATGGGGACACGTTTTTTAAAATGGTCACAAAATCTTGTACACGTCGAGTTTTTAGCTGAATTTTTTTGTGCATGCCAACAAAAATACAAGGATCACCTCTACCAAGTTTGAAGCCAAAAATCCTTCTGAAAAAATTTTCAAAAATCCTGAACCACAAAAAGTTTTGAAAATCGTGAAAAATAGAAAATGAGTCGTCTTGCCATGAAACTTCACGTGAAGGCTTAAGGGACCATTGTATGAATTTACAAGCCATAAAAATGGCTTTGGCACACAGAAATATGAAGATGTGCCTAAACCCACCTACCACCCCATCGATCCACGACTTGTGCATCCCCTCTCTCTGGCCGACGTAGTACCCGCCCGCCCACCCGTCCGGTCATTTCGTCGGTTGGCTTAGGCATACGGAACTCATTAATAGTCAAGATCAAATCGGACCGAGGGTTGTGGTAGCTGGATCGACAGCACATTGAGGGGGACTCGGCTGATCCTCGGCTTGCGCATCCCACCCCTCTTGCCGGCTGAGCGCCCCAACACTCGTTTCGTGGGTTGACTTAGGCATACGGAGTTCATTCCCAGTCTAAGCATACGGAGTTCATTCCCAGTCTAAGATCGGATCGGACCGAGGGTTGTTGCAGCACATGCTAGCCTAGGGCATGTGCTGGTGCCACATTTTTCTTCGTCAGGGCACCATCGCCGGAGCATCATCGGAGAACCTAACAGGCGGCATTGGGGTTCCGACGATCAGGGATGCCGGGAGGGGGTGTGCACACATGATGTGTGATGGGTGCTGGTGCTTGCACCTTATATAGGCCCCCTATCCCTCATCAAACCTCGAGAACTCACACCCCCTTAAAGAGCATTTGAGATTTTACAGGTTTGCTGCCAGTAGCCATTAAAGTATCTGAAATGGGGACACTTTTTTCAAATGGTCACAAAATCTTGTACAGTTTGAGTTTCTAGCTGATTTTTTTTGTGCATGCCAACAAAAATACAAGCATCACGTCTACCAAGTTTGGGGCCGAAACCCCTTCCAAAAAAATTTTAAAAAATCTTGAACCGCAAAAAGTTTCAAAAATCATGAAAAATAGAAAACAAGTCGTCTTGCCATGAAACTTCACGTGAAGGCTTAAGGGACCATTGTATGAATTTACAAGCCATAAAAATGGCATTGGCATGTAGAAATATGAAGATGTGCCTAAACCCACCTACCACCCTATCGATCCACGGCTTGTGCATCCTGTCTCTCTGGCCGGCGTAGTGCCCGCCCGCCCGCTCGTTTCGTCGGTTGGCTTAGGCATACGGAGTTCATTCCCATTCTAAGATTGGACCGGACCGAGGGTTGTTGCAGCACATGCTAGCCTAGGGCATGTGCTGGTGCCACATTTTTCTTCGTCAGGGCACCATCGCCGGAGCATCATCGGAGAACCTAACAGGCGGCATTGGGGTTCCGGCGATCAGGGATGCCGGGAGGGGGTGTGTACACATGATGTGTGATGGGTGCTGGTGCTTGGACCTTATATAGGCCCCCTATCCCTCATCAAACCTCGAGAACTCACACCCCCTTAAGCATGAACCGTAAAATCTTGTACAGTTTGTACAGTTTTTTCACGGCTTGCGCATCTCGTCTTTCTGGCCGATGTACTGCTCGCCCGCCCGCTCGTTTCGTCGGTTGGCTTAGGCATACGGAGTTCATTCCTAGTCTAAGATCAGACCGGATCAAGGGTTATGATAGCAGGGCCGACAGCACACAGAAGGGGACCTAGCCGATCCCCAGCTTGTGCATCCCGCCCCTCTGGTCGGCTGAGCGACCGCACGCTAATTTTATGGGTTGACTAAGGCATACAGAGTTCATTCCCAGTCTAAGCATACGGAGTTCATTCCCAGTCTAAGATCGGACCAGACCGAGGGTTGCGGCCGCACATGCTGGGCTCGGGCATGTGATGGTGCCACATTTCTCTTCGTCGGGGCACCATCGTCGGAGCATCCCGAGAGAACCTGATCGATGGCATTGGGGTTTCGGCAATCAGGGGGGCCGGGGGAGTGTGCGCACATGATGTGCGATGGGTGCTGGTACTTGGCCCTTATATTGGCCCCCTATCCCTCATCAAACCTCGAGAACTCACACACCCTTAATGAGCATTTGAGATTTTACAGGTTTGTTGCCAGTAGCCGTTAAAGTGTCTGAAATGGAGACATTTTTTTCAAATGGTCACAAAATCTTGTACACTTCGAGATTTTAGCTGAATTTTTTTGTGCATGCCAACAAAAATAGAAGGATCCCGTCCACCTAGTTTGGGGCAAAACTCCTTTCGAAAAAATTTTAAAAAATCCTGAACTGTAAAAAGTTTTGGAAATCGTGAAAAGTAGAAAACGAGTCGTTTTGCCATAAAACTTCACGTGAAGGCTTAAGGGACCATTATATGAATTTACAAGCCATAAAAATGGCATTGGCATGCAGAAATATGAAGATGTACCTAAACCCACCTACCACCCTATCGATCCACGGCCTGCGCATCCCGTCTCTCTGGCCGGCGTAGTACCTACCCGTCCACCCACCCGCTCATTTCGTCGTTCGGCTTAGGCATACGGAGTTCATTCCCAGTCTAAGACTGGACCCGACCGAGGCTTACGACAGTAGGATCGGCAACACGTAGAGGGGGACCCCATGGATCCCTGGCTTGCGCATCCCGCCACTCTGGCCGGCTGAGCGCCCGCACGCTCGTTTCGTGGGTTGACTTAGGCATACGGAGTTCATTCCCAATCCAAGCATACGGAGTTCATTCCCAGTCTAAGATCGAACCGGACTGAGGGTCGCGACAGCAGATGCTGGGCTCGGGCATAGGCTGGTGCTGCATTTTTCTTCGCCAGGGCACCATCACCGGGGAATCATCGGAAAACCTGACCGACGGCATTGGGGTTCCGACGATCGGGGGGCCGGGGGGTGTGCGCACATGTTGTGCGATGGGTACTGGTACTTGCCCTTATATTGGCCCCCTATCCCTCATCAAACCTCGAGAACTCACACACCCTTAATGAGCATTTGAGATTTTACAGGTTTGTTGCCAGTAGCCGTTAAAGTGTCTGAAATGGAGACATTTTTTTCAAATGGTCACAAAATCTTGTACACTTCGAGATTTTAGCTGAATTTTTTTGTGCACGCCAACAAAAATAGAAGGATCCCGTCCACCTAGTTTGGGGCAAAACTCCTTTCGAAAAAATTTTAAAAAATCCTGAACTGTAAAAAGTTTTGGAAATCGTGAAAAGTAGAAAACGAGTCGTTTTGCCATAAAACTTCACGTGAAGGCTTAAGGGACCATTATATGAATTTACAAGCCATAAAAATGGCATTGGCATGCAGAAATATGAAGATGTACCTAAACCCACCTACCACCCTATCGATCCACGGCTTGCGCATCCCGTCTCTCTGGCCGACGTAGTGCCCGGCCGCCCGCTCATTTCGTCGGTTGGCTTAGGGCATACGGAGTTCATTCTCAGTCTAAGATTGGTTTGGACCGAGGGTTGTGGCAACAGGATGGACAGCACACAGAGGGGGACCCGACCGATCCCCGGCTTGTGCATCCCGCCCCTCTTGCCGGTTGAGCGCCCGTACGCTCGTTTTGTGGGTTGACTTAGGCATACGAAGTTCATTCCCAGTCTAAGATCAGAACGGACCGAGGGTTGCAGCAGCACATGCTGGGCTCGGGCATGTGCTGGTGCCACATTTTTCTTCATCGGGGCACCATCGTCGGAGCATCGTCGGAGAACCTGACCGGCAGCATTAGGGTTTCAATGATCGAGGGGGCCGGGGGGTGTTTGCATATGATGTGCGATGGGTGCTGGTACTTGGCCCTTATATTGGCCCCCTATCTCCCATCAAACCTCAGGAACTCACACCCCCTCAAAGAGCATTTGAGATTTTATAGGTTTGCTGCCAGTAGCCATTAAAGTGTCTGAAATGGGGACACTTTTTTCAAATGGTCACAAAATCTTGTACACTACGAGTTTTTAGCTGAATTTTTTTGTGCATGCCAACAAAAATACAAGGATCATGTCTACAAAGTTTTGGGCCAAAACTCCTTCCGAAAAAATTTTAAAAAATCCGAAACCGCAAAAAGTTTCAAAAATCAAGAAAAATAGAAAACGAGTCGTCTTGCCATGAAACTTCACCTGAAGGCTTAAGGGACCATTGTATGAATTTACAAGCCATAAAAATGGCATTGGAATGTAGAAATATGAAGATGTGTCTGAATCCACCCACCACCCTATCGATTCCCGACTTGCGCATCCCGTCTCTCTAGCCGGCGTAGTGCCCGCCCGCCCGCTCGTTTCGTCGGTTGGCTTAGGCATACGGAGTTCATTCCCAGTCTAAGATCGAACGAGACCGAGGGTTGTGGCAGCAGGATCGGCAGCACGCAGAGGGGGACTCGACCGGTCCCCGGCTTGCGCATCTCGCCCCTCTGGCCGGCTGAGCGCCCGCACACTCGTTTCGTGGGTTGACTTAGGTATACGGAATTCATTCCAAGTCTAAGCTTACGAAGTTCATTCCCAGTATAAGATCGGACCGGACCGAGGGTTGCTGCAGCACATGCTGGGTTCGGGCATGTGCTGGTGCCGCATTTTTCTTCATCGGGGCACCATCGTCGGAGCATCCCCGGAGAACCTGACCGGTGGCATTAGGGTTCCGGCGATCGGGAGGGCCGGGGGTGTGCGCACATGATGTGCGATGGGTGCTGCTACTTGGCCCTTATATTGGTCCCCTATCCCTCATCAAACCTTGAGAACTCACACCCCCTTAAAGAGCATTGGAGATTTTACAGGTTTGCTGCCAGTAGCAATTAAAGTGTCTAAAATTGGGACACTTTTTTCAAATGGTCACAAAATCTTGTACACTTTGAGTTTTTAGCTTAATTTTTTTGTGCATCCAATAAAAATACGAGGATCACATCTACCAAGTTTGGGGCCAAAACTCCTTCCGAAAAAATTTTAAAAAATCTCGAACCTCAAAAAGTTTCGAAAATCGTGAAAAATAAAAAACGAGTCGTCTTGCCATGAAACTTCACGTGAAGGCTTAAGGGACCATTGTGTGAATTTAAAAGCCATAAAAATGGCATTGGCATGCAGAAATATGAAGATGTACCTAAACCCACCTACCACCCTATCGATCCACGGCTTGCGCATCCCGTCTCTCTGGCCGACGTAGTGCCCACACGCCCGCCCGCCCGCTCGTTTCATCGGTTGGCTTAGGCATACGGAGTTCATTCCAGTCTAAGATTGGACCAAACTGAGGGTTGCGATAGCAGGATTGGCAGCACGCAGAGGGAGACCTGACCAATCCCCGGCTTGCGCATCCCGCCCCTCTGGCAGGCTGAGCGCCCGTACACTCGTTTCGTGGGTTGACTTAGGCATACGAGTTCATTCCCGGTCTAGGCATACGGAGTTCATTCCCATTCTAAGATCGGACCAGACCGAGGATTACGGCAGCACATGCTGGGCTCAGGCATGTGCTGGTGCCGCATTTTTCTTCGCCGGGGCACCATCGTCGGAGCAATGCCAGAGAACCTGACTGGCGGCATTGGGGTTCCGACGATCGGGGGGCTTGGGGGTGTGCGCACATGATGTGCGATGGGTGCTAGTACTTGGCCCTTATACTGGCCCTATATCCCTCATCAAACCTCAAGAACTCACATCCCCTTAAAGAGCATTTGAGATTTTACAGGTTTGCTGCCAGTAGCCATTAAAGTGTCCGAAATGGGGACACTTTTTTCAAATGGTCACAAAATCTTGTACACTTCGAGTTTTTAGCTGAATTGTTTTGTGCATGCCAACAAAAATACAAGGATCACATCTACCAAGTTTGGGGCCAAAAATCCTTCCAAAAAAATTTTAAAAAATCTCGAACCATAAAAAGTTTTAAAAATCGTGAAAAATAGAAAACGAGTCATCTTGCCATGAAACTTCACATGAAGGCTTAAGGGACCATTGTATGAATTTACAAGCCATAACACTATCATTGGCACGCAGAAATATGAAGATGCGCCTAAAACCACCTACCACCCTATCGATCCACGGCTTGCGCATCCTGTCTCTCTGGCCGACATAGTGCCCACCCGCCCGCCCGCCTGCTCGTTTCGTTGGTTGGCTTAGGCATACGGAGTTCATTCCAAGTCTAAGATCAGACCAGACCAGGGTTACGGCAGTAGGATCGATAGCACACCTAGGGGGACCCGGTCGATCCCCGACTTGCGCATCCCGCCCCTCAGGCCGGCCGAGCACCCACACCCTCGTTTCGTGGGTTGACTTAGGCATACGGAGTTCATTCCCAGTCTAAGCATACGAAGTTCATTCCCAGTCTAAAATCAGACCGGACCGAGGGTTGTGACAGCACATGCTGGGCTCGGGCTTGTGCTGGTGCTGCATTTTTCTTCGTCGGGGCACCATCGCCGGAGCATCGTCGGAGCGCCTAACCGGCGACATTAGGCTTTCGACGATCGGGGGGGCCGGGGGGGTGTGCGCACATGATGTGCGATGGGTGCTGGTACTTGGCCCTTATATTGGCCCCCTATCCCTCATCAAACCTCGAGAACTCACACCCCCTTAAAGAGCATTTGAGATTGTACAGGTTTGCTGCCAGTAGCCATTAAAGTGTCTGAAATGGGGACACTTTTGTCAAATGGTCACAAAATCTTGTACACTTCGAGTTTTTAGCTGAATTTTTTTACGCACACCAACAAAAATACAAGGATCACTTTTACCAAGTTTAGGGCCAAAACTCCTTCTGAAAAAATTTTAAAAAATCTCGAACCGTAAAAAGTTTCAAAAATCGTGAAAAATAGAAATTGAGTCATCTTGCCATGAAACTTCACGTGAAGGCTTAAGGGACCATTGTATGAATTTATAAGCCATAAAAATGGCATTAGCAAGCAGAAATATGAAGATGTGCCTAAACCCACCTACCACCCTATCGATCCACGGCTTGCGCATCCCGTCTCTCTGGCCGGCGTAGTGCCCGCCTGCCCGCCCGCATGCTCGTTTCGTCGATTGGCTTAGGCATACGAAGTTCATTTCCAGTCTAAGATCGGACCGGACCAAGGGTTGCAGCAACAAGATCGGCAGCACGCAGAGAGGGACCCGGTCGATCCCCGACTTGCGCATCCAGCCCCTTTGGCCGGCTGAGCACCCGCACACTCGTTTTGTGGGTTGACTTAGGCATACGGAGTTCATTCCAAGTCTAAGCATACGGAGTTCATTCCCAGTCTAAGATGGGACCAGACCGAGGGTTGCGGTAGCACATGCTGGGTTCGGGCATGAGCTAGTGCTGCATTTTTCTTCACCGGGGCACCATCACCGGAGCATCGTCGGAGAACCTCACCGGAGCAGAGGGGAACCCGGTCGATCCCCAGCTTGTGTATCCCACCCTTCTAGCCGGCTGGGCACCTGCACGCTCGTTTTGTGGGTTGAATTAGGCATACGGAGTTCATTCTCAGTCTAAGATCGGACCGGACCGTGGGTTGCAGTAGCACATGCTGGGCTTGGGCATGTGTTGGTGATACTTTTTTCTTCACCGGGGCACCATCGTCGGAGCATCGCTGAAGAACCTGACCGACGGCATTGGGGTTTCGACGATCGGGGGGGCTAGGGGGGTATGCGCACATGATGTGCGATGGGTGCTGGTACTTGCCCTTATATTGGCCGGCTATCCCTCATCAAACCTCGAGAACTCACACCCCCTTAAAGAGCATTTCAGATTTTACAGGTTTGCTGCCAGTAACCATTAAAGTGTCTAAAATGGGGACACTTTTTTCAAATGGTCACAAAATCTTGTACACTTCGAGTTTTTAGCTGAATGTTTTTCTGCATGCCAAGAAAAATACAAGGATCACGTCTACCAAGTTTGGGGCCAAAACTCCATTCGAAGAAATTTTAAAGAATCACGAACCGCAAAAAGTTTCAAAAATTGTGAAAAATAGAAAACGAGTCGTCTTGCCATGAAACTTCACGTGAAGGCTTAAGGGACCATTGTCTGAATTTACAAGCCATAAAAATGGCATTGGCATGCAGAAATATGAAGATGTGCCTAAACCCACCTACCACCCTATCGATCCACGGCTTGTGCATCCCGTATCTCTGGCCGGCGTAGTGCCCGCCCGCTCGCCCTCCCGCTCGCTCGTCCGCTCATTTCCTCGGCTGGCTTAGGCATACGGAGTTCATTCCTAGTCCAAGATCGGACCAGACTGAGGGTTGCGATCGCAGGATCGACAGCACGCAGAAGGGGACCCGGTCGATCCCCGACTTGCGCATCTCGCCCCTCTGGCCGGCTGAGCACCCGCACGGTCATTTCGTGGGTTGACTTAGGCATATGGAGTTCATTCCCAATCTAAGATCGGACCAGACCGCGGGTTATGGTAGTAGGATTGGCAGCACGCAGAGGGGGACCTGACCAATCCCCGGCTTGCGCATCCCGCCCCTCTGGCCGACTAAGCGCCCGCACGCTCGTTTCATGGGTTGACTTAGGCATACGGAGTTCATTCCCAGTCTAAGCATATGTAGTTCATTCCCAGTCCAAGATCGGACCAGATCGAGGGTTGCGACAGCACATGCCGGGCTTGGGATGTGTTGGTGCCGTATTTCTCTTCGTCGGGGCATCGTCGCCGGAGCATCACCGGAGAACCTGACCGGCGGCATTGGGGTTTCGCCGATCGTGGGGGCCGGGGGGTGTGCGCACATGATGTGCAATGGGTGCTGGTACTTGGCCCTTATATTGGCCCCCTATCCCTCATCAAACCTCGAGAACTCACACCCCCTTAAAGAGCATTTGAGATTTTACAGGTTTGCTGCCAGTAGCCATTAAAGTGTCTGAAATGGGGACACTTTTGTCAAATGGTCACAAAATCTTGTACACTTCGAGTTTTTAGCTGAATTTTTTTGCGCATGCCAAAAAAAATACAAGGATCACGTCTACAAAGTTTGGGGCCAAAAACCCTTCCAAAAAAATTTTAAAAATTCTCGAACCGCAAAAAGTTTCAAAAATCATGAAAAATAGAAAACGAGTCGTCTTGCCATGAAACTTCACGTGAAGGCTTAAGGGACCATTGTATGAATTTACAAGCCATAAAAGTGGAATTGGCATGCAGAAATATGAAGATGTGCCTAAACCCACCTACCACCCTATCGATCCATGGCTTGTGCATCCCGTCTCTCTGGTCGGCATAGTGCCTGCCCGCCCACCTGCCCCGCTCGTTTTGTCAGTTGGCTTAGGCATATAGAGTTCATTCCCAATCTAAGATCGGACCAGACCGAGGGTTGTGGTAGCAGGATTGGCAGCACGCAGAGGGGGACCCGGCCAATCCCCAGCTTGCGCATCCCGCCCCTCTGGCCGACTAAGCACCCGCACGCTCGTTTCATGGGTTGACTTAGGCATACGGAGTTCATTCCCAGTCCAAGCATATGGAGTTCATTCCCAGTCCAAGATCGGACCAGATCAAGGGTTGCGACAGCACATGCTGGGCTTGGGATGTGTTGGTGCCGTATTTCTCTTCGTCGAGGCATCGTCGCCGGAGCATCACCGGAGAACCTGACCGACGGCATTGGGGTTCCGACGATCGGGAGGGCCGGGGGGGTGTGCGCACATGATTTGTGATGGGTGCTGGTACTTGGCCCTTATATTGGCCCCCTATCCCTCATCAAACCTCTACAACTCACACCCCCTTAAAGAGCATTTGAGATTTTACAGTTTGCTGCTAGTAGCAATTAAAGTGTCTAAAATGGGGACACTTTTTTCAAATGGTCACAAAATCTTGTACACTTTGATTTTTTAGCTGAATTTTTTTGTGCATGCCAAAAAAAATACAAGGACCACATCTACCAAGTTTGGGGCCAAAACTCCTTTCAAAAAAATTTTAAAAAATCTCGAACCGCAAAAAGTTTCAAAAATCATGTAAATAGAAAACGAGTCGTCTTGCCATGAAACTTCACGTGAAGGCTTAAGGGACCATTGTATGAATTTACAAGCCCATAAAAATGGCATTGAGAAGCAGAAATATGAAGATGTGCCTAAACCCACCTACCACCCTATCGATCCACGGCTTGCGCATCCCGTCTCTCTGGCCGGCGTAATGCCCACCCGCCTGCCCGTATTCACGTTTCGTCAGTTGGCTTAGCCATACGGAGTTCATTCCCAGTCTAAGATCAGACCGGACCAAGGGTTGTGGTGACAGGATCGACAGCACGCAGAGGGGGACCCAGTCGATCGGCTTGCGCATCCAGCCCTTATGGCCGACTGAGCACTTGCACGCTCGTTTCATGGTTTGACTTAGGCATACGGAGTTCATTCCCAGTCTAAGCATATGGAGTTCATTCCCAGTCTAACATCAGACCGGACTGAGGGTTATGGCAGCACATGATGGGCTCGAGCATGTGCTGGTGTCGCATTTTTCTTCGCCGGGGCACGATCACAGGGGCATCATCGGAGAACCTGACCGACGGCATTGGGGTTCCGACGATCGGGGGGGCCGAGGGGGGCGTGCGCACATGATGTGCAATGGGTGCTGGTACTTGACCATTATATTGGCCCCCTATCCCTCATCAAACCTCGAGAACTCACACCCCCTTAAAGAGCATTTGAGATTTTACAGGTTTGCTTTCTGTAGCCATTAAAGTTTCTGAAATGGGGACACTTTTTTTCAAATGGTAACAAAATCTTGTACACTCTGAGTTTTTAGCTGAATTTTTTTGTCCATGCCAACAAAAATACAAGGATCATGTCTACCAGGTTTGGGGAAAAAGTACTTTCGAAAAAATTTTAAAAAATCCTGAACTGCAAAAGTTTTGAAAATCATGAAAAATAGAAAACGAGTCATCTTGCCATGAAACATCACGTGAAGGCTTAAGGGACCATTGTACGAATTTCGAAGCCATAAAAATGGCATTGGCACGTAGAAATATGAAAATGTACCTAAATCGACCTACCACCCTATCGATCCACGGCTTGCGTATCCCGTCTCTCTAACCGGCGTAGGGCCCACTCGCCCGCCCGCTTGCTCGTTTCATCGATTGGCTTAGGCATACGGAGTTCATTCCCAGTCTAAGATCAGACCGGAACGAGGGTTCCGGCAGCAGGATCGACAGCACGCAGAGGGGGACCCGACCGATCCCCGGGTTGCGCATCTCGCCCCTCTGGTCGGCTGAGCGCCCGCACGCTCGTTTCGTGGGTTGACTGAGTCATACGGAGTTCATTCCCAGTCTATGATCGGACCGGACCGGGGGTTACGGCAGCACATGCTTTGCTCGGGCATGTGCTTGTGCCACATTTTTCTTCGCCGCGGCACCATCGCCGGAGCATCGTCGAAGAACCTAACCGACGGCATTGGGTTCTAGCGCTCGGGGGGGCTGTGCGCACATGATGTGTGATGGGTGCTGGTACTTGGCCCTTATATTGGCCCCCTATCCCTCATCAACCTCGAGAACTCACACCCCCTTAAAGAGCATTTGAGATTTTACAGGGTTTGCTGCCAGTAGCCATTAAAGTGTCTGAAATGAGGACACTTTTTCAAATGGTCACAAAATCTTGTACACTTCGAGTTTTTAGCTGAATTTTTTTGTGCATGCCAAAAAAAATACAAGGATCACGTCTACAAAGTTTGGGGCCAAAAACCCTTCCAAAAAAATTTTAAAAATTCTCGAACTGCAAAAAGTTTCAAAAATCATGAAAATAGAAAACGAGTCGTCTTGCCATGAAACTTCACGTGAAGGCTTAAGGGACCATTGTATGAATTTACAAGCCATAAAAATGGCATTGGCACGTAGAAATATGAAGATGTGCCTAAACCCACCTACCACCCTATCGATCCATGACTTGCGCATCCCGTCTCTCTGGCCGACGTAGTGCCCGCCCTCCGCTCGTTTCGTCGGTTGGCTTAGGCATACGGAGTTCATTCCCAATCTAAGATTGGGCTGGACCAACGGTTCTGGCAGCAGGATCAGCAGAACGCAGAGGGGGACCTGACCAATCCCCGACTTGCACATCCCGCCCCTTTGGCCGGCTGAGCGCCCGCATGCTCTTTTTCGTGGGTTGACTTAGGCATACGGAGTTCGATTCCCAGTCTAAGCATACGGAGTTCATTCCCAGTCTAAGATCGGATCAGACGGAGGGTGCGGCAGCACATGCTAGGCTCGGGCATGTGCTGGTGATGCATTTTCTTCACCGGGGCACCATCGCTGGAGCATCATCGGAGAACCTGACCGGCGGCATTGGGGTTCGGTGATCGGGGGCCGGGGGTGGGTGTGCGCACATGATGTGCATTGGGTGCTGGTACTTGGCCCTTATATTAGCCCCCTATCCCTCATCAAACCTCGAAACTCACACCCCCTTAAAGGGCATTTGAGATTTTATAGGTTTGTTGCCATAGCCATTAAAGTGTCTGAAATGGGGACACTTTTTTCAAATGGTCACAAAATCTTGTACACTTCGAGTTTTAGCTAAATTTTTTTGTGCATGCTAACAAAAATACAAGGAGTCACGTCTACCAAGTTGGGGCGAAAAATCCTTCCAAAAAAATTTTAAAAAATCCCGAACCGTAAAAAGTTTCAAAAATCATGAAAAATAGAAATTGAGTCGTCTTGCCATGAAACTTCACGTGAAGGCTTAAGGGACCATTGTATGAATTTACAAGCCATAAAAATGGCATTAGCATGCCAGAAATATGAAGATGTGCCTAAACCCACCTACCACCCTATCGATCCACGGCTTGCGCATCCCCATCTCTATCGCCGACGTAGTGCCCACCCGCCCCACCTGCCCATTCGTTTCGTCGGTTGGCTGAGGCATACGGAGTTCATTCCCAGTCTAAGATCGGATCGGACCAAGGGTTGCGGCGACAGGATCAGCGGCACACAGAAGAGGACCCGATCGATCCCTGACTTGCGCATCCTGCCCCTCTAGCCGACTGAGCTCCCGCACACTCGTTTCGTGGGTTGACTTAGGCATACGGAGTTCATTCCCAATTTTTGGAAAATCGTGAAAAATAGAAAATGAGTTGTCTTGCCATGAAACTTCACGTGAAGGCTTAGGACCATTGTATGAATTTACAAGCCATAAAAATGGCATTGGCATGTAGAAATATGAGATGTGCCTAAACCCACCTACCACCCTATCGATCCATGGCTTGCGCATCCCATCTCTCTGGCTGGCGTAGTGCCCGCCCGCCCGCTCGTTTCATCGGTTGGCTTCAACATACGGAGTTCAATCCCAGTATAAAGATCGCACCAGACTGAAGGTTGCAGTAGCAGGATCGGTAGCACGCAGAGGGGGACCCAGCCGATCCCCAGTTTGCGCATCCCGTCCTCTGGCCGGCTGAGCGCCCCGCACGCTCGTTTTGTGGGTTGACTTAGGCACACGGAGTTCATTCCCAGTCTAAGCATATGGAGTTCATTCCCAGTCTAAGATCGGACCGGACCGAGGGTTGCGGCAGCACATGCCAGGCTCGAGCATGTGCTGGTGCCGCATTTTTCTTCGTCGGGGCACCATCGTTGGAGAACGTAACCGGCGGCACTGGGGTTCCGGCGATCGGGGGTGCCAGGGGGTGTGCGCACGTGATGTGCAATGGGTGCTGGTACTTGGCCCTTATATTGGCCCCCTATCCCTCATCAAACCTTGAGAACTCACACCCCCTTAAAGAGCATTTCAGATTTACAGGTTTACTGTCAGTAGCCATTAAAGTGTCTGAAATGGTGACACTTTTTTGAAATGGTCACAAAATCTTGTACACTGTGAGGTTTTTAGCTGAATTTTTTTGTGGCATGCCAAAAAAATACAAGGATCACATCAACCACGTTTGGGGCCAAAACTCCTTTTGAAAAAATTTTAAAAATCTCGAATTGCAAAAAGTTTAAAAAATCATGGAAATAGAAAACGAGTCGTCTTGCCATGAAACTTCATGTGAAGGTTAAGGGACCATTATAATGAATTTAGAAGCCATAAAAATGGCATTGGCACGTAGAAATATGATGATGTGCCTAAACCCACCTACCACCCTATCAATCCACGGCTTGCGCATCCCATCTCTCTGGCCGACGTAGTGCCTGCCCGCCCATCCGCCTGCTCGTTTGGTCGGTTGGCTTAGGCATACGGAGTTCATTCCCAGTCTAAGATTGGATCAGATCGAGGGTTGCGGCAGTAGTATCTGCAGCACGTAGAGGGGGACCCGATCGATCTCCGGCTTGCGCATCCCGCCCCTCTGGCCAGCTGAGCGCCTGCACGCTCATTTCATTGGTTAACTTAAGCATATGGAGTTCATTCCCAGTCTAAGCATACGGAGTTCATTCCCAGTCCAAGATCGGACTGGACTGAGGGTTGCAGCAGTACATGCTAGGCTCTTGCATGTGCTGGTGCTGCATTTTTTTTCGTCGGGGCACCATCGCCGGAGCATTACCGGAGATCCTGACCGACGACATTGGGGTTCCAGTGATCGGGGGGGCCGGGGGGTGTACGCACATGATGTGCAATGGCTGCTGGTACTTGGCCCTTATATTGGCCCCTTATCCCTCATCAAACCTTGAGAGCTCACACCCCCTTAAAGAGCATTTGAGATTTTATAGGTTTGCTGCCAGTAGCAATTAAAGTGTCTAAAATGGGGACACTTTTTTCAAATGGTCACAAAATCTTGTACAGTTCGAGTTTTTAGCTGAATTTTTTTGTGCATGCCAATAAAAATACAAAGGATCACGTCTACCAAGTTTGGGGCCAAAACTCCTTTCGAAAAAATTTTAAAAAATCTTCAACCGTAAAAATTTTTGAAAATCGTAAAAAATAGAAAACGAGTCGTCTTGCCATGAAGCTTCACGCGAAGGCTTAAGGGACCATTGTATGAATTTACAAGCCATAAAATGGCATTGGCACACAGAAATATGAAGATGTGCCTAAACCCACCTACCACTTTATCGATCCACGGCGCGCATCCCATCTCTCTGGCCGACGCAGTGCCCGCCCGCTTGCCCACCCGTTGGTTTCGTCAGTTTGCTTAGGTATACGAAGTTCATTCCCAGTCTAAGATTGGATTGGACTGAGGGTTGTGGCAGCAGGATCGGCAGCACGCAGAGGGGGACTCGATCGATCCCCGGCTTGCGCATCCCGCCCTCCGATCGGCTGAGCGCCCGCACGCTCGTTTCGTGGGTTGACTTAAGCATGCGGAGTTCATTCCCAGTCTAAGCATACGGAGTTCATTCCCAGTCTAAGATCGAACCAGACCAAGGGTTAGGGCAGCACATGCTAGGCTCGGGCATGTGTTGGTGCCGTATTTTTCTTCACCGGGGCACCATCGTCAGAGCATCACAGGAGAACCTGACCGACGGTATTGGGGTTCCGGCAATCGGGGGGCCGAGAGGGTGTGCGCACATGATGTGCGATGGGTGCTGGTACTTGGCCCTTATATTGGCCCCCTATGCCTCATCAAACCTCGCGAACTCACACCCTCTTAAAGAGCATTTTGGATTTTACAAGTTTGCTGCCAGTAGCCATTAAAGTGTCTGAAATGGGGACACTTTTTTTAAATGGTCACAA